>OZ030375.1:611209-1211209 GCA_964023945.1 Ectemnius cavifrons
TTTACAAAAAAGCAAGTATTAGTACCGCAAAAAAAAAGAATAAACTGCTGTTTGTTTAACGTCATGCCTAACATGTATGACCCTTTAATGCCGAGGAGATTCGCGCAGATTGCAATGATTCCTGGCATAGGAGTGTATCAGGAAGCAGTTGGCAGTGAGGAAGGCGGGTGGAAGGGCGTCGGTGCGGTGCGGTGCGGTGCGGTGCGGTGCGGTGCGGTGCGGTGCGGTGCGGTGCGGTGCGGTGCGGTGCGGCGCGGTGCGGTGCGGCGCGGTGGGAGGGTTGCTGCTCGAGGGTCGTCGTGTCGACCTTTCATCCAGCCGGGGGTGAGAACAGCGGTTTACGTAGAAGCGACCGCGAGTGGGCGAACATGTGTCCTCCCTACACCCATACAGGCTCCATCAAGAATGATCGCACCACGCAAACGCTACTCATTAACAGTACTAATATACTAACTAGTAGTGCGCTACTTAAATTAATTGCTAATTGGGAATGTTAATTCTTAAAGGGAATATAATACTTCGGGTAAGATTAGAAATTCATTTCGATAGAGAAAAGTTATGGAACTTTGGTAATAGTTGGAAAATCTAATTTTAGATGTTATTAATCTAGAGAAAATTTGCTTTTCTGGAAGGTGAATCGATGATTAGCTTAGTTCTTGAAGCACCCTGTAGCTCAAGGTTCATACACGTGCCTTCGGTGCTCGTTCATGTGTGTGAAAGGGACGTAGCTGATTGTGATCAGTGAGCATTTTCCGTTCACTCCTGTACGTCTATCCTGGCATCTCCCTCTCTCTCTCGCCTATTGCCTCTCGCGCACGTTTGCCGCTCGTCGCTGAAAATCTAATTTCGATGTGCTCGCTACTACCAAGGCTCACTGGACGAGCTAGGCTGAGCCAGAACCTCTCTCTATGTGTGTGTGTGTGTACACCTTGCGGAAGGAGAATTAGGTTGGGATGAGATGGGCTGACTGAGTCTTTCCCTCCCGTCTACTAACAATAGACCAGCTTCCACCAAATTTTGCTTGCGAAGCACTAAATTTCAAACTCCAACAATTTCAGTCGAATTTTATTTCAGTATTATAATAATTCCTTCTCTAACGCTTTTAATTTATCATACATTAATTCTAGAATATTTAAACGTCGAAGCTTTAATTCAACCTGAAATTCTTTCCCTCGAATATGTTTGTCTGAAACTAGCTTTGGAAATAGCAGGTTGCGATACCACGGTAAATCTCCTGCCGGCGAAGTAGAGTCGACAGCAGACCTTCGATTGGGACGGGCGGGTGAGAATTCGAGATGGGAATTTCGGGGGCAGAAATGTCGAGCGTGGAAATGAAGATAGGTGTGTCGGGTATAGGGAAGAGCGGCAGGGCAGGGTCACAGTGCGTCAGAGGAATTCTGGGAGTGGTAGTATGTAGCGCATTTCTATGCCCACCAATAGACGTATTCGTGTACGTAGTTGGTGATCACTTGGCAGGGTAGATGCGATTACTATACAACTGTACGAATTACAGGATATGTATATTTCCCTACATCGGGAATCCTGTGATTAGACTAACCGGGCTCCGCGCCAAATGACCCGTTAAATGTCCCTTTTGGGCTCTGCTCCGTGTCAGGCAATGATAGCCTCCATTCACTTAGCCTAATCGAAAACAATGCCACTACCATTACTATCCTTACACGAGTTTCAGGCTTTTCCTTTAAAGTAATTTGACATACAAATATTTTCCAAATAGTAGATGTAATAATTCAGAGATATATGGCGGCACTGACATAATAGATTCTCTAAATGTTGCGTCTAACGAATTCTAATACTAGCAACATGTCGAAAGAGTATTGTGAAAGCCGGTTGATTAGAGCTCTCTATCGCAGTAGCTCCGTGGTAGAAAAATGAAGTCTGTTGCTCCAAACTTGTATTCGGTAATTCACTTTTACACTCGGTTCATATCAAGTGTCCGAGAAATCAATATTCAGGAGGATATCTTAACAGACGCATCAGAGACAGCTCCGAATTCCCTGAAAGATTTATTTGAAAAAGCATCAGGGTGTCTGGCACCCCAGGGTGACACGAGACACGTACGATTCAATTTCTTCGATTGTCGAGGGCCAAAACTGGCGGGAATACTCTCGCGCGGTACATCCCTCGAGCACACACAATCATAAATATACAGATACTTGCAAAGGGGATTGGCGTGTGATAAATTCCCAAACGTCAAAGACGTTCGGCAAAAGATTGCTCGCTCCCACCGCGAGCAACCACCCTTAGCTTGAAAATTTCTCTTGGCCAACGATAGAAATATTATAAATCGTGTAAAATTCTTCTTGGACACGTGCACTTACGTACACACGCGTTCAGACAGAAATCAGAGATCTGTTGGAAGAGGCTGGAATTATCGTGCGACCAATTAATCATAGGATTACGCTGGCAATGACGATTAGTGAAAGCAGAGCGATACGCCGGGTTCGGGAACAGAATATACGTAGAGTAATTCTCCTTAAAGTAGACGATAGCAGTGAGGGCAGTGCCAACTCTGCGATAAGGTCTGAGATAGCCTTTCTCCTTTTGCCCTTATGTGATAATTGAAAACAATCCGGAAATACGAGCGAAAAGACCTCCTGGCGAGGTCGACTCTGTTGTCGAGAATTCTCTACTCAATAGTAAATCTCTCAGCGCTAGTCACGAATCGTACTATCAGTACAGTTATAGTATTTCGCGTTTTAAGAGGGGAATAAGTTCAATGCCGCCGATTGCCGGCGATATCAATTTAGAAATTTATTCTATTTTTTAGTTTATTGTATTATGGTTCGCAGTTGGTCAGGAGACCAAAAGAGAGGAGACAGAGGAGACGTCCGAAAGGGTGGTGTACACAATTGATTTCCGGCAGAGACCCCTGTCGCCGAAATATGTCAATGGGGCTCCGGTCAACATGGAATGCAAAGGCCACTCACAAACCTGCTCTATGATCACCAATATATCAATTAATTTGTTGCAGTTATAAAATGCGATTTTGGAAATCTTCCCCCCATTAAACCTAAATAAAGTGGAAGTTTTCGGAAGCGACGCATATATAAGTAAAATATTAGAAAAGTCATGATCGTACTGTTTGACTGGTGACTGGGAAATGACTGGAGATAGGAGGAGATGGTTATCCGAGTGAAGAGGAGTCACTATCTAGGGATAAGCGTCCCCTTCCTATTATGTCCCGTGAGTTTCGTCCTTTGCACTTGGTGTTATCTCGCACTTTGTACGCCAGGCGACAGAGCGAATCTCCGTGCGATAACCAGGGGCTAATAGTTGCACGCCGTGAGATCTATCTGAGCAGGCTGCATTATCGCAGTTGCCAGCGAGATTGTGCAAGGAAGAATACGAAGAAGGCGAAGACTTACACGTAAATAGCGATCTATCGACTAGTAAGATCTATGTATCAAGAACTAAAAACAAACTTGAAAAAATCCCTTATTTAATTTTGTTTTATCTCCTCGATTATTTATTTCTATCTTCATTAATGCCCAAGTGTCTGGAATACGAGCATTTCTCGTTCAGTTTACTGTCAGCATCGGTGATTACATCATCCGACATAATCTGGAGCCGCATCGATTATTGACGCGTCTTAAACAGAATCATCGTGCGCGAGAAGAAGTTGCGATATCTTGAATCAGCAATTCTGACACACTTTTCCCCGAACTTCACTTATATTAGTACATAGTTTTTTCTCCTATTTCTCTCCGATCTTTCTTTTTTCTCTTAACGAGAACCGACTTGATTCCGCAATTATTTATCTCTCTCGGCAAGTTCGAGAAAGTGGCTGGCGGATACTGGAGTGGCTGGCACTTTCTTCTAATGAAAAAGTGATAAAAATCACTCTGTTAGAGTGACATAAACACGTAAAACCGATGTGTACGTTAGCAATCGAGAGTTAAGAGGGTTAGGGAAGTGGTGTACACTTTTGGATGGTCGATAGGACCGACGATGAAAGCTCCAGATGGAAAAGAAGGGGCAGAGGGGAGAAGACAATCGTATAGTGGAGGGAAGATTTGCGGATGGACAAGGGAACAAGAGCTCCTTTGTCAAGTGCTCGTTAATTGATGGCTCTTAATCGTGCGTGCTGGAGATACAGTCGAGCTAATTGCAAGCTCGATTTACTAGCGTGCTGGGCACTCCACCGTTTTCCCTGGACCATTTTCCTCATCCCAACCATCTCACCTGTATAAATCTTCGCAGATCTATCCGACTTCCATTGCGTCCAATCTTCGCATATTAAATTTAATACAAACTTGGCAAAATGGTCTGTTGGAAGTCGATGACAATTGAAAGGAAGTGAAAAAAATTCCATGGAACAAAGAAGGGTGACGGTCAAGGTTGCGTTTCCTGGAAGCGTTGTTGGCACACTTGCATTCCATAAACTTCTAATTCCTCGGGCATGAGAGAGTCAGCTTATCAACTGTGGTGGCATGACGAATAGAGTTGAGAGGCGGAGTGCCGAAGCGAGGGGGAGAGAGAGAAAGAGAGAGGGTCCATTCCGAAGCATATGCCAATGTCCAGCTCGAGAGAAGCAGAGCCGAGTGTAAGGGGAGGGAGGCCACGAGAGCATAAAAGCCAGCACGAAGAAAAGCACCGGCGCTTTTTGTAGTGTTTCTCTCCGGTGACTAGTGGCACTGCAGTCACTGTTACTCGTGGCCCCGAAGAGAAGGAGGCTGGAGAGATCGGTGCGAGAGTGTCGCGATCAAGAAATCGAGAAGAGGAGAGGAAGAGGAAAAGACGCTTGATTAGTCGGGGGACGTGATGGGACACCCATCGGGGATGATCGCAACAGCGATCTTCTTCCTGTTCTGCCTCTCTCTGACGAACGCCTCCGCCAGTAAGTCTCGCAACCCTCCGATTTCTAATCGCAGATTCGATATACGCAGTTAGACACTTCTTCTCCCCGGAAACCACCCCTTAATCGACTCCCTCGACGCCCGTCGATCGACCAATCGTAAATCGAGAGATTATCTTCACGCCTTTCCTTCCATCCGTTTCGGAACTCTTGAGGAAGAGCTTAAGGACGATCTTGGTACACGCAGCTTCCCACTCTGGATATCGTAGATTTCCTGAGAATTCCAGGGGATCTGAGAATTACTCGAGTCAAGTTGATCGCAGAGATTTACCGAATGCGACGAACATACACTTTATTCCTTTGGTCTACATATTGGGGAATGAATCTCAACACCGATACTTTAACATGAACGGAGCAATCGGTCGATTCGTATCAAGCCAGGCTTCTTATCCGCGTGAAATTCACCGATTATGGACTCAAAATGATAGAAAGGGTCAGCGAACATGACATACGCGGCTCTTAATGTCAGAAGGTTATTCGGTGTCAAGGATGGAGATTACGATTACTTCAAGCTATTTCGAAATCCAGCGGAGATATTACTTTCCCGCGATAAAGTTACGAGATCCAAGATTCGCCATTTTTTATTAGGACCCCCCTCTACGCCCCATAAAACGTTTACGATGACTCGACGAAAAAACAATCTCAGGAATTTTCGTCGAGCATTCTCCAAAAAATCAAGACAATTAGTAGTTCGATTACTCGCCAGGAATAGTTTGAATTGCCAATGGAAAATCCTAGGGAAGAAATCGCAGTAACTTTTCCATTGAATTGCCGAGGACTTTCCACGGGGAGGAGGGTTGGGGTGAAGGGCGAATGATAGTGGGTTTTGTTGTCAAGAGAACTCCCTGCTAAGAGGACATCGTTAATAAGAATGTTTGTGTCTCTCGAGCAGCATTGGAGTGATTGAACAAGAGCGAGAACGACCGATTACTGTCAAGCTGTCTGTTTCGCGAATTATTAGCGATCCCAATTCACTCCCGAGGGAACTGCACTCGTCGCTCTCGACCCCCTATCAAGGGGGCACTTGACAAAAATTCCAACTTCATCCCAAATAAGAAAGCCCGCCCAACAAATCCCTATTAGAGCTTTATTAAAGATTAAATATTAAAAAGATTTTTCATTAATAATAACAGGAAGATAGATTACTTCTGGGGGGAGGGGGGAGGGGGGAGGGGGGCAGTAGGGAGAGCGAAGTAGTATTTAACTTTCCATGCGAGATAATAAGACAAAGATGACACATCCGGATGTGAAAACAGCTGATTATTTTGCCGAAAAAAAGATAGGGGCACGAGGGTGCGCAAACAATCTTGTTGATCGATTGTTCCGTGCAAACTACTTGCTTCTTTCCTACTCCCCTCTCTTTCTTTCTCCTCCTCTTCTCTCGGCAAACTTCTCAGTACGTACTTATTTTTCCAAGCACTGCCGAGTTTGTTTGCGTTTCATGGACTATCGCAAAAGTGACCTCACAGCGAGTTAGTCACTTAAATAGGCTTTGAACTTTGTCACTCGCTGCCACTATACTCGTAGAGGTGCACAGCTGGCTCCCCTTCCTTTCCTTCGATGACTCTTTCCCATCCCAGCCCCGCTCTTCTACCTTGGAAAGGAAACTTTACCATTCCGAGCGGGCCTCTATCCTATCGGTGTGTTCTAACGATGAGGGACTTGAATGACTCGGACCTCACGGTCGCCTTATCAATGAATGCTCAAGGAAAATGAACTATTCTCTGTCAATGTCGATGGACTTTCAATGTCTGCTTTGTGACGGCGATTCTCAATATTCCATGGAATCATTGTCTAATGCCTTAACTTATAATTCCCTCTTTTGCTGAAATCCTTTGCCATTACTGTCACTAGTTTATATTCAAAGTTATCCTATCAGAAAATTGCAAAGGTGAATCGATGGAGTGGACTTGTTTTTTAACACTTTTTCAGTCTGATGGGGTACCGATAATAAGCGTTGGAGTGACACGTGCTCTTCCATTCTGAACTTTTACCTTTGCCTGCTGAAGGCAGGTCGATCGGCTTGTTGAAAGCTTCATTTCCATGAAGAACCTTTTAATCGAGGTTGTATTTTCGTTGGCAGTTGAATTAATAAACTCTTGTATTTTGTCAGTCATCGACGGATCATTATAAGGAATCGTTGTTATTGAGCGGAGGACAATAAGCAATTGCTACTTAAGGGAGCAATTATCGTAAAGTCGTCGGGGTTGAGTTGCAGTGGACTGATTGACAGTTTGATTTTCCCAACTGCTCATTTCGCCGGTCTTCACTCGAGAGGGTTGATTGTTAATGATGAAGAGTGAAGTAAAAGAGACTGGATCATGGTGTGTCGTGGGTATCGGGCTACGCAGTTGGAAGACAGGGCAGGAACGAGGTCTATATCATTGAAATGATTAGCCAGGTCCCCCGTGTGTGTTCGACCGGACATTTGGTAAATTGATCTGACGTCCCTACTTCCCAGTAAAATAGATCTGATACACGCTCGCCCGCCACACACCGACGCAAATCAACCACACACATCTTTCATTATTAATTTCTACCTATCTCTTTCCCTCGTTTTGCGCTTTGTCTTTTCACCGACAAAACACGAATTGTTAATCCAGTTTGTCCGGCCTCGCCATACCGCTGCGAGGAAGAGCAGCCACCGGCATTCTGTCTGCACTCTAATCTCATTTTAATATTCGAAAAAACTCGCCAACCGAGCCACCGCTGCCTTTCATTTCGCTTCACATTATATTATACTGTGCTGCCGCGTCGGAAACATAAAAGCCAACTCAGTGAATAAAGGAATCAAATATTGCTGGGTTAGTTGGGGAAGTTGTGTGTGCTGGAATAAAAACTGGAAGGATATATTATTGTGTTACCGATGAAAATTATTATTCAATACCACAGATTGAAATAATTATGTGCGAATGGAAAAGCAGGTGAAAAATCCCTCTTGATTCCAAATGAGTGAAGCGTAAATCGCTTTAAAATAATATTGTTCTGGCTGGTCGTGTCGCGCAGTGTTGGCAAGCAATAAATATTTGAATTGGCACATTCATTATTGGTTATCTCGCCATGATAATTAATGGGTCCGGGGAATTTTCGCGGGATAATTCGAGGGCTGGTCTTCCCGTGAACGGTGCTAATCGCCAGGAGGAATCTCTGATAGAGCCGGTGGATAATTGGAGGCCACTGCTCCAACCTACTTCAGACCAATTAATGCGCGATAGCCCGCACTAAAGCCATGAGATCTACAATTGAAGAAACAATTGGCTGATTAAATTGTTTAATCAATCCTCCTGTTCTCGATCTTCGCTTTACGAAATATCCAAAATTTTCGAAATATCCAAAATGATTGTCATTTTTAAAAGAGTTAAATCCAGCGTGAAATAAGCGTTAAGAGTTTGATCCGATGAAATCAAGATTGATTGTTATTAATTGTAACTAATATTGATGTGAGCATATTTTACATGGACTGGCTTCATGCATGTGTAGCATAGTAAATGGAAAACAGATGAATGAAAAACGGGACGTGCTTCCAGCGTTGAACGGTGGAAGCTTTGGTGACGAAACGCTCGTAACGAGGAAACTTTTTCCTGAAACTCGTAAGCTAAAAATGTCACACGCACGGACAAGTACTCGAAACTCGTTCAATTAAAAGCTCTCGCGCGATGAAAAATTTTACAATGGTGAGAGTAATCGACGCTGAGAGAATGAAAGTTTAGCTTGTGGGTGTTGAGTCGTGATTTTTACTGAAGGAGATTTGTACTCTGAAAGAGAAGGCGGGGGCGCCGAAGGAAAGTAAAAGGGATGTCCCTTAACCTCGACTTCATACGAGCTTACTTCAGCCATTCCGAATGAACAAGGGCGGCGCGCAGATATAACCGTAAAGGCGAAAGCCCCATATTAATCCCAATTTCCTGTAAACGAGCTAATCCATTCGACCCCAGCCTCGTATGACTCTCCTAAACTGAAAAAATGGCAGGGCAACAAAAAAGGGCACCGCACTCCCCGAACATAGATGGGAATCAGGGAAAGCCCTTTACTAGTATTTCCGGGACTCCCGAGAAATATATTGCCTTTCGAGATTGGAAGGATTTCAGAGTATTCAAGAGTGAAATGCGTCAAAAGCGAAAGGGATACCAACTGGAAAATTGAATAATTGAGTTTTTATTAATCGCCCGAAGCGTGGGTGAACTTTGCCGATGCTTTTTAAGCGCACTTTGTGTAGTCAAGCGATGTTAAAGAACGAAATTGGCTGATGCGCTAGTCAGAGCTGACAAAAAAATAAGGGGTTTCTCGATCGAAGGTCAAGGCGGGTGTCAGCGATTATCGTGGCTTATCACTGCGACCCTACAATGAAGTTCACTTTCCATGCACAAATATACGTCGGACTCCAATTAATCAGTCGTGACTTGTACGCTTGTGTCGAGGCAGCGCACGAGCTGGATATTATCGATCGTAAAAGGCGTCAATACGATTCCTCTACTGCTACAATTCTACAAATAGTTCAATTTCATTGCTAATCAAATAACTACAAATAAAGACAAAGTTTGAGCAACTTCAACAGTCATAAAGTATCCATAATCATTAATCAACTCTGCTCAAGTATTGCCATGATTAGGTACGCATTCTTTAATCGTGTAATCGTACTAATTACACGCACGTACAAACCAATGAGATAATGTAACAAAACATACAGAGAGATCCTTTGTTTTCCCTCTGCTCTTGTTGAGCTCACGTTGGTTGTATTGGCGTTGGTATGTCGATGAATAATCAGCCCGCTCGCAATTCCGTTGACTAATCAGGCCTAGAACAATCGGTGGACTAACAGAGCTGTAGAGTTAGAGAGAGAGAGAGAGAATGGGTGACGGAGATAAAGGCAAAGAGAACACAAGGGAGTATCGGGGCACTGTCAATTGCCATTAACTGTTTAGAGGGAGTAAGTTCAAAGTACTCGTTAAATCTCATCGTATACAGTGCTATTAAATCGCCAAGCACTGTAAACTGGAAACCCAACCTCCGCTTTCATGCGAATCCCAACGCATTGATCGTGCATTATAATAATAGTAATCGAGGACAGAGGGGATTAGTTTCAACTGCCTTTATTATCCCCAATTCTCAATCGGCTGCCATCTACAGTCCATTGTAATCCGGATTTCGATAGGAGAACAATTCTTCTTTACGAGTACGACATAACCATCGAGAGCAAAATGAAAGTGGTACCGATGAAATTGACGAATAAAACTAATGAGCGTCAGAGAGACAGGGCCGATTGAATAATTAGAGTGATAGTAAGGACTGTGAAGAAGTGCAGCTTCATTGCCGGGCAATAAAACGGATTGATAGAAGAATTGAGAGAACTCTATTAAAGAGGGTGAGATAGACGGGAGTGCAAGTGATATCTCCTCGACGTGATTATGTCGATTATTATTTGCCCGGCAATTATCTGCCTCGCTTTATTATTATTATTATCATCGTCTTGGTCATTATGTTGTTACGCCACTTATTGGCAATGATTAGCCCGGCGCGTTATTATGCTGTTACGGATTATTAGGTGAGGCCCGGGCCTACGAGGGCCGAATTCATCCTGGCCCAGACCAGACGAGAGTATTCAAATTACTTTTCAAATTATTCTCCTCGAGCAAAACACTTATTTGTCTCCTTTGTTTCAGGCAAGTGCAATGTTGGCTGCCATGGAAGTAAGTTTATTTGGAATAAAATTTTAATGATCGAAACATAAAATGAACTCAACAAATTATTAAATGCACTATCGTTTTCTTAATAGTGCAATCTGGGAAAGGCTACCAAGAAGGTCAGACGTACGTCTACAACCTGGAAGGAAAGTCTGTGTCATCAGTGAGCGGAGCACAAGGAGAAGCGATCCTCAGACTGAAAGCCACGGTCGAACTGACGGTGAAACCGGACTGCGTTCAACAGCTGCGATTGAAGGGCGTTCAACTCAACGGAGCGGTACGCACTAGCTTCTAGCCTCCCCTTCCTCATTACGTGAGGCAACATCGATTAATTGAAACTTAATAATTAATACTATCAAATATTTCCAGCCCATTTCGTCGCCGGACGTAGAAAAGCACGCAATCCAGTTCAACTATCACAATGGTCACATCGACACGGAGCTTTGCGCCGAGGAGGGCGACTCACAGGCATCCCTTAACATCAAAAGGGCTGTCGTCTCTCTCTTCCAGACTGCTGTTATGCAGGATTCTGGCTCCACTACTCATCATGAGGTTCGTAGAAATTTGGAACAACGAAATATCAGACTAATTCCGCAGTTAAAGGGTTGAACTAACTGTTATAAAATTGGAATTTCAATATGCGCAGACTGACATATTCGGTGGTTGCCCGACGGACTTCACCTACCACAAGGACGGCGATTCTCTGATCGTGCAGAAGTACAGGAACCTCAACCAATGTTCCTACCGAGAGAACATTAACCATGGCCTCATCACCGCAAACTTCGACACAGAATCCGATGTGAAATCCTCGCCACTTTTGGCTTCCAGCCAGAACATCGAGCAACGTTTCAAACGTGGAATCCTCAACAAAGCTGTCTCCACCGAGACTTACAAATACAAACCATTCAGCAATGGTGACGCTAGTGCGAAGACTGTTGTCGAAGCGACTCTCACTTTGAAGAACGAAAAGGGTGACGCTCCAGCTGCTCCAGTTAATAAACCGAAGTCCATCATCTTCGAGGCGCCTCATCCCGTCATTAAATCATCCCCCGATTCGATCATGAACGCCATGAAGGCCGCCCAGGCTGAAATAGCAGGAGACATGAAACCTGATGCTGCTAATAAATTCTCCGGCTTGGTGAAGGTTCTCAGAACCAGCAACAAGGACGACATCCTTTCTGTCTACCAAAAGGTCCGATCTGGTGCCGGATTCGACAAGGTCTCCGACATGAAACTCTTCCTGGATGGTCTTTTCCATGCCGGAAGTGGAGAGGCGGCTGAAGTCGCTGTAGAACTGATCAAAAACCGAGAAATTACTGGTATCCAGTCCCTCATATTCTACGGAAGTCTCGCTCTCATTGGACACGTGAATCTGCCATCAGTCACTGCTGTGACTTCCTTATTGGATCAACCGAACCTGCCACGAATTGCTTACTTGGGCATCGGTCAGGTGATCGGCAAGTACTGCCAGGCGCACGCCTGTGAAAATGTGGCTGAAGTGAAGGATGCTGTGCACAAGATCAGGGAGAAGGTTGGCAATGGCAAAGCCAAGAATAGGGAACAGGAGAACTTGATCATCTCGGCGCTCAAAGCTTTAGGAAACTCGAGATACCTGGACGATGCTACTCTGCAGAAACTGGCGAACATCGCGTCCGACAAAAACGTGAAGAATCGTGTTCGAGTTGCTGCGCTAGAAGCATTGCCTGCAAGATGTTCCCCCAAATGGAAGAACCCACTCTTCAAGGTATTGGCTGACCGTGAAGAGGACAGTGAAATTAGAATTAAGACTTATTTGTCTTTGGTATCCTGCGCCTGTCCCAATGTTGCAAATCATCTGAAAGAGATCCTGGACAGGGAGACAGCGAATCAAGTCGGTTCCTTCATCCAGAGTCATTTGAGACATCTTCGAGCCTCGACCGAACCGAACAAACAGGAAGCCAAGAGGCAACTCGGCCTTATCAAACGAAGAACAAAGTTCCCCGAGGATTTCCGCAAGTATTCTTTCAACAATGAACTGTCCTATCACATCGATGCCTTTGGCCTGGGATCCTCGATCGAAACCAATGTGATTTACAGTCAAAACAGTTTCGTACCACGTTCGGCAGATTTGAACTTGACCACGGAATTATTCGGACGCAGCTTCAACTTGTTGGAGCTGAGCGGTCGCGTGGAGAACTTGGACCGTATAATCGAGCACTACTTTGGACCAAAGGGCGAAGTAACCACCTACGATTTCGAAGAACTGCCCGGCAACAGTATGCTGAAAGCCGTGGACATCACCGGGTACATCAAGCGGAAGCTCCAAAGGCTCCGTGGTAAGCGCGATGTCAAGCAAGGAGAACTCGACAAATTCGCCAAGAACGTGAAACTGAGGGGCAACGAGGTCGACGAGGACCTCGACTTGGACCTTTCGATGAAGCTCTTCGGCGTTGAAGTGGCCTACATGAGCTATCAAGGTGACACGAGCAAAATGAACTACGGATACATCATCGATAAGATATTCGAGAGCCTGGAAAAAGGAGTGGAGAAAGTGAAGAACTTCAACTACGATGTACAGAATCATCTCCACTTCCTCGATGGGGAATTAATTTATCCTACTGGTCTCGGTGCTCCATTGTCCCTTGGTGTCACAGGAACAAGTGTGACCCACTTGAAGACCAGCGGGAAGATCGACATCCCTGCCATTCTGGACGATCCAAAGAACGCTGCTTTCAGAGTGGACTCAGAGCCTTGCGCTTCCATCACAGTAGATGGACACTTAACAGTCGAAAGCTTCGGAGTTGAGGCTGGTATGAAGTTGATAGGCACTCTTTATAGCCAGACAGCCTTCACCAGTTCGATCTCGATTCTTAATGGTAAAGGTATCGACGTTAATATTGGTGTGCCAAAGAGCAAAGAAGTCTTGATCAGTATGACCAGTGATCTTCTTATGAGCTCTGGGCCAAAGGGCGATCAATACATTGCTCCCAAATTTGGCAAAGCAAAAGAGTACTCTGATTGCTTCGATCAATTCGGTAGTCTTCTTGGTTCGACACCATGCTGGCAAATCTATTTCCCTTACGAAAACATGGAGTCCATCCAGAAAAAGCCTTTCTTCCCTCTGAGTGGTCCGGCTAAAATCGCTCTCACCTTCGAGAATAACGATGTGTCTAATTACCACTTCAAGGTCTTTTACAATGATGAGAAACCAAAGGCTCGATCTTTCGAAATTGTCCTGGATACACCGAATAGTAAGACCAACAGGCACATCTCTCTCAATATGGAAGCTGGTCTGGAGCCAAATAAATATGTCAGTGTATCCTTCGACTCGCCGATTAAGAAAGCGTCGGTAGAAGGAATCCTGAAGAGTACTGACAAGGAGTACACAGTTACCTTGAATCTTAATCACGATAGCATCATGTACTTCATTAGAACAGGAATTCTCGCCAGCGGCAACAAGTACAAGCCAGTCTTGGAATACAAGATACCAGAACATATTGAAAAGCTTAGTGGAACAAAGAGTAGCAAGGGTGGCCAACAGTACAATGTTCAGGGTACAGTAGACGTGAGTGACTATCAGGATGGTAAAAAGTTCATGTTCGATAAGGTCGCTTTCCTTATCAGTGACAAGAAGATGATTGGAGTGGACGGTTCCGTTATTTCAACACCGAATACTGCTCTCGTTGACATGAATATCGGATACGGCGATGAAAGTTTGGCACTGAAACTTGACGGCAAAAGATTGGCCGAGAAAAACTACGAGGTTTCATTGTCAGCGATGCCTTCGAGGGATCCCAGCGTCGGCTTCAACATGAAATGGGACTGGAAGAGGAGCAAAACTGAATTGGATCATAAATTGGTGTTCATTCACGGCGCTGATCCCAACTCCGAAATTAACAGGTTGACACTTGACCAGAAGTACGTCTACAAGATGGATCCGAAGGACTTGGTCCTTGCAACTGCCAACAAGCTAGAATACAGAGCCCTCGATTTCTTGGTGAAGTTCGACGGTGAACTCACCCGAAAATCCATCAGTGGTGACGTTGAAGTCAAATACTTGAAGTTCAAGGTGGGTAGTGAACTCTCCGCTAAGATGAACACTGAGAAGGAAGGCGATTACGAAGTCGAATTCGAAGCTGAACTCATGGAAAACAGTATTGAATTGAAATCGAAACGCGTCATCCTCGATACTCAGAGGTCCAAGTTCGAGAACTCCTTGGATCTGAAACCAGGTGGCAAGTACAAGGCCGACGCCGCTATCACTTACGATGTTAGCAAGAACAACATCAACGTCCTCGTCGATGGTGATTTGAACATGAATGGAAAGAAGGTCAAGGTCGACACTAGTCTCCAAACAAATCCTCAATCGGTCGATTCCAAGGCTCTTGTGAGCATCGATGGCATCAAATACATTGACTTCATCCTGAAGGTCCGACGAGGCAACAATCCTAATGGCAACCTTATCATGAACCTGAAGGACTATCTTACCGCTAACGGACAGTACAACTACCAAGGTGGCAAAGGTTCAGGAAACATGAACATCGACATCCCCAAGATTAACCGTAAGATCAAGGCCACTGGGGATCTCGCCATCGCCGGTACAGAGCATGTTGCCAACGTGGAGGTCCTCTACGACGCCGAGAGAGACCCAAGCAAGAGAATTAAGGTCTCCACTGTCTCAGACATCACGAAAACCACCGTCGATACAAGGAACGTCATCGAAATCCTCTCTTACAAGTTCGAACTCAATGGCAAAGGTAAACTCCAGGGTACCATTATCGATGGCCACCTGAACGCCGATATTGACCTCACTCTGCCAAATGGACGTTACCTCACCTACAATGTTAAGAGGAACTCGGTGAAGAAGGACAAGAAATACGACATGGATATACAAAGTGAACTGGCAGACCATGTGAAGAAGGGTGGCGAAGTTAGGAAACTCACTTACAACGCTCAAGCGAAAGACTTTGATTTCAATGAAAAGACAACGAACGCGAATGGCCAATGGAAGTTCGTTAACTTCGATGGGAAAGACGCTTCTTTGGCCTGGGTGGTCAAGCATTTATTAGAGGGTGACACGAGGGACGTCGACCTGCAGTTCAACCTGTTTGGTTCCTGCATCCCGAAACCCTTCAAGTTCGAGTGGAGCGCTAATGGCAATATGAAAGCGGTCAACTTCAAGAGCAAGACATCCTTCGGCAATGATCTGAGCTTCCAGGTACTACTAATTTCGTCAGGATATTGTAATTAATCAGTAAAAAAAAAATGTGTGTAATTAAAACATTTTGTCCTTTCTATGCAGGATTCTGGCAGCTATGCCTGTGGCCAAGACAGCAACAAGCCCACCCTACTTGAATACATGGTTGATATGAAATTGCCTTCGGAGAAACTGCGTAATCTTAAGCTCCATCACAAAAGCAGTAATTACAATCGGAAAGAATCGGATAGTCATGATGTTTATGAGCAAGAATCTACTACATCGTTGACTTACAATGATGACAAGACTTTCAAGCTCGAAAACTTCTTGAAGTTAGTAGGAAAGCTAGGCTTGGGCTCTAGCGACAGGCCCACAGAGGGTACTGGAAAGATGACCCTCACCATCCTGAAGAACCCACCATTGACCATCGGTGGTACAATCAAATCTGATCCTACTGGCGAGAAGAAGAAGGACTCGCACACTTGGAACGTCAGTTATGGTGAAAAGAAAGCCACTGTTCTTCTTAATAGCGAGTATTCGCCTGATTTGACTTACATCGATGTGAACGCCAAGGCTACCTTGCCCTTCGAAAAACTGAGCAAGGTCGACCTCCAACTTAATCACAAGGTACACAATGGATGATATGTAATATTTATATTAAATCGAATAAAATCAAATGATTATAATTGAGTAACAAAATATTTTCCAGAGCGAAAATGAGGGTAGTCGCCGTAAGACTGAAATCACTGTGAACGCTGACAACGTCAAGTACAGCGCAATAAGTGACGTCCAGATCGACGAGGCTACTAAGATGCTGCATACTCTCTTTACCTCTCCAGAATCGAAGGCCGAAATCCTTCTGAAGACGGACAAACACGGAGAATACAAAGGTGCGGACTCGCAGAAAACGAAACTTATTTTGAGCAGTGTTAGGTTTCATAGAGATTTTTCAATTCCACTTTCTATGCACAGGTGTCTGGAAGATACACACGCCGAAGGGATTCGTCGATGCCGACGCATTGGTCAACTTGGAGAACGTCGATAACTTCGTCATCAGTGCGAACTTTGAAAGTGATAAGTTCACACCTTCCAAAATCCATACTGAGATCGCGAACAAGCCCACTGCCAAGAATGGCAAGAGGATCGTCATTACTGTCACCAGTGATGGAAAGAACATTGTCACAGGAAGGTACTAATAGTCTTCCAACTTCTCGTAGTCTAATTATTTAAGCACCTATACTATTAACAAAGAATGAATACTCAAACTAATTGATAAGATAGGATTTAGTAGCGAGTCTTTGATTCGTAATCCTGTTGATTTCTCTGAATGCATCGGATCTAAGATTGCGCTATATCTCCAGCACGAGTTACAAGAAGCGCGACGAGGACGGTAAGATCGTGGTAGAAGGTAATGGAAGTGTCAAGATTGGCGAGAACGTGCGTAGCTCGTCGTTCAAGTACACCAAGCAGGAACTTACTCGAGAAACCGACGGCGAGATCGGCGTTGCGATGATCCTTAATGCCAACTTTGGACCCGCCGCTATCGTTGGGGAATTGAAACTCTCCAATAAGGAAGTACATGTCTTCAATAGCTACTGCGAGCAAAACAAGGATTGCTCGCACTTCAAAATTCAATCCACCCTTGACACCGATCGTAAGACTAATTTTCAATTATTAGAAATTATCATACTACCAAATGCATGCTTCGATAGATCAAAATGAATATTTTATTTGTTTTCTCTGACAGATAAGACACACTTTAAGCACCAGACGACCCTCGAGGTCGACCTGAAGAAGTTCGACGTGCCAGCCGAATTTGGACTCAGAACCAACACTGAATTCAAGAGCTTGTTGTTCGATCACACTGCCAGTCTGTACTTGCACTCCTCGAAGGACAAGTCCGAATATTCCTATACAGTATACGTTCATCCCAAAGACTCTGGTATATTTCAATTTGACTTTAATAAATTATAAAATCATCAAAAGATAATTATCATCCTGTTCCGTTTCATGTGCAGCTATAATTGTGACTCTGCCGAGTCGTGAAACGGCCTTTATCGTAACGTTCGATCTCCCGAAGACCAAGCAAACGGGAGCGTACAAGTTGGAGTCCGCGCTTTACCTCGACAGGAAGAACAAGCCCAATGAGAAGACCAGCTTGACAGCTTCTGGTGACATAAATATCGACACGAATAGCCTGTCGCTTACTGGAGAAACGAAATTCGTCTACCCAACCCAGACTAAGGTGACTAATCACTTGAGAAATTAACTATGTTGGTGAAGTGTTTCATTTATATTAATTTATCATAATTGTTTAATGACGTTGCAGGACATGTTAGTGAAAGGGCGACTCCACTACGGTGGTGATCACATCCTGGATGCCAATGTGGACATCGATGTATTCGCCAAAAAGTCCCAGAAGATCACGATCCTTGCCAAAGTAGACAGACAGATACTGGAGAATGGATCGAACACGACTAGTATCTTCGAAATAAATAGTCGAGGCCAACAATTGAAACTCGACATGAAATCTCATCTTGCTCTGAGCACCAAGCATGTTGGATTTGGTTCCTTCTTCACCTACAATGACGTCCATCAGAAGCCAAAGAACGTCGGTTTATTATTCTCTGCCGACTTAAAACGTATCTTCCTCCTGATAGTTTCACCCAACAAGGAATTATTGAAGTCTGAATCGAAGATGGAACTCAGCAAGGACATGCAAAAGATCGACTCGGAGCTTTCACTTCTTGGAAACAAACCCACTGTCTTTAATTACGAGTCCAATGGACTTAGCAGTTTCACCTACTCGCAATACAACAAGGGTGAGTTTCCATTAGCATTGTTATTAAAAGTAGATCGAGATTTAATGAAATAATTTCTAATTCCTTCAAACATTATGTTTTACAGAAAAACCCAACAATAAACTGACCGCAAGTGGCCGCGTGATTCTCGGACAATTGGCTGAAATTCACGCTGATACTTTCAAGGATGGAACGAAGAAGAACTTGTTCCACGCGCTGGTGCACCTCGACGAAGGAAAATTCCTCAAGCCAGACTTCGGTTATAACAAGGACAACGTCATCGAATTTGTTGTAAGTTTCTTCAAAGATTTCCCTGAATAAATTTGTTAGAATTGAAAGTAACGCTTGATGGTTATTTTTCAGGAATACCTGAAGGACGTCAACATGGAGCGAGTCAAGCAATTGAAGGACATTTCATCCGACATGGGAGAGGAATCGCAAAGGGAATTCAAGGACCTCTTCGAGCACTTGAAGAAGGCTCAACCGAACATCAAACCCCTGATCGACTATTACCAAGGCGAACTCAACAAATTGAAGGATGAACTCCATGCCGATGAGACTGTCAAAGAAATCCAGGCAACTTTGTAAGTTCCACTACTTGAATCTCTAAATTAAGAATATGATATTCATTTAATTGCATTAAAATCAATTATTGAATGATTTCCAGGAATAAGCACTTCGGTGGAATCATTAAGGCGTTCACTACCACTGCCAAGCAGTTGGCCGAGCGTTTAGCCGAACTACAGAAGGAATACACTGAATTGATAGGAAAATTGACTGATATCGCAAAATCTGTGTATCCTCAACTGAAGAGCACATTCGATACCATTGTCCGCTCAGTCATCACTGTATCCAACTCCTTCGGTGACCTGATTATGGTCTACTTCAAGGCAGCCATCACCCTCATCAACCAGCACCAGAAGGAGCTGAAGGAAGTGGCGACTGTCGTCTCAGAGTTCGCTCAGGACATTGCTAAGATCTTCTTCAAAGCTTTTGGACAGATGAAACATGACATCGAGGAATTCCTCACAGTCCTGGTCACACAAATGAAGGCTCTGCCAATCTACGAGACTTTGAAGGAAAAGTACAATGAAGTTTCCGACTTGCAAATTCCGGAGGCTGTATTTGGACCGATTCAAGAGGTTTGCAACATCGTGAAGGCAGCCCAACCCACTCCGGAACTTCAAGACTTCTTCGACGTCACTTGCCAGTACATTGGCAAGCACATCAGGAAAGAAAAGGTCAGTGTAATATAAAATTTCTGGCAAATATTGGAATGAAGAAGTTGTTGAACATGATAAATATAATTAAATGTTGATGTTAAAGGTTGCTGAAGCACCTGAAATCAAGAGGATCTATTCAATGGCTGTGAACGCAATCTACTCGATCATCAGCTTGATCCAGTCTCAAACTAGCGTGGACAATCTTTATGGCATCTTCCAGACCAAAATCCCAATGGACTTGAGTCTTCTCTCAAAGATCCCTGGTATCTTTACCCTCCAATTATCTGCTTTGAATCTCGTCCGTAATGGGGAATTACCCTCACCTATGGATCTTTACTACACCTATAGGTACGTGAAACCTGTCGTGTATTAATATCACTAATTTATCGTATTTAATTTCACTAATTCCTCCTTTTTAATAATTAGGCCAACCCTCCATCCAAAGGATATAATTCCACCCTTCAGCATGTACGGAAGGATCGTCGAAGGCGGACACTTCTTCACCTTCGACGGCCGTCACTTTACTATGCCAGGATCCTGCAACTACGTCCTCGCCCAGGACATGCTGAACGGCAATTTCTCCATCATCGGAAACTTTAACAATGGAAATCTCGCAAGCATCACCGTCACTGAGCCCAAAGAAAGCATCACTGTCAAGTCCAATGGAAACGTGAGTGAACTACTTTCATATTAAATTTAATCGCCACTTTAAACCGTTTGTTGTTAGCTTATTTTATAAATCGGATTTCCGTGTAATCTGTGCAGATCCTAGTTAACAACAAGCCAGCAGAATTCCCTGCGAACACGAAGAACTTGCACGGTTTACTTGAGCATGGTCTGACAGTCATTAAATCAGACTACGGCGTAACTGTAGCATGCACCCACAAGTCAGCCATGCTCTGCTTCGTCGAGGTCTCAGGATTCTATCTTGGCAGAGTTCGAGGATTACTTGGCGATGGAAACAATGAACCCTTCGATGATTTCACTCTGCCCAATGGAAAGGTAACAATGAATCCAAATTATACAAATTTGACAAACCTCTAATGTTCTAATTTGTTTCTACTTTAATTCGAATAATTGCAGATCACCGACTCAGATACTGAATTTGGAAACGCGTACAAATTGAAGGCCGACTGTCCAGCAGCAACAGCAGTCGAACACGGCACAATTCCACGCGCTCCCATCTGTACAGAATACTTCTCCGGTGATTCATCTCCACTCAAGTAAGTTTCAACCCCCAAAGTCAGGCTTTAGAGAATTTTCAGACTTCTGATTGATTAAATTGTTCATTTCAGATCTTGTTTCAATTACGTGCTCCCTATTCACTATCGCGACGCTTGCGACCACGCATTGGCAGCTGGTACAAAAGACGGCGCTTGTCTAATTGCAGGAGCTTATTTCTCAGCTTGCTTTGAGAAACACATTTCTATCAATCTTCCATCAACTTGCAGTGAGTTAAAATTATCCATTGTTGAAGATTCCATTAATTTAGAAAAATAGAAATACATTGATAAGAAATATTTTAGCAAGCTGCAAGGTTGGACCTAACAACGTAGCGATTGGCGACACCTTCAGCGTGAAGATCCCGAAGAAGGAGGCTGACGTGATCTTTGTGGTCGAACAAGATAGTAACGTTGAGAAGGTATTTAAAGAATTGATCCAACCGATGATGAACGAACTCCGAGACGAGCTCAAGCATCATGGAATCACGTGAGTAACCTGCCTGTTATTTGATCTTCGCGGTTGAAACAGTGGAAATTGTAAACTAGAGAAGGAACGTGGATCGAGTGAAAAATCGTGATTTTAACTGGATTATTAGGGACGTACACATCGGCCTGATCGGATTCGGCGAGAAGATAAAGAGCCCGCAACACTACACCGTCAACGGGAACAGGAACATCGAGGGTGAAGTGAAGAACATGAAATTCGAGGAGAAAGATCCGATCATCACTTTCCAGGTAACCTGTTTACATCAGGTGTAATTTGTTTACCAGACGCGTAACATAATACGCACACCGAGCGCAACGACTCTCTCTCCCTTGAAAGGCGGTTAAACCAGCTGGACTACAAACCTAAGGGAAAGTGGGGAGGACATTCTCTCCCTTGACCTTAAAGTTCATTAAACAAATCCCATTGTCTCACGCTCGAATAATAAGATAATTTCTTGGAAAAATGAGCAAGTGAAAATGACAAGTGCGAAGTACTTAAGGGAGACTTGTAATTCTTCAGGAAGCGAAAGCGGGTGACATCGAGCAGAGAATGACTTACGTCGGTCAGAGATTGGACGTCGAGTTGGGCACGTTCAAATTGACAGACGCCTACGAAGAGGCAATTCGTTATCCGTTCAGACCAGGAGCAGCTAAAGCCGTCGTGGGTGTAATCGGACAACCCTGCGAGAAGAGTCCCTTCCCTCTTTCGGTAAGTCCTCTTATTACCAGTCAAACTAGCAATCACTTATCCTAACTCTCGCGCACTCTCCAACTATGAAGGAACGAGGAACTTTGCTCTAACCAAATTCCGAAACTTCAAAGTTTGAAATACAAACTCGAAAATGTTCGAGTATCAAAGCTCCGGTATTCCAAACTATTGAAACTATCGATTCCACTGAACTAGCCAAGTATGGGAGAGCTTTGAAGTGTCGTAGTACCAACAGGGCAAACTTTGCATGTACAAAATGTCCAAGTGCTAATTGCTAATTTACTGAATTGCAGCTGCAACATCTGAGGGTTCTGCTGGGCTTGAAGATTTACCGTGATTTGGGCCTGACTTACTACCACGTGTCCTCGCAAGGCGAGATGTTGGTGTCGGGCAAGCCCCAGAAAAACATCGTCGGCTACGACCAAGACAGCGCGTATATCTTCGCCGACGGGAAGAAGAAGCCTCTCAGTGGAAACAGCGAGCTCAAGAACAATCTCGTCGTCTCGGCTAACGACGTCTGCGCTGACTTCGCGCTTTCCGTAAGTGTATTCATCCCACACACACCAACACTCGCACCACACTCCAGCCTTGCCCGCGCTTCCTCAACCCTTCATTTTCTCTCCAAACCTACTTTCCTCCGGCGAGATCTTCGCAGAGTGGTTGGGAGCTTTTATCGAAGGGATAATCAAAGAATTTCCCTTGCAGTCCGGCGGTGCAGCGTTCAACTCGAACAACTTCATCGACGGCAAACCAAACCAGAGGAAGCAATTCATTCAGGTGGCTGCCAGAAGGATCGCCGATGGGCTTACTAACGTAGAGTTAGAAGAAGACTGCGTATGCGAGCAGACGATGGGCGTGTTTGGCAATTCTCATTGCAAGATCGTCGGTCGCAAGGAAAAGGAGCCTCTCGCGGTAAGTGATTACTGAGCAGCTGTTAAAAATTTTCCAAAACCGGACTTTAAATGCCAAAGCAAACAAATAATGGAAGGCGCCTTTTTCGAGCAATTCGTTTTCCACTGTGGGGGCAAACGCAATTAAATGCTCCCGTCAGACAAACGATTGTGCAATCGCAATCGCTTTCCACGCTAAATAAATCCTCCCATCAACGGAGCACACACTCGTTAAGCCGGAGGCCAGTTTTCCAAAGTGATCACGCGACTACGGGCGATTCAATCGGCAAAATAATTCCCTGAATAATTAACGAGGCGGACAAGCGCGCCGGGAAATGATTGTTCCGTTATTGCGTCGAGCGGCTTCGACAAAATAAATAAATCAATCCTTGTTGCACTTGAAGTGCGAAGGGCTTTTGCACACTTTATTTGGACATTATTTATTTAATCTGAATAATATCTGATAATAGCCCTTGCATTAATGTGCTCTTTCTTATTTCAGAGACACAGCAAAGGAGGAAAGGGCCGAAAGTAGAAGAGGAGGGCGCATATCACTGCACAGACTAATATTACTAATTAATTTTAGATGATAATTGTATTTGTTATTTTGTTATGTAATACCGTCAGGCGTCTTTTGATACTCGTAAGCACCTGAGATCGTTAATCTATTGGTGACTATCCATTCTACACCAAACAACTAAGACTCC
This sequence comes from Ectemnius cavifrons, assembly GCA_964023945.1. NCBI lineage: Eukaryota > Metazoa > Arthropoda > Insecta > Hymenoptera > Crabronidae > Ectemnius > Ectemnius cavifrons. The sequence goes on from OZ030375.1 coordinate 634,982, forward strand.
GCGGACAATAAGAGATTAATATCGCCTCTCTTTCGCGTGCCAGAGAGAAGGATTGCAAAGGCACGGAGAATTAGCATTCGAAATCCTGTACATTTGGAAGACCAATAGACGATATACGATCGCACAAAATAATTTATCGTCTTTTTACTTCAACCACCTCTTCCTCATCGATTTATCAATTACCAAAGTTCTGGACCTTTCGAAATGTAGTACGGCGCACAAGAACATAGTGCACCTGTCCACCAAGGGAAAAAGTCGTCGACTCGATCTAGCAGTGCGATTTGTACGGCTTACCTTTATTGCATTAAGATACTCTCTGATGCTGTACAACTCGGGCTAATCTCAATCCAATAGCCGATCGGCATACCACTTGACCGTCGCTACGAGCTACATTTTTCTGGTCTATATACTGACCACTGGAGATACAAAAATGATAAGGCAGAATGAACTTTATGCAAAAAGATTCATTGTCGAAAGTTAAGAATTATATATTCCTTATAGTAAAAATGGAAGGAGAAGAGAAAACTAGGTATGATATAATTCTAGGCGTACGATAGAGCTTTATTATTGGTTCCACTTGTATAGTACGAGTAAAGTGCTCCAGTGTTCCCATCCATCTCGAGAATTCTCGGCGAGCCGAACACGCATCCTCGCTTCGAGCTGCCGTCAAAACACTGCTCTTTCTTTGTCATGCATACACTCACAAAAACTGTCTTTCGTCCCCTCGAGAAACATACGCATGTCTATTGGTCTTACGTGGGTATGGTACAACTTATTATCGCTAGTGTCACCCTTCCAGATTGTACGGTACACTTTGGTACTCTTGGATCCAATACGCCGTGCGAGGAAACAAGTGGATGCTGCGGTAAATGCGAATAGAGATATCGAGGTCTACTGCAATGGAAATTGAAATCGTGTACAAATCAATGTACATACAGGGAAGTTCGTCGAAATGCAGGGGGATAAAAGTCAACGACTGGTTATAATCGAATTCAAGAATGCATTACATCGGTTTACTACTTCCTGCTGAAAGGCGAAGCCAACTGCTACCTGATGCGCAATGCATCCTACGTATTTCACCTCTCCGACCTTTGAGTGTACTCTTATCACACACGCGCGGACAGCCAGACCACATATCCCCGATTACATAATACATATGAGTCTCCGCCACGCCGCTCGATTACGTCTATTAAACGATACATAGTTTTCGCCTCGAGAAAACACGGGCCAGAAAAACACACCGGTTTTATACAATACGTATGTCACTACGGATCTCGAGCTTTCGCTACATTGTGAAACACCCTGTACAAAATACGGCTTACCTAAAAACCTTCTGCCTCTAGTTCCCTTAACATTTATCGCGTGTGCTGCTTCGGACGAGCCCACTGAATTAATTATGAATTATTGCTCGCCTCGTGTCCCCTCTCTTTTTCTCACCCATCACTGTTCCTATGGCATTCTATATTTTCATGTCTTCTCAAAAGAAATCATGAAATGTAGAATTAAGATCAAAATGTGGGAGAAAGTCGTGGACACGAGGGACGAAATGGCCAAAGGAAGGTGAAAATAGTTGCCCGGAGCCAAAGTGGCAGGCAGAACTTGAAAGATCGTTAAAAACATGAATAAAAAGCCTAGTAAACCGAGTCCTTCTTGCTTGAGACGGTCAGCTATTGTTCTAGTGAGACCTCAATGATTTATTGTCAGAACCATACCAGTGCGTCCAATCAGCTAAAACCAAGCACGTTTTGCAACAACTCTCGCCTATCCTTCCCTTTTCCAAACTTTAAACAACATATCAACATTAATCACATGAACAACCGAAGAACGAATACCCAACAAGAATTATACTTAAGCAAAGAAACTTAAGGCAGTTATTTTTGCCGGTAAAAGGCTACGTTTATTGCATGGCCTTGCTGATCTATTTCCGTCAGTGTCAGTAATGCACGAACCCTGGAATTATCTGTACACCATTCATCGAATTGAACCGGAATTATTTGTAACGATAAAATACCCTTGGTATTTCTTAGAGCGATCTCTTACACGATGGTTCCGTCATTATAAACTATTTGGTTTCAGGGAAACTTATTGGAAAGGTGCGCTCTTAAACACTAGACCCTTTTGCCTCGTTCACTTTTCTCCCTTTCAATTTGATTTAGAAAACTCTTACGCTAACCCATGTCCCCGCTACATCCTTTTCGGGAGTCTAAGACTTTCTTTCGTGGATATCTCCAAATGAGGGCTACAATCGTACGGCTTTACGAATATGTACACGATTCTCTATGACTTACTGGGTATCCTCTGTCGACACATCTGCAAACCTACTGGAAAGGAGCGTCGATTTCAGGAAATACGAATACTTTGAAAGAAAATGCACGAAGAGCTGTGAATAAATGTTGTGGGGAGCTTCAAAACGTTGCGTTCGTCAATCGGGATTGACTAAAGTAGAATGGAATTCCGAATGCAGTCGTAGTAAGTTGATAAAGGAGTGGCTAAAGTCCGCATACATCCCCTGGTGTGCCAGAGGCTGTTATTCTCTCTCCTAATCGGCTATCCGCAATCCCCGCTCTCTAATCGGATAGTAACGGCATTAGCCGGCCGTTTCTCTTTCGCTCTCGGCATCCAGGGCTCTTTACCGCCTTTCCTCCTCGCTTCCACTCTGCTTGTCTGTCCATGTACCGTCTGTTGTGTCGCCGCTCTGCCTCTGACTTACAAGCCAAACCTACCACGAACTTCCACGCAAAACTCAACAAAGACTCATGCAAAAAGCAAGGACTGTCCAACGCCCACGGCTCTGCTCGCGTATGCATGTACGAAAGAAAAAAGACTCCATAATAAAAGCGTTGGGAAGGATGAAGTGAGGCTCTCACTTGGAAAGGTAGCCCAGGGAATGAGAATGAGGAAATATACGAAAGGTAACAAGGTGACAGTCTGTAATAAGAAACAGAAAACCGACCACAATCTTACTCCGCAAAGCATACATACATAAAAAGTAAAAAAGGGGGAAAAGGAAATGTACACATATGTATAATTCGACCGAACTAGATATAGACGCGACCGACAATTCGAACTAAAATAATTTACAGGTGCTACCAGCCGGCTGATGGGCGGGCTAAATACTTAAATAATCCTCATTATCTTCGAATATTATAGGCAGTACGCGTTACCGAAGAGAGCCGCAGTGCACGCTGCCACTTTTAAATAAAAACTGCTCACTTCTTGCTACTAATCCTAATTGTTCGCACGTATACGTGCCTCATCTATCTCCCTTTCGCTCCAGTCTCCCTCTCTCTTTATTTCCCTCTTGCATTTGCTCTCGAATCACCGCCGTAATCGGATTACACACAGATAGACAGGCATACGCGTGTGCACGGGCACACAGAGATACATACACACACACACACAGGTGGTTCTACTACGTATCACCGGTAAAGGTATAAACCAGAGGATCCTGCTTATCACTCTCACACACACACACTCTCTCACTCTCTCTCTCTCTCACTCCCGCGCGATTGCACCTAACGTACTAACGTGTATATGCGTAGAACGTGATTGTTTCCTCCTGTTTCAAGCATTGAACCACACTTTCGCTCTCCCTATTTTCATCGCCATTGAAACCTTCAAATCCAATAGATGTATCGTGCGTGTCTTTATATATATATATATATCTATATATATTATAAATATTACTCTTAAATGAAATACTTTCCACTACGCTGATTCAAGCTGCACTCGCTCGCCTTCTCGTCTAGTCAAAGTCCAATGTACACGCACTTAACACACACGCACGCTTCGTTCCTCCTCTTCCTCCTCCTCCTCCTCCTCGTCGCCTGTCTCGCCGTTCTAATAAATTTGTACCCCCGCGAGAAAGGAAGTTTTGATCGATACCACCAGGTACAGAGTGCTCGCACCCTAACGGGATTACACGCTTGTCCCCCGGATACATGGAGTCGCCACCTTATCACAGACACAAGTACAGCCATCTCGAGGCGTGCTCTTTATAGACAGTGTTCGGAAAATTAACTATATGGACGGCTTTTGGGTGAGGACTTTGAATAGAAGAAAGGAGATCCAGCCGTCGAGTGCTTGGTGGACATATTGGCAGTAAGTACTGCTTCTGTAAGATGGTTTTGTTAGAGGAAGCGAGCTGGACGTATACTCTTGCAGGAAGTACTAGGATTTGGTATGAATGTTCGACGAAGAAGAGGATCGAAGTGGAACGAGAGGATGGTAGAAAGAATCGATGAGTGAAAGTCCCCACCAAAATGAAGGAAAGGAAGGAAACGAAGGGGAGGGCTAAGTACCTCGCGCTTCTTCTCCCTGGGCGAACTCCTGTCACGGCGCGACATACTCTCCGACGCCTCTCGTTGCATCAGCAGGACGCGCACGCCCCGGAGCATAATTAGCCAGTGTGTGACGGGCGAGAGAACGCAAAAAGGGAGCACCCTCGAGAAGTCTGTGTTGTGCCGTGTGCCGGTATCACGCGCCGGAACGAGAGTGAACAGTTGAGCCGGTGCTCCACGAGGAGGTCCAAGGGTGCCGAAAGGTGCCGGTTGGCGGTGGCCGCGGAGGGTGATGAACAGCCGGTTGCTGCTGGGAAGTCCGCCCAACTTTTCACAAAGGAACCGAACGAAGGGCAAAAACAAACTAGTCAGCCCACGCTCGATGGCAGTGGAGAAATCTCTGGGGTGCTACAGTCTGCTGAAGAAATCTTAAATGAATCTTGGTAAGGCAGTGCCAGCTCGGTGGTACATGTACGGCGGCGGGGGCGGACCCGAGAATTGCCTCTGATGCTGATGCGGTAGGGAAGAGCGGTGCGAGCCGATCGTACTCGACGGTGAGACGTGTTGCAGCAAGTGCGAGCCACCGTCGCCGAGATCCAACTCCAATTCTTGCTCCTCGATCAGTTGCAGTGCCCCGAACGATGCCGTCGCCATCGCCACGTCCGGCATTACGCCGGACAGTTGGCCGTCGCTGCACGAGTTGTTCTCGTGTTGCTGAAACCCCAAGCGAGACCAACAACCCGTCAAGAGAGGATTCCTCAGCCTCCTGTCACACCAGCCTCCCACAAAAGTATCGGAACGACCCAGAGCAACCAGAATTATTATCGACGAACCATCTCAGATAAAATTCTCAAAAGATTCGATCTTTTCAAATTGCCTTCAAGTTTAGTCGTCATTAGAACTTCTCCCAGTATTCACCACTTAATAACACTATTATTTCCAGATGTTTCAAAAGAGTAACTTTTTCGAATACTTTCTATGGTAGCGAAATTCGTCTCAGTTGCATTTCTATAGTCTGGCTATTGGTAATTCCCAGACTCCTTGTGTTATTTTCTTCGAGGCTATTGCGACATCGCTCATACGCTCATAAGGGATAATGGCGTATTATGAACTTAAGGAGTGGACATGGAATAAAGCAGTCATCAGTCGCAAACAACTCCAAAGATGCATGGATAAGTCACTCAATTATGTTAAGAGCCTAAGACCCGGAAATAAATATCCTTATCGATATACTCAAAAGACACATCAATCGGTCGTTCGATCGACAGGCATATTCCAATCTTCCGTTACAATCAATCAGATTAAAGTATCAGAATCTTAGTGGCAGTCGTTTGAAAACATAAAGTGGAAGTACTCGAGCGATCGATGACCAGGAACCAGGAGCTGTTTAGGAGTAAAAGACGGGAATGAAAGGGATTCGACTTACCTCTGCGAGCAGTCTACAGCTTTCGCCTTCAGTCACTATTGCCGGAAGCTCGTGCCTATGTGCGTAGGAGGATGCGGGCCTCGGGAATGTCATGTTCCTGCCGTAGCACACCGGTGGTATATTTCTCGTACTGAGATCCATGCTTGGTGAATCCAAGTCTTCGATATCTGTCAGCCTGTCATTTTGCTCTTTCATGTACGACGACGAATTCTGCAACATAAACGAAAGAGCGACTTAATTTCCTTCACTTTCAACAGGTCAAATCATAATGAAAAAATGAGCTCTTCATTTCTACGCAAGACGTAGCATTAGGTTTTTCAGGGGGTTGGAATGTTCTCTGGCCTCGGTGGAGTACTAGTTTTTAGGAAGGACGAAATATGCTTTATAGAGGGTGGCAGGATATACAGGGGTATCGTGTTAGCCGGCTGCTCTCGTAAAATTTTGGTATCCCCAAGGCGAGGAGAAGCTTGCTCGCTCCATAGACGCCCGGAGATCTATCAGGGAGGCGGGATTACTTCATATAACGCGCCCACGCAAGATCGTGACAATGCCTTATCCAGAGAGCTTCTTCTGTTCTCCAGGAGAGAATTTGTTATCCCGGAGATTTTCCCCTCGCCTAGGCCCTCTGCGAACTTTGTATTTCACTAGTAACAAAGCCGCACACCCTGCTCGTCTCGTTGCCCTTATCGGCCATCTTTAGCCTCGCATAACATCGCTACCATTAATCTGCCTGACGACAGCTTCATTTTTCAATCCACCTATTCTGCAACTCCAAATTACCACGGATGCTCCATTAATTCCTAGCTTTTACGCTTAATTGCAAGTGTCTTTTCAGCGCAAAGGAATTGCGAACTGTAATGTAATGAAAGTCTTAGAGTACCTATTACGCTTGCAAATGCTATCATCAAAGGAATGAAAAATGATTACTACTTTAAATCCTGCTCTACTATTAAGAAAACGCCGTTTTATGTGCAATACCCTCGTACCAGATACAGTTATGCATAAACGTATGTAACCTCCTAAAATAACCGACAAAAGCGCAATTTGATTATAACATATGACAATGCATTATTGCCGCTGATATCTTACACGCATCATACAACCGTACATCATAAAGTTTTATTTATTGACGCAAGATGAGAATGACGGTGGATGTTGCTAACGCGCGATGAATATACAATCTGTACTGGCGTTATCTCGGCATTAACGGGTACTTTCTCGTCACGTTAATCCAGATATCAGGGGAACGTTCCAGTCGGCCGGCATTTAACGGCAAAAGTTGTCCGGACGACTATAATATTCCCCGAGCTTGTTTGGCCGGCATGAATGGAGCTAGCTCCAAGCGAAGTAAGTATAGTAGTTGGTGGCGGTGGTCGGGGAGAGAGAGATCGAGAGTGATCGAGAGTGGGAATAGTGGGGGAGAGCGGCGATCTAATCCGCAAGGAAGAGTGGCTGGCTCGCTGGCAGGAGACACCGGGGACGCAGAATGAATGAGTGTGAGTGGCTCGAAAAGAGGGAGGATAAGGGTCAAAGTCAAAACGGTGCCGAAGCTCCGCTGGCCTCAGAGTCGTTCTTGTAGCCTCGCTAACCGCGCCAGAAAGCAACCAGCTGCGCTTCCCAAGTGAACGACGGACAAATACACAGAACACAGCACACGACAGACAGTAAGCATCGACAGCCCGAGCGCAACCGCTCTACCCAGCCCTCCAAGTAAACAACGAACACACTTCGAGCTTAGAACTTGGAACTGGTCACGCCGGCAACAGGTATTTCAAGATCGAAAGCTCATCCAAGTGGCTCGCCAATCGTTTCACGTACTAATCCAATCATACTCTCTCTTGGAGGCGCGCTGGCAAGAATGCCGGTCCCAAGGGAAATCTTATCGCACTCTCGCCGCCCCACTTGATACCTAACATTGCCCGAAAAATCGCTGACATATTCACTACTCCGGCATTAACAGTTTTCTCCGGACTTCGAGGTCACCGGTGACCCTTACACTCAAGTCCCTTCTTACAGAGGATCTACAAAATTCCAAGTATCTTAAACAATATAAAATTACCTCATAATAGCCTATTGGGGAGGATACCTGATAAAGACAGGTGACATAAAGCTTTGGATAATTGAGTAGTCGAGGTGTTACGTATATCATTAACTATCGAGTATATCGTTAAGTCTACCGCTAAGTTAGTCCCAGCCAGCTGGATCGTTCCTCACTAGTAATTACATAATTAATAGCTTAATAACTCATGGAAATATTGTTATCTACTATTCTATGAATCATTCGAGCGGCTAAATCACTCGAAGCTTTTTTAGTCGAGGGCAACGTGTCATTCGTTCATTCGCACACTTTCCGTGTCTTATTTGCCCGATCAGGCTGGTAGTTACCGCGCTATCAATTAATTACCAACGTTTACCAATGACAACTTCCCGGTCATTGGAAAGGACGGAACGATAAAGTCTCACAAGTACGTTGAAAATGAGACTTGCTTCGGCTAGTAATGTTGAGATAGTATAAATAGATCTCGAAACGCATAGTCACTGGCACGTCCAACGTGCCTGCTCCGGAAGATTTCGAATTAAACATTGATTGCCAAAGAAACTTGATCAACTTGCTAGACAAAAGTGTCGTATCAGTGAGCGTACCGACACTAGAACAATTACGTATTCGAAACGGGGAAAGATATGTGGGGGAGTAAATTGAATGATCGTGAGGATTAAAAGGAGGACAAGGAGTCGTAGGAGTGCATTCTAATCGAGAGGGCAGTTGTGTCGGTAAATCGTAGCTAAAGAGGATAACTGTCGTGGAAAGCCCCTTAATACAACGTGTGCGTGCTGTCTCTCAGACCGAATGCCGAGCACACGTGGCAGGGGACACTTAATTTCGTGAGAAACAGTGGCCGAACGTGACAGTAATTATAGCTGTTCCGCACTCAACGCACGCGCCTATTACGCAAGTCCTCGGTACGATTGTAACACGATCACGTGTCACGCGTCCCCTGCACTACTCTCTGTGCAGTCAGAATTCGTCCGATGATCGCATCATCCGGCGGTTCGACGCCAATTTTAGAGGCTGCCTTCGGAAAATTACTAGAAACTCTCCAATTATGATTTAATTCAGCCGCAATTCCACAGAATTTTTCCGACGTAACGGGCGACGCAAGAAAAATTCGTGCAAGCAACGAGTAACCAAAGTAACCAAGAGTTCTGGTAATTGTATGGGTCTCTCGAGACTCATGGCGAGTAATGCCATGAGTCTCTCGTTAAGCCCAGAGAGTGGCACTCGTGGATGAAGGCTGGACTTAAGCCAGGCAAAACTTACGGAAGCAATTGCAGGGTAATCGTATGCGCGGCTTCCCATTGTGTCATAAATAATAAGCGGCTGCATTCGTATGCGAGAGCACATGCGCCGCGCTAGCCTTACAACTTAGAGCATCTAATTACGAGAATACAAGAGACACGCGCACACACTCTAGCCCTCTATCATTCTGTCGTCGTCTTTCCTTCTTCCCTTTCAAACAATTCCTGCCTAATTGTCGTTGAATAGAAATCCGCTCTAGTTTCCGTGTCCACCGAAATGTCCCGAAGTACTTGGCCTTTGGACCAAATTTAATAAGCCGAGGCACTTTGATCGACTGATAGTTCTGCAACACTTCCTAACTGGCAATTTAATTGTTTATCTCAATAGACCATGAACCATATTTTCTCGAGTCATTCCAATCGATTTATTTGTTACTTCTGCACGATAGAATTTCAGTTTTCCACTAAGCACTCTTATGGACAAAGTCTGCAATTAGATTTCCTCCGTCATCCTTTAATGATGTTTACTTTTTTTCTCTCTACATCTCCGTTTCTTTGGCCCTGACGGATTGATTAACGCGTGCAGGAATGTAATATAGCAGGCAGCCTTTCCGCGCTTTTCCCAAGAGAGAAGATCATTGCCGCCGTCATTGTTAGCTCGTGGAATTTCATGCGAGCGATCACTTGGTGCATGCAGAAACGAACGACCATAGCCAAGTGATTTTTACTGGTGGAAATCGTGAGGTTTTTTGCGCCGATGTTTTGCTGTGCGAAACGGTCATTAGGTTCGATGATCATGACCTCGCCGACATTCTATTACCGTGTGCCGAGTGTTCCACGAAAACTGTCGTGAGTCTGCAAGAACATTGACAGAGAGAATAAGTTTGAACGATAAATAACTCTCGTGCGATATAACGATAGCCAGCTGATGACTTATGTTAATAGATGACGACTAATCGCCGGAATAATTGAGATTACGCGGAAAGCGTGCGGGTATTGCCGACCTGCAAAGACCCGAGCACTAATTGGTTCTTGCAGAATTGGAAAAGACGAAGGAGTCATCTAATTCCAGGCGACATTAGTGTCCATTAGATCGGGCGGGGATTTATGTGCGCTGAGACGTCCGTCATTATGTGCGTACACCCATTATTAGGACGAAACGTACGTGCAACGACATTCAACTATCCGTTGAATTGTTCCAATTAAATGCCAAATAAAACCCGAGTCAGTGTAGTAATAAAATGATATTACTGTGCAAATAAACTGCACACGACATTGTACCACTTTATGAAATGAAAATAACCAGGACGATTCTTCACTGTTGAACTAAAATGTTAAATCACTGGTAGACTGCGGTCCTGTGTCAATATCTCTCTTGATTGCTCCATTGTACATTGAAGTACGAAGATCAACAGGAGAGTATCGTGTATTTTATCGAAATAAAATTGAGTAGATTGTTATTGCTCTTACATCCGTCTGGCGGGCTATTAAATATCTCCTCGAATTGTATAAAAGAAAAGGGATTTATCCTGAAGCGTCGAAGTACTGGGTGAAACTTGAACTTTGTGCTGAGCCACGACTTTATTTCCGTCGCAACACAGTCCTCGCACTAAACAGCAATAAACATGCAAATGCGTGGCAAGTTTGAAGCCGTACATCAAGCGCACGTGTGAGTGTTACTCTAATGATGCAAGTTCTTGATAAATTTACAATATCCCTATGCCCGATCGCGTAATATACTACCGCACACGTGATATCAATGGACCAGAAAATCGCATCAATATTTATCAGCCGCTATAAGCCATGGTTGAACAGGTCTTCCAATTGTTCTGCTCCATGGCTCACTCACTAAGGCCTTGACTCTCAGGCATAATAATGAAAGCGACGTTATAATGAAGTGGTATCATAATGGACTATGATTGCGTTTGATGATCTAATTATGGCCTGTCTATTTTGCGTTCGAGCTCACCATTACATCTTCGAACCAATTGAATGTTGTCATAACGAAATTTTTGTTCGTTACATTTTAGGGGAATCCATATAAGTAAGAAGGCCAGAGCGGAGAGTGATTGCAAAATTCTACCGATAAAAATGTGCTCGCAAGGAGAAATAAACTCGCGAACTTATCGATAAGGCGCTACTAGCCAAAATGACGTCAACCAATTGCCTCGGCACTGAAGGCCCCTTTAACTCCATTGGAAGTAGTATGAACTATCCGGTGCAACTGGCACAACGTTCTATCCGACAGTACCGATCAGTGCCGGTCTTTTAGGCAAAGGTTTGTGCAACCGTAACGCTCCTCTTTCGGGCAGATGTCAAATTTCGGGTCAATATTAATCTCAATCGAATTTTTCACTTTGTTCTTACTAAAGGCGACAGTGATAATTAATGCGATAGTGATGTCGTTTTACTTGCGATACAATTCATAAGTAAAATCGGTGATCAGCTTTTACAAATAGTCATCCAATGAATCGTAAAAATGTACATTAGATATATCTACATTGTGAAGCCTTGAAACTCTATCTATCAAATTGTCGCTTACTCAGCAGAGCAAGTGCTGATAGCGAGGGAAATGTGCTGATAAAGTGAATACAACTAGCCGCTAAAGGAACGGATAGTGACATTCAGAAACACTCCCATCAAATACCAGGAACGCGTGCTTTGAAGTGAAGACCGCCCTGATAATCAAGCAATCCATTATGCAACTGTATAATTTGTATCAGAAATCTTCCTGTTACAGTTTGCATCTTAAATGGGAAACGCATTATAATTGCGCCGCAATCATTTTCTCTTCCGACTAGTTGTACTCTTCTCTTTGTTCCAAACAATGACTTTCCCGTACCAGTTCTATGTACGAATTAGAAAACAAACAAACCATCGAGTCGATTATCGCTAGATATCTTCGTACTCTAGTTCTAGTCTATAAAAAAGCGAGATAAACCAGGTTGTGGAAGATTAGCGATGATTAGCGGATAATTAAGAGTAAGAAAGAGAAGTGTTCGGTAAAACTGACTGCTTATCACCTCGCTAGCTAATCAAACAGGCTGAAAGCGCGAAGATAAACATGTTTTGCGAGGTGTAGACTCAGGGTGTAGGTATGTTATTGTACGAAGTAAGCGCGTGTGATGCTAGATGAACGGTGCGACACGATAAGAGTTATGTCTCATTTGCGAGGTGCAATACCAAAAGACTCTGCTTCCTCTTTCCGCAATAGCATTCTCTAATCGTATCTATAACACCGAAACTTCCCATTATTTCAGGAGTTTTCAACCGGTGGAAGTAAATGCAGATTAAAAATGGCCGGCTATTCAATGTCATGAATGAAATTCTCCCCAGGAAAATATAGCGCGTTAAAGAGTTCATTTAATCGAGGCGTTGTTTCAGCCTCTGGAATAGCAAATATTTTGCTCTCGTGCGAATTTAGCGCGTGCTCATTCTCGGCAGAGTGCGCCTCCACATTAGCACGCGATCCACTGAATCTGTCATTTCTGCCTTAGGTGAAATCATGTCCCCACTGATCGAGGCACTACCCGTCCGGGATTTGGATAGCGTGCTGGCCCAAACCCTCGGCACGACCTTCCAAGTGAAGGATGTTCAATGGAAACCACTGACGGAGCCCGGCGAAAATTTCGGGAGTGTGATCATTGCGATTAAAGCGAACATCGTAAGGAATAATAACAGTGAAACGCTGAACCTCGTGGCAAAAATGTCTCCGACCTCCGCCTACCTTCTGGATCTCTTCAACAGTCCCCTCACATTCAAGAAGGAGTTACATTTTTACAGTGTGACAGAGAGGGCTTTCCGAGATCTTCAATTGGAATATGGCATTCCAGAGGATAAGCTGTGCCAACTAGCGCCTAAGTTTTTTGGAGGGAGACTTGGCATACAGAAGCCTGAAATCTTCGACGAGCAAGCAGTTATTGTACTGGAAAATCTTAAACTAACCGGCTACGATACCCAAGACAGAATTCATGGCTTTGATAAGAAACACACCGAGTACGCTGTGAGAGAATTAGCCAAGTTGCACGGTCTCAGCATAGCCTTGAAATTGAAAAAGCCCGAGTTCTTCAAGAAACACATGCTTAATATATTCCAAGAGAAGGTGAATGAAACAGCTGAGAAATGTGTGACAAGCATGATTAGGAAGGGCCAGCAGGACACCAAGAGTATGCCTGAGAGCAAACCCTATTGGGACAGGATCGACAAGACTGTCGAGTACGGGCTTGAATCCATCCAAGGGAGAATGCCTGAAGAACCCTGGGGCACCTTGGTACACAACGACTTCTGGGTAAACAACATGATGTTCAAGCACACCGAGAACGGAGATATTGCCGGCTTCAAGATGGTCGACTTTCAATTGTGCATGTACGATTATGGCATGTGCGACCTTCTCTTCTTCCTGATGTCGAGCGTCCAAACGGAAATCCTTGACAACCATCTCAACTACATCCTGGACTTGTACTACAACACCTTCATCGATTGCTTGAAGTCTTTGGAAGTAAACACGTCTCTCTTCACCAAGCAAAAGTACGACGAGCTGATAAACATGTGCGCGCCGCAGAAGTTCAACCAGTGTATCATGATGGTGCATGTAATTAAATCCTCGAGGAAGGCGGCCCATGAACTGAAGAACACCGAGGGCGAAGACATGTTCCTCAAACGAGGCGGCGACGACATATGTAATGCCAAACTTTTGCACACAGTACAATTATTCGCCGAGAGGAATTGGCTATTGAAGTAGTGAATCAAAGAAGCAAGGGGTTTGCCTCGAGAATAAGTTGCGCAAGAAACCGGAGTATGTTTTTGCAAGCACATATGTATTGTTAATGCAAATGTACAAAAGGTGATGATATAATGCTAACTGCGGGTCACTGGCAAATTGCGTAACTCCATAGCTTAGCAGCACCATTGTAAATAGTAATCAGCCTGAATTAGAAACAATCGTGGAACGATTGTACAGTATGCGCATCTACAGTATCATATTATTTTCGTGCTACATTTAGGATGGATTTAGGATGATTCTGTAGTTTGCGTGGCGGGAAATCGAGATATTTCGAGGATCGAGGCGTACAGGAAAGGGAATGCCGTCAAACCTTCCTGATGCCGAATGAATCTAACCAATAAATGTTTCGTACAAATATGTTTTCGTAGAATCCATTAGCTCTCATATGCTAATTTACGAAATGCTGATATGTCAAGTAAATACGACAAGGATTTCAAAGCAAGAGTGCAAGGCGCTCGCGTCAATGCTGACGCTCGCAACAGTAACTCAAATTTATCGCACTCATTCATTAGTCTAACCAAAGATTCTTATCGACTAACAGCGATATTAGAAATGTATTTGGCATGCTTTCGCGCTGACTCACGTACTTTTTCCAAGGGAAATCGTGAAATTCCTCGCGTGCAAACTGGCGCGAAACACTTTATCACTTTCACAATTTCTCACCACTGTGAAGTTGCGGCGCTTCGAGCGCCTAACCAACTTCACGTGTGTTCGAAATTTGAATAGCAACAGTGGTGAATTTGTAAGTCAAGTACTACTTGTGCGCCTCGATGGACAATGAAGTTTAAGGTAGCCGTTGTAAATGTCCACTGTATTGCTGATATAAGCATTCTGTACAAGATTTGTATATTTTTCTATTAAGCGCGTGTTAAATTGTTACTACAGAGACTTTATTTACGTAAATAGATTGTTAACCCAAACACATTGAAAAGTGAGACTTTTTATTGAAAGCATCTCTGGGCTTGATTTGCATAGAGCCATGTGAAGAACAAATAGTTAGAAGCTTGGACTCACCTCTAGTAAGTCCGCCACACTGTCAGGTAGATTGAACTCCCTCACAACTCGTAGTCGCACTTGCCGATTGATTTCGTGACGGGATGAAAGTGGCAGGCTAATAGCACGCTGGCAGCTTGGGGATTGGCGGAGTTTCTGTTCTCGCTTGAGCATCGCTGTCATTGTTGCGGAATCTGGAACTTGAACGAATGATCCCCTACTAGGCGTACTCAATGGGAGGCAGAAAGTAATTTCAAGGAGGCATTGTTCCCTTGAATGCTACTACTTTCAAATTTAGGAATAAAGGAAAAAGAGTTGAGGTTACCTGGAAAAGCTGCGGCGAGGACATCGACGCCGGCAGTGCCCATTGGTCGTGGCTTCTCGTCGACCATATACAATGCGTCTGGTATATCTGGCACATATCGCGGCCTTCGTAATCTCACTAGGTCGGCCTCTTGGACCATTTGTTCTTCGACTAAAGACTGCCAATCAAAATTCAGTATGTATTAATGCCTGAACAAGTTCCAACAGTTCATATACTTTGAGGTATTAGATAATTACTTTAATTTCCTCGTAATAAGGCATGAACAAGCGCGGCCTCACAAAGAATCCATTCCTCTTTCCCCCGCGAATCCACGCGTTCATTCGTAGGTTTTCGCGTTCGTCCCCTATCATATGACTTGGCGGGGTAGAAACTAGTCCTCTTCTAATAGCCTGGAGAAGATGCAAACGATAATATTAGTCGCACAATCATTTTATGAATGTAATTAATCAAAATTTAAGAGGACACACCTGAGTTAATGCTTCACTATTTGGCGGTAGTATGTGGTCCATTCTGACGAGCGGTAAAAGTTCGCTAAGTATTTCTCGCAGCTCTATGTCACTCAAGTCTCGCTTCTTCAGTCCTTTCCTTGTCACCGAGTGCACTGTGTGGCTAAGTAAGTTCGGCTCTCGATCTTCCATACGTCTCACCAATTCCTGCTCGCCCCACTTGAGTACTGCCTGCAGTATTTCAAGTTCACTCGCTTGCAGAAAGTGACTCTGTAGCACGTTTGCTAGATGTGCGTGGTCCAGCTGATGAAGGATGGAGGAAGAAGCGACTGGTTGAAATTCCTCCCGCAAGTAGTGCAACGCTTGCCTGTGTACCCACGCCGAGCCATGAGGCTGGCTACCCCACCTGCAAAATTAAACATGTTTCCTGTCCATTTACTGCAATTCTATTGTGATATCCTATTTCGATTGAAGTACTGACTTTAGAACAGCAGGAAGCGACTCCACGGTCAAGCATTCTAAAATCAGGTCCTCGCAACCTTGCGAAAGTATGTCTAACTCTAGGAATCTGCCGATTTGGTACAATTCCATCGCCTCTTCAAGCGGACTCGGCCGCACTCGTCCAGTGTGAGTGAGGGCTTGAACCTGTTTTCGAAAATCAGCAATAGACTTGTAATGAGATCTGTACAGAAAAGTTGCAAATACCAACGCAAAAATATTGTAAGTACCTCTCCAAGACTACCAGCGCTGTTCCCACAACCATTACCCCTCGATATTAACGATAAATCAACGGTATCTAAATACACTGCATGTAATAATACTCTGGCGTATCGCTTGGGAATCACACTCTCGTCCAAAACTATTCTAGTAGGTATATGAAGCGCCCTTTCTGTGTGATCCTCCCCGGATCTAGTCCGTCTTTGTATTAAGTTCCTGAAGAACGGGGATCTCGCAGAAAGTATCGCTTTGTGACATGGCAGTTCTAACTTCGGCCGGAATCCATATTCGGAACTTCCACTGTCCGGCCTCTGGTAATCACTGTCCGACGTAAACACTAGTGCTGCGTCCGCGTAGGCACCGGTGTCCAGCAAGTATCTGAGATCATGCTCCAATGGATTTGGCGTGCCGAACTCATCACCCAGTCGTCGCAATACATTCGCCTCGAGAGCGGCATCGTGCGGACAAATATCACCAGTGTAGAGATAACGTAGCAGCGCCGAGAACATCGGCACATCGAGATTGGGCGTCCTCAGATCCAGACATATTCTCGCACCATATCCTGTAACCAAGTACAATTGACAATTCCACAAATAAACAAGAGCAAAGTACATCAGATAACTAAAAGTGGTGGGGTGTATTAAGAAAGGCTATTCCGAATACATACCCGGGCAGCCAGCGAGTAGATCTCTGAAATATGGACATCGTGCAGACAATATAGCTCTGTGAACAGGGAAGCAGGCTCCTCGGTAGACAAGATCGACATCAGAGCAGTGCTTGTAATCATACAACATCGACAAGTCTTGCTTGAACGTGGCAGCTGGTGGCCTCGCAAGCTCAGCTTGCACGTGGAGGTCCTTTAACGCGGCTAGCGCCTCATACTCCTCTAGTAGAGCCGTTGCTTCCAAGTGGCTCCACGTGGACACCAAGTCCCGAATGATCCTGCCGTGATCGCACGCCTTGGAAGAACGGCGTCTTCTAATGAACTTCTTACGCAGTGTCGCGAACCCCGTCATTCTCTTCTTCTTTTCCCTGGAAATATGTCGCACTTGCATTAAGGCGATTGCAAAAAACAAGCTGTCTGTCTCGTTTGATCTTTTTAATCAACAGGATTTTGGATATTAGCGATATCTCGATAAGATCAAGGTAGTCATATGATAGAATGATTAATTTGAATCAAAGTACAATGTAGTGAAGTGATATTGCAAATTGCTTGGGACTAATTAATAGGTGTAATTAGCATACCTGACAGCGATGCCATATTGATCAGGATTACCAGAGGCTGAGAGTCTCGCTGCTTGTACTGAATCTCCACCTATACTGGTGATGCTTGACGATGCAGAAGCACCCATTCTATGTATCATATAGGAAGCATCTCCACGCCGTCTTTTTGCGAACCAACAATCCGGTTTATCGGAATTATCTGCCTCCTCTTCTTCTTTCTCTTCACTGTGTTGCAATACACACGGCGTCAGAATTCTGAGTATATTCATTGCTCACCCAGACAGCAGCCTAAAACCAGAGTCCCAAAACAAAGCCTAATCATAAAACATCCACAATACCGCGAGCTTAATTTCCTTTCAATTCCCATGGTATCAATGGTGTTTTAATATTATGTGCTGCAAATTTATTCTGCATTCACTGTGCACCTTACTCTTCGAGTGTTACTTTAAATAGAACAGCACTTGGTAAACAAGCGATAAGGAATAAAATATTGCCATACCGCAACATGCTAACATTGTTCACACAAACATTACTGCAAACTACATATACAAATATCACAAATAAATTCTCTCAGGAAAGCATAAATAATAATTGTGATTCGACATTAGATAGAACTGCAGAATAGTATAGAAGAAGTCGTAGTTCATTACCAACAACCCGATTTACGGGTATGCAGATGACAATTGTAACACACAAATAAGAGCACAAATTCAGCACAGCACTCCGAAAGCACGAAAATCCATCAATCAACGACAAACAAACATGCAGACAAGGATTTCGAGGACTGTACACGAATCTTTATCGTCAACATACCAGCCAGTAGGCATAATCAATTAAATGCAGCAGTCAGAGCGGCATCCCCAGCAAACGCGTTCCCGTTCCCGTTCCCCGTGAAAGTCAGCTGGAATTCAAGCGTTCGATATAAGGAAGCATCACCGAGTAGGATTAGGCTGACGAGGACGATTTGGCGTGAACGGGAACGCGAAGTGCGAGTGGTTCTAGATGACAGTAATGTCAATAGGTCAATAAGCAGTCAGCTGAGCCCGACTGCCAATCTATCGCCGCGCAGCCATTGCGTGGTGGTTGGGAGCAGTTGGGAGCAGTTTGGAGCACAATGCGCGTGAGGAGCACATACTCGAAGAGCAGAGTTATCCGAGGTTCAGCCAACCCCCGTACGATCGCTTGCTGCGAAAGTAAAGTTTTCACAGGGGAAAAACTGCTGTCACGAGGGAGATGGAGAGAAAGAGAGATGGCTCGAGGAAGAGTGTGTCGATTCGAAGGATAGTCAAGGGGAATGGAGTCGTCGCAGGGAGAGCTCCGGAGACACACGACATGCAGTTAAGAGGGCAGAGTCCTATCGAAGATAGAACGAGGGTCTCTCGCTACCTGGAGCACTCGTGTCCGCACACCGCTCTCCCATTTTATTCCCACTGGCACGCAGGCTTCCTCGCTTCCTCCTCGGACATGGAGCCACGGGAGCACGCTCGACAACACTCGCTGGGGAAGGATGCGACGGCCATGTTTACGCTGGCAGTTGGTCCGCGTGTAAATAAAACTTCAGCGCGCCATGGGAGAAGGAGCAGCGGACAGCTCGCGCGTCCATCGTCGATAATAAGGCCGACACTAAGCTCCGAGAACTGCTCTTTCAGATCGAGCGAGACTCCCGCTCTGTCGAAGCAGTTGTGCGGAGACTCGCACTGGCACTCGAGCGCACCGGATGAACGCCAACCGAGCACAGCTGACGGCGCATAATTAAGAACCGATTGCCCGATTCCTCGATGAGAATGAGATGGTGACGGAAACGGAGACGTAGACGGACACGGGCGCTCTGCAGCCGTAGCGATGCACGCGCGCCGCGTCGATACCGCATGAGAAACTCAATTGGTTCGGTGCAAACGGTGGCGATACTTTCACGGAGATAACGCGCTCATTTCAGTCATTATACGGGAGGGCTTCGCTCTCGGTCGAAAGCGTTTTCCGAGCGTGCTGCTGCACGGGGTTTATACTGGCAGGCGAGCGTGCGCGCGCGCCCCGATCCACTTTTCCGAAGCTGGACCGCGCGTCGAACCGCGCGTTACTCTCAGCTAGCAACTCTCCCTTTTATTGGGCCGTTCTCCCCCGTAGTAACAACCACCGACTGCTCCACTTTCCCTTATTCTATTATTAATTAAACCCAATTATTACTTATTTAGCGATCCTCTCTTTATCTTAATCATTCGGAAAATCTTTCTATCAATTCTCCCTTGTATCCGAGCAAAGGGAGCACAGAGTATTCTGTGAGCCCGAACATGTGCTTGCTGCCATCTGGAGCGAAAGTACCGAGGCACAGCGGCAGAAACAGAACCGACCAAGCATCAGCTAAATCAGTGCCGAGGTTCCGAGCTCTTGTCAGTACACGATCGGTCTCAGTTGCTCTCAGTTGGGCTTGAACTGCAATGCTCTTGGCGAGGCCAAGGAATTCCCGCGGAAAGAAACAGGGGCAAAAAAAGGCGGGCAAGACTTTGATCTTTGTGTCCAGCTAGATCTCGTGCCTGCTGTTTTGTCTCGAGCAGCTCCCGTTCCAGCTAGGCGACATTGGCTTCTGTAAAATGCAGTAAGTTCATTCTACGCCGCTGTCTCTATCGGATGCACATACTCCTGTCACTTTCTCGTTTGGTCAGCTGCCGTCAGCAATGCATTGTCTGTGCGACCTGTAGCTGTCACCTCGAACATCGATCCTAGCTAACAATTAATTCCATATCCGCTACGATCACTTGCTAATATTGCGCGTACTCTGGGCCAGCGGGCTGCTTGTTTCCGATGCATATCTCTACATGTCAGTGGTGATGTATACAGCTGTTAAATCACAATACCGCCACCACATATATAACATATTTCGCGCTACGGGCACCGTCGCTCCCGCTGAGCGGGATTTGGTTTTCCTCGATCTATCTGCTTGTTGCACACTTTTTTACTTCCGCATGTATTTTCTGCTTGGATAAATAAATACCAAGCTTTGCGGAAGCCTTGACGCGCTCGCGTTCTTGATGGTCGATCATTTGCATGTATAATATATTTCGTTCTACAGGTATATTTTCTACTGGTGAAAAGGACACCCTTTTTCTTTCATAGTCTTCTTCCCTTGCGAATTCTTGGAATCTGATGCAATGTGCTACATCCTAGTGTTACATTGTCGCGTGAGATCGGCGGCTTTCCCCCGTGTGTTTACACAATAATGAAATCGCGCGCATCACTTTTCATCATTATTATTAAGAATGAATCTTACGTGTGTGGTGTAAAAAATCGAGCACTGGCACATATGTGGTCATGAAAATTATGGTTCATTCAGAGTAGCTGTTACTCCACGGAAGAAATAAGGGGAAAAAACAGTGTGTTCGCGCGATCGCAGTTCGATCGACTGTGTTATATATATGTGTATTTACGGTGCCTGTTGCTGAATATAATTATATGCACCTTTCATTCTCAATAAACAGCTTGGCACAAAAAACAAACACATTATCGTTTACTTTCTGCCATTCGTTTTGGATGCTAAATATAACAAAAGTTATTGGAGCACGAACGCAATCGGCAATTGCATTATGATTTTGTGGAGTGACAATGAACTAGATCCCGATGTCTGTCAAGCGACTGTAAAAGGACTATCACGACCTAGACCGGATTTTCTTATTGATAACGACGCCTAGAAAAACTCATAACTGTTTGATTATATTTATGTGTTAAAAATGAGTCATTTAGATGTATTAATGTCCGTTTACAGATATGGAGTCATTCTTGGACCTTTTCGATCCTCAGAATGACAATGGGACACAGAAGGGTGTATGGAATGATTCGGAGAATGAAGGGAATGGAATGTCAGACTATGAGAACTCAAGTGCGGATGAGGACCAAGAGGAAAGACTACCGCCAGAGCCTGAGCAAGGCAATATAGAGTATAAACTAAAATTAATTAATCCATCGAATCAAAGGTTTGAGCACCTTGTGACACAAATGAAATGGAGACTGCAAGAGGGCCATGGGGAAGCAATCTATCAAATTGGTATTAATTATTATTGACAGCTTCAATGACGATTGCTGAGTTAAGTATGTACAATACTTTTTGATCCGTCTCGATAGGTGTAGAAGATAATGGGAGGCTAACTGGCTTATCGAGAGAGGAAATGAAGATGTCTTTGAAAACCTTGAACGATATGGCAGCCAGGCTGGGTGCGACCACGCGAATATTGCGCGAAAGAATAGCCAACTCTAAAAATAAAAGTATTTCTTCACAAGGCAAGGGCAAGGAGGTGAGGAAAGTGGCAGAAGTACTGGTAAAAAAATTGAGGAAGGATGACCGCGAGGACCAGGATGGCATGGTGGACTTGAGGCTGGCTGTGATGGGTGCGCAGGACGCTGGAAAATCAACTCTCTTAGGTGAGAGGAATTGCGGAGGACGTTTAAGGTAGAGAAGAAGCATACTCAAAGAGTTTACTCTGCTACGATCGATCCTCACCAACAGAAGTCGGCTTTGGCGGGACAAATTTTAACCGAGAAAACTGGCGTATGCCATAGGGGTATTGACGCAGGGTGAATTGGATAATGGTAGGGGGAGAGCACGGCTTAACATGCTACGGCATCTCCACGAGATAAGGACGGGTCGCACCTCTTCGATATCCCACGAGATCATCGGTTTCGATGGCGATGGACACGTTTTGAATTACGCGGAAATGGCTACGGCAGAGGAGATATGCGAGCACGCCGCGAAAGTCGTTACATTTATAGATTTGGCTGGCCACCGCAAGTATTTGAGAACAACAGTTCTTGGCCTGACAGGTACTAGCATCTTTAAATACGTACCGTGTCTGCATCGTCTTTTGTCGTACGTTTCATTTAAATTTTATTATTGGCCATTGTTTTTCCTGCAGGATATTCGCCGCATCATGTCATGCTAGTGATCGCAGCACCTCTGAGCGATGCAGCACAAGAACATATGGCTCTCTGCCTTACTCTGGGTCTCCCGTTTTTTATAGTGCTAAATAAAATTGACCTTGGCTTCCGCAACATCGCTGAAACCGTAAATCAATTAGAGAATGCGCTTAGAGCGCAAGGCTGCTCACGGCAGCTACTTATGTATATCGATAATCAAACGTCCTGGGATTACCAGTCTAACGTAATACCAGTGTTCACTGTCAGTTGTGTCACTGGCGAGGGCTTGGAAGACTTAACGACCTTCATCAAGAATCTCTCTCCATATGACATAAACTCGAACGATTCGGACTCCGAATCCTGTTTGTTTCAAATCGATGAAACGTTCAGGTACCTACATCTCCATAGATTACGATTTGTTGAGCAATCGGCGTCACTCTCGCTGGAGAAGAAAGTGAGTTTAACAGTAGTTGTGTTCGCTTGGCTTGTTACAGGGTAGCAGGTCTACCTGACCCAGTTTTGGGAGGACTGTTGGTGAAAGGAGCGATCGCTCCTGGAACCAGATTACTAGTGGGCCCGCTGCCAGACGGCGAATTCAGCCCGGTAAAAGTTGTCAGCCTACATCGTAACAAGGCACCATGCTGTTTAGTCAGGGCATCGCAAAGTGCTAGCCTAACGCTAGCACCGCCCACGAATCGAAGTCCACCATTACCGCACCTTCGGCCTGGTATGGTGTTAGTTTCAGTTTGGGATCAGCCTCATGCAACTCTGTTCTTCCAAGTGCGTAAACTAGCTCTACGTTTAACACTTACCACTGCTAATTATCTACTTCATATCAATTTATACTTTTCAGGCAACTGTTTTAATCGTGTATCACGCAACAGCGATATTCTCGGGCTTTCAAACTACCGTACACATTGGTAATGTACGACAAACGTGTATAATTAAAGGTATCATGGACGTGAAGAACAGGGGTCTGCAGACGAACGACACAGCTTCGGTATTATTTAGATTCGTAAATCATCCCGAGTATCTTCATGTTGGTATGCGCTTATTGCTACGGGAGGGCCGCACTAAAGGGATTGGCAAAATTACGCAAATCTTCCCCCTAATCGGCCCGCAGACTAACGAGCAATAAGTTCATGTGTTTTGCGTGTGAAGAGTATTAAGTATCGTGATACTTAGCTGCAATTTTCAAGATACTATTGGAATCCAGCCGGTGTCGCTACTTAGTAGAACGCACAGGTCAGATCTCATAAAATGTACTATATATACCTTAGCTCGATGTTTTGTGTGAGACATAAAACAGAAATGTGCGAACTAAAAATATGTTATAAAAACAAGCTACGCGTGTACATTCACGGTAGACGTCTATTTCGGTTTTGTATATGTTTAGGACAAAGAGATATTTTTCTTAGGTAAAACATTACATCGGGGCGACTTTCGTAACCGTTTGATTTATTTTTATGCTGCTGAAAATTGAGTTCTCAGTTTTCGCAACTTATACAGCGTACCGCCCAATTAATAGGAAAGTCAGCATATCGTGTGAATATTGACAATTGGATTTTTCTTATTCCATGATTCATTCTTAATCCAAAAGAGACTAAGAATTTCCATGTAAATTAAAAATGTCAAAAGCTGATTAGTATTCGTGATAGAATTGCATATCTACGTAATGTGTCTTGTGATGACTTCGCGTATAAAACTTTTGAAGTCCTAAAGTGTTAATTTCGAGGATACACGTTTCCTCTCGTGTTGAGTTGGCCAATATTTCCCTAAAGATGCTTATGTTAAACTTGACATATATCCTGAATATTTAAACAAGAGAACAAAGTTTTTTTAAACACTGAGGCTCATTGCGTAAGCAAATAAAATGGCCATCTATAAGAAAATGCTTTATTTATTTGTTCGTGACAATTGATAACTGTAATATTGTAATATAAAGCAACAATGTAATATAGACTTTTATTATTAACATACACGCTTTATTTATTTATTGCGGAATTACATGATTGCGTTACGGGAAACGATGCAACTTAGATCGTCGACTTTTGTACTCCCTTTTGACGTGTTCTTATGAGACAATGACTGTGTTCTTATGAAATATGTAGTGCTTAATCTACTAACTATTGGTTCGTCCAACTTAGACTACGTAATACACACAAGCTGTTCCCTCTAAGCCTTACAGAAAGCGGTGGGAATTCATTGACACTAATATTAAATCAAATACTAGAAGCCTTAAACTTATACTCTCCTATCTAGACGCACTTTTAGCGTAAACTGTTTTATCTGAGAAGTTCGAGGAACATGTTATAAATAAGTAGTACTTTCTCCAGCGCTTTATGACCCGCATAGCCATTTTTTCTGATTGAGAAGTACCCACATAGTCGATCTACGAAGTAACTACAAAGTAGGATGGGTTCATGGCTGCAACGATAGTTGAAAGCAAGAAAACCTCGTGACAAATCGAATTCAGTACGATTGCAGTACACCTAGTGTGTTAAAAAGGCAATACACTCCAGCATAAAGCTTAAACTGACTTATGTGGGGGGATAATTCGGTGTGGGCTTGTTCACCGCGCCCCAAAACATCATGAGCTTCGTAGGATCGTGCCTAATAAAGAAAAGGAAAGGTCGATTGGCGATCAATCTTTTCTGATTGCCATCTCTCTCCAAAATGACTGCTGTCGTCGCTGCCGCTTCTGTTCCCGTTTCCGTTACCTCAATTTCGACTTTGTGGAGGACGTCGGCAGCGAATAAACCAGGATTAATTAGATTTGCATTATTTCGAAGTTCGTCCAGGCCGTAAGATGGTAGATTCAGGCTACTAATATACTTTAGGAAATCTTCATCCATTTCCCTACTCTGCCTTTTCATTCTCTTGTTCTCTTCCTTTGGTTTACTCTCGAACCGATATTTCTTTTCCTCCGCACTCACTATCTTTGTATACCCAGGTTTGGAATCCTGATTTTCGACCGCGTAAAAGTTGGCGGGATCTCCGCTCGGCTCCTGTCCCGGGGTTTCCCTAGGACTTTGGGACTGAACTTGCCTGCGTTGCCGACCAGCCCTCATGATGGAAAACCCAGTGGCCCATTGTTGCACTGAAAGTCCACGTGTTTTATCTTCGTATGCAAAGTAGTTTTTCCTAGACCCATCGAGTCCAGCATTCTCTCCGAATCTCGGGAAAATAAACAGATCGTTGTTACCAGACAACTGAGAAACAGGGTTACTCTTGCCTGGTCTCATAGTTATTGGCATAGGAGGCACCGTTAAAACAGTACCTCCTGGTCTTGTGCCGGTGGTTTGTGTCGGTGATATCGCTGGTCGATTATATCCTTGTGATATCAGACTCAAATCTGAGCTGCTCGCGTCGAAAAGGGATTGCAATCCTAACGACCGCAGTGTTCTACGTAGGCTCCACGTGTTCGAGATTTTCATTCGTGGCATACCGATAATACACGTTTCATTCTTCATGTTGCTTATAAGGTTCTCTAAGAGTTCCGCTGTCAGCCGGTTCTGGAAATCCCGAAGAGCCGTTGCGCCCGGTGTTGAGGGAAGTACTACGTACATTGCGGTCTGGAAAATAGAGGAAACCATTTATCAGATAAAGGTACACACCTTTGAAAGCGGCAAATGATTGTGGCTTCAATCAGTACCCCAAATTTGAGAGCAAAGTCGTGTAATAATAACTTTTTCACTTACATCTTGACCCTTGTACGGTAATCGCACGATTTTCGCTCCCAATGCCTTGTCTTCGTAAAACTGGAATATTCCACCGTTGTACATGAGGTCAACGGTGATAGAATTTGATGGTTCCACAAAGAATGGTCTCCTGTAAATAAAGAATAAGGTTTCACAATCTCTGTATATCACAGAAAGGTCGTTAAAAGTGAATTCCGAGTGGTTCGAACCTTTTGGTTGCACCACGCATGAAGTGTTGATTCCATTCTCCATTAAAGTAGAGCGCTGATACTAAAATCACCTTCGTCGCTCGATCAGGCGCATCATTCAGTATTTGCGATATCTTCTGCATAGTCTTCGCCTTTACCCAGGAGTTCACTGCAGTTTGAGCGACTCTCGGTCGGTTTTGAAAGTCGAGATTAATCACTTCACTTCTGTACACGTTCTCGCTGACTGATTTAAATTCCGGCCTAATGGAGTACCCATCCTTACATCGAAAAATGGTATTTAGTAACTTAATTTATGGACATTTAATATACCGGACATTTTAGTAATAATTGCATCAAAAATACCTGTACAAAAACGCCACTGGCAATATATACTCGAGGTCCTGGTGATCCAACGATATTATCCTCGACACGATTCAGTAACAACCCGAACATCTGGTGAACTACCTCGGAGTTTCTAGAAATGTCGATACCAGCCTCTAATCCAAGGACCTTGCTGACTTCGTCGAAGGTTCTGCCTGCAGAACCTAGGAGTACCATCGCCAATGCCATTGCTATGTTCAGTGGTGAGAAAACTATGTTTTCCTGCACCCCATTTGTCTTGTAGATTTCTCTTTGCACGTCTAAGGCAAATTTCGTAATACCCTTCGAAATTATACCATTTACCTAAAGGAACAATGAAGCAGATTCTTAGATGATGCATTTTTGTTTGATTAACTAATTGTGCTTTGTTCGATAGTGAGGAAGAGACGATGACATAAGCAGGATGACCTCTCGAGATCGCGCTAACTTGAGTGGAAGGCCCCTACTTTCACTTCTTTGCCATCAATAATCAGAAACCCGGTATGCGGCTTCTCGTCGTAAATTCTCATAGTCGGATAATGTGCAAGTTAAAAGGGCGTCGTAAAAAAAACGCCGACGAAACATAATAATAGACGATCCAGAAACTATCGTAAAAATTATCGCCTCGCATAGTTTTTCCGCCTTTTGCGCAAGGGATAATCTATTCGCCTGAACTAAGTCACTCTAAAGCATAATACAAAACAAAGTCCAATGCTTTTTCCTTTTTCTTGTCGATGCGTCATTCGCACGGTACATGTGACGTGTGATAGTCTCCCTTGATGTCAATGTCGGGGACAAATTGTACTTTCGCGTGACTACTTACGTGTTCAGACCAGTCTGGCGCGAGACTAGGAGCGCTGTATCCTGTTGGGCTGAGTCCTTGCACGCTTTGATAAGCTATATTGTTATCTCTAGTAGGATTAGGTGCAGCCGCGGCCGGAGGCGGAGGCGGACTATAATACCCTTGTCCACTAATTGACAGCGGTGGATTATTTGGAAATTGTGCATTTCCCGGACTGGCGTAGACAGGAGGCTGTATAGGGGATCCTCTGGGATCGCTTGGATATGTGGGGATTGACGTAGGGATGGGCGCAGGGCTTGCCGCAGCTCTCATGGTGGCGAACTGGTCCGGGTAGATCAATTGCGCGTACCCGCAGGCACAAAGACCCAGCAATATCAGTGTCCTTGCCATTTCTGTAAACAGCCAATAAAAAACCAAATCTTAGGAATGAATAAGCCATGAAGATAATCTTCGAAGGAGCTCCGGAATTCCAGTATTTCCTCTCCGAACTTGAAACACTATGATTCAATGTCAAGTAACGAATACCGGATGACTGGTCAAGATTGATGGACAATTAAGAATCTATTCGAGCAGGCATTTCTTTTTGCACAGCTCAATTTCCGAAGACTCCTTCAAAGAGTTCCTAATCGCTTGTAATGCTAGAGTAATTATTAGTAATTACGGGTATCAATGTCGGGATATATGATGCTGAATCGAACCAGTGTCAGATGAACGGAATGCTCAGATCTCAATGCGGAGGAGTGCTAACAAACTTATATAAGGCGGCACTTTCGTCCCCCCAGCAATCTCTCTTCCGTTAAACGTCCGGGTTTTCCCGGATTGATCACGCGTGTCCTCCTCCCCATTCATCCTGCATCAATAGAACACTATGTAGTGCGTATACGACCATTTAATTCAGTTAGGAGCACGCGCCTCTTTTTCTCCCTTGGTCCGAGACCGATCAAGAAATACCGGTTTTCGATTGCACCGTTGTCTCGGCAGCATCTGCCCGTTATTTCATACTTTTTCGCTCAAACCAATTGTCGAACCTTGCAGCCCGCAGTAAATTGTAGCGCTCGAGAAAATGTAACATATCCATTTTACGATACTTTCGAATTCAGACGTAGCAAAGGTGTGATATGTTCACACGTAACGGGCCCTCATTTGAATACAAGAGTCATTAACACTATCAAATCTCGGGTCATTTTTGAGTTCATATCGCAACAACGTCATTGAACTTAAACATTGAACTCTTCCCATTGTTGCGTATTTTTGTTTAATTTAGTCTTCGCCAGCTAGTTGGCAGTGATTGATTCAACGTTTCGGACACTGGTGGATGTAATGATACGCGACTAATCACGATTTTGCGTTAATTAACTCCTTTCCGCAACACGATATGGCGTTCGCCTATCAGTTTAATATTGTCAGCGTAGCCTCGGCGACTTCCTACTTCGTCATTATTTGAATTTCAGCATCTCTGAGAGAGGAATAATTAGTGCAACCTACCGGAACCTAAGCACATCGAAATGTTATTGCGGAATAAAGACTTCTGACGATTATAGCAATTTTCTCACCTGCCATTAATTTTAGTGAAGTGAAATTGGACAATGAGGAGAATGCCGGAAACAATTCGCTTTTGTGTGGGTTTCCATGATTGAGTGGTTTTGAATAGAGCGGGAGAATTCAGTTGAAATTTAATGAAAGCAGAATAAACATCAAAAGAGAAATTTTACGTGGGCAGAAATGTCCAAAAAGGGTACCTTGAGAATCGGATTTTATAGAACCCGGTGGGTAAAACTATTTCTTCCTACTATTTATGTGCGAGATTATGCAATCGACCAAAGGATCGGTGAATATTTAAAATGACAATTCCTCGACGGGCGTCTGACAACGAAACATCACAATTCACTGGACCGATTGAACACTCATTTAGAATTACTATGTGCAGTGATGCACGCCGAGGTATTGGAAATCCCTGAAGATCCCATGCTATGATAAAACCAGCCGTATTATTGCGTTGCCGCTATATATACACACCCGTCGAGATGTGGGTTGGATAAGAGTTTATAAATGCGTGACAATCAATTTCTTTCTCATCCAATATACTGAATGGCATTGCTCGAGACAAGTGATGATCTGTCCGCATGCTATTGTTCTATGTTACAATTAAAAAACCAATATATATGTACAGGGTTCGTAATTCTACGAATTTTTACACGTTTTCCTCAATATACCAAGATGTAACACACGTAACAAGAATGTGTAACAGTGCAGTAGTATTTAACATAAAGCAATGCATTCCAAGCAAGTTCAACTAGTGATACATGAATGAAAGATGCATTTAAAATATAAAAAAATCAAAGAGGGAGAACACATGAACACTCACCGGTGCTCCACGACACTTCTTATAAGATGCAAATCCAGTAATAAGTATTCTAATGTGGTTCTCTTCTCGTTAGCGAGATGGGAGCGTGTTGCCGGTTCAAAGTCTTCCACCGAACAGAGCGCAGCAACAATTAAACCGCACAAGTTATATCAGTGCACATTCTGCTCGAAGTTTGCAGAAGGGATTCACCGTTCGCTGCCCCTTTATACTGGGAATTCCATAATCGTCTTTCGTCTAGCCTATACGGAGAAGGGCATGTTCGATTGGAAGATAGATTCTCGCTCGAAAGATAGCGGCAGCGCACCTTTGCTGCACACACACACGAATCGATCAACTGCCGTGAGACGACTGA
This sequence comes from Ectemnius cavifrons, assembly GCA_964023945.1. Lineage (NCBI taxonomy): Eukaryota > Metazoa > Arthropoda > Insecta > Hymenoptera > Crabronidae > Ectemnius > Ectemnius cavifrons. The sequence continues at coordinate 665,143 of OZ030375.1, forward strand.
CTCACTCACCATGCCCGGCTCTCTTCGACGGAGCCTCTGCCTCTACTCTGTTCGGCTCTACTCGCTCTGCACCGCCTTGCCGCCTTGTATTTACAAGTGCCAAAGCTGTCCTATACACACAGGACATACGCCCCGCACGTAATCGGTCCTTTTGATGGATTGCTCTTGTCTGTTCACTCGATGACAATGCCATAACTATAATTGTCCCAACATTCAGATATGCTGGCATTGAACGCTCACGCATTATGAATTTGCCAGGCACCTATTGTATTGTATTGCATCGAAGAACAGGATTGCTAAATTGCGTTTCTCCTTTTAGGGGAATACTAGATCGGCATTTGCGATTAGTGGTTTTTAATGACATGGCATTTATTAATTCTGCGTAGTCTAAGGTCGCCCCTTTCTTTCTTCAACAACAAAAGGAGCATCTTTTACTCAATTTACAGTAAACATGATTAAGGAATCAATAAGTCTCGCGAAGTGCATCCAAAAGAGCACCTCGTGGATTTGGTTGGAGAGAAGCCCATGTGGTACACGGTCAGTGTGTCGACGGAGAAAAATTCAGATAAAGCGCGTGACAGTCAGTTTGCGCCTGGGGTGACAGCCGATGTCTCATTGCCACGAAAGGTGTATGCATCCGCATACGTATACGGCGACCTACTGCGTGTGTGGAATCTAAGATTGAGTGAAATTTCCGTGGTGCAGATGAGTAACTGCGTATACACGAACGCACCACCCACACTCCCAGGAAGCTCACCAGGCAAACAATTGAATTTGCAGATCATTGCGGCAATCAGATAACTCTGCTTGGACTAATATAAAATATTTTTACTGGTATCGGGCCGAACGGACTTTCCGAACTCGAATTTAGTCACAGTCCCTAAGTGGGAAAGTTGTTCTTACGCACGAACCACCGATCTCCTTATCTTTATCGGCTACTGGCAGAGTAACAAGTAAAGTACCGCGGTTTCTCTCATTTTACATATTACGGTAAACACGGAAAGAGAGTTAATTTTATCTTTTATGTTTTCTCCTCTTAATGAACTTCCTTTTACTAGCATTGACATTTAAACATGATTACCTACTGATATGGCAAAAAAAAATTGATTTGACTCCGCCCGGGCATTTTTTCATCGACGACACTGTTTTTTCTATTATTTCGCGGACAAATATTTACAGATCTTTGTTATGTCAGAGATATTTGCGGCGGTCGATTAATAAAATAACATTTATTCGGCATTTCGTCTCGATGGTAATACAAAACATACATGTGTATATATACAGTCAGGATTGCAAAACAGCGTATGTACAAATTCATCGTCTATTTTATTGCAAATGCTCATTGTAGACCCAGAATACTGGCACATTCTCGCATTTGCAGGACAAATGAATACGTAAATGGACAAGTGGGAAGTACTGACTTGCACGAAATCGTGCAATATAAGTTCGTGTCATTTAATAAATAATCTCTTAATTGCTGTCAAGCTCCTATTATGATTCGTCCTTGTGCTGGTTTGCTGATTTGAGGTTTGCACGCATCGGTCTTCCATGATTAACGGATCCCTCCAACTTCCATTATTCGAACTGATCCTTCTAGAGCTCCTTTCTTCTCCTTCGACATCCGCGCGTATCGATTTGTCTGCCATAAATGTTTCCTTTATCCTACCGATCGTTTCACCTAAAAGGGTGCACAAACACAATCAGTTAAGGCAAATAATTAATATTATTATACACTTTGAAAACTAATACTAACGTTCGTTTTGATGAACACCAATGCCTTCAAATGCAGTTATATTCTGCATAAAAAGGTGAAGAGAGTTCTCAATTTCTGGTGCTTGGCTTTCCACGTTGGGATCACAGATGGCTAAGTGTGAGAGAAACACGAGCCCAGCATTGAGAACACTGAGCTGTTTCCTTTTAATAAACTGCCGAAAATTCACGTCGTTGAATTTCTCCCGGTAAACATCCCACAAACACTTTGCGTTCGGCTCCAAACAAGGCAAGCAATGCTTGGAGCAAATTTGCTTCAAATCACACACTTCTCTTCGATTCGTATGATTATCGCAGTCGCAGATGCTATCCACGAATTGTAGATTTATTTCCGAGATCTTTCTTAAGTTTTGTATCACAAATCGTACTAATTCAAAACAGTGCTTACAAGAATCCGATCTACCAGTCCTCAAAGGCACTACATTTTGATGCAATAGGCATTCAATAACACGTAAGAGGGAGTCGATAATATCTACCCTAGTAATCGGATTATGCTGGTGCTTTTGTAGCTGTGTGAGGAAGTTCAGAAATGTGCAGGAGGCTGTAAAATAATTGGTTCGTTAAATAACTTACGTATAGCATAAGAAAATTACAGTAAACACATGGTACATACATTTATGGACACAAAGACTTCGAAGGCACATTTTGCTGCTTAGAAAAATTGTCATAACTTTCCCCAAATGAGGATAAGAGTATGGTAGAGGTTTTAATAATATAATTTCTCTAAACATTTGCACTATATACTCTAATCCACTGTCACAAAAGCCAAGCTTCTCATGGACGTTGTATATAATCATTGCCATCGCGCATATAACACCACTGAATTGATGAGATCTCCTCTATACATAATGAAAAGCACCATTTAAATTTTATGAACCAGGGAGTGTTTACAAGGCTTAAAAGCATTTCTATCATAAATATACTTACAACGGTACCAACTAGTGAAATGAAGTCTAAAAACATTTCTAGCATCTCGAATTTGTGGCCCTTTTTTGGCCACGAGCTGTAACGAGTCATTTGTTCTGAATACTGCTTGTATAATTCGTCTCTATGCGTACAGAGTGGCGCTTTTCCGGCGATATACTTGCTAAGATACGAGGAGGCGAAAGATACATGGGATAGAACGCCCAAAACCCTTCTAAGTTCGATGCCTTTCTCACTGGAATGCCAAGGCTTCGCGTCGCAAAGGCATTTAGCAATGACGTTTACATCGGAATAGAGTTCGGAATGATCTCGTAATTCGTCACTTCTGATTGTGCGGGATATTGTTTGTAGAGCAACTGTTAAATTCAGGAGCAGTTCCCTTGCAGTAGAAACTATCTGGAACAACGAATATCACTGTTATATCCCCTTCAAGTGATATTTATTCAAAAAATCAATGTCTATGTACTTTATTTATTATACGTATGCAATTATCAGACTCTAGTTCTGACTCGGTCTTCACTCGTAGGCTGACTAGGTCTTGTAAAATAAACTGTATCGTTAGATCTCGATCTCCTATCATAGTTGTGACAGGCTTCAATAACTCAGGATTCTCTGTGGAAGGTACATAATTAAAAATGATGTATATTGATTTGAATTTTCATTGCTAAAAGGCTCAACAACTACCAAATACTTCGTGCGAAATTTGTTCATGCAACATAGGTGATCCCCGCCTCCCGGCTTTCTCGATGTTGTGAAGATCGACGATGCGTTCTTCTGCTTGGGAAAGATCGTGGATGGTTTCTGGTATGCTCGCCAATGGGTAGTCTGCCGGGACAATTTTTCTTAGTTTATTCGTTATTTCGGTCAGGCCAATTCATTGCAAAGATAAAGAATAATCCTTACACAAACTCCACATCTTTAAAACGTAATTCGATTTATCGCACGCATTAGTTTGGACACTATTGTCTTTTAATCTGCTATGTTTAGGTGTGCTAGGTATTCTGTAAAACAAGAAAATAATTCGATTAATTAAAGAATTCCCTTTTCATAATAAAAAAAGAACAAGGCGATTGAAAGTTTACCGATTGATGGATGTGTTCAATTTATTTTTATTTGTTAAGAAGTTCGCATTTACAACATGTGGCTCGGTTAACTTAACATGCCCACCCTCCAGTAATTTACAACGCTCCATTAAATTCCCTATTTCCAATGCCTGTACAAAAAAATTAAGTTTAATAAAAGATAAGCCTTTACTGTAAAATAATATATTACCTTCATATCCAGCTGTGTCTTCAAAGCTTCTTTTTCTTTAGACATTATTCCAATTTCACATTTATGTTGATTTTCTTGCTCTTCTATAAGTCGTGCCTTTTCCGATCGTATACTTTCAATCCGCAATTGTGCTTGTTGCAACTGATTTCGCAAGAAAGATGTCTCTCCTTCCTTTGTGATGAAATCATTCAACAATTTCTTGTTGTCTGCTCGTAATTTCTCTACCTCTTTCAAATATTCAGGTTCTAGAATGACCAATCTTCATAGAACCCAATTATAATAATAAAATATTCCTACATTTAATAATAGCTTTACCTTGTGAGGCAATAGCGCCAACTTGAAATGTGGAATTATGGACGTTTTTGGCAATTAACTTCTTTTCAAACTCTCTATAATCATCAATGGTAGAAACCATAGGTAAATCATTGGCGTTAGTTAATCTTTCCTTTTCCATGTGGAAGTGGTGGCTCTGTATAGATGACTGAAATGTGATTTCTTTCCTAACATTAAAAATGCCTTTACTTGTTGATGGTCCATTTGTTAGAATCTGCCTATGATTATTTATTTGACTAGGCTGAGTTATCTCCCTTTGACTACAAATGTCATTATCCTAAAAAAACATACGTATTTTATACTATGCAATTTATAAGATTATTGAGCACATAATAATTGCATTCAACTAGAGATACCTGTACTGAAACTTGAGAGGCAATAAAATCCATCTCCTGAATGTCGTCCTCCTCAAAGTCGCATCCCCAAATGTCATCAGACACTGCATCTTTTTTGGTTGTTGCATTCTTCTTCTCATTAGAAGTGAAATAGCTTGGAACATTTGGTGCATTGTATCTGGGTCTCTTAGCTGGTATATCACACTCTTTGTCATTACTTTTATCCAATCTCTTATACATGTCGACCAAGGATACTCATGGACAAGCCACTCAGAATAACTGAGTGCAGTGTAGTCCCTAATTATACTCCAATTTCAACCCATGCGACTAACACAATAACACGCATATTTGGAACAACAATGAAATTGCCGGGTAAGCGGCGCATGTTTTAATACTCAACAAAACTGTCGCATAGTTTTATTGTCCCATTCACTTTGCTCCAGTGTGACAAATTTGAAATTTTATTAACTCGAAGATGCACAATGAGAGAACATTATTCCGTGACATACCGCGTTGTCCGGAATTGATGCCCTCTCGGAAACTCAAGCCCGAATGATCACTATAGTGGTTCAGACTTGTTTTACAACTGGCAACAATTCTACGCACTAATATTTCAAAATAATAGAACTAAGCCGAGTCTCACGGATGTTGTCAGGGAGGCTGGAGCGGCTGGAGCAAAGAAAGTTGAATGTCTTTGCGAATGATAGCGAAGCAGTCATTTGTTACGTATATGTATATGTATATCAATGGCCGCGTTCAGCCGAAGATTGCGCTGTCCCGCGCTGCGCCAACTTGCGCTTTCAAAGTATATCTTCTAGAAGCTCGATGCACTCGGTAAGCTCGATGTCAAGGTAGAGAGCTATACGAGCTATATAAACAGAGAGATCCGAGAGAGATCCACGCAAGCCATTTCATTCCTTCGCTATATACGTATGAGTGTAGCAGCTGATGAGAGCTGCTCCAATTTTTCGGCCGATTCTGTCATACACGAAAGCGATGGCGTGAGGCGCACAATAGGAGAATCAATCGCCAGGCAGAGCTGCTGCTAGCTTGACGGATCCACTTGAGGGATAACAGTATCACTCACGGGACAACGTTCTCCTATATTATGGGATCCGCATCTCCGAGCTCTTGGACGACGAGGACCAGCGGACAATCTGACATCGTCAATTTCACTCTGAATTGCATTCATTCTTTCTGCCTAAGAGCTACCAGGGAGAATTCCTCTACCCAGTTTCGATAGCGACTGAGAAGCATGGCACTGAACGATCTGGTCTACTGGTAAAGATTCGCCTTGCATCTTCTCTGCATAGCTCAATGTCATCCATCTCTTAACAGCTGTCTAATATTGCCTCATACGTGTTAGGTATCAGAAAAAGATTGGAGCCTATGACAAGCAGCAATGGGAGAAGACCGTGGAGCAGCATATTCTCAATGGGTTCACACATGTGCCCATGCGAACTGCTAAACTTAAGACAGAATTCATTGATGTTGATCTCGTTCGTGGTATGAGTTTACCAGTTATCGCGTTATCATAGATAATCAATGAGTAACGCGAAATCAATCTTCCATGTATTCCGATTGACTGATCGATAGAGAGATATATGTTTTTGTGTATTTGTGCAGGCTCATCCTTTCCGAAAGCTAAGCCCAAGCATGGGTTAACAATGGTAGCATGTTTGGCATTGCAAAGACTTCTTCTTTTACCAGTCTATATAAACTGGTGGATACAGCAAACAAGCACAAAAATCTTTCTGTTGTTCCTGTTACTCTACAGCTTGCAATGGATTAATATGCTCATATATTATTACCACACTGGGAAAGATGCTGAAAGTGATGTATGAAATACTCGTTATTTCTTGTCACGATTTACTTTGCGCGAGCTTGTTAAATAAAATTTTAATTTTTAGATTGTTTCTACATCGGAGGTATTAATACCCATTGTTATGATGTTAACTCTGTGCATTGTTCACTCGCAAATTGTATCGACGCACTCGGGGCCTACGATAAACAATGGCCACCACAAACAACGCGTTTCACGACGATCGAGAAGCTCCCGGTCGCGATTGGGCAAGCCAAGATCGAGGCAAAATCTTCGTAAGTAATGAGAGTATGGTTGGCTCTATCACTGCAGTAATTCAATATGTTAATACTGCAGATGTATTCTTCGTAGGTGTGCACAAAGAGTCAAAATCTTCTCAAGATACGGTGTCAGAAAAAACTGGTACTATAAGTGGAGAAGTTTTAACTTCAGTGAGATTCGCAAAAAAAGTCATGATAGGGAATTCTCTAACAGTTTCACAGCCCCAGGTACTTGAATCTGTTTCTGACCAGCATAAATACATAATAATAACTGTGTTCGTTTTTCTTGATAAAGGAATTCGCGGCTGCCCAAGCAACCTGTGATACAGAACCAGTCAGTGGTGAGGACAAAGTTCTACCTACTATTAAAGCTTCTGCTAGTCAAGATCAATCTGGTACGTGTTATTTTCTACAATTTTATTCCTATTTCGATGTACATATCGATTGTAAATCATCTTAATTACAGATGATGTTCCAGAACATAGTACAAAGAGTGTGCACCAAGATGACGATGGCTTTGAAAGCTTAAACGGAAATGTTTCAAGTGATAATGATAAAGGCGCGGGCCGTTCCGGCGATAAAAGTCGGCAAAAGCGGACCACCTCCAGCTTAAACAACGAGGAGGGTGTCCTTTGGTTGGAAAGTTCTACTAGTCAAACGCTTCTGGTATCAACCCAACCCAAATTTCCAGTAGTACAAGAAGCAGCATCAAAGAAGGAGGCCAACTTTTTGGACAGCGAGGATGATACATCTAAGAAACCTGTAGGAACTATTCTTATGTCAGACAATAAAGCGTTTGTTATGATATCAGTTAATATTGTTCGTAATTATTGAAGGAAAAGGATCCTTTGGGTTCGAGGGAGGGTCGGAGGCAGTGTGAGAGTGAAGAAGAGGGCGAATGCGAAGAAACAGCAACTAACCACGTAACTGAGGCAACAACATCGGCAACTGAGTGGATGGGAGTGACAACTAATAGCGATGAATGTAGTTACAGGTGCGATTTGAATTGGAGAATATCTTTAATAAGTCTGACTTTTAAAAACACACTCTTCTCGAATGGAAATCATTGCAGTTCGGAACTGGAAGAATCCGATTTACATAGTGAAAGCAATTTGAACTGTGGAGAATTCGTGGATCACCCTTTTTCATGGGAATTTGAGTTACCGCCTTCGATCATGCTCAGCTCCAGTTCTGCTTCATATGATCGCGGCAAGTATACTTACTGTGATATAAATGATAAATTAAGGCAATGACACTCAATTTCTCCCACAGTTTCTTGTACTATTTGGACGCGGAGAGACATAAAGAAGGCCGAATTGTCGGTCTTGGATATTAGTTCAGCTATTATAGCTAGAGTAGAATCGATGCCCGAGAGTATGAATTACTTTTACGGTGGCCTAATGTTGAGCTTGGTCATGTCTCTCATACCTTCTATCAAGAGACTGAATGACCACATAGGAGATGATAGTAGTATTAGTCTGATTAGCTTCTTAATACCATCAGATTTTAACTTCGACACGTGTAGCGATATTCTGTGCAAACTAGTGGATCTAGCCTTTGGTACTACACTTTGGTGAGCGGTCATTTCAGTAGTATATTTTATTATAACTTTATCAATATTTAACTACTACTCCTTTTAGGGAACGCTCGGTCGTGATAATTTCGGCATTCCAGAGGTTCATCCTGTCCTGCCTACTATTTTTTTTACTGGCAGTGGCAGAACGTACTTATAAGCAGAGACTCTTGTATGCTAAACTATTTTCGCATTTGACATCCTCGAGACGGGCGCGGAAATCGGAATTGCCGCATTTCCGATTAAACAAAGTGCGGAACATTAAGACGTGGCTGAGCATTCGGTCTTATTTAAAGGTAAATCGACCTGACTCATTGAAGAAATATAATTTTTGAAATTCACTCATAGAAAATACAATCTTTTATTCTATTTTACAGAGACGAGGCCCACAGCGATCTGTGGATGTGATAGTGTCGGCAGTATTCATTGTCACATTGCTGTTATTATCGTTCGTGAGTTTGGAGTTGATCAAAGATTTGGAGAGTTTGCACTCCCGATATAACGTTGAAGCACTGTTTTGGAGCTTCTCTCTCGGAATCTTTATATTACGTTTTATGACTTTGGGCACGAAAATCAACAAAAAATACAGGAATCTATCAGTGTTAATAACCGAGCAGGTAACTACAAACGTGTTTAGTTATTAGTACACGAATCTTTAGTGAAAATACTCATACCATTGTCTTTTTACAGATAAATCTCTACTTGCAAATTGAACAAAAACCACATAAGAAAGAAGAACTGATGGTGGCGAACAGCGTTCTAAAATTAGCGGCTGATTTGATCAAGGTAATTCAATATATGTTTAGCTATCGCTATAGTAAAGTATTGTACTTAATAATGGGATGGTATTGCTATGAAATTTACAGGAACTGGAGAGTCCCTTTAAAATATCCGGCCTCTCTGCTAACCCCTACCTATATACTATCACAAAAGTGGTATTGCTATCGGCACTGTCCGGTGTGCTTTCGGAACTGCTTGGTTTTAAACTCAAGCTACACAAGATAAAGATCAAATAAATGTTATATGAGATAAGACGCTTCGGGCGTACATTACTCGCGCAATTGTCGGCTACGGTGCGGATTAGCAAATAAAACTAATATTTAATTAACTAGCGAACTGTTTACGCGCTGTCTTGATGACGATTTTAACTCGCGTTTAGTTGCATTTGTCTTTTCTCAGTTGGCACTTCGGTAATCCTCTCACTCAACGAGTGCCAACCGCGCTTCCTATATCGTTGCACTCTTGGAGTTTACGTGAATTTACTCTTACTTCAATGTAAGTGTCCTTACAAGGCTACGAGACTCCGTTATGTATGAATTAGCGCGAGTTTCTAAAGAGAGGAATTTAGTTTATTCTTTTGACCCTTTCGGTACTGCTGCTAGCAAAAATTAGTAAAACCTTTGTTCGAAAGGGTCGAAAGTTTATCCGTAGACTGATTTGCAAGTGTACCTTGCAAAAGTGCGGAAAGCATGGTTGTTTAGGTAATATCAATATCGACTCATCACTATTGATTCGAATACGTTATAGCCCGTGACTCGCTACGGCTACGGCTATTAAGCGATTTTATATTTTGTTGCTAAGTGGTGTTTAATAAAGAGTTCTGTTATGTAGTTTCTGCGATGTATACTCTAGCACTGTATAGTGTACATACTTATACAGAGGTATTTCAATGTTAAACGAAAAAAGAGACCTAGTTAAATGTAAATAGATGTTCACGCAGAAATCGTGGGACTTGAGACTCAAAACCACCAAATTTCATCATGATATTTGCGAGAACTGGCCCGTGTAATATTAGCGTATATATACATTTTTCATTATCATGTACGGAAAAGCTAGTACCTGTGCAAAGAGAGACAGACAGATAGAGACGACTACGTCTACGTTATTTTTCTCGTGATTTTAAATGTACCAGAGATATGCCAAATAAAGATGAAGAGGAGTAGAGTATACCGATGGTGTGCAGTGAAAATCAAAAATTCATCCCCAAGTCCCAAACTTAAAGTCGTGATGCGACAATACGAGGCAAGATCCTGATACGAGTGAGTGAGTAGGTGTAGCCGCGAGAGAGAGGGCGAAGCAAAGCAACAATCGCATTAAGTGTGACCCTACAAGTAGCCGCAAGTGCTTTACTGCCCTGCGTGTAGTCTAAGTATACGGATGATTACTGGATGACTCATGATTCCGTCATACGATACTTGTATGGTGTGGCTAGGATTGCATCAGATCGTACAAATAAATCGGCACTTTTTGTGCTACTATACAAACGATGTTCGTAGACACGCACGAGACAACTCTATCGCTACATTACACACCAGAAACACGATCGTTTTTTCATGTTCCACGTGCGCCGCGTACTTTGCACTTAAATAACTTATTTTACTTTTGCAATTTAGACTCCGGGAATGAATAAGCACATATGCGGGCTAACGAAGCATGAATTCGCACAATGCGCGCAATTTGCTCACGAAACTGAAAATGACTCTGGGAAACAATCTCTTACCCACGTACTGCATAATGTTGGTTGTCGTTTATTGAAAGGCCGTATGCGCGCCAAGGCGTTATTAACATCACAATAGCAGGTATGCGTAATAACTATGACATGGGGGGACTCGGAGGCATAAAATTTTGTTTAGTATGCAAGAGTGTGGATCGGCTGGCAGTATCCACAAACCTGTTGTGGGTGTCACATGTTGCATCGGGGCCGGTGTGCGGCGTCGGCCGACGGGTGTACCGGCGCGATCCTAGCGGCGCCGTATTTCGGGCCGAGCGGTGAGCATTTCGGAGTTGCCGGGCGTGATCGTAGTAGTGAGGCACGCAGCCATCGTGTACCTTCCTCTCTCGCTCTCTCTCCAGCGAGCGGGTTGCAGTTAGCTCATTCTTGGTGTCATCGAAGCGATTACGGGAGGACGGTCAGGCTGTCAGTGTCAGTACTGGTGCGATCGGAGTCGCAGGGGCAGGAGTGGCGTGACAGTGCGATTCGTCGTCTCGTGCAGGACAGATAGCGCCTAGTAGCTGGTGTGATTCGTGCGTGCTTGCGGACACCGCGCGTTCCTTCTTCTCCACGCGCCGCCTGCATCTTTCCGATCAGCCCGGGCTTCCTTACACAACAACGCCTTCTAACAAAACACCGTCACCATGGTGGATTACTACGACGGCTTCCAAACCTTCTCTTGGCTGGCAGAAATCGTGGGCCTGCCGATCGATCAGGTAAGGAAAATCTCCCTTCAATCCTCGAGAAAAGGAAGAAAGCAACGGGCACCCCATACGTACCGAATTCTAATCTTTTCTAATACAAGATTTTCTTTATCGCGAGCCTGCTCATCGGTGAGCTTACTCTAATACGTAACTCGGATTTTCCAATGCTCGATTGCGTTTCCCTCGATATCCCAGCCCTCGTCCGCTTGTTTCTCCGATACAAAGCACGCCTACGCGAATGTATAAGAAAAGTGTGTGGACGTGCATCGCTTGGCTAGTCGGTCTATTACACTAAAGGCAAAGGTTCCTTAGGGCGCTCTGCGTACCAACAGGAGGGAGCCTACCATTAAAAAGGCCGATGGCAGGTGCAATATCAGCTGGTACGAGTTGAGTTTTCGGTCCTACAGTCATTCGTATGAACGTGCCGGCTGACGCACGTAAACACAATCGGAAATACATGCCACTTACCAGTTAAAACCCTTCTTTCGTAATACCTTTAAATCCCTGTCATTACTGAATATCGAAAGAACGAATCGAGTGGAGTTAATCGTAGGGGCGGAGGGGGGAATGCTCCGACTGTCAGGTTTGACAAGGAAATAGACGATAGTTCAGTAAGGTCAGTTCGCACTAGTTAAACTTTCCAAGCATCTATTAAAACTTGAAGTATGCTCGCTCGAGGAGCGTAAAGATAAGAGTGCTTGATGATCGAGTACCAAAAACACAAGGGTTCAGCGACATGGGCTTATCGAGTCTTATTTGATGAGGCGTGCAAGCAAGTTTAGTCATCGTATTTATATAAAGTCGGCAGTCAAATGCTCGTTTGCCAGTCAATTATTTCCCGTAGCTAACTATACAATTAGGGTGAGTTGTTCTTTATTAATTGGCCGGGCGATAAACGGATTGGCGATAGCGCATTAATGTTCTAGGGATCGCGTGACAGTAGTACATGTACACAATGGCCCTGGGTTTCTTGACATGCATTATCGGCAATGCAACGAACCGCGTGTATTGTCCGTGCGATAAGATTGAAAGTTGTCGAGACAGGGCAGATCAGCACATTTGGAATAATCAGCGTTGAAGGGGGGATGGTGGGGCGAGGGTTCGAGAGGTGGTAGGTTGTCACAGATCAGGCCATATCTGTAAATGTCAGCTGATCTGGCAGAGAAGCATCGTCTTAATTCGCTGTCGTCACAATTGAACCCGCGAGGATCCTATTGTTACGTCCCGCACACCAAACGAGCTAGTCAGTGTTTTTCCTGGCCGATTATGTGATACTTGTTGGACACGCCACGCTCAGGGTGGCGGCCGCATGATTTTAACGTGGACTCGTCCTGTCGCCACTATATACTTTCTTTAGCATCGTACATTAGTATGCGCCGAGCGTGCCAATTACTGTATTTATATTCCGTTCGATTATATTGGATGTCGAGTTGCGATTGCTCCATTTATATTTACACACTGTATACTGCACTGGATATTCCTCAAGATTAACGATTATCCCTCTGGTATTGCGTAAATTCATTATAATTTAATGAGCATTCGTCATACATTTCGTAAGGAAAAAGGGTGTTGATCGGTCCGATTCATACTGCTATTAACATATCTTTACGATGTAAGAACAACTGAGAAAAGCCAATGAACGTATAAATATGTTTACTAGCGCGAAGAAACAAAGTTCAGTGTCGTTCCGCGTGTGTGTACAAGGCAACGTGCGGGCAGCGAGAAGCACACTCCGCCAGTAACGAGTAACAGGCACCGCTCAGCATAAAGCTAGACTCATTCGGCCTGTTTCACGGGAGGAAAGTTGGGTGAGGTTCAAGAGCCGACGGCATGGTCGGTTGAAGGGCGATATATTTAGACGAAAGTTTTTTGCCCAGCCATTCACAAATAGCAACGAGGAAAGGACTCCCGTTGGCGCAGCCAGTCATACGATCCAGATAAGATATTGACACGCGTTGCGCCACCTGATTTATCACGTCACTCCAACATTACTCTTACTCTCATTGCTATTCTATCTGCTTATCGTTTAAATATTATTCTAGTCGTTTTTTTTGTCGCAAAACTGTAAGCGTTTAGTAAAGATATCCATTCAATATTTTATACGCGCAGAAAGGAACTTCGTTATTCGAAAAAATAAGCTCATAAGAGAACGCAAAGTTCTTTTGGATCGTTGCCGAAATGGATATGATAAAGCGTGGATTGGATGCATACGTTTTTGAATGTATTACCTTTCGCTATGGATGATGTTTCATTTACACATGCAAATGCGAGACGGTGTCGAGGGGATATCTCAACTGACAAAGTCACGGCTGACTTGTACAGTCCGCGCATGTACTTCATGCCAATTTCTTCACAAAGGCTGTTTCGGAGAGTGGCGCCGTCACTACTTAGTGACACAGTGGTCAAAATGTTTATTAACATTATGTAATAGTGTGTGCGTTCTATTCTCTCGCAGGATAGAAGGTGTTGTGTGTAAACTATCAGTTAGTATAGGAAATAATTGCGCTATTATATAAGCAGGCACTGATTGAATTAGCATTAGCCTAATAAGGGAATGAGTCGATCCATTTTCCATGATGAAATATTAACCAGGGCGTTGGCAAATATTTGCATATTTCGATAGAGGCCTTCCATTAGAGCAGGGTCAAAGCGCCTAATGGAGCCCTCTCACTTTGTCATCGGCGCTTAATTGAAAATTTCCAACGTAACACTGTACCTCGATTTGTTGCTCCTTGAAACCCGCTAACTTTGTAATCTCATGTTGATTCGTGCAATAAATACTAATTTTGCCAATCGAATGAACGACAGATGTAATACATTCGCACTGACAACCCAGATTCCAATAAGACATTCCGCGGTGACTCTCGACTGTGGTAAAGTGGTACTTGGTGGTTTGCGAAAGGTGATAGACTAGTTGTCGCATAAGGAATGCCGGATGCATGATACTACAACCTCTACTTTTCTTTTCGCTCTCCCACTGATGTTTCTCCCTTGTGGCTTCGTTCTCATGTTTCGCTAAACGGTTCTCGTCACTTAGTATTGTTTTCGGACGATAACTTCTTTACGAGCTCATAGTTCCTTTCGTGTTTCCAGGCGGCAAATTCGAAAGACTAATAATCGAAGTACTCTATAGGTTGGCGATAAGACTTAACTATAAGTGCTTTGGAGAGCTAGAAGCTTTTGCGAATCCTTTGTTACGTGAAAGTTAATTAAAGGGACTATCGACTAAGAGTGAGTCGGCAAGTTATGCTCAGCGATAATAGACGATGAATAATTGGTAGTAGCTCGTCTAGCATTTCAAAATAAAGTGGAAGATATAGCGACCTTTATCCTATCTCCCTTGGACTTCGCCCGAACGGATGACTTGCTTCGAGTGTATCCACTGTCGGATAAAGGCTCTATTAATGCGTTATCAGTCACTCGGTATTAAGCCGTCTTCATTCGCACTAGGCCGAGTCAAACCACAAACCTTCAGAATTGTCGTAACAGTTTCAGGCTGATTATAGCAGAAATGCAAACGCCTCGCAACTGCAACTCCGCTCAATTGCAAACATTCATAGGTATCAAAACATAAACGTCGATGAATTCTCTTTTCGATATATATATATATTTTCTTTTTAGTCGTAAAATAATTTAAGACACTCGTGAAGTATGAATATGCACTAATGGATGGAAATGCAGATCTGTGACACAATGAGTAATCAGACGCATGAGAAAATAATGAATATTATGATTGTAAATTCCAAGTTGCATTCTGGAATTCGCCGCATTAAGGGTCATTTTGACCCATTCATCAAAAATGGCAATGTTAATTTGAAAAAGAAAGCAACTTAATTGGCAGTCTCACGATTAATGGCAATGCATATTCTATGCACGTGATCCTTCACCCAAGGCATTACACAATTGTCTTGAAGTTCACACATAGTAATCACTCTTAGCCTTAAGAAATAGATCCATATGAACGCCAGCATTTAAATGGACCAGTTTAAGAAAGTTGATACTGGTGTACGTAAAATCTATGTATTCTTCAATATTCCTCCTCGTCGACTTCAACGGCATCGGGGCTTCGTCTATGTCTATAGCCGGCGTTCCAGCCGTAGACAATCGGTTGATCCCGGTCCATGTAGATCCTGATTGAACCTTCCGGTAAATTTATGTTGCCATCCAAATCTTGCTCCTGAACGTCCAAGAGCTCGGCTTCGCGTCGCCAACGTGAGCCCTAAAAATATATATATATCGTTATAAACTTTATTCCTTTATTAATATCGAATTAATTAGAAATAAGCACCTAAGAGAAATTTGAACAGTGGGTGCGTTGTAATTGTAAGAAATAATAATTAATATAAGTCAAACTTACCCCTCCTCGAGGAAAAGTGGGTCCTGTAGATCTTGGTGGCCCTTTGGATCTGCCGAGACCAGCATTGGCATAGGCGAGCACGCAGAAGAGAGCAAGTGTGGCAACCATGAACTTCATCTTGATGATTTATTGTTCCAACCTTGACAGAGCTGAGCAGAATTAAAATCCAGACAAAGTGAAAGCTAGCACTGCACTCGAGGGAAGTCGATCACACTTTGTTTGTCAAGTTTGCCCGATCGCTCTTCTTATATACTGGCTTTCCGATCAACCCCAGCGGGATAATACCGCGTCAGTGCGTTGCGTCATTTCGTTTCCCGGGGGGCATCACCGTGTCGACATTGAGACGCAGTATCATTCATATCCCCGAGACTGCATCTACCGTTTTCTCGCGTTATCTTGACCTCAGCGATATAGCGGGAATCCCACGCTTCAAAAATACACACATGTGTCGTCAGCTTCTTGCAGTCATTCTATTGAGAGTCTTCCTAATCAGGGAAAAAAGCGCAAGGTGTATGAATGACGTCTCCAATGAGAGAGTGTAATCATGAACTACTGAGATATCTTGGGAGAGAAAGTTTCGGGGAACACCGCTGGGTATTCCTAATAATTTTATGTGTACTTCCCCTTCTCTCAGGTAACAACAGTACAACAGTAAATATAGAGGATTTACAACGTTCGATTAATTACTTTTCATTATCCTTTATTTTCCAAGAAGTAAGAATTCACTGTCAAAACGTTATCGGAAGAAATCTTAGGATAAGATGCGCATACATGAGTGACTCTGATCTTGTCACATCTGAGCCACGCATACTCGCATCGAACAATTGTCCGCGTTCTGTGGCGGATCGTGTTACAACAGGCAGTCGCAGACAGTCACGTACAAACAGGCATTCCCCTCTATTATTATAATAACATTAATACTCACAAATATCATGTGATACTTGAACTTGAAAGCGTGCTATCGTTCCATCTTTATTCTTTAAATTGGAAAACGGATCTATACTGAATACTGACTTGTAAATTATAGAATAGCTTAGAAAATAATGGTATAACTTGAGAAGAAACATCTGTCCCATTGAATTGATAATCAATAGTTAAAAATAATGAAGCAATACATAAATATTCGTGCAGCTATTATTAATAATTAGATAATTTTGTAATCACTTGGAATTAAAGGTGAATTCCCTTGCATCCTAGCATCTTAACATACTTTCGAGCCGCGAATTGGACTGTTTTTTTTTGCATAACTCTGTGAGCGTGGATTCCTAGCGGTTGCCCTCTTCTGCCAGGCATTACCAGCTTTGTGTTCATCCAGGGCTTAAACGGGATTCTCCGCGAGGGTCGTCAAGCTCATCGGTACACGTTAGGGAGATTCGAGTAATCCCCAGCTATCCGATTATAATGAGGCACACATACTGTTTACTTTGGATTTCGAGGGTTGTTATATACTTGTCAAGGCAAAAGGAACCTAGCTTGCGAATGCTCGTTGGCTAGATTACCATAGCTAAACAAGTTGCACCCGAAGTCATATTGGTATCAGAAGATGTGAACGCCAGTAAGGAACAAATATATGCGATTAAAATATTTTTTATTATGATCGATAGAAGTACATTCAATAAATAGAGTGAAGTATGGGAGGAACAATACTTTAGGGAATTATAAATTAATATTCTTCTTCTTCGGCCTGGAAGTCATCAGCGTCACGCCTGAATCGGAAACCACCACGAATTCCGAAGCTAGGGTCGACCCTGCCACCAGGTCCTCGCTGAGCCTGACCGAATCCACCAACAAAACCGTTCTTGTATTCTCGTTCGAAATTCAGTCCCACATGGGGTTGAGCTGGTTGACCAGGTCGAATATTCACGCCTCCATAGGCATTGGTATTGAATCCGTTTGCATCGTGAATACGACGGTTGTAGTCGATGTCCAAGGATGGTCGGCGATCTGGTCCTGACAGGGGTTTCTCACCCCGGATGACAAGTGATCCTTGTGGGTCGTCTTCCCGACGGAATCGCCTGTTCTATAGCGGAAAGAACATTGTATTATTAAAGAAAATTCGAGAGCAAAATGAGAACAAAGAGAAAGTCAGGTTTTCTGGTACTTACTGTGGGGTAGTTGAAGTGCTTCCTGGGGGGTACTTGGTGTTGTCCGAATCCAGCACTGACAAGTGCGATCACTCCGAAAAGGGCGATGAAGAGTGCGATATTCCTCATTTTCGAAATCGAAGGAGTCTTAGTCGAGACTGTGGAATGTACAGCTGAATTGAAGCTGGATGTGACTGTGCTCTGGATCACAGACTCCCCGGCTTATATAGGAATCTGCTGGGGTAGAGTGAACTTTTACCTCCAACTCTCTGATACCGGGGCATCACCGTGTCTGTCATTTCAGTTCCACATTATCGCGCCAGTGAATCCCCTGCGTGTGCGCTTGGAAATTCCTTTCCTCCTCGAGCATATCAACTTTCGCGGATCACCTCTCGTCCAGTTTGAGCAATTGCTTTTGATTAATGATCTATTGAATTTTTTTCTGTTACAGATGAATTTCATTTTAACACAATTCACTGCACTCACTCTGGCAGGACTTCTACGAAAATTCCTGAGTCCGAATGCGGTAACTCCAGCAGCCAGGCATGTGTTTGGCCTTGTTATTGGCCTGGCCCTTGGATACTTCTGCTTTGGCAGGTAAACTACATAGATCATATTGTGCGATAAAGATTAATAGATTATTCTTAAATCGTTCATCATTGCTATTTGTACAGGCAGGCAGTACATCTGGCCGGGCTTCCAGCGCTGTGTTATATAGCGATGCGCACTCAAGATCCCCGGAGAATGCAGAGGTAACGTAAGAACAGTCTGCTCGGGGCAGAATAGTAAAGCTTAACGGGGGAGTAAAGACGATTTCTTGGCGACCTAGACATTGCCTTGTCCGACTGGCAAATGCAAGTAGATTAAATGACGAAGCCAGACCGGCTTTCATCCTTGAAATTGCGGCCGGTCAATGATCGTGTCGTGAACCTAGCAATTCATCCGTCGCAAATACGTTTCAGGGTCGTGCTTGCAACCGCGCTGATCTACTTGTCCTGCGTGCACTACCATCGCCAGATGTACAATTATGGCTCGTACACACTCGATATCACCGGTAAGAAAGTGCCTGTCGTTATAAGGAATGACAACGAATTCCTACTTCCGTGCCAGTAACCGATTTGCTGAATCCTCTAGCCCAGAAATGGTAATTTCTTACTATGAACTTTCAGGACCCCTTATGGTGATAACGCAAAAAGTAACGAGCCTCGCGTATAGTATACACGATGGTCTTACGCGGAGAGAGGAAGATCTCACTCCGACGCAGCGCCATCAGGCAGTACAGTAAGTGTGCTATTATGCACTTTTTCGTTCAGTTTGAATGCTTGGAAATTGCTCTCAGATACGAAAAATCGCATGATAATCAACATAACGAATTTGTGCTCCATTGGCATAGAACACGTATGATGTCCTGTGTGCATAGACAGTGGCTTTCTGCGTTTCAGGAAAATGCCAACCACCCTGGAGTACTTCAGCTATGTGTTCCATTTCCAAGCTCTAATGGCTGGACCAGTAATATTCTACCGTGATTATATTGATTTCATTCACGGTCGCCATCTCAGCGCACAAGCTTTAACGGTAATACATTCAACGACGCAGTATTGTTACTCCTTTAAATTGTTGATAACAAATGAGAATATTTTCAGGGATACAGTGAGAAAAATACTGGCAATTCTGAAATTGTGCTAGAACCTTCTCCTGCATTGGTAGTTATGAAGAAAGTCGTAGTGAGCTTAATTTGCGCAGTGATGTTCGTCACGTTCATTCCGATCTTCCCTATTCAAAGAATAAAAGAGGACGACTTCCTAGAGAACACAACGATATTGTACAAAATATGGTATTTGATGGTGACGACTATGCTCGCACGATTCAAATACTATCATGCCTGGATTTTTGCAGATGCAATCTGTAATAATTCAGGTATAGGATTCGATGGATACGATGAGAAAGGTCACGCTAAGTGGGACCTAAACTCTAATGTAGACATCGTAAACTTCGAGGTGAGCATAATACTTTATATATCTGCACTACTTGTATTATACTTGAACAGCATATGTGTGCAACATTTTTAATTTGATTTACATTGAAGTTCTTTTCTCAAGATATCGCTTAGTCTGAAAGAAAGTATTGAGCATTGGAATAAAGGAACCAATCGGTGGCTGAGATCAATCGTCTACGAAAGGGCAGGCCGCCAGAAGGTCTTGTACACTTATGCTCTTTCCGCCCTATGGCACGGATTCTACCCCGGTTATTATTTGACATTCACAAATGGAGCGTTCTTTACTATGGCAGCTCGTTCCGTGAGTACATCTCTGTTTCAGTAGATCTGTGAGGAACGAAAAATTGTTCTAACAAAGAGATATTATTGTGGCAGGTTCGTCGTAATATCCGACCATATTTCTTGGGGTCCAATAAAACAAAGTTCCTTTATGACGCACTGACATTCGTGACGACGCGGGTCATGATGGCCTACATAACGTTCAGCTTTGTACTCTTGGAATTTATGCCAAGCGTTAAACTGTACCTGTAAGTGTTCTGTACCGTTATTGCAACAACTATTTCCACCTGACGATTAGGAATTAAAGTGGAAAAGAGTTTATCGCATTCCAGATAGTTTGGAACACCGTTGCTCTCTGTTCCAGGTACCTGTACCTGTTCCCACACGTGATGGGATTGGTCGCGATATTCGTGTTACCTCGTCTTCCCAAGGCCTCTGTGCACAAAGATCTTCCAGAGAAGCGGCAGCTGCAGCCCGCTCAGGAGATGAATAACGGGAATGCCCGCAAAATGAAGTAATTTCGCGCAACAACAATTCGCACAATGAGGGACATATTATTATACATAGATATCTATACGTAACGACTATTACCAGCACAGAATATTTTTTATGAATGTTTTTCATATACATATACATATATATTATGTATATATTATATATATATTGTATGTATACATACCACGCGTATGTTATTTATTTTTACAAAGGAAAACTGTTACTAGTACCAGAGTTTTATGACATGCCACGAACAGGAGGGCAGGGAGACTCGGCGAGATGTTTACTTGGTACGTGTACTCTATGGGCAGATTGTTGTTTGAGTGTCTCTTTCGTGCATGTGAATGTTACTCGGCTGGCAAAGCTCTATCGACAGTTACGAACTATGAGGCGCCCGATGAAATTGCACTCGGCAGCATTTTCGATTTTCCTATTACTGCAAATACATGGAAGTACACTTTCTCTAATCGTTGCTGTTTTTTATCTCCGTATCCCTCGTGTTTCCCTTGCACTTCTCTCCCTCCCTTCAACAGGTTTAAGTTCGACATTAGTTCTTTACGTCTTGGACACAGTATAGTTAAACGTTCTTTCCCTCGTCACCTTCCCCCCAGATCTCGTGCTACCGATGCCAGGCAGTTGCGTTCTTGCGGGAGGGGGAAGCGAGTCTGCAGAAAATGCAACGGCATCACCGATCTTACCGAGGGAACCCATTTTTCTCATCGGAAAAGTTCAAACTTAAGGCGACGTTGCATTACGTAAGCGTTGACGCGTTCTAATAATGTAAGCGCATCAAATATGCCGTGTGTGTTCGCCAATGCGCTTTTGGCCGCCGCCCCTTTAAGAGCATTAGCTGTCCTAATGTATTCCAAAGCCGGTGCGACGGCATACCTTTACGCCGATCCTCTCTTACCGATCAAAGTCGGCCCCCTTTCCATTCTTGTTTTACATGTTCCTGATTGAAATGCGATTACCCCTTAACTATATGTAATAAAGGATTTCTTCTACTCTCGCATTTTTATATCCGGCATTCTTCTACACGACAACCTGTCCAATTTTCAAAGAGCAGTAAGTACCCAAACGTATAAAAAAATAGGACTAATTGTGAATCATCATTTTCGGGTCCTAATATATTTACTGGTGGTAAAAATCGCGACACTGAATCCCATTAAATCAGTAGCTCGTGTTACGAGAGAAGGGGTGGGTTGGAATATTTTCGGTGTTGTCGAAACAAATCCCGGGGCGAGGGTCCCACACTCTCGATCGCTCGCTCGCTCGCTCACTCGCATTGCATTCGAGTATTTTCGCTCACTGCCTAATGGAATATCGCGTTTATAATCAGGTAAAGAGAAGCACCGAAACTGTCCGCGCACTGGCGAAGCCCTATTATACGGGCTACTGGCGTGCAGAGCCACTCTCTCGCGGCCGGCAGAATCCTTCCCGTGCCGCGCGCTTTAGATGAGTACGATTGCTCCCAACACTCGCGACGTTCGCCTCGCCTCGAGGAACTCGATCGCTAGCATCCCCCTCACTCAGAGAGAATCACTGCCCGCTTGATTACGCGCGGGGAATATGTTATAACAAAGCACTTCTAAGGGAAACTGCATCGTTTACGTGGAAAGGACGTGTGCGAAACGACAGGATTAAGTCGAGCGAGCCGGGCCGGAACTTTACGCGCATCCGAGAACTTCCGGAGAATCTTATCTTACTGGACCGAAAACTTTGCCCTCTTCTGCCAGTGAAGTTTTACTAGAACCTGCTCAGTTCTGGGAGCCCTCGCACAGCCAGGATCATAGTGATTCCAATATACTTCCGATAGTTCCAATAGCTCAACCAGGAAAAACAAGATCAGTGAGGAAGATCGATCGAAGGGTTTCAACTTACCAATTAAACAGGAACAAGAAGCGCAAGGAGCTTTTAAGAATAGTGTCAGTTCTGAAGAGCAAAAGACAGGACACTGACATATACGACTTTCAAATTCAATCTATCGATAAATCGCGATCTTCTGGTCTGAGTGATTGATAGTTTAGAAGGGGCAAGTTCTTCAGTGAGGAATTGAAAGGAAGATAAATAAAGGGAGTCCTTTTTGGAAAACTCGTTCATCGGAAGATCTTGATGGTGGTGAAAGTAGGTCGCGCGATGCTGGTGCTGACGATTCTCTTGATGATGTGGACTACCGTCGTCAGTATGCACGAACTACCCGTCCAATATCCACCCTGTTTCTTCAATCCACTTTGTACCTGCTCGAAAGCCCTCCCCGATCTTGGAATTGTCGCCTGTTTGAATGTGCCAATGCCCAGGATACCGCACCCCATTAATTCGTCGAAGGTGTTCATGCTGCATCTAGAGAATAATGGATTAAGATACTTGCATCCCCAATTCCTCATTAACACTGGTAGGAATCAAAGTTTAACTAATTTCATTCTATCACATTCGTCATTAAAAAAATCCAAATCTTTTAAAAGCCTTCCGGATCTTGAAATTTCAATTACTTTCGCCTGCAAAAGTATTTCTCCATCCGTTACAGTGAACATTTCATTGGGTATTAGACTTTTGCACTCGAGTGTCCCCTCTGATTCGCCAAAATGAATGGAGAACGGGAAGTCTCGAGTACAAGCGGTTAGTATGCGCTAATTGGCAATGCACAACTGTTTTGGAACGGGTGGGATGCATGCGAAAGAAGTCGGGGAATTGGCATGAGGGAAGCTGGTAGGGTAGCTCAAAGATCATTGACCAGCACGCGTCAGGATTGATTGGTTACATCATCGGTCACATTACGGGTAAACGATACGTGGCAGCGAGATTGATTCGGTGCAACCGTTATCGTCATACGCTTCAGGTCTCTACGGACTGCAAATCAAGTATAATCCCTTGGCCGACATCCCCGACGAAGCTTTCCTAGGGCTTGAGAGATCGTTATGGCACCTCGAATTACCCTACAATCGGTTGGTGAGAGTGCCGAGCAAGTCTTTCAGGCATATGCAAAAATTAAGGAAACTAGACCTTACAGGTATCCGTTTACATTTTATTTCCTCCTCGATCAACTTCCTACTTGAATTACCATACAATCAAGCTCTCCCACTTTCAAAAGAATGAACCATTCGAAATTCCACCCTTCGGGGTTTCGAACGACGAGTTTCTTAATCATTGCGATTCTCGAGCTTGGATTTTCATAAAATTATAATGAATAACACGCAGGCAATCAGATCTCACATATCGCACCGGAGAACTGGAGGGGTCTGGAGAACTCTTTGCAAGAATTATACATGGGGAGGAATGCAATCGACAAATTACCAGCGGACGCGTTTGCGGGTCTGACGTACCTGGAAATCCTGGATTTGCGTGAGAATAGCTTGAAGGAGATCGACCCCTCGGTATTCAGGGACGGCATGGCACACTTGGCGTATCTCTACTTAAACGACAATCAATTGACGCACGTGCCCTATGCACAACTATCCTCCCTCAAGCGCATGAAGGTTCTTGACCTCGGTTACAATCGCATCACCAGGATGATTCAACCTACCCAAGAGCCGGAAATACGCGGTATCCAAATATCCCTTGACATCCTCAGACTGGACTACAATCAAATTTCATCGTTGATGCCCGGAGATTTCCAGCATTTCTTTAAAATGAACAGGACCTACATGAATGGCAATCCCTTGACTGTAATCGAGGTATGAATTCCATTGTCACTTCATTCAGCAATGAATCTAGACTGACACCTGGTTTTTCCAATGCTCTCATCATTCAAGGAAGGAGCATTTAAGAACTCAAGGATCCGAGAACTCTACTTCAGCGATTGTGACCTCTTGGAGGTCAGTTCGCCGAATTTCGCCGGGCTGGAATCTTCTCTGGAATTACTAGACCTTTCGGGCAACAACATCACCAGTCTTCCCAATCACATTTTCCAGGAATTCGATTTCCTGCGCACTCTCATCTTCCAGGACAATCGAATCGGGACTTTTGCACCTGGTGAGACATCGATTTCCAGATTTGTTGGACAGGGAGATCTTTCTGGACTGATTAAAGGACAAGGTGTTTTTCTACGATTTTTCAGCGGAAGTGTTCAATGGTTTCCAGTACTCTCTCTACAACCTGGACCTCAGTGGTAAGGAGAACGGGGTGGTTTCACTTCAGGATCTCCGGCAAATGAGGAATCTTCGATTCCTCTCAATGTCGAGGATGCCGCAGTCCACCCTCTCGGCTGACGACTTCCTCGAGTTCGGCATGGACATCCAAGAGCTGCGAATCGTTCGCAGCAATCTCAACACTATCAAGAATCATGCTTTCATGCACGTGCGTGGAATAAAGTACCTGGACTTTTCGGAGAATGTCATCAGTTCCATCGAGGACGACGCCTTTTCAGAGGTACCTTTTACGCCAGCGAAGAATTCCTAGATTGTCCGGAACACCCGGCAGTCCCTAATTCGTTTGATGACCTAGCTATCCACGGTGCAACCATAGAAAGTCAGTATGCTTCTAGAGCGATCGATCGAGATTAATTGCTTTAGCGTAATATTCATTAAGGAGCCTCTTAAATCGATTTCAACGGAATCTGGCGGACTCTCGGGGACTTAACAGATTAGACAGATCAATTCTCCCAGTCAAATCGGGTCGTCACTTTATTCCTATCACGGAATTCCAACTGAATTGTCATCTGATTATTTATTATTCGATTGTTAATTGGATGGACATGTTCTTACAACATCCACAGGTCGGCCATTCACTCCAGACACTACAAATTTCTCACGGATTGTCCACGTCGATCACAGAGATTCCAAGCAAGCCTTTCAAGTCTCTAACAAACCTACTGCATCTTGACTTTAGCAACAACAAGATCAAGTCCATGTCGGACACCTCGTTCCACTTTTTAATGAGGATCCAACGCATCGAACTACAGGATAACGAAATCGATGGCATAAAGAAGGGTACCTTTCAAGTGGGTTTGCCATTTCATTATTGTTGCTCTTTTATTTCGTTTTGTATTTCATTCATTATTGAATCCTCCACAGGGTGATATACATTCGACTCTTGCTGCGGTGAACTTCGCCTTCAATGATATCAAGAACATCCAAACCCACACGTTCGAGGGTCTCGCGTGTCTAAAAACAATCAATCTCGAGGACAATGCCATCGACAGAATCGAAAGACGGGCCTTCATGAACATGAATCGACTCAAGTACATTAATCTCCGCGGCAACAAGATAAAGGACATAGCTGACGAAGCCTTCCAAGTAGGATATCAGGCTTTCCACGTCATAGTTGCGTAAATATCAGGAGCTAATTAACACTTCTTATTTCAGAATTTGCCGGACCTCGAATTTCTCGACTTAGCTTATAATAAACTCAATGAATTCGACTTTGCATCCTTCGATCAAGTAGGGACACTTTCGTCCTTCAAGGTGAACGCCAGCCACAATTCCATCCCGAAGCTTTGGATCAACAGCACCACCTTTACCCCGCCTACCACCAGTAAGAATCACATTTTCTAAGTAGCCCCTTTCATGCAACATCGCTAAAGAGCTTTGCCTTTGTAAGCCTTTCAAAGGTCGGAAAATCCATAAAACTCTGTCTGCCGGGGTAGATTTTAAAGCGGTCGATTCCTCCGCTCAATTGGAGTGGAAATTGATGAAATACTTTCTTTAGATAATCCTCACTCTTTAGTCTTTATTCGGGGTTCTTTCCCTCCGTTTCAGTCGGGGGTACTATCCAAGCGAACATAAAAGTCCTTGATCTGAGCTACAACAACATATCGGACATCATGAAGTATTACTTCAAGCCGGTCGAGTTCTCCCTGACGCACTTGCTCCTTTCCCACAACACCCTGAGCAACGTGACCCAAGGTGTCTTTGGGAACATGCCACACCTGCAATGGCTCGATCTCAGCCACAATGATCTCATTGAAGTAGACTTCGACTGCTTCAGGAATACGAAGAGCTTACAGGTCCTATTTCTCTCGTGGAATGACATCACGGATATCCCTGCTGAAGCACTCAGATCACTTAGGAAACTGAGGATAGTCGATCTCTCGCATAACAGATTGAGAACACTGCCGGATAACATGTTCACCGATACCAATATCGAATATCTAGATCTCTCGCATAATCTATTCATGAGATTGCCTGTAAAGTGTATGTCCATCTCTGCAGCGGCAAGTCTATCGGTTCTCAATCTCTCCTGGAATATTTTGTCAGGAATCCATACGACAGATGCGATATTCCGACTGAGGGTCAGTCTATTAATTAATTCTAGAGATACCATTACAACCCGAGGAGAAATTACCTGTCGATATTTGTTTCAGGGTCTAACGTATCTCGATCTCTCCTATAATAGATTAGTAAGACTGGACGACGGTGTCTTCTCTGACCTGCCCTATCTAACTCACCTTGATTTAAGTCACAATAAGCAGTTGATCCTCGAAACTCGCGGCAGGACCTTCAACGGACTGGAAGATACCCTCTTATACTTGGGTTTGAGTAACATCTCCCTATTGAGTGTAAGTAGAATTTCTAAAGGCACGCCTAAGGGTATTGTGTAATAAGTGGAGGTTCTTTAGGTACCAGAATTGCCGTTACATCGCCTAAGAACCCTCTATCTGGCACACAACGAGCTGGCCTCGATACCGGCCGAAATGTCATCGAATCTGACGTCACTTCATTACCTGGATTTGAGCGCTAATGATCTTACTGTGGTGCCACTGATCACGCACACCCTGCCGGAGCTAAAGACCTTCAATCTCGCCGATAATCCGATCACCGCGGTGACTAATACTAGCTTCTTGGGAGTCGCCGACAGCCTCGAGGAATTGGACATTCGGAGGCTCTCCCTTTCTACCTTTGAAGTATGTCAAGATCGAATTCACCCCATGATGAACTCAATCCTACGCTTGGACGATACAATAAGTCTCTTCTTCATTGCAAATGCAAAATACTCTTATGTGCTTTTTCACGATCCCTAGGCTGGAGCCCTCTGCAAGGCCTCGAAGCTCCGAAAGCTGTACATCACCGCTTACAACGGCGTGAAGAACTTCAATTTCCCGACTATCCTTGAGTACAATCATGGATTGAAGCACCTGCTCATTGACGTGCGTGTACAATTCTGCTAATGATACTTTAGTGTGATAAAGTGATGGTGGTAACTGTTTTTCTTTCGCATCAGGTACAAAATGACACAAATCTGGACAAGGAGATGAAGGGGAGGTTCCCCTATAAACTGTTCAACCTTACTTTGAGCGGAATGTCACTCAAGCTTATTGACGACGATATATTACAGGTACCCTCTAATTACCCGTTTTTCTATGCTGAGTACGATACGATAATGTGCCTTCGTAAAAAAAATGCGTGCAGGGACTGAGAAACCCCCACTTACACTTGGGGTTACACAACACCTCGATAAGCACTGTGCCGAAGAAGGTGTTCGACCATGCGGAGTACGCGAGGAACGTGACCGTAGAGATCCATCGGCATGGCGATGTTAGGACTCTCCACAATCCATCGGCCGGACATAAGCCTGGTGTATCAGGCAAACGTTTTCTAATGAAACTCACTGTGACTGGAAATTACTTCACTTGCGATTGCGACATTGGGTAATGATAGCTTCGAGAGTAACTCGCCTAATAATTAACTTGACAGTTGCAGTTGTAACATCGTAACAGAATGTTGCAATCTTTTCTATGTCATAAAATATAGTTGGAAATGGATTTCTATTTCCAGGTGGATGGAGATGTGGCAGAGGAAGCACCGGCAGTACGCAGTGGACCAATGTAGTACATATGGCGATTTCCACAATCTCCAGCACGAGGAGGGAGACGAGTTTAATTGTTGGGAGAACGGCTGGGACGATGACCTGCGCGAATCGTTTTGCATAAATAAAAATAACATGTCAGTGTCGGATGCCCTAAAGGCCGATCTCGAGTGCGGTTGGGGTGTGGCGTGCACCATGTCCGTGCCAAGCCACCTTCTTCTTCTGCTAGTCGCTCTGCTCACTGTAGGCCTCTACTAAAGCATGGCTGACTTTTTCTTAGATCTTTTATCTCTACGTTATAATAAATATCGATACGAGGAACTTGTACACTGCACATCTCGAGATTGAGTCTCTTTTTACTGGTACGGACTCGCGGACACAGACACACACAGACACACACACAGACACATATACATATGAGCGTAAGTACACGGTACCATCCACCAGAAAGTATCACTCGCACACCCTCCTTCGTCATGAACTTCTTATCAATCACCTTTAACTAAGCACGCTTCGCATCGATGAGACTGTCGGACGTTTCACAATACTCGTACAAAGTGGATACATTGCGTCTTTGATAGATTAATAGTTCTGAGATATCAACCGCCCTCTCTGCCAGCCGACAACTATTCCCTTGACTTTTCCTCTTCGTCGTTTTCGCTTTTCTGTATGGGACACAATCTCCCCAGACCACGATGACGAACCATTCTCCCGTCAGTGTTTAGGAATTTTGTACTACCAGTAAATCTAGACAGACATTATCTAGCTTATCGAATGGATTTATCAAGGAACAGCGAAAACAGGCAGGATTTACTGCACTCGATGTCACTTGATTAAGTTCTTACAAGAAATCAGTCCGGATGAAAAATTCTTAAGCGAAAAGTGACTTGTTAGTTCTGTACGACCGATATAGTATAATGAATATACACGTGTAGGCTTAAAGTACATAATTCCGGTTTAATATCTTCTCCTGTAACAAATTCATTAATAAAGTGATTTTATACCTGATGAAAGATATGATTTCTTTTAGAAAGAAGTAGTATCCAGTACCGAAGTGATTTTTCAAGATGATTTTATTGTCACATGACTAACAATATTACAGCCGACAATGTAAAGTAGCCGCTCGTGGATGGGCCGCCAGTTACAAATTGTTTATACAAATTCACTTTCATTATTCGTAGACTACCTGACCACCGAGGTACGCGATTGATGTAAGAGTCGTCGAAAGAAGTACGTACAGATACGAAAGAAATAGTCGACAGTCGCGTACTACAGCGTAGCGTTCTCCTCTCGCATTACAAATGTCTTCTTGTATACAGCGTGTGAGTGTTATCTGGTACGAAAAGTCATTATCCCCAGGAACGCGCGGTTCCTCGTTATCTCCCATTCGTACGCGCCCACGATCCACTAAATCTACGTACATGACTATCGTAACACTATATACTGATGGATCAATCGCTTGAGACTCACACTCTCTCATCACAGTCATGCATATCTCACTATCTTTTTCTCCCTCGAAAGCTACATGCGCCGCACTCAGTCGAGCTCTGAAGTATCAGTTAGTATAATTACAATTTGCGTGTAAAAGTCAGACGTATATGTATAATTGCGAGGTGTATGTTGCTGATTGCAGTCAAGAAGAAAATGTGTTGGTGTACAGCAATTGTTTTGCGCGCAACTTATAACATCGTGTATGTAGTCCCAAGCTGTCCTGCTGTCGCTCGGAAGCTTCTTTTTTTCCCCCGCATTCGCCGTTTCGTACAATTCCGATATTGTGTTTATGGGTATGGGTGTGTCTGTGTCTGTGTGCCGCGCAACGCGATTGCATGTAGTGTATACCCTCCTAAACGACTGATTGAGAAGTTTCTACATTAGTTCAATGTATTTATTGCAAGGCCGTCCGTCGAAAGCACATATACAAATGGGTATCCTCGTTTGCAGTCGCGTGATTTTCCCTTCTTCATTAAAAATATCCGTATAACGGGGTGAGGGGTCTTGGTTAAGGTTTAAAATATTGCATATATTCCTGAAGACATTACGAAAGACAAGGGAGCGAATTAAGAGAAACTCTCGAAGGCCGTTTACCACATTTACAGCATTCCAAAACCTTTCGAGTAGTTTATTGCTTTGAGCAAACGATCTTGCAGCTTCTCTATTGTACTATAGTCCGGTAGTAGTAAGAAATTAAAGCATGTGTGTGCTATTGGTAGCCTGAAATACAGAAGAACGTATTAGAAATATTATAAGGACTTGATCCACTGATGCAAGTGGGGCATAAAGCATCTTACCTGTCTGAATCAGGCCCGTATCTACCGATCACCATTTTCAGTCTCGATAAGCCACCTACCGGAACTCTGTCACTACCAGTCGTGAACTGTAAAAGTTTTCGTTGACTTTCTGGCGGCAGAGAATGGGCTACGCGCCAGAAATTACGAATAGCTTTGCTGTTCACTGTGTAGCCACTGTATTCGGTAGTCGCTTCCAATTCCGCAAAGTCGAATACTTTGCTTCCACAAATGAGCTATGAAAATATTGGGTTTTTAACATCGATACTTTGTAATAGTTGTAGAATGTTTCATATAATCCGCACTTGTACATACTTCTTCAATTTCTTCCGGTCTAAACAGTAATACGAGTGTGCTCTCCTCAGTGACCATTTTGAAACCTCGCCTAAAGGCATTGAATTGCCTCTCCACTGATTTATTAAGTAAGAAATCGGCATAGAGGTCTACAAATTCCTTCTTATTTTGTTGTGTCACGTATATCTCATCACCATTCGGTTTCAAGTCATGGAAGGAAATCGATCCAAAAACATCTCTGCAACAATGTAGTATTGAATGACCAGAGCAGTAGGAAAACCTAACATTGTATGAATAAAAGACATACTTGTACGCGATACGGAAAGTCTGCATAAATGTCTCAGGCATATCATCGCCAGTGTAATCCAGCAGTTCTCTTAATGTTCGATATAAACAGGGGCTCCAATCTTCCAAGTCGGCGAAACAACCTTTTCTACCGAGTAATTTTCGGTAGACCACCATTGAAAAACGCACGTCCAGAATAACATTATTATAAATTGCTAGGCCTAGGACAATTCCTATTAGTGTGAACCGTGCGTCGCTCTCAAAGGAGGTAGAATTGAACCAGGTCATCTGTGTTTCTTCCTGTAAACATTAGATTGATGATAATGCCGATCTGAAATTGTCTCAAATTCATTTGTCCTATCTAATGTACCTGAGTAGTGAACATGCCGTAATCGGGATTAAAAATTTCCTCTACGATGAGTTGGAAGAATTCTTTTGATACTCCACCCTCGTCAACACCCTGTTCACCCTCGAATTCTACGACCAATTGCTTCTTGAGATCTGATGGGTTCTCCATCGTGATCATGTCTAATTCAACTAATGCATCATCTATCAATCGATCTCTCCTCACCTATTAACAGTTCGAAAGTAATACCCGGCAATCCAAATACCCAATGCATTGTACGTACTTTTAGTCTAAGATATGGATTTGTCGGTTGACCAACTACAGACTGTAGGATGCTCATACGACGTTCACTGTACATTCTAATTCTGTTATCGTAGTACAATCCCAGAGCTTTCGTGGCAGGGGTCAAAATGAACGGGTAATTCATGAAACTGAATTTCGTACGCTCCTCGCTCTTGTAGTACGCGAAGTCTTTGTCCATTTCGATCGCTTCACTTAGCAGTTCATTGTAAAAATCAGTAAGAGGTATAAGCGGTTTACGAGCGTCCAAAGCGGTAATTCTCAACTCTAACGCGAGCGGATCCTTAACATTAAAATCATTAATTGTGTACCATCTGTACTAACAGTGTGTGCTGTGGTACAATCACAGTTTGGTAATAGTACCTGAGTCATCTGCCAGACGTCATCTGACGGTCGTGTGCTATTGCCACGTAAATCGTTATTATCAAACTCTCCTTCCTCTACTATAAACTCAGGTTCGTCTAATTTTCCGGCCAACATACTCGCATAATACAAAATCCTCATAACTTTTGTGGGCGCTGTAACAGCGTGGGAATCTTGTACACAGTAATCGCGTGTGAACGCACCCCCGATTGCTTTTACTAAAATGAGTTCTTGCAATGCCAGCAGCAATTCTGGGAGTCGCGTTTTACAGTGTTTTGCCCAAATCCGCGCGAGCTTTGCTTGTGCCGGATAAGGGGTGCAACTCAATGCTGAGCAGAGCTTTTCGAATGCGAGCTCCAAGTACTCGCTGGTTCCGAGTGTTGGTATTTCGAATACAATGAGGAACACATTCACTAGATCGTCCAAACTATACAATGGTACTCCACGAAATACTCGCAAGTCTAATTCTATGTTACCCGCCACATTGACTAGTGCATTGTCCAGGGCTGATTCGAACACTTCAGCTAGAACGTAAATTACAGTTATGTATAATCCAGAAACAGTTCATTGTTGTGTTGTACTTGCACATTCATAATTTCGTCGCCAATCTACCTGGAAGAGAGAAAAGGGCCCCGAATGCCCTTCTAACCGATGCTATATCAACTGTCGTTTCGTCACTGTCACTACATTTGCGATAATTTGGACTACTCGTGTCTTCGTCCTTGTCTTCCTCCTGAAGAGATCGCACCGCCTCCTTATCCATGTCCGGTTTCTGACAATCATTTTCTCGACTCTTTAAAAAACTCAGAGTCAACGACTTTCCCGACGAGAAAACTTCTCCTAGCGTTCGTATTAGTAACGCGTAAGACTCTTCCGCTTCACATCTGTCGATTATCGCCAACAATTTCTCCTCTGTTAGATATGGAACCTGCTTCCTTGCTGCAAAAAAGATTGATCTCATTCTGTAGCCAATGTCTATTGGAGCATTGATCTAGAATGGGGGTTCCTAGCAGTGTTTCATTCTCATGATGCCAAGTGTTCACAATGCTTGCAACTCATATTAAAAATATAGACATAAGAGGGGACAAGAGTTGAAATAAATTGTTTATTAATAAGAATACAGCTGCCGCACAAGAATTTAAAGTCCCAATAACAAAAGTGTAATTTAATCAAGCGTATCTCTTTGCCTGCAAATGCTGGAGATACAAAGCAAGCACCAACAATTTGGTCAGAGTCCTTGAACAATAACTAACGTTATATTTCTTTTTCTTTCTTGTAATCCTTGAGAACTTTTTTGCATTCTGAGGTTTATTTTTTCTAATATACTTTGTCCCCGGTACTCTAGTACTATCTCCGAATGGAAACATTTGTATCCTGTATCTATTCAGCACTTTGAAAAAGTTGTCATCCGAACAGCCTGATCTTACAGATACAGAATCATGCTCTTGCTTATTAGTGATTCCCACGTCACTCTGTATATTTAACAGACTAAGCAAATCAGCAGTCAATTCTGTTTGGACGGTAGCATTAGTATCAATCCCTTGTAAGCTTGTAGTACTTGAGGCTTTGTGAGCATTTGTGAGCATCTCGCAATCATGAGTATGTTTGGACGCATCAAAACTTGTGTCAATCCTGCTCTCATCCATATTGCCAATACTTGTTAAAGCGATTATAGTGTCAGTGGGTAAGGCTGTAAGGTCTGCACTTGGGTCTGAAGCAATACCTTCATCGGAACAAGTGGGATTTGCACCTTTCACTGGCAAACTGTCATTCAAAGGTGCTGGGCCTGGTTCTAAGGTGGTTCTCGCAACTTTATTCGATTGTGTGTCATCGCAGAGCTTAGCCCCTTGTGAGAACAGTTGTATGGCTAACGCTGCAGCTTGATCCGGTGTTTGATCTTGTACCTAGTTGAGGAACAGATCTATTCTAAGGATAAAATTCCTTGAAACATATCCTGGTAAGCAAGAGAAATGGAATGTCATACTTTGCCACTGGATGCACAATATTGATTATCACAGTTCGGATTGCCGCATCCTTCCTTCAGTTGATAGAAATATCTTTCAATGAGCTGCCTGACAGTAGCACGTTTCATGGTGCTGCCCGACCTATCTACTTCTGCCCTGATCACAGATGAATCTCTTATAGAAGTCATATACCACGATGCGCTTCATTGTCATGCTTATGCCTTGATGAGAAAAGCCTGGTAATACGAGCCACATTCTCTGAAGGCAGAGCGAAGACATATAACCAACAGCGTCATATAGAATACCATTGATATTTATAAAACAGGCATCTAAATTTAAAGTTTCTGCCTTCAGCGACATGTCTCTAATGTTGGAAACTTGTGCCAATGCAATGACACTACAAAAATCATCCGAGTCATGCAAAGATCCCATCTATTGTACCGAGTATAGGAATAGACTGAGCAAAACTAATATGCAATAATAGAACTGCAATAAGAGAGAAGTGGATAATAGAACGAAGGGAATAGTGCTGATCAAGTAGTAATACGAATCCGGACCCCTTTAATTAAGAGCACATGGCCACGGCACAGATTGAATCGCGCACGGCTGCCAAGAGCGGCGAGAGATCTCTCCGAATCCGCGCGAGTAGTACGCGGCTGCCCAAGTCGTTGCACCAAAACAAAAAACCTAAAAATAGGCGTATCATGACGATGCAACTGCATTTGGTGCTGCGCTGCAAACAAAGCACCGGGAAAACGGCAGGAGTGAGTGAGGAAGGGTTGTTGCAGGGGGATGGCAAGCATTTCGGAATGATCGAGGTGACGATAATTGACAACACCTGGACCCGTGATGTTCTCCAGAGTCCTGCTGGCCCGTGGCACTCATATACCAGGAGTCTTCTCAATCCTCAGTACCCCGTCGTCGCGCGGAGTGTCGCCTTGTCACGAGGAAATCGGGGGAGCAGCTTGATTTCCTCGCGAGAACCAACTTCTTACACAAACACACACTCACTCTCGCCCCGGTGCTCTACCCCTCTCTCTCTCTCGCTCTCTCCTGTCCCTGTCCGTCTTCCTCGATGGTACACCGCGTAGACGGCAGGCACCACCACTCTATTCGGCCCCTTCGGCCCTTATTGGCCCTTATCACCTCGAGCCAGCTGTTTTCCTTGCAATAACCATCCACTCAGCCAGTTCCTGTCTCTCGACACTCGCAGGAAAGATCTTGAGAGTCCCAGTAGCAAAGAAAGAAAGACAGACAGAGATGGCTGGTGCTATCTCGGGCTGTCGGGCGCGCGATTATCGCCAGCAGAGGAAAAGCACCCGACGATCGCCAAGAGAGAGATGCAGCCTAGCCAGAGAAAAGGGCGCTAGAGAGAGCACACACTTCTCTCCGATATTCCCAGTGGAAGTGTCTTGCAGCCAGGTTAGAAAGTCACTGAGAGTATCACGGGAGTGTCGGGGCCACCGAGGACCAAAGTGGAACTCCAGCGCCCGTCAGAAGAACCTTGTACTCTGGAACAACCTCCACCGTTCTCCAACTTCGCAACCTCCGAATTTTCTCCGGCCGCCGTACGCCGTACTTCACTAGTGTGTCCAAGTTTGTGCTGTTCGATTTTGTGGTGGTGAGGCGGTCGAAAGACAGAAAGGACCGGAGCGGAGAGCGGAGGAGACAGGGGGATGAGAGAGAGAGGAAGTGTGAGAGAGTGACGGAGAGGGAGAGAGAGAGAACACTGGCGGACTGTGGTAGACCAACAACTGCTGGACCAAAACTTGACTTTGTCCTGTTTCTCTGACCGTCCGTCCGTATGTGTTATGATTCTTCTTCCTCTTCTGTTCTCTCACCTCTTCCTCTTCTTGGCTGCTGCTACTGTTCTGATTCGCCGAATACACGTTGCGAATACATGACATGCATACGTTCAATTGAAACGCCAACGGGGCCCGCGGACTTATGTTCGCACACTGGGTATTAGATTGCCGAAGGACGTGCAGTGCAATGCATACTCGAGTACATCGTCCACAGTAATATAATACACATATATAAATTATTCACATGTTAAATTTGTATGTGTGTAGATACGGACCGAGCACTATATATACTTTGTGTGAGAGGAAGGAATATGTCATCTTTCCTAAGCAACATATAGCATATAGTACTGCTCCTGATGTTTTCAGTAGTGCCTTTGCTGGTTATTATTATATTATCTTATTTATGCTCTCTATCCACTGATATATATAGTTATATATGTATCTGCGTAGTACGTCTTTATCATATTTGATGAAACAGTTGGTGGTCGCAAAGTCACTATTACACAGCCTCTGTTCTAAACTCGTTGACCGGTGCAAGTTCAGTTCGTTCGAATTCCATTTCAAAATTTAATTTGGCGCCACTTCGTCAGTAGCTATATCGCATAGATGAAATAGAGGGAA
Source organism: Ectemnius cavifrons (assembly GCA_964023945.1). Classification (NCBI taxonomy): domain Eukaryota; kingdom Metazoa; phylum Arthropoda; class Insecta; order Hymenoptera; family Crabronidae; genus Ectemnius; species Ectemnius cavifrons. Next base: position 701,841 of record OZ030375.1, read on the forward strand.
AGAAATAAGATGCGAGCAACGAAAATCTTCGGGCATTCATCCAGTTTAAAATTATAATCGTATCACTTTAATCCACTGGGATCAATTTTCCCAACTCACTTATTGAAGCCTGAAAAACACTTTAAATTTAATTCGTCTCTTATCATAGCCACAGATAATAAAAATAATCTCTACTACGATTATTCAGAATCGATTACCTGATAAAGAAATGATTCTTCTTTCTCGAGAGTTAACACGTTACACGCCAATTTAACAAAGTGAAATTTATTAGACAATAGTAAAAGTTGTAGGTCATCATTGGGCGACTGGTAAGAATCGTAAGAATAACCCGTGGGCAGTGGAAAGGGTGGAAAGTGCGGTTATCAATGTCGATACACGAGTCCGAAAGTACGTGGATGCACCGTGCGATCTTGGTAGACGCTGCAAGGATAAATCCGCGCTGCATGTACACACCGATGCAGAAGGGAGAAAGAGGGAGAGAGATCGTCTGTACTATTTATCATGGTATCTCTCTGTACTTAACCTAAGCGCGTCAGTCGGCGGACACCTGTCTAGCAGGTTGCTCATGAGCCAGCTTTCCTCCTTTCTACTTTTCTTTGCCAGACAATAGCTGCACCCCGCGTCACCAAGTGATTAATTATAGTGAATTTGCAGTAAGTACCACTTGTTGTGTGAATTCTCTTATTACTTTTCTGTGAATCCTCATGTTATTACGTTATTATTTTACATATTTACAATCTATTGTGCCCTTTGAACATTGTGCATGTACTTTCTACGTTACATAATACTCCTTTGCATTTCTCTCGATTTTAATCCGTCCACTCATTTCACTCGCTGGGACGATTATAAATAGTGACAGTAGTGTACAACCACATGACCACACCATAGGCATGCTAAATCTACATAGTGTAAGCGACCAATGTCGTTCCATTGACTTTTAAAGGCAAAGAGTTTAATCTTTCTGCTTGTAATGGAACAGGCCAGAGAAATACTGCCGTAAATCGATGAGAGTACAAAATTTAGGATTCGATCCTGTTTAACCCTGAAATTGGCAAACGTTGGTTTCTTATGACCCTGACGTTTGCCGGGCCGGTGGACTCTGCGCGTCATTAGTGACCGGCTACTTTTATATTTGGATGAAAAAAAATGTCCTAATCCAAATAAATTTCAATCATTTTCTTTGTATATTATTTATCTGCAAGAAACAATACTATATCAAGAACTTATGCAATTATTAAAGTACGCGGTATTGTATAAGTGGATGCATGTGCCAACACAAAAGTATACTGTTGGTTGGTCAACAGTATTAATAAAGATCGAACATTTTTATATCCTGCACCCTTTGCATCCCGGGGACCTTAGTTCATACATACTACGCCACCAAATTGGATCCGCTATCGTAATGAGTGGTGTCATATCGAATTGCATTTTTGCCAGATGTCTCACTCTATGTTGGCCGCTTTCGACTTCGACCATACAATCTCCAATGATAACACCGATATTGTCGCACGGAAGCTACTACCCGATGAAAAATTGCCTGCAAGTGTGAGGGATCTCTACCGCTCTACCGGCTGGATCCAGTACATGAGTAAGATCTTTGAACTCCTGCACGAGAATTCGATTGACAGCAAGCAGATCGAACGAGCCATCGTGGGCATACAAGCGGTGCCTGGCATTGACAAACTACTCAGAGAGTTGCACGCGAATGGCTTCGAGATCATAATAATCAGCGATTCCAACACGATATTCATCGATCAATGGCTCAAGAGTAAGAAGCTGGACAACGTAATCGAGAGGATCTTCACGAATCCAGCGCGATTCGACGATAAGGGGATGATGCGATTGGATATGTACCATGTGCAGGAGAGTTGCAAATTGAGTACGGTCAATCTCTGCAAGGGACAGATACTCGAGGATTACATCAAAGAGCGAGCGGTCGAAGGAATATGCTTCGAGCGTGTTATTTACGTTGGAGACGGCAGGAACGATCTCTGTCCGATCTTACGGCTCTCCAAGCGAGACTTCGCCTTTCCTCGAAAAGGTTACATGCTCCTTAAGTTACTGAATAATAACGAGAAGTCCGATATTCCGCCTGTCAAGGCCAAAGTCACGCCGTGGAGCGATGGCACGCAGATATTACGGACACTTCAAGAGGAGCTGGGCTTCCCCACAAAGTGTACATAACATTCTAGCTGTATTCCATACGTATACGTGTTTTCTATTCAACGTTCCTAATTTAGATCCTTCGAATTCACGGCAAAACCGTGAGAACCTCATTAAGAAAATGGCCAAGAACCTTACATTATGTAATTAACAGTCATCTGCCGATCACGGCAATGTGATAACTTGTGCGCTAGGATAATAATATGCGCTGTGCGTAAGATATATTGTATTCCATTATTCTTTTTGCATGGATTAATGTACATATGCATATACATATACATATATTTATAATTCAAATCAAATGAAAACGAGAAGTACATTCTTTCATCTCCACTGAGACATCCTGATCGAGAAGTCTTCTTGAAAAGGCGACGGGGTATAAAAATCATGCCAACAATGCGAAGACTTGGCCGACCTTATCGCCGGCAGTAGCCCAAGAAATATTTCAACAAAGCATCATCAATCTATGAAAGCTAGACGATCTCAATTTGGCCCGCGATCATCGGTGCCATCTAAGACATAGCAGTGTACACATACGCACAATAGCCAGCCAAACTATTTCTCGTTCTAATTAATTAGAGACATCATTTCGCCGCGAGAAATCGGGCGCCTCCGTGGCCGAATAGGCGCAATTACGTCCAATTCTCTTCTCACGCTGGTACATAAATACATTTCGCATGAATAGCACAACATTAGTTTGAGAAATCGTGCAAAACGAAGCTCGGTATTTGTAAAATATATCAGGGAAATCGAGTTTGGTAAGAGGAAAGGTGCAGAAAGAAAGTGCGTAAAAGAAGAATCGCGTAGAAAATGTATTTCAAGTGGCGCGTACCGTGCGCGCGCACTACACGAGGGCAAGGCAAGGCAGAGGCCGATCTCATGACGTACATACGCGCTGCGCCGAATGTAGCTGCGCGTGTCTCTTCTCCACAAAGTTAATTGCTCCCGCTTATTATTGCACTCGGGCGTCGACGAAAAAGGGTAATATTCGCCTGGGCCCTCGTTGCCCTCGCAACCGACGCGTACGCTGCCAAGGGCACAGCTCCCCAGCCGAGCGCCCAGAACAATATGAACTATTGACGATCGCGAGAGCGCAGAGAGCTTCCGTTCAGCGTGCACACCTGCTGATACATGAACTGCAATCCCGTGCGTCACTTTCGGTAAGCGAAACCCCCTCACTCGCTCCCGTGATCGGGGCCCTCGCGATCGAGAGGCCCACCTCGTACCTCCACATCGCAGACAATTTCATAATTCGCCCGGTACCGAGTCTCTTCAACTACGAAAACATTCGCGCCCGTACATCTGCGGCATTACCTCGTCGGCGGCGGCAGTCCCCTTTGTGGAAACCCTTCATGGAGATGCGACAATGCTGCTCGAGCAGAGATTCAGTCACTCCGATAGAATCTTTGCCTCGCTCCAATAAGATCGCTTCTACTCGCTCGGGCGAATGCTATTCCTCTTTCGAGTCTGTGCACAGGCTTCCTGGAGCCTCACTATGCTCATGTTAAGAATGTTTCTGGTGATGCAGAAACCTATTGCCAACAAGTATGTGGCCTGCATGAGCCAGCCAGGGCTGTGCATGCATAGGAACAACTTGAATACAATTTGAATTATGATGGGGCACCATACTACGCAAGCTGATACAAGCAATATCTTGATGATATCCAAAGTCTTAGACATATTACTTGTTTCTTTCATTATCTCCAAGCATCTGCTTTTATTAACATTCATACTGCCAATTATACTTGGCATCCTTATTGCTCTGGAGAAATGACCTTCCTGTGATTGTACCTGTTGGAAAAGCCGTATTACTCATAAATGTAAAAATAATTGAGTCTCAGGAGTAATAACGTTCGTACCACCACAGAATCATTGCTACTGCTATCATCTATGAAACAGAATCCTGCAACTGGTTTATTTTTTAAATTATTAGTCATACTCTTTTCTTTGATATCAATCATTTCTTGAAAGAATTTGCAAGAAAGCCTTCCCCACATTTGCATTGTGGTAGCCAAAGTAATAGGCAAGAAATATATTAATACTAGAACCAGCAACACATACAACTTCAGATATTTTGGGGATAATAGACACTTATGGCTATAGGCATAAGTGTTAATGTCATATAAGTTGTTTTCAATGTAGAGATGTATCTGCTTTAATATGTCAGGGTTGTATAAAACCTTTTCCTGTGTAACATCACTTTTTTTGTTATGTCTGTTGTTGGGTTTTTGATGCTTCTTTTTCATAGTATGTAAATCTGTGCCATGAATTCTTATTATTATATCCTTGTATATATCATCATGTGACATTGTGGATGTTTCCTTCAAGTATGCCTCTGTTCTTTCTTCAGGCATTTCTAAGTCCAATGTTTCATGGTCTAAATCTTCTATACTTGGTGTACTGATTGTTTCATAGTTGCTCGTAGTATTTTCAAGAATCTCTCCTTTGTATGTGTCAAGATTATCGTCTACTTCTAATGAGTGAATGGTACTGCTATCTTCCATGAATTTAATAACATCGAGTAGATCAGACTTATTGTAAAAACCGAATGTAAACTTGGAGTCTGATCCATTTACTGCTGAAAGCATAATTCCTTGTACTTTAGAGAGTATTTCATCCATCTGACTATTGTTCGAATTAGGCATTTTCAAGGCATCTTCACTCTTCGTGTAAAAACCACTAGTAGTTGTATCAAAACTTTCAATTGTTGCATTCCTGAGTTCGGTGTCTTCGCAGTACTCTTTGAAGGGGAAATTCATGCAAAATATACAATCTGACTCTTTTGTGTAATCAGTCATATTTGCGTAATGATTTTGAACAGTGTACAAGGAGCCTGTTACAATTATTGGCATGAAATATTGAATAATGAGTATTAATATGCTCAAAATCTTTGTGCCATTCAATCTTGGTGCACTTGACTTGAAGAATGTTAATATTTTATTGGTTTCCAATGTCTTTCCCTCTGTTTCATTGAGTCCACTACTCGTATCAGACTCAGTCATATCTTCTGCCTGAATAATTGCAGTGCACTGATTTCTTAGATATAACACCCTCAAGTTGCATTGTATAGATGTTGCAAGCAGAGATACAAAAGTATTGACTAGTGGTATGAGAAGCATAGAATATTCCATTACCATATCTGTTGCATCGCATGGCACAGCTGCGTTATGATCAGTTAAAATTGCTGTGGAATTCATTTGGAGTCTCCCTATGCTTGTGATACTCACATTTACGCCATTATGTACACTATCGTTGCTCATAATAATTCTCACGTGATTTATAAGTAGTAGGACTGCTGTCAGTATCGAGTAGAACAAATCGAACATTGTCAACATGTAAAATGATGTGATAGTTCTGTGTTTGAGTTGTTTCCTCACTAAAGCGATGAGAATAGGAAAACTAGAGAGTAGAAGGGCATATCCACCGGTGCCCAGTACCACTGAATTCATTTTATAATGATCACTTAAGCAGTTAAGACTTTTAATGTGTAGTTCACTTGCGAAAGCTCAGAGAAGCACTGTGCCCAAGAGTCGTAGTGCTACTAGCTGTATAATCACACATGTGGGTGCATTCTTAACAGTATGATACTTAAATATAACTGTATGCACCAGAGTATGGTGGTAGACTTTATCTAGGAGAGTATTGAATGCTGGTACCTTCCACTGCAAATGACTCATTGTCATATAAACTATGCATGTACTGCTTTACTTTGTTTAATGGAAACATTTTATTTATATGAATTCGGGTGTATCTGTGATATGGTGAGAATTAATCTTATTGCGTGTGCAGTATTACTTTTCCAAGATGTCCATCCGACGGCGAACTGATCCCTACATGACCCAGAGGATATGGGACGCAATAAAAATTACTGTTCATCAGAGGAGTCTGCCGAATAATGAGCGCATGGTCCGGCACCTTGCCCGAGTCTATGGAATCACCGAACAAGATGCCCAAGAGGAATTAAACAAAGCGGTCGCCGATGGCCTCGTCTATCTTAAACGAGTACCGACGAAGACTGGTCTCGAGCAGGAAAGCTACAGACTACCATCGGACAACATACAGGACGATGGTCACGACTGGTATTGCTGCAAATGCCAGAAAGCAGGAGCGGTCGAGTGCTGTCAGCAATGTCACAGGGTTTTCCATCCCGAATGCCATGTGCCTAATACTCCTAAGATAAAAATTTGTAGTTTTTGCGAGGTGAATATTGATGGAATCATGTCTTCGACATTACGAATTATTATTGGCCCAACACTAAGGGGACACCATGCATGAATGTTGTTTTAGAGTATAAATAATGACACGTATGTGGACCGAGCAGATCTGAACCATATCCTTAGTTTCACTTGCGGTCACTTGAAAGCAAAATTACCGCCCGAAATTACAAACCGTACGATCGTTTTCAATAACGGTCCGGTGGTCACACCACCGAATGGATATTCCGGACCAACATGGATTAGTGAAGGCGAGGACGCATGGCGACCCGGTCTTCTCATTAAAAACCACATGGATCTGGCTGTGATAGATTCCAAGATTAAGAAGAAAGAGTATAAGAACCTCGCTGAGTTCCAAGCGGATGCACACAACATTTTACACAACATTTTAATATATCACGGAGGTATAGTGATTAGGAAGAAAGGGTAGTGTTGTTACTTAGGACGAACAAGTCATAGAAGAAATTTGTATATTTAGCCCACAGCATAATAGGAGAAATGGGTCACACGATGTACCAAGACTGCTGTTACGATCTTCAGGAAATCCGCCGCTGTGCTGATTGCTATAGGATATCCAATGAAAAGTCGGAGAAAATGTGGTTTTGCTTGCCGTGTAATCCACCCCATCGGTTAGTTTACGCCAAGCAGAAGGGATATCCTTATTGGCCAGCAAAGGTAATGCAAGTCAACGGGAACGTTTACGACGTGCGCTTTTTCGGTGGACACCACATGCGGGCCAATATCGAGAAAGTTTTCATCAAACCGATTACAGCCAGTCTACAGAGCTTACAGGTAATCACAGACAACTGATTTATTCGCGAAGTTATTTAGATACCCATTAATTTTTGGATCAAATTTAAACCCGAAGCTGTAGGGTACATGAAGCATGTAGAACGAAAGTGTTTTAGAGACTCGTTATTACGCTTAAGCATATAAGTGTTTTAATAACGAATTCTTGTATAGCCTTCGGAGAAAGGAAAAGGAAAAGAGATGAAGGTATGCATATACCTCAAACAAAAGCATACAATTAATTAGCTGACTGATGATGTAGTTTCTCTTTGAAACCAGCGCCATGAGCTATGCGTGATACGACCTTGCTTTATTTAGGTTAAAAGGACTACCGCCTGGAACAGGGCGTTCGAGGAGTTAAAGCATCACCAGAGTCTCTTGCGAAAGCTGGGCAAAGCCAAGGAGGAGATAAACGAGGACGATACAGAAGATGGTCCAAAACCAGCAAAAATCAGACATATCGAATCGCCAGCAGTCAAGGGCTCTGGTTCCAGCCCTACCAAACTATTCAAAGACCTTCGAGTGAAAGTCGAGCGATTAGGTACCATAAAGGATTCATCACAAGACTCGACCAGTAACAAAGAGGACAGTCCAAAAAACAAAGCGGGGAGCGAAGAGAGACAAGTACCTAATTTGGCAGTGGCGGAGGATGAACCAGCTCGAGAAATCTCGAGTACGTGTCCTCAGGGTTTAAAGAAGGAGGGATCTCAAGAGGATATGGTCTCGTCTAGTTGCCAGGAACCCAGATCGAAGTGTGTCCTTGTCCAAACCGAACAAATACAGACAGAATCTATACCCGCAAAGGTACGATACATATTTTATCCACCTTCTTTTTCCAAAGTTTCGGGAATCTTGACCTTATGCTCGGGACAAATCGCTTAGGTAAAGCGAGAACGTCGAACGTCGGAGCAACCGACCACCACAGCACTAGAAAAATTGCGGCGCGAGTTGGAACTCGACAAGTGTAAGGAGTTGGAACGACTACAAGCAGAGCATGCAAAAGAGTTGCGCCAGTTAACTGATAGGCACCAACAGATGATCTCCGAAATTAAGAAGAAGCAATGGGTAACTATCAATGGCACTCTTTTCCACATGCTTCTCCCGGAATATCATGACAAATCATCGTCTGGTTGCAGTGTTATAATTGCGAGGCCGAGGCGATCTATCATTGCTGTTGGAACACAGCGTATTGCAGCACCGACTGCCAACAAGTTCACTGGCAACGCGAGCACAAGAGGGTTTGTCGGCGTAAGCGCTAATTGTGCGTTGGTGTGTGCAATAGATCCACGGTGATCAGCTGGTGAGGGCTTATGAGAGCTCTCAAGGTGGGATTGAGGCATTTTTCCTGTAAAAATGATCAAACTCTTGTAGAAGCACGTTAATATATTCTTGACATCAATCTGTCATGCCTTTCTACACTTCCTCCTGAAGAATGGGAGACTTTCGTTACGTACGTTAAAAAAAAAACATCTCGACAATGTCCTCGAATACGAGGCACAATGTGTGTCTGTACGATTGAAACTCGTTAGTTTTGTACACCTTTTGACGTTTGGCAGAAAGAGCGCAAGCAGTCAGTGATTACAATACTATTAATTACAGATAATTAGAGTAAACACGATATGAGAACGATCACAATCGTTTTTGCTTTATTGCCTGTTACTTGGTTTATGAGGTTTAATCCATTAATGCTCTAGTATCCCATAATATGCCGTTTTAAATGAAGCAGCGCTCTTTGGGGCGAATTATTAATTTAAGTGTAACCTTCGATTTACATATTTACATGCAAGAACAGTACCACGAAATGTTCCTTTTCCAAGCACTTTTATTAAGACGGACGTGGTAACACACGACTACCATACACGAATCCCCTCTTATTCCATACATTTCATTAAGCTTTAATAAATACGAAGGAATAGTCCCGATATGCATAAAACATCTCTCTTAGTTCTAGTGCATTCCTCAAGCGATTCGCGCAATATCAATATCTTTATGTGCATTTCATTGGATTTCAGTCTTGTTAACAACTGCGGGAAACTGTTAACTATTTCTGTGTGGACTTATACTAAATTAGAGAGTTATACATAGAATAAGGTGGTACATGTACAATACAAGAAAACGTGAAATATAAAATGTTTCCATATATTGTATTCCTCGACGATGAAGTCTGCGCGTGTAATCTCCACTCCAAGTGACTGAAACTGATATCTCAAACGCGAGTGCGGGCATAAGCATATCATTTCTTGCATTATGTATTCAAGAAAGTCATTTATATCAATCCAGTTATTCAACAGCTTGCTCAGTGCTCTTTGCGTATGTAAACTCTCATCATCCTTTTAAAAAAGTTGTGTCGTCCTGACTTCATCCCCCACCACAGCCATGGCCATCTCGCCCCTTTCCGAACTTTCAGTCACTTGAACGTAATCCGTCGTGTCGATCTTTGTCGACGCCAGTCTTTCAAGCAATTGCAACTCCTCTGGCCCCAGTTTCTCTCCGAGCTGCCTGAGAGCATGGAGAACTTCACCCCGTTGGCGATCGCCAGCTGCTTTGCTCAGTTTTCCCAGCTTCACATCTTGTTCGATCTGCGAGAGGCGTTCCTTCAACTGCGAAGTCTCCCTCTTGCCGAACATCCTTATCACCGCCGGAGTCTTAAAGGCCTCGCTAATTGCCGCTTGCGTTGCCTAATGTTAAAGCATGAAATAAAGTCTTAATGCTCCTTGGATACTCGGAAAGGTTTTCGTATTGTCGGCACCTGTTGTATCGCGCTCAACTCAGTCACCAAAGAAGTGTCCCCTAAAATCATTCTCTGCAGGCTCTCGTTGAGCTCCTCGAGGTCTTCTCTCGTGATCCTGACGGCCTCCTCGTAGGCAGCATCGTCCAGTGAATCCCTGGGCAATTAATTAAATTGTTATTATATATATATTCTGAGAATTCTAGATGCTAAATATACATACCTGTTTTCCTCAATGTCTTCTAATTCCTGCACAAAGCGATCAAGCTGAGCTTCCAAATTCTTTCTCAGCTTCTCTGTCTCGGCTTTCCCGTATGAACTCATTTTTCACTGATATTTACTGAAAATAGTAATCACTGCCACTTTATTAAACCAAGTACTAAGAGGTTACGTTGCCGCAGTAACTAGTTCCAAGAGTTATAAGGTTCTTTAATCCCAATTGCGTATAAATATTGCCATATATCTAATAGTTCAAGTTTCCTATTAGATTTCGAAATGCATTACATATGCTGAAGAAGGGTTCGGTTAAATATTCGAGCGTCACGATACCGGCACTCACTGTACTAGCGTCCGATCGAATCTGACGTTTATTGAGTTCCGGAAATTTAACTGTATTGAAACAAGACTTACAATTTACAATTATGAAGCCTTCAACCGAGTTCTTAAACTAATTATAGAAACTGATACCAATATATATATATATATATATATATAATTATATATATATATAATTTAATTAGTATGAATCATAATTTTCAAAAGTATACCGACGCGTTATTAATTCGGTACATTATATCGTATAAAAAGTGCACGAAGGAACACGTAGGAATAAAGTATATAATTCCCATTTCTAATAATTGCACATAATATTTAGTAATCCATAGGGAAATCGTCATTAATATCAATATTGTGCAACATTGTTCAAGCGGTATTGTTTTCATCACACACACGACTTATATAGCAGCGTGCAATCCTAACGTGCAATTACAGCCAATCAGAGATCTACCTGCTCAACTTCACACCGACGATATAGCCTATAGCAGACGCCGGATTGGTTGATGCATACTTGCTCGTCTCAGCAGCGGCGTTTCATGTATCCCTCAGCAGGGACAGTTCGTTTGTGCGCTTTCGAAAAGTGTGTACCTAGTGTGCAAACCGAGTGAGTGTACAATCGTGCTCATTGTGTCATTCAAGTCCTTTCTGATCTGTCAGATTGTAATCGGCCGTATAAATTCAATACGATACAAGAAAAGTTGTGTCGTGGTGGATGGTTTGTTGCGAATGAGAAAACTCGTAGAAAGGCGCGTGGCCACGGCAGGCATTGCGCTCGCATGTGGTGATCGAGGCGCGTGTAAATAGAGTGAGTGGAGAATGGGAGGAAAGGCTATGTGGTACGGACGTGCTTGGTCAGTGCAGCAGCGTGTCTCTTCTTTTTTCGCTGGGAAAAACAAGCCATCTACTGTTTGTCAGGGAGTTGACGCGTCTATCGGATGGCGCAGCCTAAGAGCGTTCTCCCGACCGCAATAATCCCAAGTAGTAAGAGATCGAGCGTGTAGAGTACCGAACTACACACAAGAGAGACGGACAGAGATCCATCATCGCATCGGGCAGCAGTAAGAAGGGTAAGAGGTGGTAAGAAGACGTGTGCGAGAGAGAGAGAGAGTGAAATCGAGTCGTGATTCGACTGGTGCGCAGGCGAAAGGCACAGCGCGCGCGAATATCTCCGCTGGCTCAAAGCCGAGCGAAGGGAACCAACCAATTGTGGTTGTGTGCGCGCGCGTGTGTGTTCTGTGTCTCGTCTACTAAAAGTATCTACACGCGCCGGGCGGGCGCGCGCGCGAGCTAGCTATCGGACAAAGAGACAGTGCCGCGTTACCACGCGCTCCCTCGAGGATCCTTCAAGCAAAGAAGTGTCGTTTAACCAACAAGGCGATCAACTCGAAGCGAGAGAAGAGTCAAAAGGAGCTGGTGGAAGAGGGTATCGTAAAGTCGACGCGTCTCGTAGTGCGCGCGCGTGTCTGGCCAACCGTGCCAGCCAGGGAGTTTGGTGCCCTAACCAAAACGCAGCTGGTCTCACAGCGCTCGCAGCATATAGACGGGTTGGTGTGTGCGAGCGGGCCGCACTCTCACACGTACACACATCTCCGAGTGTCGCCTACTGAGGGCAGAGAGCGAGGAAGAAGAGAGGCAAGGCAAGTAGCAAGCAGCAAGGAAGGAACTAAGGAAGGAGGATTGCCCTCGCGTGCGTGAATAAGTGTGTGTCGTAGTCGAGAGCGTAGCGGTATCGGCGTTAAACGCGTGCAAGAAAAATAGCGTACCTATGTGGGCCTCGGCGAGCCGCACAGGGCAGCAGCAAGCTTCGAAGGTAGCGGAGACCAGCTTAAAGAAAAGAGGGCTACGCCTGCGATGAGCATGCCGACGAAAGGGAAGCATCACCACCTTGCCCACCACCACCACCATCATTCGCAGCAGCAGCAGCAGCCGGGCCACCATAATCCGCAACATCAAATACTAGTCAACGTCAATCAACAGACTGTTCAACATTCTCCTCAGCCTTACAACACAGTCGTCACCACAAACGCACCGCGCTTCCTCTCGAATGCCGGTGAGTACATCTTCCATTCTGCCATTGCCTCCCTCCAGACAACCCACCGCCCCTCGCCCATCTATTCGCCCGAGTATCTACTACTTCGCCTTTTTCTTCCCGCTTCATTTGATCCTCCTACCCCGTCTCTAGCTTTTATCTAATATCTTTTCGGGGGACTCCCGCTAATCGGCCGGGTGACATACTTCGATGGTGCTTCGCTGTGAATTTACGCGAACGATGGTTGGACGGCTGGGTGGAAAGGTTATATGCAGTTGAGGTTAGGAGAGCCATGCGACCCATGTGGCTTCTCGTATACGCTCAAGCGACTTCGCAGCCACGCTCATTGCTCCACCGTTTCTACTTTGCTCGATCGCCTTCTTTGGCTGATTAATTGTTTACTGTGTGCCTGACTTTCCCCATTGATACCTCGATACCCAACAATATTACTTTAATTGCCCAGTTGGGAATTTGCGTTGGCTGCTTGGAAAACAATGAATGCCAGTGGTAATGAGTATAAAGAAACTTTTTTTCAGCAACTCGTATTACTATGTACTATTGCCTTCAGCGTTTAGCCTGTACTTCGATTATTTTGCTCGAATATCTTGGCCATTATTAGTGCGTGGTATATTGAATGCGCGCCCAAATAGTTTAGCTATGCGGCGCAATTTGAAATTACGCATTTGGTTTATTGTCCCGAAAGAGCACCTCTCGCAATTGGGGGTGCCTCTTTATCGAACGCCTTGTTCTACACATATAGAACTGCTGCAGTGTGGTGAGATTTTTGCCCCACCGAGCGTTGTAGGTAGTATACACTTCAAATTTCCTTAGGTATAGTACTGCAGAGAGCTTGGTAGTTCTGTCAAGCCGAAAGTAAAACCGTCCGCTATTATGTAACATTGAATTAATTATGAGAACGAAAGTATTGGAAACACCCAATACGAATCCATTCTCCAGCTGTTTGAAGGATTAACGACTGAAATCCAAATCTTTAATATTAATATAAGACATAGAATATTAATCAGCGGTGTACCGTTGTCGGTCTAAAATTACGCACGCGTGAACGATAAATATAGCCTGTCCAATGATCCTTGGAGCGGATCAGCATCGCGTCATTGTCGAAGCGAGACGAAATCTATTAGGCCGTAGAAAAAGCACGAGCGACACTTCATTCCATTGGAGAGTTCCTTCCGCCGGTGGAAATGTAACTTTTACTTTCTACTCGGCGCGGTGAATGCGCCCGGATAAGTCGTCGGTGATGTCTCAATGAGAGAAGCATCACTGGGACATACTTGACATCGTTATTGAGCGATCGCAGGGCAATCGGTCAGCTTTGTGTGTCAATTAGATGTTTCATAGCGATGCTACGTGCCTAACAGATACACATACCATCGCACACACTACATGGCAGCGTGAATATCTACGATTTCCGGCAGGAGGAAAGGTTGATTCTTACTTTCACGAGAGCTGCGCGAGTTTGATAAAGGCCAGTTCACATTATAATTTCGTTGAAAGCCAAGAGAAGAATGTGATTGCATCGACTTAAAAGGTAACGTTCACACCAGAGGTTCACGTTCAGCTCATACTTAACTGACAGAGCGCACGTGACTGCCAGAGAGAGAGAGAGAGAGAGAGAGGGGGGGGGGGGGGTGAAAGAGAGGTCATCGTGAGAGTATCTATAATGTGAATCGGCCTTAATGGGACAAGGATGGGCGCGCTTTTCGTTACGCGAAATCGAGAGGCAACGTGTAGCGTACACGTAGTACACACATGCATGCAGAGCCACCAGTAAGAGCAGGAAAGGGACGGGTGACTAGGGGAAAAGAGGAGAGAATAAAGGGTTTGCTGAGGGGAGGAAGGAGGTGCGGACGGGAGAGCAAACTGTTGAATCCGGTGTAGGCGGGAGGCCTACAGCGTGTGGTACCGGCGTTTCCCGGAGGATATGTGTTTATCTATCCGGAGAGAAGAGCTTGCAGGCGAAAGAGAGGCTAGAAGGAGAGTAGCGCACGAAGAGTAGAGATCGGCCGAGAGCAGGCAGGGAAAAATGCGAACGGGAGAAAACCGGGGAGGAAATCGGCAGCGAGAGGAGAGAGAAAGAGAGAGAGAGAGTGAGGAAGAGCGAGAGAGTGCGATGGGGTGCGGAGAGGGAAGGAGGACCATTCGAGAGAAGAAGATAGGAGAGTTGCTCGAGTCCGAGCAGCGACGAAAACGACCGAGTACCTAGTTCGGATGGTGGTCGCGCGTAGTCCGTGTACATGTGGCAATCAAGCCACACGGTACACACGATTCCGCATTTTCCTCTTGCCTCTCTGTCTGTCGCGCGAGAGTGCGATCGTGGATCGTGAATTCGGTGGAAATCCGAGAGGATCGGTGGTACGACTACTGCTCGAAGAGAAGGCCACAGCGGATCCCGCCCGGGGACTGTCAATAAGGAGTTAAAGCGCGTGTCTCTCGACCCGGGCAGAAGTTCTCCAAGCTGGGCAAGTGCAGACAGCAGGCGGAGCAGTCGGTGGTTCAAAGTACGGTGACGGAAAGTCCCTCGCTTATTTTATTATTACCCGTGCTATCTTTAAGCCTTGCTGTAAGGTCCAGCGTGCGTTGAGTCGACCTGGTATTATGTGTCGCGCGCCCCATTAATGAGGAGAGTTTTCTTGGGTGGTGCGCTCGAAGTACAAGTTCTCCTCCTGGCGACAAGCATATGGTTGTTGGACCGCGTGTCTGCCGCGCGACGTCTGCCCATCCACCAATGGCATGGCCGGTGCAGTGCGACAGGAATGCCCGGGGCAATCGGTCTAAACGAAATTGAATGAGACACGTCTCGAGATCGGGCTGAAACGTGGGCCGCTGCCGGTAGATTCGTGAACAGGAGACACGGCGAGATTCACCAGGCGATATCATCGCTTCGAGAGCGCTGGCTCTCGAATATAGAGTCCTACCACTGGGCAGAGAGCCGCCTCCTACTAACTCCGCCAAAAACATCGTCGCTTTCGAGCACCAGCAGCACCAGCAGTAGTACTAGCAGGAGATCGTGTGCCACTCTGTGCCGCGGAGGTTATATAATTTGTTCGAGCGGTCTTTTCGTTTGCCAAGGCACGCGCGAGCAGTGTGTGTCCGTTCGTACAGGCTGTTTCGCCTGCTCCATCATATCATTTCATACGATACCATCGGCTGCTAGCACGCTTGCGATACCGCCGCGCCTTCTCACTCTCGCTGCTCTCGCCACCAAGAAGATATCGCGCCGGTTTTCTTCTGCCTACTCGTATGTCGCGCACGCCTCTTCACGGAGCAGTCCTCACCAGCGGGCAGTCACTCCCGAGAAACATGCCTTCGACCTGCCGTGCCTTCCATTGCTTCTAACGCCAGAAAGCCAGACTCGCAAAGCCGGTGATCAGCGGGGACTAGCACGTGAATCGAGACCACACGGCGGAAATGTCCACGGTGATAGGTAAGTCGAGTGTCACGCTGTGCACTCTCCCTCTCTGTCTTTCTTGCCTCTCCGTCTCTTTCGCTCGATTGCTGCTCGCTCGCTCTATCTCGATCCCTCCCCTCTCCTCTCTCTCTCGGTCTTGCTGGCTCTCCTCGTCGCCGCACATTGCGCCTGTTCCACGAGTAAACGAATGTCTCCTGCACTGGTCGTACCACGCCAGACAGCACGCGCGCCCCTCCTGTTTTTGCTTTGAGCCGTAGCTTCTTTGCACTTACGTGTCTGGAAGTTATCGTGACGTGCCTCGAGTACACCGCGCACCCGATTTCTCGGAATGCGCGTCCACGTTTTTTTCTAGATCGCCCGCCCCCACTTTTTCCGCTCCCAAGGAGATTGTTACTCTTGATTTCTAATGCTAGCCAAAGTATCGGCAGCGGATGGATTTGTTTCGATTGGAAATACCACTCGGGAATTCGGAATTTTCTGCAAACCGTACTTTTAAAAGGTTTCGAGAGATGTCGCGTGGATGCTCGGTTACGGGCCAGGTGAGTCTGGCTTGGATCAGGTCGGCCCATCACGTGGCTTATACAATATGTACTTGCACGATATTTTTGAGCACCGGGTGCTGCGATCCTAGATCCCGAATGCTTACAGACACACATAACGGCATAGGTTGACTATACATTATAGCAAACTTTGCCAGAGTCATTTTTTCCGCATTTCACTCATTTATGCAAATTTGTTCAGTAACCGAGCTGTTATCGACTAATTCGCAAGGACATTGCAATCCATCGACTTCAACAATCTAAATTATTAAGGGGAGAGGTTTAATCCATAGCGGAGACTATGTCTGACATAGGGACTGTCCAAAATTTTCGACCCTTAGCCTGTGGCGAAGTACCGGCTGGCAGAATGTCGGGTAATTCAGTACGAAATGAGTGGCCACCGGGTAGATTTGAGAAGGATGTTAATCGCGATGACGAAGGCGCAATCGGTGAAAGGTAGACACGGTGCTCGGTACGTAGACGAGGGCCGAGTGGGTCTCCGTGCATCAGATCGAATCGAAGTCAGAGGAGCACACGGGTGAGAGAGGAGGGCCGGCAGTAAATGTGCATTCCTGACAAGGCCGCGCTCGCTCCAGAAAGAGGCCGGCGAGCACATACATCCGGGGAGAAACTAACCGTACTTGGTTTGCTCCTTAGTGCTCGAGCTATCCCCTGCCTCTCCGAGCAACACGCTCTTTCCCTCCTCTCCTCTCCGTGCCGTTACGACGAATCCCGTCGTGTTACAAGTCACAATAGATATCCGCTAGGAGAAGAAGCGTACCTTCCCATTTCGATCGGTTTCTCGCTGGACTCCCTTTACGTGTAACTGATGTACGAAGCCTGCTTTCGAGTGCGCTGGGAGCGCAGATCTCTCTTTCTCTCTCTTTCAAGGCAGCTGAGTCGCTCTTGAACCGTTAGCTTGCAGGTGAAAAATCCCTAGCTTGGTCTTGTGAATGAGTGCGCGCGGTTAACGTTATTAGCATTCCTCCTACTGCTCGGCACGCCAGGTATGCCGAGTGGTCGACAAATTTTCCATGCACTATTTTCTACGCATCTGTCCGCTACTGCGAATTCTCATGATTGAGCGGAAAACACATAAATTTCAATAAATTTCAATAACTATCGTCAGAATTCTTTTGCGTTATGCAACTGTAATGGCAATTTTGCAGTTGGTAATTAAGAAGGGGTTGGTTCATTTCTGCCAGATATAAATGAACAAGGATGTTGTGGCATCGTTTGGCCCTCCCACCTTAGGGCAGCGCTCATTTTTCCCCCGAGAAACGGGTTTGTGTGTCTGCCTGTGCCTGCGCTGCATTGAAAAGCCTGGCGCACTTTCTAAGTCGCCCGGTCTTATATAATCATGCGGCAGGAATGATAAGCGCTTAATTGCCCAGTCATCCCGACAGCAGTGCTAATCACCGGCTGATCATCGCGTGCAATCGCCACACGGGATTTCACACTCTTTGAAGTGCAGGCGAAACTTGAGCTCGCAAAGAGATTGGCCGGTAGTACTTTGAAAATTATATTTCCCTTTTGGTTGTGTGGCCTGGTAAGGTATATCGGTGGGATATTATACTAGCTAGCGAAACGTTACCTACCGCACACCGATATGACCGGTCGATTACGTGCGGGTTTTAGCTTTGTGACATTTAACACGCGCTCTCGCTATCGGGGCACTGGTCATTCGGGAGAGCGCAAACCGGGTTCTCTCTCTTTCTCTTTCTCTTTCTCGGCCGCCCCTAGGAGAAAGTACGGCTTTACGCACGCTCGAATAAGTTTTTGATTAGATATAGCGCAATACCCAGCGATCGAGAAGTCTACTCTCTAGGATCTCTATCTGTTATATCTTTAAGAACCTCGCATTTGAACAATATTCCATCAATCCTACCATCACTATTCACGGTACATACACACTCGACGTGTTACTGGTAAGCAAGAATGCCTTTTTTGCTGAAGAATGTGCTCACAACGGATAGCAGTGTGGCACGTATCAGTTAGCAAGGATGGCAAGAAGTAGTCGTATAAATGAACGTGTGCGAATCTTCATGAACGAAGTTTGGGGGAGGAAGGGAGAGAAGCGGAAAGACGAGTGCACGGAACTCGGTGTAACCATTCAGGAAAGCGGCTAGATACAGTTAGGAATGCCAGCCGGCTTTAATCCATAACACTTGGCATACTCGTCTTGCGATCTGAGGTCTGAGACAACCAATGCGTACCTCACTGTCCTCGAAAGGACGCCATCGGTAAACCAGTAACCCTTTCGCCACTAAACTTGTATTCTCCGAAATTTATAGTCGTTACATAGTTGGGTCTTACGATTTATGCTTGGCTTTATAATAGCGCTCATTTCCTGCGCCACAGTCATTTCCGACTGGCCCGTATTATGCCGGAATCTGAAGCATTTGTTGGCACAATGAGAAGTGAGCACTGTTAGATAACAGACTTTGAAGGCTAAACATAATTGTCAGCACACATAGTTTCCCGGGGCGCAATTGCTATAATTCCGCCTGACACGCAAGGATGACATTGTTGACTTTTAGTGCATTTTCTCTGGGGGTACACCTGTTTTGTCGGCGGCCGCGCCGGCATGCAATGCAGCCAGTGGGGTATAGATGGCAGTTGTAGTCCTCCTAGCTTCGCCTCCAAGAAAGTGGATCCCACTTGTAGTCTCCTAGGATGAAAATCCAAGTATCGCAAATTCGTCCAGTCCCCTAATGTTATGCCCGATGACATTCTGTTCTAACAAATGACACGACACACCGACAGAAGTACAAAGTATCAATTGTGGCTTTTTACAACCAAACTCGACGGAAGCATGAATAGCATAAAAATTGATTAAAAAAAACTCTTTGACGCGGCACGTGCTGGGTCATGCTGGGGACACCTCTAGCGTGCTATGAAATCGGATTCGAAAAGTTTGGGACACCGCCGGTGTAAGCAAAGAATTGTTGAGGCTCCCCGAGTAGGCTCGGTGCTTGGAAAAAGTCATACATTTTTTCGGAGGTCAGCATTCACTTCGCCAGGTGTATTGTAAAAAGTGTAGTCGATGGCAAGAGTGACAGAGATGTTGAAGAGGCAGAGTGCGAAAGAAAGAACGACGAGGAGAAGGCAGAGAGTCGATGCTGGCGCCCACGTAGGCGCTGGAAGCAAGCAACCTCGGCTCTTGACCACAGTGTCGTTGGCGTCGGTTGGCTCGTCGTCGTCCATTCGTCTGTCTGTTGGTCTGTGCGTCCTCGGTGCTCTTCGGGGCAGCGTATATACCTTCGGGTCGTTTCAGGGTTAGAACGCAATATAACAGCGCGTACCCGCCGCGACACGACACAAAGGCAGTTGGGCTCTGGCGCGAGGGTGGCGATCGAGCACCGAGACGCAAGGAGAATGAACCCTCGGGGGTCGGGTGGTGGGATGGGTGGAGGGACCGGGGGAATGGCGAGGGAGAGAGGATAACGCAGTTATGGGGGATGCGGGAGGCGCGTTGGAGATCCGAAGGAAGGAGTGAGAAAGAGCAAGGGAGGTGGAGGGACTCGGTACGCAAGGGTGGCAGGTCGTTGCCCGATTCGAGGAGGGAGAAGGCCGACAAATATCGACCCTCCCTTCGTGGAGAGTTTCTATCTTCAAACCCGAGCATTCGTTCCGCCGTCGAGTCTCTTCTGCACACGACTCGAACGTCGCACGCACCCGCACAAACTTTTCATGTTTGCTGCTGATCGTGCTGCTAAAGCTCTCGTGATTGGCAGGCACCTTTGTCTTGACTCACGGAGAATAATGATCGGTGGAACAAATATTTAGTCGACTGCCTACTTTTTTCTCGAGTTCTTTGTATTACCCATTTATATTAGTATCGTAAAGTATTGTTTTCGTTGGAATAGTAAGGAAATTTCTTTTAAGATTAATAAATTCGTGGTACTAGTTGTCGAAGAAGGCTTGAGTTTTGATCTCTCTCGTTGGTGTCCTGCATCCGTGCGGGTAACACGTAGGATAGTATTGCCGGACACTGCGAGGTGTCCATACTACCTTTCCAAGGTCAACAGCTCGAAGGCTCACAGACCCCTGGAACACTTGTATGGTTCTTGCGCACTTTCCGTCTACTTTTATCTACCGCTCCCGCCTCCTTTGGACTTGGACATTAATACTGTAGAATTGAAGGCATGGGGATCATGGTATAACTAGTTAGTATGCGGTGCGCCGTGCATTCGTGTTGAATTTTCGAAGATAAAGAGCTAGGCTCTGGCTACGTATGGTGCGTGCGTGCCGTTCCGTCGGGGTATGAGTCAGTAGCGGTGTTTTTCGTAAGGGGACTTTGAACTTGTGCGTCTCGTCTGGCTGGGAGAACGTATAAACCAGGGCGGCCGAAGGTTGCCCGAGGTTACAGGTCCACCTCCGCCGGTACATAGGTCTACTCCCTTTCTTCTCACCGTTGCTCTCTTTCTCTCTTTCATTCACTCTTTCTCCACCTCGGTGCGTCTTCGTCGCGACGCACATAAGCTTCCCCGCCGCGCCTCCGTCCCCGAAAATCTTTCGCCGGCTTTTTTGCGCTATTTAGCCGGCTAGACGTTCGACTCTCCCTCGAGTCCTCTGTGTTCTGCGTGGTATTTGGTGCGTTTACACCCCAGCCCGAAACTCGACCGTTTAACCGAACGTCGAGACAGAGCGGACTTGTCTCGAGCCGGGTCTCACGCCACAGCTACTTTATCAGCACTTTCACTTTGGATATACACTCGCCATCAGAGCTACCATATGTTTACTCAATTCCGCATTCGTTGCGAGAATGAAAAATACAACTCATAACAGAGGAATTAGGTTACTCCTGGCATTCCAAAAACTTTCTAATGTTAGACTGTCGTAAATAATTAACTTTCCTGAACAATTTTACATTATCAACTTATTCCCCTCCTGGGAAGCTGCAATGGGCGCGGCAGTAGCCTGAAAGTACAGCTGCAACATGAAAGTTGGAATTTCAAAGGGAATAGTTATTTCGAATAATGTTTTATCGGGAGGGATTATTGCTCGGTATGCTCGGGTCAGATTTTTCGGCGCTCTTCTTACTCGGTTGATGTAGGTCATACAATCCCCTACTCACAGCTATCCTAGACCAGTGAATCTAGGCTGTGAGCAGTGTCGGGTGCATATAGGTATCGATCTGCCGACGGCGGTGCTGCAGCTTGGCCTGGTGCACCGGCGAAAACTGGGTTACCCGCCTAACCTATACACACGCCTCAGGAATCTCCTTCCTCGTCTCGATAGTAGCCCAACAGCCCTCTTCTGTCTCTTCACCCACGCATTCGTGCACCTTTAATCAACCGCCTTCACTCTCTGCCTTGTCCTCTTTTCTACGCATCATTCCCTGCCCACCATCTAGCCAGCTACCCCTTGCTAACCATTGCCACCCTTCCCCATTTGCATTGGGCACACCTAAACTCTTCTGATCTTAATCCCAATTCATATGACATAGCCACGCTCACTTTCCACTTGCTACATTTTGTCTTTGGCACTCATGTGCGCTCTGTCAGTCGAGGATGACCCGAGCGTCACTTCTAGTGCAAACGTTCTCGTTTAAGTCAATACGATAATTTTTTGTCCCAGGCGTGGGTGGTGCATGAGCGCGCACCCATAATGTGGATTGCGCTTTAAGGGAGCTGGAATGAAATTAAATACGGGCGTGCCGAAAGCAGGGCTTCACACTTGAACTGTGATGCCAGAGGGGGCTGGTGGGGTGGTTGGAAGTTAAATAGCAACTTTAATGCGAGCCGGGCCGATTAAAGCGCCTTCACGGGCACACGGTTGAACGGGGCTGCTGCAACTGCAAATCAGGACTCGAAGCATACGCCGCGTGAACTTGACTTTCGTGCTAGCCTCCTTGAAATGACTATTTATAGGGAGGGAATATTGCAAAGTGCGATGGAAGTGTATCGCGTTACGTCAATGGTATAATTGCGATGCCCGGTGCGCTTGCCTATATACGTGTGCCGAATTGAATCATAGCCACTCCACGGGAAACGCTGTTGTGCGTTGCCTGCCAGCGCGATAATACCTCGCCGGCTAACGCCATTGATTTTCTAATTGTACGTGCCGGCAGGATCTGATTTGCCCTTTCGTTCGCACGATAAGATGGAATCATGGTAGGGCTCGCCGGTAAATCACACCGACTACGCTAAGCAGACGCCAAGATTACCCGTGTCTCATTGAACTCACTTATGATTTACTACCCTGTTTGCGAGCTGTTTGGCCCAGGTTGCGAGTCAACCATGGGTCTACCGTAATCTTCTAGGTCTAGTCAATCTTCCCACCTGACGACTTCGAGCGATCCATTGCCGCACTAAAAATATGCCCGTCTATTTTTCTAGTCCAAGCCCTGAAAATTAGTCACCCTGAGTCACTCCGAGTAGAAAGCAAGCACAACAGAGTGGCAGAGCGATAATGGCTTGACAACAGGGCAGAGGATTATACGAATAATCCTGGGAGTATCGCAACATTCCAAATAGCTGGAATGTTGCGTGTCGTTTAGTGGGATGCGTAACTATTTGGCAAATGCGTAAGCCCGGCGATAGCCGGGGCATCAGGGACGTGATTGCTGTCTCCTATTTCAAATGGATCGTGTACAAGGTTGCACGTTAACCCTCGGCTGCTGTGGGGCTGCGCCTTCTGCATCAGGCGGGTTGAAGGGTCCATTGGAGACGCATGCGCACTCCCGTGTGCACTCTTGAGTGCGCTCTGCGCACGCGGTCATACGATCAGCTCTGTATGTGTTAGTTCGCCGTTTTACTATGTGTCCAGGGTCGTACTTTGCCAGCTGTATCCGAAGCGCTCCAACTATGCCGAGAATTCTCTGATTGAGTATTCCGTAACGACGCATTGTGCGCTAGTCGTGCTCGTGGCATTATCGTCTAGCCGATTAGTCCTTGTCCTTTTTTCTACTTGATACCCCTACTGTGTTAGGTCTTTTACTACTGCTAATCTTAAAATCCTGTACCGGATAATGAGTACGAAACAATTGAAAGTTGAGAATTATAGAGGTTCAATAAGGCATAGGCGTGTTTTATTAGGGCCCGTAAATTCCGAGGGATTGGTGTACATTTTACAAGTAGAATACGTTTGTTTGAAGTTCGCGTAGTGGTTGTGTAAGTTGGGGGAAATTGGTTTGTAAGTGGAACGAGACGGTGAAGTGTCGGGTGGCAGGCGAAACCGGGAGGAATAATTGGGGTTCGTGCGAGTACGGTAACACCACTGGGGCTCCTCCTTAGTTGCAGAGGCGAGCGGGTAGGGGGCCACAGGTCGCGCGGTTCGTAGGTTCTGCGAGGACTGGCCTGCATCAGTCTACGACGCGTCCCTTGCAAAAGGGTACGCTCGCCTTCTCAGCTTGGCTGACTTTCCACTATCACACCCTCTCTCCCCCGTTCGACTGCACGTATACCCAGTCAGAGTAGTGTGTGCTCTCGAGGATAAGGTGTCGAGCTCTCGCAATAGAGTCGGGAACGACCGAAGGAGAACGGGCGATATTCCGTGCGCAAAGAACGAACCTCGTGGTGCTCTGGTGTGTCCCTGAAGGGACATCCTAGCGCGCGCTGGCTTCTCTCTCCTTGAGAGATCTGCCCACCAAACGAGTCCGACGTTCGACGTCAGACGCTGCTTTGATTCCGGCGTTCCAATACCCGAGAAACGCACTGGTCCCGAGTCTGCCGTGGCTCGACGCCGCCTGAGCATACCGGGAATACTTGTGACGAAAGTGCATCGGCGCTCGATGTAAGAGGGACGAACCGCCGACGACGGGCCCTCGAGCGAATTGAGAGCTAGCTTTCGGTGCTGTGCTGCTCTCGAGAGTAGAGTAGTTCGGGCGGGTATACATCGGGTGGTGTGTATCCGTGCTCGGCATCATTATACCTGGATGGATTTTTATCGTGACTGTAAATCGCGATACGAAGGAAACAGCAGCAACACCACTACCACTACCACAACCATTACCACCACCACCACCACCAACAGCAGGAGCAGCAGCAGCAGCAGCGGCACGTACGGAGGCACGGCGACTCGGTACTTTTCGGCACGCAGCCGAATACTTCCGATCGCGAGTGTCCGAGGAAGGTACTGGCATAGACTAGCGCTGCGGGCAAAGATCCCGAGAAGCGAAATATACGGTGCGAGGAAAAACTCGGTGGAAGGAACGTGGCCGGCGCGTTCAAGCACGCCAAGCAGCAGCACTCTGCGTTAGTGGCGGTAGGACACGAGGACTTGATTCGCTCACTGGCTTATTCGCTCTCACGCGCGGCCCATACTTTTCGCCCAGAGCGACATAACCTGCATGTGCACCGCCGCGGCGAACAGGAAGCTTCCCGTGGCGGGAGTGGGCGGTGCGAAGAGGGAGACGCCGGTCGAGCCTTAAATATCGATTTTGGCATATGGACAAGGGTATGATAGTCCGTCCATTTCAGCGTGTCTCCGATCTCTCTGGCTATCATCGTAACTGACACCACCAACCGGCAGCCGACGCAGACCTGACTTTTTCTCTGGGAACCTATGCGCTTCGGCTTCCTCCCTGGAGCGGCCCTCTCGGATAAATACTGCGCGCAGGGCCAATAATGGTGACACGTCGATATTCGACTCTCGAAAATTAAATGCTTTCGGCCGCGCTGGTTGGCTGGCTGTCGCTGCAATAACCGTTCACGCACCAGCCGACGACGTCGACTTACGCACACCTATATACGTACGGGGAAAAGCGGCGAGTGGTGTTGTGCTTGGCCGATTGAAGTGTGTGCGATTCACGAGCATTGATCGATCGTCGTGGTGCGCCGAGCGTGTGCTGGCTGCTTCTTCTTCGTGAAAATGGTGCTTCCCGACTGTCACGTGCACAGGCATTTCCTACGCGAGATTGACCACGGCAACTGCAATTCCAGGTGGATTCATAGAACCTGCCATTAATGCTCTCCTCTCCCTCGACATCATCGGCACCCAATCACCCAGGATTTTCGACACTCTCCAGCCAAATATCGCCCAAGACCTCTTACCGCGAGAGACGTGAGGAAACGATGCAACGACAACGAATCGCAAACAGAAGACAATAAAAGGAGGACAAGCCGAAAAGGGGAATGCTCATTTCGATCCACAATAATAATCAGGAAGAATCGGACGAGAAGTGTTAGAAGAATTGCAAGAAGAAATCCGTCGTATACTGAAGCAAGTGCGAGAAGGAAGGACGAATGCAGCTGGTCGATTACTTGCCTTGGCCGGCCGTCCCTCCAATCGTCTCTATCCCATTGCCGATCGAGTCGCGGATGACATCATGGTGCGCAATTGCCGATTGAGAAGCAGCAACCAGAGGACGAGTAAGCTAGTGCTCACTCGATGCCGATGAGCCCGCCGCACTTGGCACCATTGTCTTCGGCGAAATGTACCAGAGCCCCTGCCCCTGCCACTAGCTCTCTCCTGTTTCATTGCTCGTCAAATGTTCATTCACTTTTGCCCGCAGCGCAGCTACGCGCTAGTCAGGACGAATTCTAGGGAGGACAGTCGATACTCGAGAAAAAACGAGGAGGGCCATTCAATACAAACACAAGTCAGCAATTCCATGCACGAAATTAAGTAGAATCCTTGAAAATTAGACGGGCATGTCTATTATCTAAAGAGGGATCGACTGAAACGAGAGCTTCTCAATCGGTAGTAGAAGCTTCCCATTTTAGCGAAGGTGTGCCATTGAACGACTGAACAAGAAAGGGAGGGAGATACAAGGAGATAAAAAGAAAAATACTGAGAGAGAGAGGAGAGTAGCGTAAAGCTCCTCGATCGGGAAGAATGGTTTCAAGATATGGCGTCTCGAAGGAGGGCGCAGTGGGTGTTGCCGTGGGTGTAGGACCCATGCACTGTCTCCTGTCACACTGTGCTGGTCCCCATCATCCCCATCACCTATCGGCGGCGCCCCATCCCCAGAACCCACAACCAGCACACAATCACCACGTGCATCCGGCCCATCAGCCGCCACCCTCGCCCAGTCCCCACCTGAATCACCAGCTGAGCCATCACCAGCTCACCGTCAACATCAACCACCTGAGTCATCAACAGCAGCAGCAACAGAGCCAGCATCAGCAGGCGCCGCCGCAATATCGGGTGGTCAGCGCTAATGCTAGTAAGTATAAACGTTCCAGCCGATGGTACACTGGCAACGAAAGGTAGAAGGAACCCTCGAAAACTCAACGAACAAAAACACTAGAAAACGAACGACAACGGAAAGAAAGGGAGCTGAAGGGAGCAGGGTTGGAGCTTTTTAATTAATAGTGGAAGTAAGGAGTTTATTGTCTTCTGGTGGGCACCTCATCTCCTCCTTTTACAATTCATATTTGTCCTTTGGTCCAGATCGTCAATTCCCTCGAGAAATCGGTCCGAAGTCTGGAATTTGTAGGAGGATCGAGTGGGTTACAGTTGTGGGCAGGAGCGTAATTTTGATGCCTAGTAAATAGGTATATAATCAGAGCAGTTAGTAGGATGACAATCCTACTTAGCTAGCGAGTTAACCACTAGTTAGTCGAACAACCTCATTAATTATTCATGGCTTCGTCACACTTCTTTTTCCACTGCATTGTCGAACACCTGTTTGTTCTCTTGATTTATTCCCGCTTTGCTTCATCATGGACATAAGGATTAGTGGCCAGTGGAAGCATCATCGCTTTTCCCATTCCCCATTAATTATTTATTCTGTTGCGCCTGCTCCCGGCATGTTTGGCGTATTCTTTTGGCCCGAGTCTCCACACCACGTGAATCTGTATCTTGGTCATATTGAAATCACTATCATGCTGACCTTGACACCGATGATCATGACCTATACCAGCTTACAATTGCAAAAGATCTCCCCTTTTTATCTCGATCTCGAGATCTCTCATCGCGTGCCTGCACGCTGCGTCGTGTATGTGTGCATGTCGTACACAAAACTGATGTGAGAAAGTGAGAGACGCGCGCGTACACCTGCGTGTGTGTGTGTATGTCACTGTTTTAACACCCGGTATTTTCAGCACACAGTCGAGCTAGCTCACATCGGAACTGACCTGCTGCCCTATCTGTGGGCAGCTAAATCCATTCGCTATGTTCGTCGATACTCAAAGAACTCCCAGCCTTCCAAGGAACTAGAATACCTTCGCAAAATGTCCTCGTAATCCTAGTGATTTTCTTTCCATTCTCGAGAATGAATGACTGTTCATTCGATTGAAGAATGTCACTGACAAGCGCAACGTTCTGTAAATCGACTTATCCACTGTTGAATGTTTTCCTAGTTATTGTCGAGACCGAATAATAGTTATTCGATCGCCCAAGCAAGGATTATCGAAATCTTTTGGTAAAAGGCGTGGCTTGGGGCAAACGTCCCAATTACTTTTACAAGAAATTTATTACCGTTCTAAAGGTGACAATAGTCCACAAATATTGGCTCGGAACATTAATTAATTCATTGAGAATAGCGATAATTTTTATTTGGGTTAGTTCTTAGCGCCCCTGGGCGGGTGCTCTAGACAATTCGCGATATAGGTCAATCGATAAAATGCTTTCCACCTTGTACCGTCACGAAGGTACGTTCGATCTTTCCCACTTGCAGGCTGTGCACCCCATTGGGACACACCGACGTCCATTTCGGCATTCCGCCACTCCTACCCATTTCTATTCGCCCGAAATGATTTCTTCGATTCGGACTCGATGGTTTCCAAGACTTATTTCCACGCAAAGAATTGCCATACACATTTTGCGTTGTGATCCCTTAAAGTTGTGGCGCTGCGAAGCAAGCAGACGTAAGAAAAGCCGGAGCCGCGCTTAATGAGATTTTTCCGAGCTCTCTCTCTGAAAAATTGTAACTTTACGTAACGACCAGTTTAACGGGATAACCAGTGTGGCCAGCGTCTCCGCACCATAACGAGACGCGTGCTGGGAATCCTAATTTAACTAGTAGTGAAATGCTGTTTGCAACATCAACTCTTTGCATTCCACCTAAGCTGTGTTACGTTCGAATGTCAAATGGGCGAACGTCTCATTACAATTTCACGTTCGAAGCAACCCCGGTGGGCAAAAGAGTATTCAACATAATAACACTTCTAGCATATCACTGAGAAACAGGTGACACAGATTTAGTCTCATTTATCCGAAGAGCAGCGTTACCAAACATCTTTAGCAAGACTCGGTCTAAATAAAAATAGGAGCACGAACGAAAAAGCAAGATCCGGCCGGATTTACTGTAAACTCGGCCGCGCAATGGACGCGTTAAACTCGCAGTTTCTCGGCCCACGTATTTTGCACGGCGATCGGCTCAAGAGGCGAGAAATTAAAGCCGGCAGAATGAGGGCAGGCGTAGTAATGGGGCACGGTTTTACCTTCCAGATCTAATTACAATGAGAACAGATCGCGTTTCGACGCTTATCGTTTTCAGGAACACGATGGTCGTTCTTTCTCTCGCATTTATACGTATGTACTGTATCTGCGCTGTATGCCACGTGGCTGCTGTGTGATCAGGCTAACCTCACTTCTACTTTCAGGAGCGCCTCTTATCTTTCCTTGCACATACTGCAGTGCCGTGAGTCCTTTCGAAACTTCTATCCATTGCTTCTCTTTGCAACTACTCAGTTGGTCGTCCCTTAAAGAAAATCGATCTAGGGAGTAACGCACGTGTCATCATCGTGTACGGGTTCATAGAGGGATCAAAAATGAACAATGTGTGTGAGAGATAGAGGGAGCAAGCGTTTGCGAAAGAAGGATGGTAGAGGGGCGATGATTGCAACGGGGGTGTGTGCGGTGTCTTTCCTCGTCGAGTCGGCAACGTCATTCACAACAGGAAATGACGTGTTCCGTCGCAAGTAGTTTGCTTTCTGGATCACATTTTCCAACCGTTTCTCTCCCTCTCCTCTCCCATGATTTTCACTGGATACTCTGATCCATCACTGCTACTGCCAGCAGCACTGACTAATATTTGCCTAAGTCGACGACACATTCCAACACGTAGTATCGCTTTTATCGCATTAGTAAAATTTCATTTGGCCTGTCTGTCTTGTAAACAGCGGATGAAGCCAATGGCTTCAACGGCCAGCCGACAAAGATACCCAAAAGTAGTTTTGTACTTCATATATGGTTGTCGGACCAGCTTCTTTTTTATATAAACTTCTAAGTCTTCGTTAAAGCAATCGACAGCAGTTAATCCTCCAAAATTGCTGTATTGGAGGAAGTGCGCGTTCCGTAGGTAAAACAGATTTTAGCACTGGTGTCTATCTTTCACTCTTCAGTAGAATTCGCACGAGGCACAATTCTGCTACATTTCATCGCAAGCTTGTGGATCGCCTTGAATGAAAAGACGCTCGTGTCTTGGAGAACGAAGTGGCAGGAAACAATGTGTCGTAGGAATATTTGAATAATAATTGCGAGACGTGCAAGCGAAAAAGGGAGAGTGTTGCATGGAGTGTGTTGGTTCGACGATATCGAAGAGCACGAGCAACTGTGTTGGCGACGGAGTCCCGGCCTCGCCCCCCTTTCGCAGGAATCAATGTGTTCTCGGTACCACAGATAGCAGCACAGCTCCGGCCCCTGCCCACATGTGCAAAGATGGCCGTTTGCGAGGCCGTCTTGTCGGTTCCTTCGCTCACGCTCGCCTCTTACTGTCACCTCGCACGGCTGCCGTGATAACGCGATACATTCCCACCAAGGAAAGAGATATCTGCACTGGCCAGTGCTCCCATTCGAGCAGCGAGGAAACACGCTGAACAACCGATCCAGCTGAGTCCGCAAGGGTGAGCGATCCAGTAACCAGATTTTCCTGCCTTATTCTCTTCCTCCTATCTGCATCTCTCCCTGCTCGAAAGTACATCCTTCTGATGGGCACGTAGCCTCGCCTGAACAAGTGCCGAGGGAAATACCGAGCGATTCTTTTCCCTGCTCGAGCTTGGTGCATCAATTGATATTCCCTATGGAATCCCGCGCACGTCACGTTAGTGTTACAGTGGCTGTCTGTGTGGTGTCTTGTGCTCTCTTCTCTCCTTCCTGTAGGAGAGACAATTCGCGTGGCTCGTAACTGCGCTAATCAAGCCAGCAACGAAAATTCTGCTGGGAAGGAGTGCGAGCAGCACTGCTGGCAGCTAGGAGGAAAGAACGACGTGTCAAGTGCCGCGTGCAAGTTTGCCTCCTCGAACGTTTAATCGCTCGCTCTCTCGCTCTCTCGCGCTCGGTATCGCCAGCCAGCAGTAACAATTCGCCTAGCGCTCCACTGCCAGTGGCACTTTTCTCGTCACGATGATAACGGCGAAATCGCCAGACGCACGATTTCTCGTCGGTATTTTTACTGGCGCGCCTTCGATTGTCGCTGTTTTCCCGAGATCGGCAGGACACAGTCGAACAGCAAAATGCAAACTATTGGTGAGGTGCGAGTGATAGCGAAGGGGCGCGTGTGGCGTGTTTGCGGCATTAGCGCTTCGTAACAAGTGTCAATCCGTTCCTGGCTGCTTCGCGCAAAAGGAACGTCCACGTCATACGACATGCGGACCGAGAATCTGCCTGCGAGGGCGACCGCTCGCACTTAATCTCCAATAGTAGCAATAAATATATCTGATTAACGCTGACATAGCAGCGTACCAAAGAGTCTGCTGCACACACACACACACACACACACACGCGTAAGGGGCCCAGTATCATTCGCATTATGTGTCATCCAGATAAACAGGCGTCTCTTTAATTGTTGTACCTTAACGATTTTTCGGGTATTACATGCGTACTTGGAATTTCGTAGGTGCATCCGCGAATTTAATTTATATTGTTTTCTTTAATCCATTAACTAGTTGTGTCTGCGTTTCCATAATAAAAACTATCTTTGTTTTCGCATTCTGAGTCACTCGATACTGGCGAGAGCCGTATTGGCCTTGCCGATTGCAATTGAGTACGTACTACCTGAAAGACACTCCGAGGAGCATCAGTCTGGGCTAATACCGCCTGTCTGCTTATGCAAATACACGTGCCAAAGAGAAATGCGAAAAGTAATTGCGTCTTTCTCTTGCCCTCTCCCTCCCCGTCCTCCTCTGGCCGTGTTCATCATGTGCACTCACGGTTGAATTAAGTGCGGAGCACTTGATGCACTTGATTCGGGGGTAGACAATCGTTGGGGGGTAATTGCGTTAAGCGGTTCCGCATTGTGTAATATGGGGATTGTATGCGCTACATGATGGGTAACTGGTGTGCCTCGGAAGTTTCTGATCGTAACGAAATTACGAAGGAACAACTTGTGAGTTTCCGTTATGCGAGCCTCTCTCACCCCGCATGGAATTCTGATCTATTTAGTAAACAGTGGCTAAGGCGCTCGTAGTACGCGCGGCCGCTTTCAAGGGATTAATATCATCGATCTGATAAGCGCGATATTACTGTATAGCCCTAGATCTCGTCCTCTTATAGTCTTCTAATAAACCCGTTACGGCATGTACTGTCACCACTACTTTTGGAGTAAGTACTCTCTCGTGGCAGCTGCGTAGCAGGCACGTATTACACCGGTCGGGCGTTCCTTAAATGGGAATAAATGTGAGGAGCAGTGAGGGTGCGAGGATCCGAGACGCATATGCGATGGAACATCGAAAACAATCACATGTCTCCTCGATGCCGAAAGTATCCCTGTGTATCATCATGAATACTCATCGTGCAAGAATTGTTTTGCCCCGCATATCTCGACTGGTTCTGCATCTGATTGCACATCGTCAGAAAGTATTTGCTGCATTCCATCAACAATTTACGGTTTCTTTTGTTGCAGGATCAGACTTTCATGTATCTGGACAAAATTACGGCACCCAACCAGGGGGCCAGGTGGGAGGGGGAGGGGGCAGCGTAGGAGTACCTGGAGGTAGAGGGCCTCCACCACTCGGGGGCTTACAGGCTATAGGACAATCGTCAGCAGGAATACCGCCAGGAGGTCCTGCTGGAGGCCAAGCACCACCTCAAGCTCCAGCGCCCGGGGTACAGAATCAACAACCGCAGGGTCCACCACCCACGACAACACCCCCCGTGCATACCCCCTCGCCACAGGAAATGGGAAAGCAAACTCACTTACAACCCCAGCAACCTCTGGCCCAAGTCTATGGCCCCACGCAAACCAGGCCGGCTTCGCAAGTACGTCTTCGGACGGAAGTACATAAATTTTCTCTTAATTCTCTGCGCCATTAATCGATAAGCAAATAGACTAGCGAGTAGAGTAACGGGACAGCGATTATGCTGACGCAATTTGGATAATGAAGGACAAGCTCGGTCTCTCAGACTACTAGATATTTATGGGTTCTGCTACCTGTAGCTCCACGGAGATTCCGCAAATTCCTTGGGGAACACCATACCTTGGGATTTTCTTGGACTTGTTTGCTCCAAACTTTACTACCGCCCCTTCGGGAACAATCGCCAATACGTATTGTTTAAAAATATTATGGTATCCCCCCAGGATGTTGAACGGGAGTTTTCTTTACCGTCTTGAGCTTTGAGAGTAAAATAGTATAGGGCTAAAAAGGTTTACTATAGCTAGAGTAAGGAGAAAGTCACTGGGTGTCAAAAGAAATGGGCATTCTGCAAAAAAAAACACCCAGGTCTTTCCCACTGAAGTTTTTAGGTTTTGGGTAGTGCCTAAAAATTCGATAACTGTTCATTTCAGGGTTATTACACACAAGGCCCGAGACCACAGCAGCCAAGAGGTATCAGCCATAGGGGAGGCCAAGGGGGCACAGGTGCACAGGTAGTAGGAATGTCTGGAGTAGGTGGAGGTGGTGGGCAACCAGCAGCGATATATCACGCTGCTGGATTGCCAGTGCAAACGGGCGCAATGTATCAAGTCCCGAATCTTCACCCTGGTGCACATCAACAGTCTGTCTATCCCATGAACAGTCAAATGCCCCTTCAGGTACTAGTTAAGTACTGATCCTATATATTTCTTATCATTCGCCTCACATCAGTCACTTGTATCTCTTGGAATCATTCGCCATTTCATGTTATGCCGGTCGTCGAACACCTGCAGTTGTAAATGTAATAAGATGATTTTGCTTTTAGTATCCTGGTCCCCCTCAGAGACATCAGACCCATCAGAATCAATCATACTACACGCCACTTCAACATTCTGCCCTATTTACACAAAATATGTTTGGGTATGGCACACCAGCCCCGGCTCAACAATGTAAGTATGACTTTTGGACATCTTGCAGCTTCTTATGGAAAAAACCCATAATGATAAATTATATATATTTTTATTTAATATCAGATTACTGGTCTGCTGGTCAACCGACCAACACACCCATAAGTTTAAGCAGAGCAGGTGCAAGTGCTGTTACTGGTGGGGCACAACATGTAGCAGGCCCGCTGGCCGGTGCCCAAGGAGCCCCTGTTGTACCACAAGGTACACTTCAGCAACCTACTCAGCAAGGTCAACCCATACCCCCAATGGGTATATCTCTTTCTCAGACTGGTAAGCTCCTGATAACTCGTATTGTTCTCGAGAGCCTGATATCACTATAGTATATAGAGAACTACGCATCAGTGTCGATAATAAAAGAGTAGACAGCTTAACTGGAAGTACAACCTCAGTACTTCCGCGAATGGGGAGCTAAGAAGGGCGAGCGCGCTTTGCTGAATATCTGCGGTTATCGCTAGTATCCAAGGGATGGAGATTTCATTGGAAAGCCGGGTATTCAACTTAACCCATACTTATTCTATGAACTTAAGCTTGAACATGTGCAATTGCTTAGGCTATCAGAAAGATTATTTATGACCCTCTCTCGTAGAACTTTCTCCTGAAATAAATCAGCCGTACTAGTCGTAAATTCGCCGGCCCCCACAGGTAGACGAAATTCAGGTAGTTCGGTAGCCCTCGTGCGTCTCCAGACCGGGAGATTCAGTCAGTCCTTCGGTAACCGTCGAGCAAGCACTTGGTAGAAGTCGTTCATCACTCGCTCGTGAACTTTAAGTTAGTGACAATGTTTGTCGTGAAAAACGTATACGGAATGTACCGAGGCAATCTCTTCGACGCTGATGTAAATTCGCTTAGTTGTGACGATGGTATTAACAACATTCTTTTTCTTTAAAAATCAATGCTTTCAAGAAGTGTTAATGACAGGAAATTCTGTGTTTAACAATCGTAGTAAGTGAAGAATTTTGCTTTTTGTTAAAGATGTATATTCAGGCCATAACGGTGGTGCAACAAACCCAACGAATAGTACAGCAAAGTCCCGAAAGCCACGGGGACAGAACGCTATTCTGGATATTGTAGACCCGACGACGGGTAAAAATATAAGTAATGAAATTTATAAAGATAATGAAACTATCCAAAGTGGTGAATCTAGCAATCGTGAAACGCCTCAACCACAGGTGAGTCAGAGCAGAACTTTTACAGTACACAATTGGCTAAAAGAGTTGAAAACACACAGAAAAGAATATCAATATTGATAAGAAAGGATGAGAATTGCATGAGATCTCTCTTCTAGTCAATTGTCTTTTGAATATCTGCCCCCAAAAGCCATGGGCTGCTTCACACTTCTCTTCTCTCATCCTCTCCCATGGCTATGGGGCGACAGATCTGTAAATCTGTATTGAATCTTTCGTTTCGTTTCTCTGAGTGCCTTTCGTTTTGCTTTCGACAAGCCCTATGATTTGAGTTTGGAGCCAGTTTTTAGTTGTCAATCGTAATACTAGTCGAATGGTACGTATCATCGGTCTGTCATGCAGAATTGGTGATTGTTACAGAACAACGGTGGCGTGGCGCAATTCGACTCGACAGCTCGCGTAACGAAAGTCGTGAACGAGGAGTCTGACTCGGACTCCTCGGTACCGACCACCACACAGTCGGAACACACAGCCTCTCAGACTTTAACGCCGAGTTTACCGAGCATCCAAACGTCGAATTCGAGTAATGGCGCGAATAATAGTCAATGTAACACCGGGCCACCTACACCTACGCAAAATCTTGCATCGAGTGCGTCGTCCGCTCTGTGTAGTCAGTCGTTAGGTACCACTGCTAGTAACGTGGCCCAGCTAGAGAACGTATCTACGCTGCAGGCTACCGTCAAGGAGTTTCATCCTAGGAGCGAGTTGAAGAGCAGCAGCGTCAGCACTGCCAGCAGCACTACCGTCGTGCTCGAAGAGGCACAGACCACGACGAGCACAGCACCGCGACCAGTAAACAAAGATGATATTTCTGTGCAGCTATCCGCGATGACTGTTTCCGAAGTCGAAAGCGCGAAGAGTAGTAGTAACCTGCCACCGGTCTCAGTAGCTGCGAGTGCAACCCCTGTCCCAACCACTCCCTCACCCTCACCCTCGCCCGTTGCTTCCTCCACGTGCACGGCCTCGGCCACGTCCACGTCCACGTCCACGTCCATGTCCACGTCCACGTCCACGTCCACGTCCATGTCCACGTCCACGTCTACGTCCACGCCGACGCCGACGCCGACGCCGACGCCCACACCTATGCCCATGCCCCTGCCCATGCCCCTGCCCCTACCCCTACCCCTGCCCCTGCCCATGCCCATGCCCATGCCCATGCCCACGTCCACGTCCACGTCCACGACGGCGCCCACGGCGAACGTGACACACGAGCGTAGTAGCAGCAGTTGCACGCCGTCAATACCAGCTCCTGTTCTTTCTACGCCTACAAGTGCAGTTGTCGCTGCAGAACCTCCGAAGTCGTCCATCACTGCCCCTATTGTTGCTCCCATTCCTGCCAGAGAACCTTTCCCCAATCCCCCCGCGAAAACCACGGCGACACCAAGTTCGCCACCTAGAAGAAAATCGCAAACACACGCTCACCAGCCAACTGCAGCTGCCACGGAGTTGCTGCCGCCTCCACCGCCTTCCAGTGCCAAAGAGCCGAAAGAGAAGAAAATCCGGGAGAAGAGTCTTAGCTCCAGGGGAGCTACGCCCACGCCCGTACCCCAACACAATCAGACGACTGATCATCATCATCATCAAAAGGCGAATGGTGATGCCACTGTTGAGAAGCCCGAGCCAGAACTACCGCCGAGGAATGAAGTTCAGCAACAGAAGGCTGATGGTGAGTCTATTACAGTATTTTCACCTCTCTTCACGTATCATGTACATTGCCACCCTTCTTCCTTCACATGCTATTGATTTGAATTTGTATCGTCCTTCTTATCGAATACGTTTTCCCAATGTAAATAATTGTAACGCGTATCATCGTGGGTAGTTTAACTCGATCGACTGCAAAGATAATCTGAAAACAGTGCCAGCAAAGCAATACAAAGTGTGTATGTAGAGCAATTTCAGATTTCCAACAGTATCTTTATTAACATGCTTATAAAACATTTAAAGTTTCGGAGTAAAGCATATCGCGAATACTCCATCTTAAGATTGATGCATCGCCTTCAACACTTGTTACTGTACTAATACTTCCGACAATAACTTGAGTCTCATCACCAAGGACCGAACAGTATTTCGTTAATATCTTTGGATTTCTTCGATGACGGAGAAAGGCATTTAGCATGATTAAATTAGGAAAAGGCGCATTTATGGAGAATCCTAGGATGTGCATTTAGAGAGTCTCGCCCTTCAGGCGGCGAGGACGTTGCCGTAGGTTAGAATTGCAGTGTCTCTCTTGGTGTTCGCAAGAGGGAGAGAGGTAGAGTGAAATTCCCATGAGGCGAACTGCGCGTTAGAGTCGTTTGAACTTTGCCTCAGCCGATAGAGAGACCGCCGATAGGGAATCTCGGCTTGCAATTGCCAATGTAAAAATAGGGTGGCTGGGTAGCGGAATTATGAGTGAGCAAACGACTCTCTTTTCCCGGCAAGATTATTTGGGCGTGTATTTCTCCCTAAGTCTGTCTCTCTCGGTTGGGACGAGGGGAGACGGGTGGAGCGAGGAGGTCTGGCAGCAGGCCGGCAGGCAGGCAGGCAGACAGGCACAGAGGGCTACATGAGCCGACCCCTCAGGATTGTCAGAAGTCACACGGTGTGCGCTCTGTGCAGGAACGTGCACGGGCGAGGAGGTTTCGGCTCCGCAGCACAAAACCTATACGCGCCTATAAAAGGAGACACGTTGTTGGTACGCACGTGCGTGGAGGAAACGACGGTGTGTTT
Organism: Ectemnius cavifrons; assembly: GCA_964023945.1. NCBI lineage: Eukaryota > Metazoa > Arthropoda > Insecta > Hymenoptera > Crabronidae > Ectemnius > Ectemnius cavifrons. The sequence goes on from OZ030375.1 coordinate 739,333, forward strand.
CAGGAGTGCAAGGCAGCTCTCAGATCGAGTGCTCGATTCCCTCTCGAGGCTTTCGCCTGCTTTTTCGAAAGGCAGTCAGTGCGGTCGGACGGACGCGTGCGTCGCCGATGCCACTCGATCGAGCCGTCATCGTCGAGCGATGCTGAGACGATTCGATACAATGGCTCGTGTTTAACGCCTAACCTACAAGACACAGACACCTCGTGCCACAGCGCGCTCAGGCATTCAGCAGCGAGAAGACCACCACCGTCGTTGCTTTTGCTACGACGTGAATTTCCGGATGTGAGAAGAAAGCGTGTAGAGAGGTGCCGTGCATGCGATATTTCGTACAACGATTATTGCCCTACGCTCTCACATTCCCTTTCTCTCCGGCAACCCTCTGTCTCTTTGTCACGCGCGTGACCGACAGACCGGGGAAGACGGCTATGAATTGACGGAAAATTCGCAGTAACGCCGCGTGTCTGATTCACGCCAGAAATCACCGGGAAGCTCCGAAAAAGTTGCGTCGTGGCCTGCCTGTGCCGTGCGGTGCCGTGCCGTGCCTGTGTCTAGCCGAGAGCTCGTCTGTGACGTACGTGTAATATTAGTGCAACGACCGGAGAATACTGCGCTCTCGTGAACCACTGCTACGTAGACGGGAGAGGTAGTTATTGGCAAGAGACTAAGGACGGCGAAGTCCACTCCTTGGGAGGATTCAGTCGCACGTGGAACGATCGTTGGAAGCTTCGGTACGCCTCTTACGTATGATGCCTCAGTGATCCGGTTAAACATGATCCATCAAAGTCTCACTTGTCGAACTAAGAAACAGCCGGAGAGTTGCCATTGGTGTGGACATGAATTCGGGAATACTACTCTCTAATCCCAATGTGTTGTCTCGAGCGAGAAGGACTTACGAGGAGAGAGTGAATCGTCCAGTAATACGCCTAACCATCAGACTTACTTAACGTGGATTACTTGCTTACCATTTCAAACCAACATGGGGAACAAGAAGAAAGGTGAGTCTTAAATTCACGAGCGATATCGAAAGACAGCAACACTTTGGGGGAAAAGGACGGAATACTGGCGTTATACGAGGGGGGGGGAGAGAGAGAAAGACGCAGTGTACTTGAAAAGCAGCAGCAGAGCTGTTTCCTAAGACTAAATCCGCGAAGTAAGCCGTTGCCAGGGCAGAATATAATCTTATTAGGGGCTGGTCGGCCTCCCGATCGGCGTCCTATTAGACCAAGACGTTCCAGATATTTCGAGGAATGGGGCATCGAGCGAGATGGTGAGCCTCGCATACCAGTGCCCTGGTGTTAGATCGAAATTGTGTCCCAAATTGCGATGGACTAAATTTGCGCTGTGTCAAGCGAACGTGGTTCGTCTCTCGTTGCCGTCCAGTTGGCTCAGTCGGTAACCTCATTCCCGATGCTAGCGCTCCTGTCTCCCCTGCCAGTGTGCCGTGCGACATAAGCTCACTCTCGACGATGAATACATGTGTATAGTGGCCGTTTCGGCCCCGCTAGATAACGCGATTCAATGTGAACGGGTCTTCTCGCCAAACTCAAGCCAGCCAGATCGAAATGCAAGGCAGCCGAGGGACCTTCGAAAGTAACTTCACGCCGGGCGAGGGACGATGACATCATCATGGTGCGCGCGCGCGCCCATTCGTTCCCTCAGGCACACGAGGAAAGCCGGAGTTGCACGAGGAGGAATGGAGGTGGAGGCGGTGGTGCCTCCACTGGAGAGGGAGAGAATCACGCTTTCTTTTCGTGGCGAGGCCGGGAAAGCCTCCAGTAGCCAGCACGTGCTGTGCTAGCCGGCCGCATCCTGCTCCATTTTTCTCTCTCCCAATCCCCTCATTTTTTTATTTCTTTCTCTTCTCCTTTTTCTTTATTTTATCCCCAAGAATCTTCTTTCCCTCTTCCCGCAACATAAGAAGCCCTTATTTTGTAACTATACTCTCTCACACGCGACAAGTATACTTAAATTATTGTAAGCACATTGTTAATCACGAAGTAACGAATACGCTTATATTACATTGAATTTCGTAACAGCCAAGCATATTTAACCCGTTCCTACCAGTAAGACTTTTACTTCTCCTTAAGTCTCCCCTTTTCCTTGACCCTCCCAAGTATTTGTACATAGCATTTTCCTCCTTATTCGAATTATTAACGAGCGCCCTTTACACGCATCGTTCTCCTCCCTATCCTCGTGTACCTTATTGTATTTCGTGTACCTCCGTAAATTCGAAGCCTCGTGCAAGCGGCTTGAAAAGTATCGTACTTTTTACAACGAGCAAGTTGTAGTCTAATCGTTGAGGAAAATCGCGATAAGTGCCACTGAGTGGATGCCACGCCAACGCTCGACGACTTATTTTAGCCAGGATGTACGTATGCAATTTATTTCACTATTTTCACGCTATTCCGATCACGCTAACACGCTTCCCGAGTTAGCAGACTCGACGAAAATCCGTGCGCACGCCGCAACGTGGTTCCGACATTTTGTGTTGGCTGCAGCCCGTTCACGGCACTCGACTTGGAATTCCTTTGCGGCCACGATGAATCGTCTGCTCGCTTGCTAGTGCTTCGCTCACTTGATTTTATTAATTTACTCTCTAGAATCCAACGTAATTTCGAGTTTACTTGTAAAACTGGGAAGGAACATAGTTAAATATATGTGGGTAAGGTCCGGCCACGTGGTCGACTTTACTTGCTACCAGTCTCCACATATTGGTCATGTTTAAGCTTCATTGCTACATCAAAAATTAAATATCTCGTCACATTTCTAAATGATTTTAATGTTCTCGCGTATTCCCACACGTATTTTTCGAGATATCGGAAGATTCGACCGACCACGTGTTCGACTAACCATGTGTCCGCGATCTTTCTGACTGTATCAGCGCAAAGAGTGGATATATTCCTTTAGAATGCGCAAATATATCTGGCAGTAAATAATCGCCATATAGAATGAGTGAGATTAGCGGAGAATGAAAAGCACAGTGTCGTAAAATCGACGTGGAACATTCCCTGAGTGGACGAAGAGCGCGTGGCCATTTTGTGAATGATCGGGAATAGGCGCTCGCCTACCATATTTATTCATAGGCATGAGTCGCCGCTTGACTCACACGATTTCTCCACGTTTCGCCTCCATTTGCAACGTGTTTTCGCTCTGCAACACACAGCATTATTAATTCTCGATGCACGGAATCATTAACCAGTTGAGGAATTCGAGTAGGTCGCGTGGAAATAGAAATTATCGCAGCATGGGTGCAGGCCGACCCTCGGCTATCGCTCTTCACGTCCCTCGCTTTCGGAGTCTCATTTTGGGAGCGATGGAAAAGTTTCAGCCACGTGGAGGTTCGAGGCCCACGCCTATCCGGTAGATAAGGAAATATGGATGTGGTAGCGTTGATTCACTCTGCATACACCATGGAAAGCGTGACGGTATTTTTTAGGTCGACGATTGCTTCTATTGCGCCTGGTTTTGTTCGGACTTGCTGCTCAGAGTTCGATGCTGCTATCGCAAAAATCGCTCATAGCCCACTCATTAAAAGAGAGACACTTGCGGCGCACGGGGTCAGGGCCGCTCGCTCGCTCGTGCGATGTGAGGCAATGGGAGAGGATTATTGTGTGCGCGCGTGAATGCATACATGTATGTACATGCACACGTTGCCCCCTGCTGCTTATACGTGTGCTCGCTAGAATCCCCGTTAAAGCTATTTCACAAGAGCACCAGTCGCGCGTGTGCAAAAAATCTCTCTGGCTCGCTCGCTCGCCCGCGCGATCGCGAGACTTTCGGCGTCAGTGGTAACCTTGGGCATTCACCAATCAGGTGAAAGGTTTCCCTCGGCAGGCCGAAAAAATCGGCTCCGTAAGCTATGCATGTACGCACCCGCCTCTCTTGCCCGCCCGCACACCCTCATACTACTATCAACGATTATATGATAGCCTCGCAATTGGAAATGCACACTTCATTAGACTTCTCTTGAAGCAGACAGCGTTCGATGAAGTAGTTTATTACTTCAGTCGTTTGAATAGAATTTTGGAGCGGTAGCGCGCTTTACGCGCAAAGACTCGTGGATCGGAGTAAAAGTTCCTTTTTTTCGATTTTCAATCCTAGGAATCAACGACAGCGGAGCTACTGAATCATTGCGCGACTCTTTTTAGACAGCTTGCCTCGACCTGCTTTTATAAAATCTTACTCAACCCAGTTCCATGCATCGAATTAACAGCCTTCCTCTGGCGAATGTCCGCGCTCTCTCACGTTCTCCGATTGGACTGTGCATTAGTCAATACCTGTCGTGGAATATGCTTTACAGATTTCAATCAATGTCAGTTAAAATGAGTTGAAAATTAATCCGACACTTGTAAGTCCGTACAAAATATGTGTCTACTAGAGCGGATGCTTCATCGTTATCACTTTCACTGTTTGGATGCTTTCGACCTAAGAACATGCTAGTACCCTAGTTAGATTCAGCCTCAACTAGTTAGATCATCGTGCGTATCCACAATAGGAGGGATACGCGATCGATATCGTAAAAGACGAAATTCCTTGCCGGACAGATCGGATTAGCACCGCTTGCTCTTTGGTCTCACACTTGCATTTGGTACCTTCGGGGCTAGCGAGCCTGTCAGAAGTATCGGTGCGCGCAGTGCGCGTGCCCCGCGGCGTAACTGGCGATGAGAACTAATTTAAGAAATCCTATGTCGTGCCTGTCGGTTTGCGCCAGTTCGCAGGTTAAAATAGATGCGTGAAAGTCGCGCGTAGATCTCTTCCGAGGGCGGCCTCTCTTCGAAGGAGGGTTCCACTGTTCTCCTGTGCGGGATAGATTCGGGGGTCATGAGCAGCTGGTTTCTGTAGCAGCGTACGGTGCTGCGCCTCTCTCTCTCTCTCTCTCTCTCTCTCCCAGCTTGCTTGGTCTGGAAAGCGCTGAAACTTGAGCTTTCTTTCGTGCGGCCTCCGACAACATTCTACGAAAGCCCCGAGGAAGCCACGGTTGTTGCTTCTTCGTCATCCGAGTTCTTTCAGCCTGTTCGCTGCTGGCTGCTTGTGCTATCCGCCGGGCGAAATGCATGTCTCGTCTGCTGCACTTGGAAGTGGCCGTCCGTGTACGCCGGTTTTGGCAAGCTTTTGGCAGGTTTATAAATAAATACTGAATCAGTACAGCAGCGGTGCGGAGGGCAGCCAGTGCACGGCGCACAGTGCGCGCACACGCACGCACACAGCGGGCCCACTGAAACTCGAGCCTCTCTTCACAAAGAACCTGGCATGTGTCGCGAGTTGGAACGTTGGAAAGATGTAATTGCTAATCGCCAAAGAGCCGGAGGAAAGCAGCCAGCATGAGCGCGGAACGAACAAATCACTGTGCGAACTCGTCCAATTAACCGAGAGAGAGAGGGGGTGCTCTGTGGAACGTGTTTGTCGCGCGTGTTGTTGCTCAGCCTTACGTGAAAGACACGCACGGACGGCAGAAATGGGCGATCGCAGAATTCGAGGGCGTGCTAGCAGTAGCTCTCGCTCGAGAAGTCGCAGTCGTCGGGCTTCTAGAGATCATGGTACGCGTGCAACTTAGGGACAATAGTCTTCCTTTTAGTGAAGCTTTATGCGTGCAGAATCTTTGAAGTAACTGTTTCAATAGACAGAATACAGTACAAGTATGATTAACAATCGTATAGAAATTAATTGACTGTGCCATCGAAGGATATCTTACGACCAATCCGATCCTCTTCTTATGTAATGTTTTGCACCTTTCTTTTCTCGGGCAGTCCGTCTTAGCTGTGACCCATCGTTCTGCAGTATGCTAATTGTAATAAACAAAGGGAATGGCCATTTCATTAGTCAATATTAATGGTGGGTGTTGTCCAACCTTTGTGTAAAGCACTCGAGTGAATGATTAATATTGTGAAATAGGCGATGCATCAATATGAAGAGTGATGAAGGAAAAAGTAAAATGTCACATACGGATGCACTCTAATCCGTGACTATAATTATCTTTGGCTTCTAGCCGAAATTCTCACTTCTCTTCCCAGCTTCGACCTCTCTCGCGACATGACAACGGCAAGTTATTGGATGGGATGGGGCATGCCGGAATTTTCCATACTTAAAGCACCTTTGTAGGCTGGGTATATTCTGAATGCAGCATTGACTGACCATTTTGTTTTCTTCTCGTTCAAGGCAAGGCCATGCAGAAGCAGAAAAACAAGAATAAACTCAAACTCCGTGATCTTAACCGTAAGGGTGCCGAGAAGGAGGGTACCGATATGGACGCCTTCGTGAATGCGGCGGCCCAACCACCCACGAAATCGGAAGCCAAGCAACAACAAGAAAACAAGGAGCCAGCGGCGCCCGCTGCGAAGGACAGTAACAAGGAAGCAGTGAGAGAAATTCCGAAAGAAGCCAAGGATAAAGACAATTTGGAAACGAAGAACAAAAATGAGAAAGAAAGAGAGAAGGAAAAGGAGGTCCCGTTAGCTCCTGTAAAGACGGAGAAACATGTGGCTCCGGTGGTGACGGAGATACCCTGCGAAAGCATCCCGACTGAAACACCTGTCATAGAAAAACTGCCAAGTAACAAGGAGATGGTAAAAGAGTCGTCTCCGAAAATCGAAGATGCCTCGAAAACGAATGCATGTAATTTAACTGCAAAATCAGTTCCTAATGACGTTGTTGATCACGCGAAAGTTAAGGAAGATATTGACGTAGAGGCGATAGTAGCCCAGAAGAATGAGGAGAACTCAAAGGTTTCATCACTTCGGCTCTCGAACGATGAGAAACCGCAGCCAGCTCCGGTCATAGAAAAGCAGTACGAGGGTAAAATGACTGCTCAACTCGACAACGAATCGGTGACACCTACCAGCAATCAGTTATCCCTGAAATACAAATACAAAGAGGGACAATGGAGCCCGATTAATAAGAGCGGCAAGAGGGAATATGATCGTGACTTTTTAATGAAACTCCAAGACGATCCTAAGAGTAAGGTGAAACCTACGAATTTACCGGATTTGGACGTTGTCTTGAAGGATAACCAAAAGGCTCGAAGTTTAGTGGACCTTAAATCGTTTAAGGACACTAATATGAACAGACACGATGCCTTGTATCCTGCATTCATGAAACCACCAACGTTAAGCGCACGCACGGTAAGTTGAAATCCTACAAAACAGAAGTGTAAAATCGAATGTAGAACAAGTGATGATTTTAATCAAATGAAAGTAGTGGACTGAATGTTTGTGAGGGATAAACTTATATCTGATATTGAATTATGGTTTCATGTCGAGTGTTGTATCTGTACGAGTCTTAACGAGGTGTATCTATATTTACTCTTTAGACAGCAACAACTCGCAAGAGTCAGCAAGGAAGACCAAAGCCCACAAAGCAGATTCACGTATCGTTGTCTCTTCGTGAAGATGTTAAACTGAGAGAAACCGAGAACGCGTGGCGACCGGCCAGATTAAAGCCGGTGAACCTCACCGAGGAGGAAGAAAAGACACAGGCCCTCTATAAGAAAGTGCGCAGTGTGTTGAATAAGCTCACTCCACAAAAGTTCAACACATTAATCGACCAAGTGCGATCGCTAACGATAGACACACCAGAGCGTTTGCAGGGTGTCATCAATTTGGTCTTCGAAAAGGTAGGTTTAAACATCTTAAAAATGTCTACCACTTGTGTTCAACCAGATTGCATAACAGGAGAAATTATTGTAGGCCGTGGATGAGCCCAGTTTCTCAGTGGCTTACGCATTGATGTGCAAAGAGCTCGCTCAGATGGAAGTTGCAGCCTCCGACAAAAATTCCGATAAGGACAAATCCTTCATTTTTAAGAAGCTTATTATTTCCCGTTGCCAAGAGGAATTCGAAAGGAATCCCGTCGACGAGGTGGCGAGAGCCGCTAAAATCAGTGAAATTGAGGAATGTACAGACCCTGGGAAGAAGAAGGACTTACAATTGGCCCTCGAGGAGGAGGAACGTCGAATACGTGTAAAATCTGTAGGAAATATAAGGTACTTTATCTCTCATCTGCAGCGGTTAGGCGCTCTATTTATTTATAAGATGATACTAATCACATCTTTCCTTCCACTTATAGATTTATCGGTGAACTTCATAAGCAAGGAATGTTAACATCGGGCATTATGCATGGGTGTATAACAATTTTATTACAACAGAACGACGAGGACAGTTTAGAATGTTTGTGCAAATTGTTAACGACAATCGGAAAGGACATAGATTCGAAAGGATCTATAGAAGTAAGTTTGTTGTTTTTTATGTCAGGTTTGATATATACTACAAACAAAGATGGTGGTTTCTGTAATTGGTCATGTTATGTATTTACCAGGAGATGGACAGATACTTCATGAAAATGCGAGATATCGTATCGCGACGAGGAAAAGGCAAGATTAGTTCTAGAATTCGTTTCATGCTTCAAGATGTGATAGACTTAAGAGCGAACAAATGGATTCCGAGGAGAGACGACAATCGTCCAAAAACAATAGATGAGATCCAGAAGGAGGCGGAATCTGAGCGATTAGATAGTCAACTTAATAATACTCCACTGAACACCCCTCGAAAGGATGACCGTAATAATGATAGAAAGCGAAATCGTAAGTGCATTCTGTATGTCCAGATTATTTAGCCATTTGCAAAAATTTATGAACGTAAATTAGATATGATGAAAACCTTATTGTCATGCCAGACTGGAGTTTCTGAGAAAACATGATTGGCCACTTATTCTGAAGACAAATATTTTTCAACTGTCTTCCTGTTATTTCTCCTCTATACCTTCGTAACCATAGTTCTCTTTTTAACAGGCGGCGGTCTTTCGGACGAGGGCGGATGGAGTCAGGCAGGCGGAAGGAGTAGTAGGCAGACATATTCCGTAGAAACGGCTAAGTTGAAGAATAAACCAGTGAGTATACATTTCTACAAGGATACGAAAATGTATATTTGAAACTACAAAATGAAATGGTTATTGACAATGTGTTCATTGCTTGTTATAGCCTCCTATGGAGGAAGTACAGTTAGGCAGCAGGACGGCATACCTGTGGAAGCAGCCACAGAGCACCGCAAATAGTTCATCGACATTATGTCCAACGAATAAGTTTGCATATCTAGAAAATATGACTACAGATCAAGACAAGCCAAGGATGTCACCCCAGCTCTCTGTGTATGTTACAATATTTAATAGAATATTTTACTGTTAATAGAATCTTAAACTCCGTGATTAAATACTTTTGTATTAGCAACTGATTGTGTAATGTACTGTTCGTTTCAGATCGAGGTCAACCGGCCCGAGAGAGTATGGACGTGATTATCACAAACCTTATGTTGGTAAGTTTGACAATGGTGGATAATCAATTCAGATCGTATTCTTATTTATTTCCAAATATGATGAGAATTTATTTTTTTATTGAAAAGTAAAAAAACTTGATGTTGCTTAGCCAAAAGGATACTGAAAACAGTCAATTATTTATAAGTTAATTATTTATAAGTAATATATCTACAAAGTAAAAGTTTTATTGTTTCAGGCGGTAGGAGTTCACGCAACGGTAGTCAACAATTAACCAGCGGCGGCTCCTCCAGCAGGGACAATTCACTGTTAGAAAACTCACAAAGAGAAAATACGTCCTCCTCCCTTTCGTCATTGAAGTCTACCTCGCAGTCGAGCACGACCGCAGACGAGCCTATGTCGGAAGAGAAGTTCACCAAATTGCTGAAGACTACATTAAGCGAATATCTGAAGAACAGTGCTGTTGAGGTAAGTCCCAATCTTTTTATCACCGTATACCCTATGACTCTGATTCCATATGGAAGTTGTGTACACTGCGCGCTCCTTAGATCCATCTCTGCTGATCATAAGAGATGCTTGAGTCATTGGCGTGCGAGAATACGCCATACCTTCTGGTTGGACTTCCGAAACAGTGTAATGAGTTCAACTTGTTGAACTTTTTCCATCGCTGTTCCAAAATCTAACGAGAGGACAATCATATAATCACCTTGATAACATTAATAGCGCTGAAGTATTACTCGCAATAACACCTTTTACATATTTGTCTGTACAGAAAACTGCAGTCCATATACAACAGACCTTCGGTGAGGTGATGATGACGCAATTTATACGCGAGACTGTGAACTTCGTACTTGAAAAGTCGCCAATTGATAGAGAACGCATTTCGCACTTGCTCACGCAACTGCTAAGCCAAAAGATTGTGTCCTTTACAAGATTCAAAGATGGGTAAGTAATCTCTGGTGAAATATTCGAATCATAAGTTGTAAAAATCAACAAAAGACAAGGAATTTATGTGATGATAACTATATCTATAGAGAAAAGGTATAAAATGATATCTTTGTGTTGCTTAGCCAAAAGGATACTGACACTTCTACCATATCATAGTTGTATAGCACAAGTAGTAGGATAGGAAGATAAGTGATGTGGTTAATTACAGGTTCTGCGAAGTGATGGAGATAGTGGACGATCTCGTGATCGACATACCCAAGATCTGGACATACCTAGCTGAAATACTGTGTACGTACATACACCATAAAATTCTGTAGCTTTTTTCATATATGCAAACCTTCTTTTGTTTTCTTCATTTTGAAGTTTTGCTCATTTAGATGATGACTATTTTTTAACCTTAGAAAGATTCCCATGCGGGTTTTTTTAGCTCAACAGGCCTGATGCTTATCACAACTTTAGAAATTATAGGACTTGTCCAAGGCAGCAGTCTAATCTAAATATTTTCTATTTAAATAGTACATCCAATTGAGGAGGAAGTGATTCCATTCTCTGACCTCAAACCGTTCCTCGATTTCTTGGAGGACCAATCGTGTGGTGTAACTAAATTCTTGGGCGAAGTATTGTCAAAGGTGTGTAAGAATAAGGGACCCAAGTGGGTCGCGGATAAATGGGACCAAAGTGGACTTCAATTAAGTACCATCATCAACTCGAAACCAGAGAATATCGACAGATTTCTTAAGGACTATGTGAGTTATTATATTCATCAGTCATACTAAATTTTTCTGCCAGAACATGAGATCAATACAAATAACTTTTTCCTCCAGAAATTGGAATTCCTGAAGGGTGATTATAATTGTGCCAAAAGCTCAACTAGCAGTCAACTAACATACCAACAAATTCATCAACATCTGAAAAGGCGCATGAAGGAGAATACCTTTGATGATATTTGCTATTGGATAATTGTGAGTTGGATACTTTTGACGGTGATTTGTCAATCATTTCAGTTTTAACGGTGAACTATTGGATGTTTCAGACAAATGTCGGCCAACAAGTGAAGGAGTCCAAGTTCATTCGAGTATTAACGACTGCCATTTTAGAAACGTGTATTGGTATATGTCACTTTTGTTCACTTATTGAAATAGAAATATTCCAGCGGAATGCGCAGCAAGTTATTCTGACGGTGATGTTTCAATTGACTTTCAGAAAACCAGAATGGGAAGTGGCACCTGAAGGAAGACACACTCGTTAGTTTGCAACGACTGATCCGCCGATTCGTGGATGCAAACGAAGAGTTGGAGTTACAGTGCCTCTATGCAGTTCAGAGACATATTACAAAATTGGAACACCCGTTTGGTGAGTTGAGCAGGAGTTATTTCATGAATGAATGGCAAAATTAAAAGTTCACTTTTAAATTAACTGTTTCATTGTGTGTTTTCCCGTACAGGCGTTATTCTTTCAATAGTGAAAAGTTTGGCCGATCATAACATTATCTCAAACGATGCGTTCCTGACATGGAGGGATAGCCAGGATCCAGCGGAGCGCGATGGGCATGGTATAACGACGATGTCGTTAAGGTCGTTCTTCGTGAGCTTGCAAGAGCGTGCGGATGACGCTTCCAGTGTCGAGGACTTGGCAACTGGTGTCGGCCAAGATCATCGCTGTTGACGGTATTGTGATGCAGAACATTATTGGCTGTTACGAAGACTTGAATACACGATCCCTCGTTAAACTATTATAATAAAAAAATGGAAAAAATACGTGGAGTGAGATCAAATTACAGTTTTTTAAAAACGAGGACCCGTATAATATCGAAGCTAAAAATGAAGAAACAATGGAGTGATGTGCGCGGGTGTATGTAATATAGTTTAGAACTGTCGAAGAACAAGGAAGTGGAAGAGACAAGCACGGTTGTCACATACAAAAGAATGAACGAACGGACACATATAATGGCCGTATTCGAGATACGCTATACATAATGAAGATAAAGATTAATTATTAATTATGATACAAAAAGTAAATGCAAGATAATTATTATATATAATTCATTGAAATGGTTTAAAGTTTAAATAAAGCAAAAAAACAACTCGAGAACATTTCTCGCATTTCTTATGTCTTGTGAAATAAGTCAGTCTCGGCAGCTTGAGTCAGTAGCGCTCAGTGAGGGCCGAAACTTGAGAATGAATTTACGTTTAAAGCTCAGGTCCCAGAACTCTCGCAAGAATGCTAACTATTTTTAATTACACCAAGCGATTACTATACCAAGCAGACCGAAGTGCTTGCTATAAAACGAGAAATTAGATATAACAAATTGCTGGTACCGCGGGCGTGCATAAGTAGTTCCATTTTTAGTGAATTAAATTTGTGAAGGATGGTCGGAAATATCAGGAAGAAGGTGAATAGAGGTACTATCGATTACAGAATTCGGTATGGGAGCGACGGTTCTTCCTATTATTGTAACGTGTATAACAGAATCGCTAATTTATATCTATCCGATAATAGGAATTTAATAATGTATTGTACCGTATGCAGAGGATCGCTCGTAGATCGGGGAAAACGGATGAGGTGAGCAGGAGTGAAATCGAGGGCAGCAGCGGCAGCGGCGGCGGCGGCGGCGGCAAAAGAACTAGAAGATTGTAGCCTAGGATATTGAAATTACGAATCGAAAGAATCGATACAAATGGTGTGCATTTTCAACGCGCTACTATTTTTTAACACTAGTTATTTATAACCACTGAAGAGAGCAGCCGGACGAGATGGAAGAAGCAAAAACGGATTATAATGCGTTGAATTATATAATGTGTCCGCATGTGTATTCAGAAACGGAAACAGGTGCCGTAACAAGTTGTATCAAATTGTTACATTAAGTCCTCCTGGAGATCCACACGTGTGTCACACAAGAGAGAAACGGGAATCTAGGAGCAAAGCTAATTTTCCTTTTTCACATGGATTTCTATAGTGTTTCGTATACACGGCCAGGAGGTTTAGGCGAATTTTCTTTAGACCCTCGATAATGCGATCACGTATTGTGTTTTTTCGAATTACAAGAACAAGCGTAAAGGAAAGGGGGATATGCCAAGGAGGCGATGAATCGAGAGTACGGTCATAGTAATATTATTCTTTGTAAATAAACTTTGAAAATAGAAGTCCTGTTGTTAGAATGTATACCTGTGTATCGCTGTAAGTGATACTCCACTATCTCCCATCCCTGGTTACTTCCCCCTCTTACTACTGTACAACAGATTACAAAACCACCTAATGCTATGAGCATATCCCTCATTTACGTGAGTTCTTTCGTAATCCAGTGATCAAGAGAGTTACTGTTACACGCAGAATATGGACAGTCTGTCTGGTAGGCTCTCGTACGCAAATGTCGCTCGTTACGTGTCCGTACTTCACATGCAAATGCGATACTCCATTGCGAACTGTATACTGCCGATGCATCCTGTCATTGTTTTTCGTTAAGCCGTATCATTCATCAATTGCACGTGGCTCTAGAGTCCCTTTGCACGTCGCTTTTACGTGTTCACGAGTTTTTACGGGAACACGAGCGCAGATTCGAGATCAAATGAGAGTGCGAGAGTGGACGGGGCAAAGGGGGTTGATTGCGACTACTAGTAGCATTGAAGAGTCAGTTGCGAGCGGTAACGCAATTTTTCACTGTAAAGTATATAAATACATGAATACAAATACACACAGGACACACACAGACACACACACACACATGCAAAAAGATTAAAAAGAGATGAGATCGAAGAAAGACTGCGTGAAATATGTCATGAGACTGTAGAGAGAGGATACCACTCACGATACACCGCATATTAGGAAAATTGTTTTTCAGTAAAGTTGTGTCTCCTTGAAGGGTGTCATTTTACTCGCGCTCAAGCACAAGTAGAATGCATCATTCGACGAGAGGTGATATGTGATGCACAGTCGGGAAGACAGACAGAGAGAGCAGAGAAATTGAGAGTGGAAGAATGCACAGTAAGGATGAGTGAGTGAGAGCGGGGACGACAAATGTTAGATAGGATAAACATAACAATAATTTATACACAATTACAATAAAGTGAATGAGGAGTTGTTGAAAACGTGCCGATAAACAGAGAGAATTATAATAAGAGATCGATGGAGGATGGACCTGTACATACTAAATGTATTAAACATATTGTAAGGGACAAGTTACGGATCGACGGGGGTTTGATAGAGGAGATAGGAACAGGGTTCAAGGGACACAGGTCTGGGAGAAATAGTGGGAGTTTCTCGAGATTGGGTCGTAGAACTGTTCGCACGTGCGGGCCAACGCATCTCGCGCCCCGATGATCAATATGGAACACGCATAGGATTATATTGCTGTACATACATGTATTTACGTGGACAACGCTTCTACCAATCTACATACACGTAACTAGAATTACAGTACCACTAAAGGAAAATTTGCATAAACCGCATTCACACGCGTGTGCACTGTTGTATACACACAGGCACACGTATGCATATACACACTCACAGACACGCGAAGCCAGAGGAATACAGGCACAGTACTATGATAAATTCATATCTATTAAAACAAACTAATAAAAAGCAACTCCATGTCAAACTTGTTGTTGATTATTTTTTCGAGCATAAGTCCGAAAGCAACCGAGGAAACCGGGGAATTTCGATAAGCAGAGCAAAAGAACCGATCGATCTGTATATTTTGTTGTACTATCATTAACCAGGATACCGCATACGAACAACAGAGCACTCTCTCTCTCTTGGTATCCTAAGGATTTGCAGCATTTGGGGATTGTAGATAATGTATACTCCCGATCGGACTAGCATGTAACAAGACAAAGCATACGTTTAACGCAATAATTATACATTATTGTTAAATTGTAACGTAATTACGCAAGGAATTTTTGAAGTGCGAACGTATGCGTAATATCCTATACTACAATTGTATATTTATTACCGATGTAGCTGTTTTATATGTATATGTAATACAGTGAAATTATTTATAGCAAAAGAAAACCAAATGCGACTTGAATCATGAATTTCCACCAAAGCATGGTCGAACTCTCTTTATTCACACACGTTCTTTGTTGTACAGTTGGCTCTTTCAGTTTTGAAACATAAGTTTATAGCGTTGAGTGGAAAAGAGAGCAGGCATTCCTTAAGCAAACATCATTAGTTAGAGTGATTATTGTAGTCCGGAGGATCTTCGGAAATGCGCGGAAGTGGTGAACGGTCCTTCCTCAGCGAAACCAGCGATTTCTTGTGGTATAATCGCGTATTCCTCCACGCTGGTGCAAGGTCTGCACATGCACTCTAAGGGAGCCTTGGTAATTACCTGCAAATTTACATAAATCATTCCATTTTCTACTTTTAAGGGTAGGGGAGGGAGTAAAGTTCCTTGCCCTTCTGAAAGAGCGATATTTCGAGTGGGATCGTCGAACGGGTAAGTTCATTAACTCCTTGCTGGTTGACCTGAGTTTACCTGTTCCAAAATGAGTGCTAATTTCAAAGTACTTTGAATTTAGCAATCAGATTTTAACCAATCGTTCATTATCGATTAAAAGTATTTGTCGGGAATTTACTCGAATGAGTTTGGATCGAGTACACAGATATAACGTTTCGGTGACGAAGTGTTATAATCAGTTGGTCAGAAAAGGAGAGTCGGGTGTATGCGTGTGCGGTAGGAAGCTGTGTCGAAGTACCCGCGACATCATTTCAACGCGTTCACCCGTGCGAGAGTAGTGGTGGTCCGTGCGAGGAAAACAATATGGCTGTGCAAAACTCGTGGTGTCAAAGGCTTTCTTCCCGATTGCCATGTAGACAATGAATCAGCGAGTCGCGTCCCGCTAATTAATAATTCTGGTGAGAATTGTCGGATCTCAGTGAGATCCGGCGGCAAAGTGGTGGATCAGAAAGCGAAGGGGACGCACGAACCTTGCGGAATTTCCTTTCGCCTGGCTTGGCCCTCGGACAGAATAGGGATACGCTCGCTTCCCTCTCGCCGCTTTCCTGACAGCACATGCAGCTCCTCTCCATTTGCCAAATTTTCGAGCCGGACACCTGTAGAAACAGTCGCTCTTATGTGTACGTGCAGTTAGTTCCCACCAATTTCGAGCGATACGTGTGCTTCGGAGCAGCCTCTTTCCATCTATCCTCAAACATTGTGCGCGCGTCTCGTTCGCCTCTAAAAATCCCGGGGAACATTTGCGAGTCTCCTCACAACTTTTGAAACAACTTTTCCTCCTACCCACCTTCCCCACTGTGCTTGTATACTACACGACTTCTATGTTTTGAACATTATGCAAAACGCGCCTCAACCATAATCAAACTGGACTCTTCCACTGGGAAATAGTACGGACATTTAGCACAATTTTCCATGGATTGTTTGCATCCTTAAAACTCCCCACTCTATACATGCAACACATTTCGTTACTGAGGTTTTTGATTTTAGTGTATCTGTAGATTTAGGCTTATCTATACTATTAGCTGCGTCTCACAAAGAGGATTTACTTTACCTGCAGGTAACTGCTGCACCTTCCTCTGCACGCATAGCTGGGGATAGGTTTCGGTATGCAACCCGGGTACTGAAGGAAGTGAATCACTGGTGTAGCCTGACACTCGTCAACACCGACCATAGCTTCGGTCATCCCGGTCAACAGGCAGAAGAGTATACCTGTATTCACTGCACAGTAAGTACAAACTATTAGTACAAATGACTTGAGAACCAAAAATTATCTAGTACTTGTTGCGTTATGTTTGTTTTTATAAGTAACTTTGATTCAACTGTACATGTACCGATAAAGTGTAACGGTGTATTCTTGGGACGGTACATTTTCGGCCTGGTCAGTGTTTCACTCTGTGCCTCGTTGATATTATGTGATACTCTTTTATACCCCTTAGGTGGCCATGTTTCCTCCCTCCATGGCAAAAATCCCTTCCTGTCCCTTCCTTCCTCCAGGTTGCTTAGAAAACAGATTGTGGGGGGGTCACATGGGGTCACACGCATATTTGTTAAGCCGTATACATTTTATCTTGATATTCCTGAACATTTCCCACATCCACTTCATTCTGTAAGTTTACAATTATCAGAGAGTTAGGATAACGTGTTGTTCCTTTATAAACATTAGTTCTATTGTCAATGATCCATCTTATCATCATGCTTAAGTAGGAATTTTATGAATAATATTTAGATCTACGAATAATATTCATAGATCCATTTGCATAATCCCATATCCTATATAGAAATTCAAGACGAACAAAGAAAACGTAGTGCATAAGTATTTTAACTTATTTTATGTTTGCAGTTATTATTTGTAATGAATTTTTAATAATAAGAGTTGTAGCAGCTATACAACTAGCTCGAAATTATGCACGATCTTTTATAATAAATCTAAATCGTGTATTGTTGAAAATTCTACATGTGTGATGACAGCATTCCATGAGGTAGACTTCTTTAAACATGATTGACAATTTCCCATACATTTTATACCTTGGTTCGTAACGTTATCATTTCATACAGATAATTTTTACGAGTACTGTTACGCTATTTCAGAATTTCTAATTAGACTGCATAAAAATATGTGCTTTAGATATTCAACACTCTTAATTTTAGTGGCGAAATCGTGAGTAGGCTCGAATTCGGTAAAATAATATATCATGTTGCCTAGATTCTATTGTAACGTTAATTCTAATAAAAGCAGATGCTTAGAAGCGTTTTGAGTATAAAGAATAAATCCTAATTAATCACAGAATTATGGGGAAATGATGTCAAGGGAAGAATTCGGTACACAGAACTTTAAAGTAACTTTATCTTTATTTTTCAAGACCAGTTTTACATGTTTGCCTGCGAGTGCAGGCTATACATTTCATCATTCGTTCAAGAGTTATCTTGAAATATCGCCGCATTTGATGCACTTGCAGTCAGCTGGTTCGCGGATCTTAATTTCCATGAAGCCATCCTCCTCAGTAATTAATTTTATGCCATCCGCATTGTAGCAATGATTCAGAGTGATCAGTCGTTCCTTCAAGTAGCTCTCGCGGCAGCAGTAGCATTCCTATTTGGACATAGAAAGGGGGATCATATGTTGTAATACAAGTTAACAAATAATAGATTAGTAATTTACCTTTGAGAAGCCTGTGGTTGTAATCACACTTGGTTGTACTTGGGAGCTACAGAATCCCTCGCATTTTGTAACAGATATGTCTCCGCTACAAGTCCTCTTTAGACGACCCATTTCATCATACTCATCTGTAAGTTTTTCATTTATTTAAACTTTGTCTTGGGATTCCGACTAGTAACAGTACCTTTCGTAATGTGTACTTCCGACTGCAAAGTCTCGCAGCTCTCGTCATCGATTATCTGAGCGGTAGCATTAAAAGAAATAATAAGCAGCAAGGAAAACAATACAATTGCAAAGTTGAACATTGTTAAACAATCTTAGACTGCGCGCAAGGAATACAGGAGCACTCAAAGTTCCTGACTGAAATGAAGAAGAGGAAAATCAACTATATGCTTTTATAGGGAGTTTCCCTCCTACACATAGCAGCTTTGAGGGGTAGCGAACTCCTGCCAGGAGTTAATGGCACACTAGTATCGGGGTAACACCCCTTGCTCTTATGTGGTACACTGCTGGACTCTTTTCAGCTTGGCACATGATTTTTTCAATATTTTGCATTATGTGCCTAATGGGCTTTTTATGTCCCCTAGCACAGCAGGTGAGCGTGCTTAGGAAGTGGCATTACACAGATCTTTGATCTCATCTGATCATAGTTACTCGCGCTGACGCACTGGCGATAATGTTATTACTAAAATGGTTTATTGAAATAGAAAGTATGTAGTTTTACAATTAGGTACAGATAGTTCGTTTTAATGGTCGCTTCTCGTGTCGCCGGGACAACTATCTCGCAAATCGTCTTCATCATTATACGCCACTCCACACCAAATGCAATAGTAGTGTTTCTTTCTCAAGTATCGCGTGATCATCTCTAACTTTTCATTAAGCGGTAATGAATCCTCTTCTTCCTCTTCTTCCTCTTCTTCTTCTTCATCGGTGTCGACTTTGTCTTCCTCAGGATTTGTTTCAGTTTTTGGCAGCCAGAACCAGGGCTCCATTGGCTCTTCTATCTGTAACTGTATGTCCAGCTGTTCACATATTTTCTGACTTCTGTACAGGTCTGCCTGCGACAATTGTTCGGACTTCTTCTGTGCTATTCTGCTACGAAAATCGTTCATGTTCTCGTTATTTAACTTGCTCGCCAAGGTTTCTTCTGATTTTTCCTTCTTTTTCACGCTCTTTCCCAGACCATGTCTGTTCGTTTTAACATCTACTCCAATTGGTTCCATTATTCCCGACTCCGTTTTACCGATTCCTTGACCAGGCTTGTATCCCATTTTCATAAGCATTTCGAATCCTGAGAGTGAGAAGAAAAGTGGCTCTTACAGACATTCGCTTTTTACAGATACTTAATATTGTTTAATTCAAACGATACAAACCTTTATTACTACTTGCTATCGCCGAGGACAAGCCCTCCTCCCTCTTCTCTTGCTCGATTGTTTTTGCATTCTTTTTCTCCTTCAGACGTGCCTCGATTTCCGCTTTTTTCTTCATGAGCTCTAGCTCCCGTTTGTCGGAATGTCGGTACAATAGGCTTGGAGGTACATACTTCTCCGTGCCTTGGAGGAACTTATCTGACATGTAATCCTCGTCGTCAGACATTATTGCCTGTTATTATAATTCCCAGCTTTATCTGCGATCGCCTGTACTAATGACTAAGGATACAAGTGGCATTTGATCTAAACGGCGTTTACAGCGAATGTCAGAACACTCGATGACGCTTGGCTACTCTGCCAAGTTTCAATCCAACAAACTACCCTGTATTTCCTTCTCGGCTAATGTTCATGTAATTCAATGTGTTGTTTTGGTCGTTGTACAAAAGGTTTTATCGGAGTATCATAAGTTCGAGCGAGCCTCCGTGAAATGGAGCAGTGGGCTCTAAGTTAGGTTAACAAGTCTTTCGCTAGCACTCATTCAGCAAACATTCTCCTCCTTGCCGAGGGACAGGGACAAGCCTCGCACGATCACGGAAGTATTACGAGGCACTTGTTCCCGGAATATTGATTTCAGGAATTTCCTCGGGGAACGTAGGAGTTCGATCAAGCTTCATGTTTTCGAACTGTTCGAGTATCGTTCTCGTAGACACTAAGGGAGTACTGCCCTTTCACAGTCCATGTTGCGAACAATGAAAGATCGTAGTAGAAGCATCAGCAAGTGCATTACTAGATAAATAAAACGGACGGAATATATCCTCAGGATTCGCAGGGACTTAAGTCTGCGATTACAGTGTCTCCGACAGAGTTGAGTGTCGAAATCAGCTTTATAAGCATTCGGTTATTTTGCGCAAGGCCATCGAGTCTGGTGGAGTGCTGTATGGTCCACTAGTGCTCTCGGTATTTCGCGAACGTGCGAAAGCCGCAGGTACAAAAGAGAGTATATGTCTGTCGTATGTGATGGTTGAAAAGAGACGGGAAGGCAGACGCTTGAAATTCGCGAGAGAGCCAAGCAGAGTGCACAGCGCGCTCGCAAACAGGAGCGACCGCACTGCCGTCGGTCAATAAACAGCGGAACACGGGGAACAGGCTGAAGTGACGGTCGTACAAAATAGTAGGAATATGGACCGCCGTATTCCCAGTAGCGAGCTGTCGTGCACCTCCTCGGTATTTCGGGCATTTCGCATCGCGAGCTAAAGATTTGCACGAGGAGGAGTTAACCAGGTGGCCGTGCGCATTGCCCATTCCTTTCTCGACTTCTCGGTACGCTCTTCCTCGCCTGTGGATTCGAGATGCTGGCCGTTGTACGAGCTCCGTTGTACGATCGTCGGGCCGGTGTGTGAGAGCTGTGCCTGATTCGAGAGAACCGAGACTCGTCGTGTGTGCGTGTGTGTGTGTCAGGCAAGCAGGCAGTTCCGAATCTCGGTGAAAACCGCCGTCGAAAGGACTACGGAGGAAAGCTGCACTACGAAGTAACAGATCTCTCTCTCCGCGACGCCTGCCAGCCTCGGTTTTCTCTCTCTCCCTCTCTCTCGGTGACAATTGCCTATCAGGCACGTCCGGAGAGAAGGAGTGAAAGAGAGAGTGAGAGAGAGAGGAGGATAGAAACGAAGATAAGAAGCGTACGAAGGGAATTGGCCACTCGGAGGAGACAAGAGTCTAACGTGAGCTGACACGACGGGAACTCGGCACTGTCAAAGTGGGAAAGGCCGCTCTAGCCTGCCGCTTTTTCTTCTCTCGCATCAGGACGTTATATCATGCCAGCAGGCCTGTCACGCGTTTGAGTGGGCCAAGTGTTTCATTGGGCGAAGGTCGATGCACTTGGATACCTAACGAATTCTGGAGTCAGGTGCTAGGGCACCGGCCCCCCTCCAAAAGGAGGCACAACAGTGCACGGCCGAGAGCGTGAGAAAGACAGACAGAGGACAGATGACAGTGTGTATTACGTGAGACTCGTGTTCCGTACTCATCCTTGTTACGAACGCAGGCCGTGTGCTACTTGAGAGAGAGCTTGTACGTCGATCGCCGTGCATGTGTTCGCGATCCTCGTTCGATAAACTGGCAGTGTCACCCTCACAGTTCGTCGGCTATGGTTGTAGCTAGTGGCTGGGTACAAAATGCGAATTTTCCTGCCAATCAGACTAATCCCAACCTGAACAGCGCGCAAGGTAACGAGATGACTGCGAAGGGTATTCTAATCTGTCGCGACAACTCCCATCCCTTTCAAGAGCGCACACTGAGTCTCGAGCAGCCAGTTAAGATCGGCCGCTCGGTTGCTCGGGCGAGAGCGACGCCGAACAATGCGATATTCGATTGCAAGGTATTGTCCAGGAACCATGCTGTGCTTTGGTATTCAACAGGCAAGTTCTACCTCCAGGATACGCGTAGCAGTAACGGCACTTTCGTCAATAATCAGAGACTTAGTGCTTCTAGTTTGGAGTCCGCACCGAAGGAGGTATGTTCCGGGGATATAGTGCAATTCGGTGTGGATGTCATTGAAAACACCAGGAAAGTCACACATGGATGTATAGTGGCAACGCTGAAGCTCTACCTGCCCGATGGGAAGGAGGCTAAAGCTAGTCTGAGTACTTCGGCCGCCTACCCAGCGAGTACTGTCTCGCTGGAGGATTTGTACAAGTTGAATCAGGTGATGGAAGAAGCATGGAGGCGAGAGAAAGGACTCTGCGCCAAGCTAGCATATCTGAAGCAACTTGTGGAAAATACCCGTTCAGCTACTATGACATCGTGGAAGGCATTGATATCCGAGGACAGGCTGTTATCCTGGGTGGATACGGTAGAGAGTCAATTAGTTGTCTATTCCAAGAAGTACACCGAGGATAAGATTAGGAATGAACTGGTCGCACTGCACGAGGAAAAGGCACAGTATCAAAATGCTGCTAAGGAAGCCTTGGAGAAAATGCTGCAAGAGAAATTGAAGGTGACACGTCGCGTCGACCAGTTACAGGGCCGTCTGAATAATCGAGATGTCGAGTGCATGAGCTTGCACAACGACGTCAAATTCACGCAAGCGGAATTAGAAGAGATCTGTCGCAAATACACTCAAACGCATGAACAACTACAGGAGACAACAAACAAGTTAATGGAAGCCGAACAGAAGATCCGGGAGATCGAACAGAATGCCGAACAAGAAAAGCAGGAGCTACTGAACAAACTTAAGGATCAGGCACAAATCGAGAGGGATTTGCGTTCGAGAATACGCGAATGCCAGCTAGATTCGGATAATACACACAAACAAATCACTGCCCTGAGAAACTACATGCAAACTCTTCAAGACATGAACTCCAAGGTATTAGCGAGTGAACTGATAGACACCAAACCCGAGGAGAACCCGATTGAAGTCATAAATACAATTCTCAACAAGCTTAATTCCGCGAAGCATGCCGAGTTAAATGCAGAGATCGACAACATCTACTTCTCCAAAGCCGAAGATAACAACACGCAGGACAATGACTCGAACCAGTTGAAGGGTTCCAATCTGCCATTCGTGAAAGACTCCAGAGAAGATTCTTTGGCGAATGAGGACACTTTTGCCGAGTACATTTTACCGCTGTCATCTCGGAGAACTTTGGTCAATGGCAATGGCAACGGCAATGGCAATGGCAATGGCAATGGCAATGGCAATGTAGAAAACTCAGACTTGGATTCGGACACAGTTTCTGATGCAACGGATGATACCTGTAGTATTGTCAGTGATGACATGAACGAGAAGTCCATTATAGAGAATAAGAAGGAAGACCAGCTATCAGAATTAACAGAGGAGAAAGCAGTAGTCAGCAAAATGGAAGTAAGATTCACCTGCGAAGAGAGTAAGGAGAAATTAGAAGTTCATTCTTTAGTGCCTGAATCAGTAGTAAAGGAGATGGGTGCAGGTGATGTTGCTGAGCACCTTATGGACAATACCACAGTACCATCGTTTGTTCCTAGCCAGTCAGAAGAATATAAGGAGGAAGAGATGAAGCATATTAAAGTAACAGGAGGGTGTGAAGATGAACATTTAGAAGGGGAATACATTAAAACTTTAAAGCCATCAAAGAATGATTCGAGTCAGGCAAGAGAAGCAAACGAAAGGGAGTACGTCCTGCAGGCTTTCGTAGGTTCTCTAGAGTCATTGAAGGGAGCAGACGATCTGGAATCACTGCGCTCTGTTAAGAAAGAGCTAGAGGAGCTGAAAGAGTGGCTGATACGAGAATCCCACGATGTGATTATCGAGAAGCTAAAGTTATTATACAACAGGACGAAAAACGAGGTGCAAGGGAGGCAGGAAGTGAACGAGGAGCTGGTTATACTAAAAGAGAAGTACAATGCATTTGTCGAGGAGAAAGCCGAACTCTCTAGGAAGTATGCATCCTTGAAAGCAAAGTGCGGTGACTCGTTGAGCGCTACGTACACCATACCGATCTACTATGTGGCACCGATCGCCTTTATGTTACTCTGGATGCTCTTGGAGAAGATATTCTAATGATTTGTCTAATTGCATACATTGTATATACTATTTATCGTCGCCGTACGTCTAGTATTTCTTTTCCTGTATTACGCCAAACACGGTGCAATTAGAGTGTCTGAAAAGCGATCTGTATCAGGAGTTTCAGAGCTCATTGTCAGTTTGCTCAGAACTGGCAGCAGGCTCGTGGTAGTGACGGCGTCGATGAATACAGCGGTTTTTATATGAACAATAGAGAAAAAAGTAAGGACTGTATATAGTTTTCTATTGAATTCATTGAAGCACCAATCTGTAAGGAAATCTGCTGAAAGAAAATCTGCTCCGTAGCGCAAGTGTACGAACTGCATACCAGCAGGGTGTTACCATGTTACCACTTTGAACCAGGAACCAAAATCACATCGTTCGTTGCGACAAGAATGAAGGATTGTATGATTAAATCTGTACATACAGCATGCTAATTTCATAGGCTAGGTGGATTGTATCACAGACTCGTGTAGACAATACCACGATAAACCGTTTTTAATATGCTGCCAATTTTATCATATCTCTTTTTAAGTATCTTCTCCGATACACCGGCACAGTTTATGCCCTCCTTCTCAGCGCTCTTTCGCAGAATAATTGTCGTCCTGATCCAAATTGGGACTTGTCAGAGCAAGTCCTTGTGGCGTACAAAGTACAATGTTTATAAAACATTCGGACATTTCGATACCAAGCATGCTGGCTGTCCCCGTCTTTACTTGGGATTTAAATCCGTCGGGTCAGTCTCTTTTGTTCAGTCGCTTGAAACCCTTCGTGGTAGAAGGGTGCTCTCAGGGCAGGCGTCGCTCAAACGATAGAGAAAAGTGAAACATGTAATACTCGCGCGATAAAGGTGTTTCACGCAGTCAAACTGCACATTCCCTATTATTTTCATAAGCTGTTGATTTGTTTGCATTATTTAAATTCGGCAATAATTAATTCTAGAGTAGATCGCGAGGAATGTCCTACATTCTGTGAAACACGTTTACCGCCCATTTTCAATTGTTTTATGAAGTTAATGTTTATTTATGTTCATTGCGGGTAGTCTGTTTATTTATCTAAGGATAGCTGGAAACGGAAGCATATCTATTTAAGCGATCTAACCACGGGAAATAATTCGGGAAATGCTTCACAAGGAATTCTTCGCGAAATGAAAAATCTGCCGCTCGTTTTGCAGGAAGGGCCTAGGCACGTACTTTTTAAGGGAAACCGAAACTCACACAAACATACGTACACTCTAGTTATACACCTTTTCTATTAATTCTTTTTATACCAGGACGCGTGGAAATTGCCAGGAATATTTTCTTAATTCTTGTTACCTTTAGTTAGAGTGCCATTATACCCACTCCGATGTATTTGTTGTTGGTTACATTACGTAACGCGGGGCGCGATTACCCGAAAATAGAGAAGAGTGTATTATTGAATTTTCCGAAAATACATTTTGCCCCGACCGCACTTGTGGGTGTTACTTTTCCCGGTAGAGATATCAGTAAGAGACAGAGAAGGGGAGAGATAGAACGTCACGTAGAATCGTGAATCTTTCTATAGCACTAAATTAATACAATTGTACATAACATTGTTAATATAATCTTACTACCCATGTAATAGTCATTATATAAAAAAATAAAAATAACATAAGTAAAATGGTACGTCCATATCACTGATTCCAGCCAGCTTTTCGCATTCACACAGTTTTAACAAGTTCCTTCTTTTCATTTGCATTGCAGCGAGTCGTGTAAGGCGTGTGTAAGAAATACTCACGGCCGAGTAAGATTTACTTAGAAGGTATGAGCATAATGTATCATCGATGAAGAAGCTGAAAAAAAAGTTGGACTGTGCGAGAGGAGGGCAAGTAGTAGTCGCGTGTAAAGGGCCAGCGACAACGGCAGGTGCAGCGGTGCCGAATACGGGCGGTGGCGTCGTCGGTGGAGACGCGTCGCCCACCCGCGTCTGTCGCGACTTCCTTAGGAACGTCTGCCATCGCGGCAAGCGCTGCAAATATCTCCACGAGCGTTCGGAGGATGACCCGGTCGAGGAGTACACGTTTTGCCACGACTTCCAGAATGGTATGTGCAATTGGCCCGGATGCAAATTCCTCCACTGTACCGAGAGCGAGGAGAAACGGTTCCGCGCGACCGGCGAGCTGCCCGCGCACATTCTGAGCAGGCTCAAGAACAATAATGAGAAGTCCGAGTACCCATTGTGCAAGGACTTCATAAAGGGCAGCTGCCAAAGGGCCAATTGTAAATTTCGACACTGGAAAAAGGAGGAGCCCCAGCACAACTTGGTCGTAACGCCACACCACAATGTGCCCAGGCCACAGCATAATTTCAATGGTACCACCAATGGTGAGAACCGTAGATACGAGGAAGATAGAAAGTGAGTATGATTTCTGGCACTTTATTAATTGTCCGTGTAACGTTAGACATTTTTATCTCCCTATTAATAGTGAGCAAGCATGTATACTGTGAAACTTTCCTTGTTATAAAGTCATGTTTACGGGATAAATTAATCTGGCACTTTGCACACGTGCACGCGCAAGACCTTCCGTGTTCGCCTTCAATGCCAATATAGCCGAGCTAAGTAAACGGCGCAATAGATATGTGCATATAAATAGACAACCCATTTTAACGCATCAAAACGAGTATGCCTTTATTAGTAGGGAGTACGCGTTTGAGCAACTATGAATTTCGATTTCTAATTATATTACATAAGCCCCTTATCGTTTCATAAATGATTCAGAAAACACGCTGATATCTTTAAATCAATCTGTAGAATTAGACTGTTAAATGTAGTCTTTGAACATTACTAATTCTGTGGTCGTATTCGCAGTTTCCACTGGCAGATAGAAGATCAACAGAATGTGGTCACCAATAATGGGTACAATGCATCCCATGCTCCAGATTATATAGGTCCACCGGAACCAAAGAGGCGATTGGTTTCGGGCGAAACGGTCGTTCATTTCGAGACGTCACCACTCGTGGGTCAACACGCTACCCAACAGGTCGCTTCTGGCTACTACTATCCAGTAATACCGCGCAATGAAGCTAGGGCAATTGTGTTAGAAGACGAGAATGCATTGTTGAGAAAAAAGATAGAAGAATTGAAGAAACAAGTTAGTATTTGCTTTATCATATGTTTAGACATTCATTCATCCAGTGTTGTTACTGTGTTATATGCAATTCTCTTTTACAGGTCAGTGATCTAACAGCAACAAATGAATTCCTTTTGGATCAGAATGCACAGTTGCGAATGTCGGGGAAGCGAACAACGAATGTAACTGCAGTCACGGTACCAGCAGTTACCATAACAAACACGGTTCCACCATCTCAGGCGCCAACACCGCAGCAGATGGTGAACGCAGCAGTAGCTGCCGGGACATTGCGCACTGTTACTGCGAGTGTTGCTACTGTTCCTGTTAGTATAGCGACGGTAGCGCCGGTCTCAATAGCCGCAGTCTCGATGGCACCGGTATCAATGCCACCACCCATTGTCACAATGGCACAGCAAACAATCACAATGAGCGGCTCCGGCCCTCAGGCAACTAATCAACAACAACCCAACTCGCAGCAGCCCGCTAGCTTACCCCTATCAATATCCGGTGCAACCGCACCCCTCGTTTCTTATCCTATTATGAGCCAAGAACTGAGGCCCGTGTTGCAATAAGCGCAACACTGTCTTTACATGAAAAGAAAGAAATTCTTTCATATTACCTCATTCATCTAGGTGAATTTAAGGATGCTGATATTTGCGTTCACTCTTTCAAGTACACGTATCCCGTGTACACCAGGTTCTTTGCGCATCCAAGGGAGAGCAACCAGCAGCATCTACATCCGATCAAAAAATGTATTCTTTAGGGAGAATATAATGTTCAAAAGAATCACGATAATAATGTAAGCGTTTTAGATCTTCAAGTAGAGACTACATTAGGAATTCTTGTACAGGACAGACGTAATGATCATAACTGTTTCGCAGCAGTACGCATTTCTCGCGTGTTGTGCTTTCCGCTTCTTTTATCCAATTTAGATTTTCGAGTTATATATGTTTTTCTTTATGCAGTGTGACAACTCTTAATGAACGTACATATGCACACATGGTGCATAATAATATTGTTGCCCCTGATTGTTTTTCTTATAGCTTTTCTCATCGCGGAGGAGCGCAATATATGTCTCAAATCATTTTTTATATCGTTCAAGTTAATCCAGAATGGGAGTAAAGTTAGGTTCTAAAGGTGAACAAAGGTGTAGATAAGAAAGGGATAAAGTGGAACACAGTTTAGGCTAACGTGTTAAAAATAAGTACAAAATAGGGGTCAAGATTGAAAGTGGTCGATTGAGGAATAAAGAAGTAAATGTTTACTTGCTGCTATTCTGAGGGTGAAATGGTTGGTGAACTTTACGCGTGTTCTGTACACCAATCTTGTAAATAGTATTTTGTTGCTTCCTTATTTGTTCAGAAAGGATTTTTGTACTTCCATTTTTAATAAATAAGTTCACTATTAATGATATAGTGATATTTTCATAAATTAAGTATTTGTGTCAATCCTTTCCGTTTACTACAATTATTATTTGAGTGAGTAGCTTTATGTTCAAATGGTAGAGAGACGATAATTCAAGTAGAGAAACTATGCCTATCGGCCTGCGAATTGTAAAAACAACAAATCAAGGAGCTACCGCAGATTGTATAAGGCGTATCATCCCGAGAATCCAAATATAAAAACGTGTGTCTCCATTTTCCAAGTCGTGCTATCACTCATGAGTTGGTTCGTGTGTATATAATTTTATGGCAATTAGTCTAAGGAAGTGAGCAATAAGTAGTTATGTATTTTATATATGCATACAAATGTATAATCTTTTATGTATAATTTTATGTTAACAAGCACTTCATTAAAAGGATACGTGTTCTCCTTATCGTAGAATTTCTGGAGGTCCCACGAACTTACTCTTATAATTCTTACGCGAGTACC
Organism: Ectemnius cavifrons; assembly: GCA_964023945.1. NCBI lineage: Eukaryota > Metazoa > Arthropoda > Insecta > Hymenoptera > Crabronidae > Ectemnius > Ectemnius cavifrons. Next base: position 768,526 of record OZ030375.1, read on the forward strand.
GAAAATGAGTATAAAAATGAAATCTTCCTTAGCCCACAATGAAAGATATTGTATTGACATTCACATGTAAAACTAATAATAATTATAAGTTGTACAATTTCAGATATAAGTTACAGATGTTTTCCAATTTCAGAAGCTTTATTGTTTGAAAAGAATGCAAAGAGTTGTTGTCATTGATACTGCATAGAAAATTGCAATATATGCATTCGTTCTTTATACTCATGCAATGCTTCCTAGAATTCTGAAACTTCTACTTCGGAGCCAGAAGATCCCTGCTAGTAATACTGTGCAACAAAAGCCAACTAGGAAGCGTAACTTCCAATGCTGCTTCGAACATCGCAGTACATTGATTACTTTAATTGTTTGCTTCCGCATATTGTCCTGGTCACTGGAATTCTCGATCACGAAGTTTGCCATTTCTGTTTTCTTTTCTAATGGCATTTGTGCAGCAATTCTCAGTTTTGCATTGTCTTCAGTGAAGCCAGTACGCTCCATCAACCGCTGCAGTTGCAAATCTTCTTCGCTGAAAGAAACATTTCCATGAAACAATCGCCTATAAAATATAAGGCTAACATTTCTCCTTAGAATACATTTAGGTCTATTGCACCAAGCCTTACCATGTTACAACAATGATTTTGTGCAAATAATTCAACATATGTCCTGTTTCAAAAAGTAATGGCAAATCCAGGACAATAAAAGGATGACCCTGCAACAGAGCTCTAATGCTCTGCCAATATATCTCACGATAAATATGAGGATGAGTAATACTGTTCAGTTTTTTCCTTTTCTCTATATTATTGAATATTATATCACTAAGTCTTGCCCTGTCTAGCTCTTTGTTCTCTAGAAACACTTCTGGCCCAAATTCTTTCAATATCTTTTTCCATGCCGGCTTACCAGGCTCCACGACTGAAACAATGACAATTAAAACTTATAATTATCATTTCATTATTCACCCATAGCTACATTATTCTTTCTTCTTTATACAAGATGAAACGAAAAACTACATTTATCATGCTGAACAAACAAGCGAAGGGTATCATTCTTTTTACATAACAAACAATCACTTAATTGTGTAGGTAGTAATTAAGATTTTGGAGTGGCTAACCTTTGCGTGCAATTTGATCGGCATCAATGACAGGTATGTTGTGTTCGCGAAATATTGCTGCAACGCTACTCTTGCCTGTCGCAATTCCACCAGTTAGTCCGACTAGAAACATCTTTTGCTCACCTTACTGCGAACAATAAACCGTTCTCCTACGTTGTGCTTCCGCAATGTGCTGACAAGCAGCTGGTTACAATTCTCACTGATACTATCATTGTTACTCTTGCCATTAATTGAGATCGGTCATGATAAGCCGAATTTTATAGTACAGGTAGAGTAAAAGTGTCACAGCACTCGAAGTGCGGATTCGTTTTGCTTTCTATAAGCATAATCGCAATTCTCTTGCAGTCCTTGCACTACTTGGGCACCGTAATGTATAATACAAATATCTATTTGAATTTGGCGCGCCATTCGCATGGGAAAGCGCACCTAGCGGTAGAGGCATGAACTATCCAAGTATCTTCGCGACAGTAATAATGCGAGGGAAACCATCAGTATAATATTGGGTAATTTCTGTCGGAAGTGCGGGCGAAGTAATCGGTGAATGTTTGGTGAAAAGTGTTCGTTCAACAAAGAGTACGTTGGTCCATAAATCGTTATGGATATCTTCGAGGATGATGTTGTTGTATTAAGTGACGAGGAGATCGCGAAACCGGTAGCCAAGTGCAATCCCGTAGAAGAACACTTGATGAAACAGCTGTCCGACGTGGAGACCAGAATAGAAAGAGCGTACGCGGAAATTGAGGAGACTGAACTTACGATTAGACAGACTTTGCGGAGGTTGCAATCCGAAGAATTGTATGGCGAAGCCCTTTCTTCGGATTCGGACAGTGATGTAAGTGCTTTTACTAATTCTGCGGAAATCTACTCATTTTCAACGGGAAATTATTGGAAAACTGTTAGACGGTGAATCCTATTAATGCTACTATTTAACCGAACGATCACTGTTACTAATTTTTGTCGTCATAAGGCAATGCCTGTAACATAGTAACAATACACTTGAATGTACTTCGTTCGTAAGTTCGAGTACGACGTTAGTCAAAGGTCATTGGACCGGTCACTTTTATATTTAATTCATTCGAATAGAGAACCCGAAAGATTGAAGTATTTATCGAATTCCCGTGTATCGCAAAATATTTTGCATAAGCGAGCATAGCTTTTTTTATTCGAGAATATATGAACCCAGCTAGAGCTGGGATGTCAAGTTGAATTGACTTAAGTGGTCATTGGAACTTTAAATAGGTGGATGTGTGTGTACTGTTAGACTTCAACTACATTTACTAATTGTTGCTTAACCTTTTATGTGTAACAGTTGTATACAATAGAAGGGCAGCCAGTGGAGAAGAAGAAGAAATCGGTTGAAAGTGTTGTTAGGCAGATTCTAGTGGTAAAGGAGTGTTGGAAACGTGTGACTCCGGACAAGTGGGTGATTGGAGCATCACTTGAAAATACTTCAGTTGAGTGAGTACCCGCATGCCTTGAAAGCTTTACTTTATATTGCACGCTGTTAATATTGCATGTTTGACTGTGGATTTAAGTGTTTATGAGCTTACTGCTTACTTTCTCATATTCTTTTCTTCATTTATTGTATCTTGTGTAACAACATGAATATGTATATATGTATTGGGGGTAAGAAGCTTCAATCATGAGGTTCAATCTTACAAATCCATTTTTATTCAACAAGGTTTATTCTATGTACATAAAAAATGGTAACATTCTTCAATTGCTTTTCGATCGCGCTTATAGACTTCGCTTTAAATCGATTTTAAGTACTCCGTACTTGCAAGAAGTTGGACTAACTTTTATTATCGAAAGAATATACGCACTGTAATTCCGATTGAATTATAGTTAATGAGCGTGGTACAAGTTCACGTTAGAAAATACTTGAAAAAACACATCGCCATCCCTTTCCTGCACTTAGAAGTGCGTGAGACCTTATTAACTGGCTTATACAATATGCTATGTTTCATCGAGGCAGTACTATTTAGCGCGTAAAAGTGTCGGATCTCAAAGATCCTCGGTGATTCCTGCCCTAATTCTATCAGTAGGCAATCGAATAATCGGTAACAATTAGAGTTAAAATTAAAGTTTACCAGGTACTGCTGATAGATACTGCGTCAAACTTACACTAGACGATAAACTGGTAACAACAATAGTCTCGATCGATTGTAAAACCAAAGGAAAGGACGCCCTTCTCCTGGGAAATCAATTGAAACCCCGTGTGTGTGTCTAACTAGAGACAATACCGCGAAGCTCGTGATTAATACTAATTATTAAACAGGATATCCACTAGCTTAAGGTACAATTCTCAAGCAGACAGTCTCTCAAGGAATAAAAGATCTTGAATTCAAAAACTAATTCGCCCTGCAATTGTACCAGATACCCTGTGCAAGCAGTGGGAGGAATTCTTAGTCCTTCTTTAAGGATATCCAAATGGATCCTTGCAACAATCCATAACAAACCCCTCTTTAAAGTCGCATATCACAACGATTTAGCGAATGCTAATTCCAATCCCTTATATTCATTAAGTATCTTACTCCTACTTGTATGTCATTTTCACGCAGCTTCGCTGTGCAAGATCCTCGATCGCATGACGGATTTATGATCATTAACGATTCTGTACAATTCATGTACCCTTCCTTCCAATTTCTATTTAAAGCTATCTAAAAGAGTTTCGTTGTATATTATACACGCCGCTGGAGGTACAAAAGATTGTTTTGCTCGGCGCACTTAACATTGAATGTGGAATCCATTTTCTTCTTTTTAATGCAAGTGAGCTTTACTGTTACAAATGAGCTTGATATCCGCATCGCTTCCCAGTGCAATGTAGTCTTCGGGGGAATAGTCGAACAGCACGAAATCGTACCTGTAATATTAATGAGACCCCAATTATTAATAGCATGTAAAAAAATGCCATAATCAATTTATGGATAGTTCTTTTACCTAAACATTTCATACAGTTCTTTTATCTGTCTTTTTGACAACTGAGCGAAGTAGTTTTTGATTACATCCTTTGTCTGGACACCGCGTGTGGGATTCTTCCACTCTGGTTTGATGATGTGTCCTACATGAGCTTGCTTTATCAGATAGTCCTGGTCTTCCTTCAAAAATATTATGACATTTATTATTAGCACTTGTCTATTAAATATAGCGAAAGAAATCGAGCAAGTACTTACATGGAGCGTCTCGAATTTTGCTATCACATCAAAACGTACTTGACAGGGCGTGCAAAAGTTCACGACCGGAGTCCAATGCATGTCAAGATCGTTGCCGGCCTTCCACTGACATAAAAGCCATCTCACGAACTCCTCGAATAAGGGATAACGTGGACCGTGTCTTCCGTTTCTTTTTGGATCCTGATTTAAGAATTGCACTTATTTTATTATAAGTTTAAACTTAATTAGGAATGCCAGGTGTATTGAGTAAGAGTGTTTACCCTCGATCTGTAATGCCAGACGATATGAGCTCCGAGGTTGCTGTGAAAAGTATGGGGCAGGCTGTGCTCGAGTTTGTCTCTATAAGCGCTGAGCAATCTCTCGAAGGGATGCCGAACGATCAAGAAGCTGATGCTGTCGTTTAGGAACTTGGCAAGCTCATCGGCCGTGTGTCTAGGATACTTTTGCCTCGCTAGTGACACAGGTACGGCTTTCGAGGCTTTCAAGAATTGCGGGCTGTACCTGTGGGATCGATCAATCGCTTATTATAAAGTCCAAGGCTCTCACTGGGTAAACCATTGATCCGAAAAATAAACTTGTGTCCGATGAGCACGTGCGAAGAAAGTCATGGAAAATTTGAAAGGCAATCGATTGCTGTTGATGCTTACCCGGCGAGTAAATTAAAATTGTACATCCACGAAGTGGAGGCCGCCTTGAATATATTGCACCAGATAAGGTGGTATTCTCTATTTACAAGGAACTCCCAAGCGTTAGGCCTGTGAAGTGAATCGTTCCCTGGACGGTCCAGACCTTCCTCCGCGCATTTCTCCGCAAGGAATCGTCGCCTCTCGTTTAGTCGGGTTTCCGTCTCCGCAGCCGTTCTTTCCTCCATCATCTTCTCCTCCGGTGTTAAATTTGTGTCATCCTGAAAGTCGGCAAAGTATTTTAAAATCAACTTGTCGCTCGATTTCAGAGCACGAAAGCCACAAGACCACCTTTAGCTCATATATCAGAGGCTCCAGTTGGTGTATCGTGAAAACAGAATAATTCAATAATAAAGTATGCTCCGTGAGGTTGCCTTGGCTGATCGCGTATTCATGGAGGGAGCTGTATCAATTTGCCATTTTCCTCGAGAAGCTGTTTGCGCGGCCACTCGAAAGCCGATATAGTGGTTTATCTGTTATTTATACCTTCCGACATAAAACAGGGAATGTTTCCCTATATAATTGACTCCAATTTTTTAAAATACGAGTTTCACATCTTCTTTGTGGAGGAAATCCAATTAGCATTGGATCGGTGATGCTCGGGAGCAAGATCTGTTTGAAACCCAAGCCTATTAGACCGATCTAGCAGTGGGAGCTTGAAATTTCCGAGCTTGCCTCGCGCGCAAGGCTAATCCAATTTCCTAATTTCTGCAATTAATCGGAATACCGGGGTCAGTTGAGCGGCCACTACCAGCAGGAATCTCCGTGTGCATAGTCGGCCGAGATAGCTAAAGCCAGTGAAGGTGGCACTGATGGTAGGTAACCTGTGCAAGAAATGCTCGGAAAACTCGATCAAAGGCCCACCAAATTACGCTTCCTTCCCAGCCGTAAAGGAAAAACTTTGGACGCAATCAGCAGCAGATAATGCGCTTCCCTTTGAGAAGATCTGAATTACTCGAGCATAAAGCGGGAAAGTATTCGGAAGCTGCGCGAGTCCAAAGACAAAGGGGTCTTGTTCGCGAGCTGTGTCGTGGAATCGCCAAAGATTAGGTTAACATTGAAGAAGCTAGGGTTCAATTAAGGCTAATTAACTTTATTCCGTCCGCTGTGCGCTCGAAAGAGACTCTGACGCGTCCTGAAATGACTACGACGACATCTAAACTCGTCCTAAGTGATTGGGGGGAGCACACAGGGAAAATTATGCATTATGCCCCTGCGGAGTGCAAGGAGCCGCTTGATAATAGCCACCGAGACAAAAGGAGACCCCGTTCTGCCTGCCAGAGTTGTTCTAGAAAAAAACCATTGGCCTTCCAGAATCCATTGTGGGAATCCCTCGTCGCAAAAACCGATGGCTTCTTTCAGATATGCGGATTAACAAACTTTTGCAGGCTAAAAATAATACCTCCAACTGTAATTATCAAGTTCAGAAAAAGAGTCAAGGATTGAAGATTTTCAGAGAAGAAGTAGAAGCGAAAATTGAGGGTTTCGAAATAATTTGAAATTAGAAAGAGCAGCTAATGTCAGGGTCACTTAAAATCGATTAACCATACACGGCGAGGAGTGCATGCTGCCGAGAACACATAGCCTTTATCATTTTGCATATCGCAAGCGGTTATTGTTTGGAGAAGGGCAGCCTGTGTGAAAACAGGGTGTCCGTAAAATACAGAGGAGTACCAAAGCTCTTCCTTTTATTGATTTCGCCCGGTTGGAAGCCGCTTCGCGAGAACTTAGTGAATGTGGGCCACCCACTCCTCTTCGGGTAGACCTCAACCTTCCTCTCCTCGCCTCTCTTCGCCTCTCTTCGCCTCTCCTCGCCGCCGCAGCCAGTGCTCTTTTGCACGTGCCAAAACGATTCGCACGTGCATCAAAGCGTGTTCTGCTTCTGCGAAGAATAAGCCTTTTCCATCACTGATAAAATCAGGCTGACCCTTCCTGTTTACGAGTCTGCGACCACTAGAAAGCTCTTCTCTTTTACAAAACTCTGCTAGCCCGGAATTTCATCGCAACTTTAGGAATTCCAGACTTTATACGCAAAACTATTGGTTATATATTGGATAACCGATTGGTTATCGAATTCACGATTCAGGATTCCTACTTCGGCTGTGCACACACCGAGTGCGGTATTACAGAAAGTCTATTACTCGGTTGAGTTATATCGTCCGCAATGCAGCTGCCTCGCCACGCTAGACGCCAGTAAATCCGTGCCGGTCGGTATACCAACTAGCCTGCCTCGGTTCTGTCTTTGCATCGCGATCCTTTGAAGTGCAACCCTCTACCGAAGTATGCCGTAGTATGTGCCGCTCGCTATTTTCCTGCACGTTTAAGCTGGAATTTACCGGCGAAATACCTGCGGAAGGGCTAGCCTTTGTTGAGCCCCACGTGCCCGGCGTTGCGAACCTTCCAAAAATAGGAAAACGTTAAAATGCCAGAGTAGCCTGCGTTGCTAGTAGGAAAATACCCGGAGCAAATAACGAGACGTAAAATGGTAGATTTAGCACTTTGGAACGATTCTAATAATGTAGACTTTTATGAAATAATGAGAGATTTCGAATGATTTCCTGGCACTGCTTTGTAATGTAAATGTGGAGGATCACTTGACTTTAACCGTTGAGTAAATGAGTCATCTCCATTCCCCTTTTTCCTTAGTCAGATTCTCATTTCCCCCTCAAAGGATCAATGTATCGACGAGCGACGACTAAAAGGGCGATCGCTATCAGGATTCGATGGAAGCAAGCGTAATTCTCGTGATTGGCGGCGGAGATTTCTAACTACCTTTTGCATACTTAAAGCTTGAGTGAACGCCTGCCGCATTGCGCCTGGAACTTTGCCAATCTACGTAGCTATCCCTTTGTTTCACGTAAGAGCGAGCTGCTCTAGTACTTCGAGATTACCAAGACTATCATCGGATAGCCTTTATTCGATCGCTAGGGACTAACCCTGCCAACTATGATGTTGAACTCTATTATTTAACAGCATAGAATTAGTAAGAAAGATCCTTTCTCAACTATAGGATACACATAAACAGGTGTGAATGCTCATACAGATATATGAGGGATTCATTTGTGGTAAACTTCGAAGTGGAATTAATAGGCTGCCAGGGAAGTGTTTCACCTGACCTTAATGTCAGTTGAAAAAATCATACAAAGACATTTGGATTATTTATACTTTTATCGCATTCGTGAATCAATGGCACCATTCGTCATTCGACTGGGTGCTTAATATCGGGCAACTCATCTAATTCAGATGAGTATCTGACCTCTGCGAGATGACGTAGAGAGAGAGAGAGAGTGGCCACTTTATTCTCCAGTGCCTCTATTGATCGGATCAATTCATCATCATTTCTCATTTAGCGTGAAAGGTCCTCGAGCGGGGACTCAATTAGGATTATCGATTTCGTCCTTGTGACTTTGAAGTGGCCAAGTATTCAATGAAACTTAATACGAAACTTGTACGATTTTTGTTCTTCCGAGTAGAACAGAGTGTTTTCCTTGGAAAGTAAAGATTTTCTAAGGGAAAAGCTACTCACTTCGAGGAGCACAGGAGGTTGCACGTTGTTGGTGTTGTCCTGACTGGTGAGTGCCATGATCAGCAGTGCCAAAACGCCGGCGGCCAAGAGCGCCCGGCGTATACCAGCGAAGAAATGCCGACGGGGTGTCATCTTCTCTCGTAGAACGTTCTTTCGTCGATACTCATATCGGACTGCAACAGAACGAAGCAAGCCTGCCTTCCTTATGCAATTCTAGAAAATCGTACACGAGATCACCGCAATTTCCACGCTTCCCAACTGCGGACAGTTATGGACAGTTGGCCACGTCTTTGTGCTCTGTTCCATTGATAAACAGCTCGCACCGTGGTTGCCTCGCTCACGTGACTACGTTACGTGAATCCATTATTCGTTAAAAATACGAGAGGCCTCGGACTTCTCTGAATTCCGGAACGAGAAGTTCAATTTCATACGAATGCGATTCGACGCCAATTGAAAACTGCGGGCATCGATTGCGGTCACGCGTCCAAATCCGTTTGCAGTCGCGTGTACAAATTGCTTTCGAACTCTTGTGCTGGCGAAATTAGATTTGCCGGTTGCAAACCTTCGGGCATCGATCTGTCGAACTTTGATGTATTCCAAAATGCAAGGATTCGATAAGATATGAATGAAAGTGATTGATTACGTGGATTGTTTGCTGAAATTCCATTAGGGGATTTAATTATCAGGCAGTCATCAAATTGTATCAATATTCACCTGTTTGTGCGGGTAGAAGCTTAGAGTAATCGAGCTGATTCGATGCGAATCGTTTCATCTATTATTTCCTGACAAGGCCGATATCAATAGTGATTGTCCCCCATGCGCGAACCCCCGAATTTGCCGTATCGCGCTCGATTATATTTAAATGAGCACACGATAATCAGGACGCATCCACTATAACGCCGCTCCGCAAAGTTTATCCGTCCGTGGAAATTGCTGGCAGCAATCACACGTGCTGTGGGAAAATGGTGTGGCCGGGTTCGAAATTAAATTAATCAGAGCGGTCCTTTCATTCGACAAGAGCGCTGACGAGCGTTATCAGCGAGCCTGGTCGAATGACATTATCATTTTTCAATTTCACCTCGGTGCAATCGCCTGCATTATTATTAACCCACTCATCTGCCGATATCAATTGAAGCACGAGTATCGAACTGATTCCGATGAAAACTTGCGTTCAATCAATAGGATTGGCCGGACTAATTGCTCGGGAAACTTGTGATAATTACCGAATACTAAATCCTATTTTGCAATTTACATTAAATATATATTGATCCTCCATTTGCATCTTAATTGACCAGCTAATAATACAGATGTGATTACTAATTTCCCTGTAAAACGGTCATTAGTTTCGTTCCGCGAACTATTAGATTGCTGATTTGTTTGCGCAATCATTGTTGCCGGAATGGAAGCGCTGTTGCTATGCGAAATTTTATTGTATTATTAGTGCGAGAAACATACCATAGTTTCCACAGAGTGAAGAAGGATTATTCAACAATTGAATCAATATTACTACCGTAAATTTCAAAGAGCCGGGACAATAATGATTATTAGTGCAGCAGTGAACGGAACAAGGAGACATTATTGGGCGATAACAGTCGGATGGTAACAGTAGAATATATTTCCGAGTGGGCGGCAACTACAAAAGAGCACGAGTTTATCGTATCGACCACAACAACTGATAGCGTTTGACAAACAGAGAATCCTCGGGGATAGATAGACCCAATTGCAATTGGTCTTTCGTTTCGTCTGCGCTCGGTGCGTCACTCTACCTTTACATACGTCGCCCACATCGAATTCTCTTGAAAGTACACATTTCAATAGGATTCTCGCGCTTGAGATTTATCAGATGACTACTGGAAGCGCGCACACTTCTCAAGTGGAAATCGACGCCGGCCAAGGGACAATTTACCGAGACATGCGAATAATAAAAAGGAACACAGAGAAAATGAAAACTTGTCAATGAGAAGAATTAGAATGAATTAGAAGAAGAGCCTCGTAAAAGATAAGCTAATATTGTTGATGAATACACATACATGTAGTTACTAATGAGTTCTATTGCGCTGGAGTCTCAAGGTTCGAGTCATACGATTCCCACCTATCTGCACCGTCCGGAAGCGATTAAATTATACTCCAGAAGTCAAGTATAGTTACGTGATACTGTGCTCTCCGTGATTACAATGTTCAGCAGAAACCGAACCCTCCCAAGGAACACGGCATAAGTGAGTGGACTTCTCACGAAGTTCCTGGGAAAAGGGAAAATGTCTGTTGTAACCCTCTGCCGCAAGGCAAACCCATCGCATTCAGAGACAACGATATTAATTGCGAGCTGCGAGTTAACCTATTGAAATAGGTGCTACACTCCCACATAAGGCAATCTAGCGTTGCCTAGACTTTCAATGACTTTATACTAATTATCCGGCTTTTCCCTTCGTGCCAATTACACTGCAAGTTAAATTTGCGCTAATGAAATGTACCGCGAGGGTTGGTTACATTTGCTTCGCGTTGGTTCCCAAGAGGCTTGTTAACAGAAGTCGGGCATTAATCATCGAGAATTACGGAAGGCTTCGCTTATCGAGTGCGAGAATCGGTCTAATTGGCGTAAATAATAAGTGTTCGCATTGTTGCGGTAGCTTCGGAGTCCGACTGCATAAGAGATCATCTAACAAGGTCTGCCAGCAAGCAAGCAGGCACCGCTCGATGTATATATCGGACCTACGTTACATCCGCTCATTACTAGCGAGCATTAAGAAATTATGCTTAAAGTCTGACAGTATTGCATTGCGCTGCCACAGTGTCCGAGGCCCATTAATCCAGCGCGCTGCCTCTAATTACCGGGGTAGTGAGTAGAGCGGTTCAGTTATCCCCTTGCTCGCTCATTCTGATCTACAACTACTTATTGCGCGTGCACTCGATGTAAGCGATGTGGTTTGATAAAGATATCAATTCCATAAGATATTGAACAATCTAAGTCGAGTGATTTCGGAAAAACTATATAGTAAAGCGAAAGCATCCACTTGAAATATAATGAGGAGACAACGAGGGTTTGGTGTGCTATAATACGAATAAGTTTCAATCTGTGTTCAATTCGTCTACGTTTAAGTGGAAACAAGTTAGAGAGTACATAGCTAGTTCAAACGCTTCAATTACATGTCTTGGGTATACGTTTGTCGTTACGTAATGGCATGGTGCGTGGCTTGCGGTTTGTGGGAACGTTATTTTTATCCATCATCTTGGTAAATAAACTTTGCAATAACAGATTGATTGGCTGGCGAACACGTGGTCGCCGGTGGTAGTAATTTGAAATGTGAATATGTGTGCACTTGCGTATTATACACACATTCACGAGAGGGTGATCTTTGCTTCTTGATCTATCTCGCATGTATTTATGCCCCATTTATTCGCGCCTACCCGCATTTGCGGTAAGATGACACTGCGGAAGTATTTCGACGCCGGGGAAGCAGCGGAGAGCAGGAATCCCATGACTACACGCGCCACTTTCGTACAGAATGCTCGGTGATTTCCTGCTCCCCTCTCGTCTCAATCTGATCCCTGATTTCCTTCGATCTCAGACTAAATACTATGTATATTTCATTATTATTATTGAACAAGATATGAACGTAAGCGAAGAAATAAGCGGTTCGAGTATTGAAGTAGTAAATAATTGAAGTCTGACCTGGCCAACCGGTAAAATCGTCCCATAGTAATAGATGCGGTGCGCGAAAAAGTGGACCTCTCTAATGGAAGGATGCTCGGGTCATCGGGTCACAGGACAGCCAGGGTGAGAGTGGGGCGATCACGATCTCACATTGTGTACACTATGGATCCGCGTGAAAGCACAAGCTACAAACTAGCTCACCTTCCCCAGACATAAATGCTCCGTGCTGGGCTTCAGATTCCCGGCAGTAGCTCGTGCCACCCTCGTGCCCGACACGAAGGGCTCCTTCGCTCGTTTCTCCCCTCGGCGAGGGGTTGTTCTCTCCACTCTCCGTTGGCTGAGAGCCTCGTCTTTACTGGCTTCCCGAAATACCACACCGACTCGACTCGCAGCACCGCTCGCTGCTCCCCCGACTCGATCTCGATACCAGTAGTAGAACCACCGTCCGAGTCAGACACGTGACAGGAGATTCGCCGCCGCCTTGGAAAAATATGAGCGTCCGATCACGGCGGCATCCTGCTCCTCACTGAGAGACAGAGAGCGACCGATATCCCCGTACATGTGTGTACTAGTACGGTAACAGCCAGCGAGTACTGCTTTCAGTGCTAGTTCTGTGCACTTGCATTGCGCACTGAGAGAGCGAGAGACTAGCACGCCGCGTGTCTCCCCGTCCCTTACTCCCTACGATATAGACTCTCTTCCGCAATAGGGAAGGCGCGCGCACACATCTTCGCACGCACCAATACTCACCTGGCCTCTCGGTGTGGTGGATGCTCCACGTATTCGGGAGCAATAGTACACACTCCGAGAGAGGCACACACACACATAGACACAGAGGATTCGCTCTCTAGCGCGCGCATTGGCTGACTTTTTCGCGGGTCGATTTGCCGCTGGATACGAGGCGCGCATGCGATATCACGGCTTTATTATGCCTCCCCGTCTATCCTGTGTTCTATGACTCTCCCTCTCGACGATTCTCTTTCTCTCTGCATTGCTCTCCTCTGTCTTCTACCGTCTCACTCCCAACGCCCTGACCTCGCATACACCTTACACTGTGATTCACATCGCCCCCGATGATGCTTCGCTTCTCCGTCGCAGCGCCTTAGGCCCCTTTCAGACGTTCGACTTTCTGCCACTTCTACTACTTTTCTCTTCCTTTCTATTATGGATCTTAGAGTTATTTTAGATAGCCAAGCCTTCCACATTTCTCATAAGAATTTTATTGAATTTTACTAGGGTGAACATTTCCTTGTGGTATAATAATATTTTAGTTAACAGTAAGAATAAGGTATTGGGTGATCGAGCATGGGTAGAATATAGAAATCGATCGATAATCGCTTGCGAAGTTTGCTTATCCACCTATGCAATCCTGGCTTCTTTATTCGGCACCTCCCCTCTCTTTAAGCTGCTGGATTGACGTAAGTGTTACAATCAAGGTCGAATCATGCATGCACAGTGTGCGACCTCACGACCACTTTGCCGGACTTAATGCCACGTGAGTGGCTCGTCAGTCCTTAGGAAAAACAGGAAGCCGCACAATGTCCGCGATAAAGTGCAAACTACCAAGGGACATGCCTAATTTTTCCTTCGCTTAATAATAGTCCTCCAATTTAATCACGCACGTAGCACGTTTACCGCTTGCCAATTGAATTGGTGTGTCACGTTGCATGCGCGTTGCCCTAGTGCCTCGGCAAATGGAAAGTGTGAAGATTTCGGCATACGTAAGTAGTTGATAGTTTGCAGTGCTATTTAACGGATACTTGTCAACTGGTGGTGGGTCCATGGTCTTCGAGTTATGTCTGCTTCGCTAGGAGCGAGAAAAATCTGAACGTCTGTGATTGCAGGGAGCTAAGCGATCTTCAATTTTACGTGGATATCGAGAAAGAAGATGAGATATCGGGGATATCGACCTTTTGGATTCGTGATAGGAAGGCCTGCTGGCAGAAGACGGATGTTATCGGTAGCAGGTCCGAAGCCATTGCCACGGTGGCACTCGATCTACCAAAGTTCGATGCGAATCAGAGCTGTAAGGTCCTCGGCACTATTTCATATCGGGCGGACGATAAACTCTACCAGACTCCAGTGCCAACCACTTGCCTCTCGGTACTGGAAACGGTGGGTACTTCCTGCGCGCTCAATCCTACGACAGACATCCCTCGGTCCGTTCTCGCTCTGAAGAGTATTGCCGTGGAGAAAACAGTGGGCATCGACATCGTCAATGACCCCGCTAGAGCCGCTGGAGTACTCAAGTTCCTCAGGCGAATGGACTTTCATGAAATATGCGATGATGTCTACGTGGCTGAGGCCACTGGGACACTGATGCATTGTCTTGTCGAGATATTGCCTTCCAGTGAAGATGAAGCCGTAATAAAGATCTTCTCCCGGTACGAAGCCTCATCAAATCTCACCAGAATTGCTCTCCTAGCTCTTTTCTTCCAATTTCAAATCTATTTTTAGATCCTCCGCACAAATGAATATAATGCTGGGCCTATTGCACGATGCATTTCCCGATATCACTGATAAAGAGTCGGACAGAGGTTTGGATGCAGTAATGGCACTGATCGAGGAGCTGGAGACATACGCCGAGGAAAAAAGCGAGTTCGAAAAGCAGAAGGCTAGAATTAAGACTGACTTACTCATTCCATGAAGCAATTATTATATCTGCATATATAATTACTGTGATTGTTGTATAAAAATACTTTCTTTTCTATGACATTTACGTATTGTTAATATTACTACGCGTGTATTAATGATTGGATTTTCGTGTGACTACCTAATTAATCAATTATTTAAATCTCCCTCTTATATTTATGATAATTGTAATTCAGGCGGAATCTATTTTAGCTTTCAAAGGCTAACGCCTTAATTGATAATACTCTCAATTAGAAACCCGTCGGTAAAACGATATTAAAACATCTTCAGAAGGTAATTCAACCTTCGGACAGATATTGATTGGTCTTCCTTGCAGTTGGTAAACTGACACTTTACCTCATAAGCCAAATGGCGAGGTATCTCAGCCGCATCGGTAAAATAGATCGTGTACAGGGCGTTGCAAAAGTTCTAGTCTCCTCACATTACTACAGCTCATGTATTATTTGTGAAGGGATCTCCTTCAGATGTAGGGAAATGATCAAAGGGTAGTGTCAATGCAATTTTTAATTAGCTTCTTGAATAATTAATATTAGATCTGCCTCGCTCCTCTATGTATAGTGAGTTATAATGAGAAATGAAGGCGTACATCATGCGACCCTCAAGTATCGGGTGACTGATTAGAGATATCAGTGCGCGGACGTGCAACAAAAGCCGTCGGAAAACAAACTGGCGGACATGAAAGGCCGCAGGCTTTTATGAGTGGCAGTGTAGCAATATTGGAATGGGAATGATTTCGCATTGTAGCCTGCGATGTAACCTTCTGGAATAGCGGCACGTGTCTGGCCCGGTGCGTGGCGCGTGGCCGGCCAATCTAAATCTAATAACACAAACAGCCGGTACAATAACGCTCCGGCGTGCGAGAGCTCGGTGGCGATCTGCCTGGTAATAGGATACCCTGTGAACTAATCGTTCCG
This sequence comes from Ectemnius cavifrons, assembly GCA_964023945.1. Classification (NCBI taxonomy): domain Eukaryota; kingdom Metazoa; phylum Arthropoda; class Insecta; order Hymenoptera; family Crabronidae; genus Ectemnius; species Ectemnius cavifrons. Next base: position 784,234 of record OZ030375.1, read on the forward strand.
AAGTGGTCCTCGCCATATCCCGTTTCCCTGTTTGCTGAGCCTGACGTGGCCTCTCCAGGGAGGTGGTGCTTGTTCTTCGGCTAATCGGCGACATTGATGCACTTCATTACCTATTCCGTATTGTTCGACAAATTGTTTCTGCCCTGCTCGAATAATTCTGACCTAATTTCACCTTATACGTACATGAAAAGAAAAGCAGGGAAGGGAGGGTGGGAGGAATCACTTGTGTCCTCCCCGGGGAACACAAGCACTTCGAATGGTCCAAAGTTTTAATTCTCAAAAAATGTAAGTTTAATTTATTTCTTCGCTTTAATATTTATATATATATATATATATGTATATCGACGGGTGTTTGTACGCCTGGTTGTGTGTACATACGTGTTCTGCCACTGTCCAGTCGCGTCTACAATTGCATGCACACCTCCGATATTCGCGTACAAGCACGGCGCACCGCCGTGTGTAAACAATGAGAAATGCACGATCGAACGAAACCGATAATTAATCTATATAGTTCATAGAATATGTATGTATAATCAAGATCACAAGATCGCGGAGCTACGGGGGCATCCGTGCTCCGAGGTGAGCGGGCTCCAATCCCGAGAATGGAAGGAGCCGGGCACTCGCCAGAAAGTCGATATGCAAAAGGAACTCTTTACAATTAATAACGCTTTTCTTTCTCTTCGTGCAACGAGGTGTTGTTGCTCGCGAATAATTCGTCTCTTATGAAAGGGAAACGATAGTCCTAGGCGCTGCAAAATCTGGGCTGAGCTTCTCTATCTTTAAGGGCGTTCGTTGCCTTTCAGCTCGCCCATGATTCTTCTGCGGTACGGGGCTTGGTTTTCGTATACTTTCGTAATACGCACTTCGATTGTGCTTTCCTGTACTTCTCTCTATGATCTGATGATAACTTCTCTTTCGGGCCGGCTTCTTACTCAACGACTCTCGAAATTCGCTATATCCCTTTATACAGGCCGAGAACGATTCAATTTTTTAACCTCACCCGTATTCACTATACCCTTCGGATTTTCATCGATTGAAAATCACCCGGAATTCCGGACTTGGAATCGAAAATTTCCCGGAATTCCGTCGAGTGGCACGCGTCAAAAAATTGGACCGTGTCTGTTAAGAGCTACGGACGTTCTACGATTATTTACACCTATGTATAAGTGATTCTCTCTCCCTTTTTCGTTCGCTACGATTTTCGTGAAACTCTTAATCTCGTATTCGTTGGATTCCTCGAAATAGTTCTGTACCTTTCGCCCTCACCTTTGTACATCGCAACAATATTTACAGGGAAATTTACAAAGTACAAGTAGTCAGACGTTACGCTACTTAGGCGATATCGGTTACTCTTCTTAAAGGTACTTTTTTTGGGAAGAGGGTCGGGAGATTTGCCTCGCGAGGAGGAGGATGGGAGAAGGGATTAGGATGTTAAAATTTCAAAGTCGAAAATGCTATCTAAAAACTATGCTGTGTGTCTGTGTGTTATGTTATTCACTGGTAAGCGATATGTTCGTCGATTCTAGCGCATTCCTTTCCTCCGATCGTTATCAGTCTCTGATGTCTCCCCTAACATTACACCCAACCTTCCACCTTCACTCGCTCGTTAACTTAAAAAAGAATCACTTCAGATATCTCACAAGTTAGAATCCAGAATTCATTTGAATTGCGAGTGGAGATGGAAGAAGACTCGAAGAAGACACTGTGTTTTATCGATAACACAAGCCCTTCTGGGTTCGAATGTTCTTAGAATTCGAGAGAGAACTGTAGTCGAAGGAATACGGAAAGGCAGTGAGGAGTCGAGCGAACTCCTAGCTGCTTTGGCGCACGGGACCTTTTCGTTCTGCGATATGTATCATTCCTAAGCTAGTCGTCCATCGAAATACTTCGCCAATACTATCGCTCTTTCCTGTGGCCCAATGAAACTGACCTGACACTTCGACTGCCCTGAGCATAGTGACAGCGATACTAACATTTCCAATCGCTATTACTACGCCTTCAATTACATAGTTTATAATGATTTCCGGTCGGAGCCTACATCTCGTAACACTATTTCCCGTTCGAAGACAGAAGGGGACTGGCGGCGGCTGCGTATCCTTGGCTGCACGTTGGTAACATAAACGGATTCACGTTGAACGGTGAACTGACCACCTCTCCTAGTCCTGTAACATGCCCACTGTCAGTTATACATTAGTGACACCCTCTCACTTTAGCGTCCAAGCTAAAATATCTACTGCGAAACGTTTCTCAATTAATTTAGTAAATCGAACGACTTTACGGACCGCGCACCCTCCTTCACTTTCTCAATGGCTCTAAATTGAAGCATTATTCTTAGGCACGTGCCACTCGAATAACTGCTTGCACGTTACTAAGAGTCTCGCTTCACAGCTGGGTTTCATAGCGATAAGTGGACGCTTGGACGATTTGCAAATGAAGTGTGCGAAATCGAAGCGGACGAGACAATTTTGGAGAGAAAAGTTTGAAGTGATTGTCTAGTTTGCGGTGAAGCGTAAATTAGCGAGAGGCTGGTGCTCAGCTAACTAAGAGAATGTGTGACTAATGATAATTAAGGGGTGGTACATACATCCTCTCTCTCTCTCTCGCGTGCCCGGTGCTCTCGTGCATGTGCGTTTTTTGCTGTCATTCAATTCTCTTTAATCGCAATGCATTCTGAGGGTGTTGGTGATGGTTGGTGATGATGGTTGGTGGTGATGGTGGACGGTTAGCGGTTACTGGGCGGCTGTGGCGAGGTGGTGCTGTGTGGACCAGTGCGGTGGGACTGAGGTGGTCGGTGGTCGTACTACGGGGGCGAACGCACTCCCGTCCCCGGATGTATAGAAAATGCCATACTGTTCGTGCGCTAAAACGAAAACGATTCACATAAAGGAAACTCATAAGGTGCATGCTCCCCTAATGGACAATCTTAGCCAGTCTAGCAAGCGGCACCGTGCGCATAAATTCATAATCGTCGCTGACTCACAGAATCCAGTAGTGGACTTGAGTTATTCGAAGTTAAGGAGTCATATATGTTAGGCAAATCATTAAACAAATAGAAGTAAGTATTAGTACTTGAAAAAAGTGAATAAACTTCTACTTGTTTAATGAGGTGGCTGGCATATATGGGCCCTTAAGAACGTAGCTGGGACTTACGTGAGGTGTAGAGAGTAGGGCTGCCGGTGTAGGGGTTCGCCACGGAGTAGCTGCCGTTGGTGCTGTGACTATGAGGGGTGCTGGCCGAGCTACCGCAATAGCCACCCCCGCTCACGATTCCACGTGGACTAGCACTGCTGCTTTGTCTGTAGGCGTCGGAATTGCCTCCGACAGCACTGCTACCACTTCCTCCACCACCGCCGCCGCCGCCTCCGCTCGCACCGGCTCCTGTCGTCACCGAACTACCGTCTAGAAATAGAAACCTGCCCGTCAGACGAACTCGTCAGTATTTCATCGTTCTGGTCTCTTGCCTAGCCTGATAGTTTCTGCAACTTGGATCTCAAGAGCCTTGCTTGAACGTGCGTTGATTAACGTGAGGTTACACACCGTCAGTCCACTTCGCCGCGCTGCCATTCTCCTGGACAGTCACTGCCAGTTGACCGGTGTAAGAATTAAAGGCCGTTGCGGAACTGGATGTCGGTGGCGCCGATGGGTGTCCTGGTCCAGGACTCCTCGGTGCCCCTGTGATCGAGGCATTACCACTTCTTGGCATACTGTACAAGGCCTCCGCGAGATCGGCCGCCCTTTTCAGGATTATCTCCTTAGGCAGCTTCTCCGGATCTCCCGGATGCCGGGGGATAAGTTTCTGTAGCCTCTGAAAGCCGAAGTCGATTGTCGGCTCGTTTAACGCTGCAAGAATTCACATCACACCCCTTATATTAATTCTCTGCTCGGCAATCTTCCTTATTGAATAATAATTTTTAGTTCAACTTTAAGAGGCGATACCTTGATGATACTCACAGACATAGACAAATCTTCCCGGTGCACCCTTGCAGAATTGCTTTCCTTTATAGGAGAGGGTTACCTCGACGACACCTGGCATTTGCCGGGGTGGTGTCTGTACCCTGATTGCATTTGGTGTGATTAACTGTAACGATAAAGAGTGTTTATTGCTATATATCCTCCGTCTACATCGCAAGGATCACGAATTAAAAATACCAAGATTTACATACTTCGCTCCAGACCAACATCGACCCAAACACCACTTGGAGTCCGTCGAAGAAGTTCTCCCCGATTATTATAACTGTCGAACCACCCGACGTCCAACCCTCGTTAGGCGATATCGCTTTTATGCACGGGGTTTGCAATGGCACAGGCGTATACAGACCTACGAAAAAAGCACATTTTTTAGCACACTGTTATTTCCATATATTATACACATGGCTGAAGAGTGTTATACATTTCGAGTGTAGCATAAAAATTACGCGAAAGATAAGAGCTCGGCCGTGTGAAAGGAGCACCTGTAAATCCGACAAGGGTGCAGGTGAAACCGCAACCTGTTAGGCGCGGGAGTTGCTCGTGGAAAATGATCTGAATATTCTGTTTATTCGAGCCGGCATGCCAAGATATATATTTCTCGGCGAGGGAACCCTCGCAGTCGAAGAGAATGGAAAGCGGGCATGAAAGAGGTACGAAGGAGAAAGACGGGAGGAGGCGAGAAGGCGAAATGAAATACAGTGAAGGAAGCGGTAGAGTGGGAGAGTGGAAGAGTTTGGGGCTGAAGCTAGAAGGGGATGAGGGAACAAGGCAGGAAGAAGTCAGGGAAGGGTTGGAGGTGGTTTGGGGGAGGTCTTTGCTTGGAATTTATAACCCAATGATATCATTTTGTATCCTGGCGAAGCCGTGTCACCCCCATCACCTAACTCGCCCGAGTACTTGCTATCATGGCATATTGTTTCCACCGACGTTCAAACGATCTTCCTTCCTATTTTATCCACACTTCGATCTCCGAGATTCTCGACACCCGACCTTCTCTGTCTTTGACAAATTTTTTTATATTCCTCCTACAAATTGGAAATTGGATTTCGGAGGAATGTAAAGTACGTCCCTTGGAATCAAGGCAGCCATGGATCGGCCAAAAGCTTAAATGCACGAGCATTGCCACAAAGCAAGAGTGCGGGCAAACCGGTGTCGACGAAACGGATGCCTTTATTGCCCCGAATGTACGAGAAAGTCGTTAAAGCGAGTCGACAACGTGCTGGAAAAAAAGCTGGCTAAAGAATTGTCCGGCGGCATGTTGGCGCGCGCTTGGGCGCCACGGAAAAGTGGAAAGAAGTGGAGTGAAGTGGAAATGAAGAAGAGTGGTAGGGGTGTGTAGGTGAGTTGTAAAGAGGGCTTCACTCGAGGAGGCTGGGACAAGCGTACCAAGCCGGAATAAATAAAATTCTCCGCGCCACTGGATGGAAAAGGATGCTGCCTTCTCTTCCACAACCCTCTGCGATATTTCCTTCAGGAGCAAATCGTCCTGGAACACCAGAGAATCCTGATACTCTAACTCTTCCGGCCCGATTCCTTCTGATCACCGTGGGATCACGATCTTATTTCCATCAATAAATTGCCAATGTTTAGAACAGGCTGAATGTTTTGCGGAAAAACTACAAGTGACTCTCTATAACCCTTGAATCATCGGCAATCAATCTTAACAGGGCTGAAGATAAAGTTATGAGATATAAGCGATGAGGATTCTTGCTGGACCGTAGGGAGCGGCAAAAAGAAGGGTCTCAGATTTTTAAATGCAATATTTGTGTTTCCGCTGATGAAATCAGATCGCAAACTCTTTGTCTCGTCTCCCCGACGAGCTACACTCGCGACTTATATAAGATAAGCGAGGAAATTCGTTTGCAACGCCAGCGAAAACCACGAGACACTCTCTGCTCCCTTTTATTGGTATGCCCGGCATTCGGGGGTGGTTGGTGGAGAAGGATTCGGAGCGAGCGGCAGCGACATGGCGCCACGGAGTTCCTCTCCTCCTCCCGAGAAGGGAAGGAAGAAAGACGTTCCAAGGACACCGCGAGGATATCCCTTGAAACTTAGCATTCAGAAACGAACACGCCACGCCAACCACGGAGAGCGTCGAGGCTCGCTCGGCGAGGAAAAAAGCGGGGAAAAAAAGGAAGTACAGGGAAAGCGCGACTAGGGTGAAAGGTAGTCGGCCAATTCCACTTGAGGAGCTCGCTCTCCTTCCCCATCTAGGGGAGATGCGATCCCAATTGGAAGGAGGCTGCGAGAGGAAGAGGCGAGCGAGAAGGGTGCCGGTGAAGAAAATCGCCAGGGAAGAGGACGGTTGCGCAGGATATGGCGAAGTAGTCAGCCGTCGGGAGAGAAGGAGAGGGTGGTAAAGAGCATAGAGAATGCGGCGGATCCTTCGTTTTCCCAGCATCCCATTGATTTACATCTTGTCTTGCTGGCTGCCGAGGAAAAGAAAGGATCTATTCGTGTGCGCGTAGGCGGAGGGTGAAGGGTGGAGAGTGCGAGGAGCGAGGAGCGTCTTTCTCCGGGTTCTCGCGCGGAAGATGCGAGGGGTGGCCGCGTGCTCGCGCGATATCAAGCCGTTTGTATGCGCGGCCGACGCCAAACTTTGCTGAATTGCCCTATGACTCCTTGTATCCCATCCTACTAGCACGCCCTTCCTCGTCTCCCTCTCCCAACCATTCCACCCCCCAAAGGCCTCTACGCCACTCGCTCCACCGGCCTCGCCGAGCCTGCTCGTCCTGTCTCACTCAACCTCACCATTCTCGACATGCCGAATCAACTTCTCAAGACCTTAACTTCGCTCTATCTTTCACATTCTTCGTATTAACCACTCGAATTAATAGATAAGATTCTTCGGCAATACTTACTGTTGTACTCGCCTGGATCGCTCGGGTCGAGCCTCTTCGCCCTTCGTCCGTGTTTGCTGTTGTTGTGGACGAACATGTTGTCCGAGACTGCCAGGGGACTGTCCACTCCCACTTGCGTCGAGATAACCACCTGTTATGAGAGACAGACATACTTAAAACTTGCCGAACCCTTTCCGATATGTATCGATCAATGGATTAAATTCTTGTTTCCATTTAATCTTTTGTAATTCGCATGTGAAATGCAATCGCACCACTCTGCAAATGGAACGCGATGTCGAGTAATGTTTTTATTTGTATGGTTATGTGTGTCTGTGTGTTTATCACACCTTTTGCCCCGCTGCCCCTGTGTGTCGGGCCAGACAAATAATGGCCTGATTTGCAGGATCGCGTAATGTGTTTGTAGCATGCATTTCGTGACCTCATATTTGCACGTACATATGACAGATGCAATCGGCCCAGTGCACAAATATAATCACACCGACTATGAGATTGTTAATACGATAACCTGACATAATTAAAACGCGGCCACTCTATTCTGCGATATTGATCAGGAAATAAATTTCAATTTCCCGGCAATCCCATTTTTTCACAAGATAAAAGTAGACTATTCATTTGCGAAGCGCAAAAACTCCTGTTCTATCCAAGGTTTTCCGCCATTTCTTGCATTACTCTGTTATTGCACGGTGCGTAGTATTCCGAGCCAAGTTGGCCGCAGTCACGGTAAAAGAGGGCGCGAACCGCTGGAATTTTAATTCGCAAGTTCGGGGAATAAGCAATTCCCGAAGAAATTTGGAAACAGCGATAAGTATTTGAAGTTTGCTTGGTGCGAGCGATGTTGCCGCAAAGAGCAATGTGAAAGCTCTCTCTCTTTCTCTCTTACCTGAAAGCGCCTGGTGTCCCGTGGATTGCCGGCGTTCTTCAGGCAGTTCTGGTTGCACTTGAGAAAGAACTTGAGGAAGTATCTGAAAGCAGAGACGCCGGATAAGGGTGGGTTAAACGGTTGACAACGGTGCTTAACGCTCTTCAACGCGGAGAACTTAATTAGAGGAGAAACTTTGCCGAAAAGTAAGCATGAATATTGCATAAGCCAATCGCGGGTCCCACTCGCCGACTGCGTTTATTATTCAGCATTCCTCTGGATTAAACCCTCGGCCATGCGTTCCCGGCCTTTAGGACTTGGTGCCTCCTGCTTTTGTGTCTGCGCCGCCACCAGTTTGGCAAAGTGCGCATTTCAACGGTAAAAACTGAAAATCTAGTCGTCCGCTTGTCAACTAATCTTACATGGCAAGTGAGCTTGTTCCATGTTAAACAAATGAGACAGATAGTAGGCAGGAAAGCTCAAATCCTACTAGGAAGAAAAAATGTGATCGGGCTGAAAGGAGGAAGTAGAGAAGGGTGCGGGCGATGGAGAGAGGAAGGCACAGGTTCGAAGGACAAAAGGGACGGTTCAATTTTCATGAATTATGTAGAGTATCGGGGACTATTGAATTCGAGAAAATTTTTGGAGGTGCAGACGATCCGCACTGGAGGCCGTCGCGACCCGCTTGAAACGAGGAAAAAGAGTAGGACTCGTGTAGACGTAGGGGATGAAAGTACGGATGGGATCAAGTGCGACGCAAATCTGTGAATGCCGGTCGACCTGACGCCAAAAATTCACATGCCTCAATTCCATTAATTATTGTACAAGAGATCTATTTTATTTAATGGAATTATACAGAACCAATAAATTAACATAGAGTAAAAAACATAGTAATAAAATAATAGAAAGATCAATGTGGAAAAATCTATGCAATTATAGCAGTTCTTGCAAATTGAGATAATCTTCGAGAGAATTTTTCGAGGTGGAACTCTGTTGTGTACTTGTACGGCACTCAATCCCATCCGTAGTTGAAAAGCGAGTGCGCTAACACACAGACTGAGATGGATCGAAAGAGGAACGGAAGAAACGCGTAGAAAACAATCAGAAGAACGCAAACGACTCAAAGGACCGACGGGGTGTAGGGGGCTCGATTTTCGGGGGGGTGGCTCGTGTAGACTTTCTCTCCCGTGGGACGCCATTGTCATCTCCTTGCGGAGAGTGCGTCCACATGATCGAGAGACTCCATGGAAAAATCGAACGTCCATACTTGCACCGTCGACATAAAAATTATACCAAGCCCCAATTAAAAGAGTAGAAAAACTGCATTGAAAAGTTTGGAAAAGGGGTGGTTTAGTTTTGGGACTGAAAAAAGGTAAGGTAAATAAAGCGATGTACACGCAGAACAGATAAAGTGAGACTGCGATCTCCGGTAGAAGTAGACAAAGCCAGGAGCTCAACCAGCATCCCTTGCGTCATCGATTCACTTCACCTGCCGCGGCGCTATCACCGTCCACCGGGAGATAGGATCTCTCGGCCGCGGAAGTGTCCATATTACCATACATTACATGCAGTTTCGCCGACTATCTAAACTGCACTTTTATCGCGCGGCCCTCGCTCGTCCACCGCCATTTGTCAAGCGTGCCGGATGAGTTTGGCACGAGATCCGGCGCGCGCTGCCGCCCGAAAAGTGAAAGGCAAAAACGAGTTAAAAACCTATGCCTCCAACGAAACCAACTGAGATCCTTTCGAGGCCCTTTCGACTCTCTAACCGGGCTCTTTGACTGTCTATTTCAGGTTTTATTGCTGTCTAAGCTTGGTCTAGCTGCGCATTGCCAAGCTATCGCATTGCCAACCGTTCTCTCATAGAGCGCCAAGCGAATTTAATTTCGTTTACTCTTAGAGAACGTTAAGATGCTATCGTGGTGTTGGATGGGTATTCAAAGCATTGTACTGCCGGCTTATCGTTGTCGTGGATCTCCCTCTAAACAGGACGCCTCCATCCTGCCTCCGGCTTTCCTGCAGGACAACGCGTGGAGCGAGGAGGAATCCTTACACCAGATAGTAGAGGCAGCGTCGTGCACTCGCGACACCGCCGAATGCAAGCATGGAAATGCCCCGAAGACGATCCTCCTTAACGTCTAGCGTGATAATGAGAAGCAAACCCAATGCCGAGACCGATTGTCCTTCCTTCGGAAAACACGAAATTCCCATTTTTCACTCGAATCTTATCACTGAACCAACTGACACTAAATTAACATACAAAGTACAAAGTCTCAAGCTCCCAGTCTTCTTTTCTATGGTATTAAAAAAATCCGCAGTGTCGAACGAAAGGTTGCAGCCTCGATTGTGTACAAATGTAGATCGGATTGCTTACTCGGCGGATCATCCGGCGCGCGACACTAATAATCGTCGACAGTGAATTCCAAGTGGTGCAGCGGCTCTGAAAAACTATGGCAGAGTGTTTCGAGCATCTCTATTTCGTTGGTCGGCTGGTTCCCTTGCACACTATCCCGCATCCTCTCCCGGCAGAGCATTGGCTGTTAGGGGCTAATGGATTGCGTTACCGACTGATTCAAATGCGAACTGGATTTCATTGAGTGAGCTCGATAGGGCGCAGCCAGTGGCTCGATACTCTGTTACAACGTGCGCGCGCGGGGCCTACCTTTCTTCCAAGGGCACAAACTCGATTTCAATCGTCTATTAGATTTCTCTCCTCGTCGCTTCGACATCGACCAACCTTCCCTCTCTTTCTCTCTGGCTCTCACACTTCCCAGCCACTCTCTTGCATCGCCTTCTCGAAAATCTATTCCAGATCGTTATGCTAGACACTCCGGCAGACAGTGCGCGTCGCACTTGTATCCCGAATTGAAAATCCTTCGGTATAGTTAGTCGGACTTGGTTCATAATTGCTTTCGCGAAGGATATCAATCGCGGTCGAGCCAATACGCCGAGAAAAATCGCTAATTGGTACATGGGAAATATTAATTGCAAGGTTTGATTGAATTTGCTCGACTATGTTTACCCGTTTCGGTGGTGGCCACCCTCTTGTTCCCCCGGCCATCGATATTTAGCCTTTTTTCATCCGCATCCCCTCTACGTGTGTACGTGTGCCTGTTTTTTAGGGTCGTGAGTACGTGCTGTAAACTGCAAACAGCATACGGCGCATATTTCCCGCTAGACTCTCCGCTCCTGCCACCCCCAATTACTTTCCTTTTCCTCCCTCTCTCTCCATCCCTTCCACCCCCTCTTTCTCCACCCTTCGTCGTTACGTTTAGTGCTTCGATTCTCGCTTCTTTCCCTTCTAGCTCAGCATATACCTCTAGTGTACTACCAAATTTTCATTGGGCATTAAACAATTCTAACTCTAAAAACATTTAACTTTCCTATTGATATCTATGTAATTTTTTGAGGAGAAATAAGTGTTGGAGGGACTTGGTGGAACTAAAGTTATTCATCTAAGTACTATTTTGGAATGTCCCGTGTCACTTTGGCATTGCGATGTTTACCGAGGGTACGCAGAGAGTTTATGGGGTGCGGGTGCCAAGTCCGAAGTAAGTACCTATCTCCTGATTTAGTAAATATATCTCCGTGAGGGGTTGAATGGATCTAGGGGGCTTACTCGCGGACTTACACGTAATAGTTCCAAATAGGGTGGCATTACGCGTATCAGAAATCCATTTTCTCCGGCGTCGGGGAATCTTTAATCATGTTTTCGAGCACCCCCTTTTTTCACTCGGTACAAAAGGAGCCAAGGCGTACCAGTCTGAGGATTCCAACGAGGGAGCCTTGGAATTCTATGGTTCCTTTGCTCCCTTTAATGTTTTTGCTCTCACCACTGTCAATTTAACGAGATGTCAAGCGCTCACGTCGAATAACTCATGGCAGTCCCGAAGTACGTAGCGTCAGTAATTTGTTTGGACTAATTCCCTTCTTTCGACTTGGTTTTCTGATTCTCGACTCCCGGAAGCCGAAATGGTGAGTGTGATCCCAAGGGGACACTTATAAACAGGAAACTCTGCCTGCTGAGTGAGGTCGAAGGCGTGTCTAACAATGTACTAATCACCTTTTCGAATGACCAAGCCCTACTCAGCATCCCAATCCCTGCTATCAGTGTTTCTCACCCGGAGTGCCCTTGGGATTTTCTTAATTACCATTCCAGTCGCGTTTCATAAACTGTCGCATCATTATAAACATATTGGCGAACGAATGAAAAATAGGATATATAAAATATGAAGGAAAATCTGGGTGAACGGTGCTGTACAGTTGCACTGGTAGGATAAAGGTGTGCTTCTGTCGGATCGAGAGAATTATTTTCGGGCTTAGAAAACGTAGCGCTAGTAATCGTAAGTGCATAATGCAAGGCAGGCGAGACGTCAATTAGTAAGAATGTGTACGGAGGTCCATAAGGTATAGGAAACCACCTAGAGCTGTATACCTTGCATACACCTTAACCAGGGTTAGCAAGGGGTTAGCAAGGTATCAAGGGATGCTTAATGTTTAACCAGCCTCCATTACGCCCCACCGCACTGGCCTTCTGAATTCCACCCACCCGACCACCCCCACGTCTCTCTTCTCTTCTCGAAGGCTGCATCACCGTCATCCAGCGTCCATCGACCCGTTCCTTAAGATCTCCTCCCCAGGAAGTATTATATCCTGGCAACCTAAGCCTAAGAAGGATACCGCGAACGATATCAGCTAATTCAGGAAATCATCTTGGCTCCCAGTCCCCAACCAGGAAGATCTAATCCACCTCTTTCTACTCCAGATCCTTCATCCAATCGCACTCGACAAGTTTAAGATCAGCCAGCACGAAAATGACACATTCGAATGACCGCACTTCTAATTATTCGAGCGAGAGTCACGAGGATAAAGTTGACGTACGGCTAAGGTAAACGCGGAGTGATGTTAGAAGGGAAATAACATGAGGGATGAAGGGATGCTGGACGGCGCGCCGGTGCGCCGGAATGTTTAATGTTCTCTCAGGCTGTCCTTTGGTATAAACGGGACTAAATCCAAGCAAAATAATGTCGTGTGCGAGGAGAGAGACATAGCTATTTTCATCTAGAACAAGAGCAATGGCTGTAACAGACTTGTTTCCCTTAAGCGCGACCGGTACGTTGCATCGGCGTGGCCGCTTACAAAAGGAAATCAGGCGGGCAGCAGTGTGTAAAGAGGGTAAGTTAACCGCGTTCCATCGCCGAGAGAAGCAGGAGGTTCCGTTTACCTAAGTTCTCTAAGGTCTCTAAGAGGTAGAGGAAGGGAGATAGAGTGCGAGAGAAGCTAAGGCTATTCGGCAGCCAGTACCGGAAGGGTGCTGCATAATTCATACCTAAGTAATACGTCTTACTGGGAAGCATAGCCCGAACTGACGTACCCTGTCGTGGTGTACCGTGTTGTGTAGACACCACCTCGTCCTTCTACCACCCCCTTCCAAGGCCCGCTGCCGTATTTCGGCGACCCCTCGTCACGACAGCGAGATACCCCTAATGGCAGTCTATCACATTAACTGCAAGACGACTCGGGAGGACCCCTCCCGACTAACTAGATTCCCTTTGCACATACGACTCGCGTCTTCCCGATGATTCCGTATGCGTTCCATGCTCACGCATGATTGCCAACTTGGACTTTGACCGAGCAAGAAGAGTTTAATTCCGAAGTTAAAGAGTGCGAGTTGCTCGATGTAATCGGGAACGGTAAATAGCCGAGAAGGACCAGGAATAACTGGTTCAAGTTTACCGGAAGAGTTCGTTACCGGTAGCGCAAGGGAAGAAGAAGGCTGAAATTCGATTTCAATATTCGTGGCAGTCCCTCCCGCTTCTCCTCAGTTGCCGGCAGAGGAAACTCCCGGGGTCTTTCTTAACAGGCTTACGCTTAGAGGGGACCTTGAGCTGTGCCTACAGGATCCCGCGAGGACGGGAGGGCTGCTTTGAGGAGCGTAGCAAGCTCGAAACTCGGTAAAATCTGCAACATCGGGTCACTTGGGAACTTATCTCTTCCTCTTCCTCGCCCTATCGTTCATCCCCTATTTTCTCTCTCTCTCCTTCTCTCCTACCACCTTCCTCGCAGAGGCCTGCTGCCTGCCTTTGCGTGGTGACCTCCTTTTTTTATTTCGCTTGTCCCGAGCACAAACTTTCCGCCCGCCCTTTCTCATCGGTCGGTCGGTACGGCCAACTTTCCCGATAGAATTAGGCCATTTACGAAATCGAACCATTGCTGCCCTTATCAGAAAGGAGCGCTCCCGATTCCAATGAATTTCGAGGATTTCCTCAGCAAAGCTTATTCGAAAGTGAAGGTATAACGTATGCAAAGTATTCCAAGTCCACGTGGCTGCAGCCCCTAGAGGCATCCCCATGGAAAACAGGCCTGGAATTCTTGCCAGTGGGTTTGCAAGGGGTGGCTTCCAAATTTTCTGAGAAGCAGAGAGACAAGCGCGAGGGAAAGTAAGAAGGATGAAGAAGTGAGTGGTAGGTAGTGGTGGTTGTAGGTGGATTGGTGAGGTTAGTGGTGTAGTCGCCATGCTGGCAGCAGGACATTGAGGCACGCAGGACACGACGGGCCAGGACGCAAGCCGTGCAGAGGGGTTGCCATGGTGATCTCATGGGGAGGGCATTCGCCCTCTCATCCTCACTGCCGCCGAGAGAGAAGATAATGCCGCTTGCTTGCCTGGCTGACTGCCTTTCTACCGATGTTGCTAGCACACAACCGCCGCGATATCAGAAGCCCCGGCAATAAAGCAAACGTCCATGCTCGCGGGCCCAACTTTACGAGAGGGAACACGAGCGGAGATCCGTGAGCGCCCCTCTCCCACTTCCGCCCATTCTCATCCCTCTCCTGCCGCCCGATTACGAGGCGACAACCTGCCCGATACTTTGTCTTCGTGCACGTTTGCCTCGCCTCGCCTTCCCTCGGCTACGGTTCGGAAAATCACTTCGTGTCAACGACGAACTACTGCCAACTCCTTGACTTCCACTTCCTTTCGTAGTTACCTTACACAACTTTGGACAACACCTTTTTTTACCAGCCATTGGATTTCATTGGACGAGAAAGTAGGAAACGGGAAGGAATCTTTGGGAATTGATATTCTTACTTTGAAAGGAGTACTTTTAACATGTAGTAATGATTGCGTCCCAAGCCGATACTTAGAAAGACGCGTTTACGTGAAGGACAGGAAGTAAAGTACACGCGACGTCTAATAAGTTTCCATGGTCGTTTGGACGGTGCGGGAAGACGTATGCCTGGCGGATGCTTCGACAAAGTGTCGTCGTATTTTTGGTTTACAGCGTCTAAACGGTTTGGGGAGAGCGAGTGGGTGGGTGGTATGGTCGAAGAGGAAACGGATGAGGAAGAGGCGCGAAAGGGAGTAGGAGAGGACGTCGAAGCGAGGTAGTATCCGAGCGCTTCAACGATTACGGTGTTGGTGGCGCAAGTGGGTGGTGGGATAGGTTGCGAGGAAGGAGGGGAGGAGAGGGGGAGAGGGGGAGAGGGTGACACCAGTCCCAAAGGTGTCGTTACAATTAGACAGCGCTGCCAACTGCTACGGCCTCAACCGCTAAATAACTTACCGGTGCTGACAACCCGACCGCACACTGTTACCGCTCATCGTCCCACATACATTTGTCCCGAAGTCTACGTTCTCTCTGGCGAGAAGTTCTGCCCGAGGCCTCCTCACGTTCCACTTTACTGTTCTCCGAGCACCACAAAACCTCACTGGTGAATGCCATAAAATTATTATGCCAAACGAAGAAACTGAAGGGCCAAGCTTGTCTTATTTTTCCTCCCCTCAGGCGGCTCGGATGGATTATTGGAATAAAGAAAGAAACATGAATCTTTAGAGTTGTGTTAAAAACGAGGAATTCTTGGCTGGAATTCTGCTTCATTCACTGCGGTCTTTGTGAAGCGACGTGGGACACGTGTCCTCAAATTCCTGGAGTCCCGACATAAAGAGTCAATGTCGAGGACGATCTACGAACTCCGGGCGCTTGCGCCAAGTGTTTAGAAGAGCAGAGTGCTAGTAGAAAGAAGAAAGAGGTGACGAGCGAGCACGCGGCAAGGGTGGCCCTCCGGCAGAGGTGGAGGAGGTGGAGGAGGAGGATGAGGTGTCCCTGGAGTATCGACTCGCCTCACGGGACTCGGGAGTCGATAGTCCCGTGGGATGAAGTGCTCTCCCTCCCACCCTCCTGATATGTCGCTCTCTCTCTTTCTTACTCCACTCTCCCCTGCGCTCCTTCTGTTTCTATTTCATCCCCCCTTTGCAACCCTCATCTCTTCATCCCTCGTGGACCAACTGTATGCATGCTTTCTGCTCTCGCCGACCTCCGGTAAAAGTGAAAGTTCTAGAAATTCGTGCCTTCCACTCGCAAATCAACAGCACTGCATATTTCTATTCTACAATGTTTGAACAGTGTGCTAATAAAAGACTAGACGAGTAAACGCGAGGTATTGAAACTAGGCCAAAGTAGTTCGCCCTACAAACAATAGCGGTTGGTTCTCCTGGCGTATCTAAAGGTCGCAGACGACGCTTAATGCGCCAGGCGTCGTTTACAAAAAGTAATGTTGGCCTGATAGAAAAAAGAAGAGGCCTCCACGAGGATTCCCGTCGATAAATTTTCCGGATGGCCGTATCGTCGGTGGGCTCGGGCGCGCGCGTACCTTCTATAAAACAGTCCCGCGGCGAAAAATCGAAAGCCATCGTGGAATGGTCTCCGCGCCAGTCCACGTGTCTGTGCAAGGTCGCAGAGGTATTGGCACGTAGGGACATAAGGCTGGTCGCACACTGGTCAGTCCAAACCTGACAAAAAAGATCTCTCTTTCCAACTCACCTGCACCGAGAAGTACCGTACAAAGAGTGCCAATATTTCCATTAGAATATTAACATTAAATGCTCATATCATTCAACCAGAAAGAGTTGCATCCCCAGACATTTAGAGCCACTTTAATTATCATTTCTATGATTTACTGTGAGCAGAATTTGTGTATTATTAAACCTGGAGTTGGTTCAATTTAGATCAACATGAATTCTGGACAGTTCTAAGAGTATCAATGATGAAAGTAGTATAGGGCAGTGTGTGGCCAGCCTAACGGGGCAAGCCGAGAGCTCGGCGTGGCTAGGAGAAGAAAAGGCAAGGAGAGTCACCCTCTTGCAGGATTCGAAGGGTGCGCAGCCCTCGCGGTCCCTCGGCTAGCCAGCCAGCCAGCCAGCCAGCCAGCCAGCCATCCACCCACACCCCAGGCCAATATAGAGAGAAAGAGGGAGCGAGAGCAAGAGCGAGAGCGAGTTAGAGGGAGAGTGAGGGTGTCCCTCCGTGCTCTACTACCATCGGAGCAACGGAAATTCGCAAAATGTCCTCCCCGTTCGGTAATATGTTACGCGGCCGCGGAAGTATCGTCCCGAGCCACCCTCGGCTGCGGCCTAAGCTCGTTCGCGAGGGACAATAGTTCCCCTGGCAGCCGCGATCCTGCGGCCTCCGGAGACCTCCATTTTGACTCTGGGGATTAGGCGTGACTCCGCCCCGCACGCCGGCCAAGTTTTGTCCCCCTCGAACTGCCTTCGCTCGCCCACGGAAAAGCGAAAAGCCACGCGAGATATTGATGACTTCTTCTCGAGCTGGGAGAACCTCGAGGGTCCCGAGAACTCCGGACGGGGAAGGATGCCTCTGGAAGTACGCTTCCTCTATGGTCAGAACCACTGGGATATCTCTCCAACCTACCCGCCGCAATTCTATGCACGATGCTTTAGAAAAAAACCTGACATTTTTTCGGAATTTCACTGAGACCACTTGGGTTCCTTGAATGGTGCAATACTCGTAGGAATTCTTGGAATTCTGTAAATTGTTGTAATCCCTCTGGAGATGTATGTATTGTAATCGGGAATAATTCGTGGTGAGCCCTGTCGTTGGAATTGATTTAGCGGTGGACGTGTGTTTTCTTTATTCGCTGGAGCTTTGTGTATAAAGGTTGTGAAAGGAGTGGCGCGGAGGAAGTCGGGGGGGTCGGACAACGGCATCATAAGTCGGGAGTGGTTTTGGGGGTGTTCGGTCTCTCGGTCTCTCGTTCTCCCTCTCGCTCCATCTAGCTCTGCCGCTCTGGGGTGGCTGTTAGGGTGGCGAGGATCCCTGGAGGCGGCAGGCTAAATATATCCACCCTCGACAACCCTCGAGGGAGAATGTCAAGACAACATGGCCGACGCCCGTCATCCTACAAGCTACCCTATGTGTAGACTATAGTCCGTGTTCGACCGTCCAACCCACCCCCTCCGCCGCCCCGCAAACCCCTTCGCCCTCAAAGACACCACCGCATTGTTTTAGTGGACGCGTGTCAGCAATAACTTCAACTAGCTTCCGACACTGACCAAAATTCGCCATCTCACGCGGACACCTCTAACTTCATTAGGGGAAATAGGCCTACACCATTTAGAAGCTAGAATTACAGAGGAATATTTTTCGATCCTCCAGTTTCCAGCTCGAAATATTCCTAGATCTTCGCTACTTTCCAAGGGACTATCTTCTACCTCTGGTATAACTCGCGATAAAGGAGCGGGCTAACGATCTATACGTTCAGTACTTCCACGGCGAAGACCGACATTTTTCCAGCTGGTAGTGGTGCCGGTGTCGGCCGGATTACGTTCTCGAGTCACGAATAAGTACAATCGCGAAGAAAGCCCTGGGTAAAAAAAGCACGTCGGCGAAATTTACATTATTACCCCCGAGAGCGTTTTAGGTTATCTCGGAATTCATAGTCGGCAATCGGATTTCAAAGGAGAACGCGACTAGCACTCGTTTCCTGTATTTAGTCGTTTTAGTCGGAGAGGATACAAAAATTAATTAAAAAAATGCGGCCCCTGTAGCAAGTCAATCTGAGAAGATAAATTACTAGATCTTTCCTCATGGTTGCCGTTAGAATCCAAGATGACTGTCGTCGTCAGCCGATTGCGCGTTAAATCGCAACCGTTATGTAGAGTAATTCAGGCCAACAGGGGTAGGTTTGGGAGGGAAATGCGGGGGGTGGGCGAGCAAAGAAATATAGCAGAGATTAAAAGTCACGGGACAAGTGTCTACGTCGCGGAGTCAGGAAAGGTAAGGAGTGGAGAAGCGAGCGTTGAGCGAAGGAATGAGCGAGAGAGGAGGAGGTATAGTGTAGCCGAAAGAAAAGGAGGAAGGTCGAGGAGGGCGGTATCTTCAGAACGAAGCTAAGCACCGAAGGAGGGTTTGCCTGAAATTAGCCACCCTCAGGATTACCTTGAATTAACAAATTGAAAAAAGTCACCTTCCCCACTGTCGGCCCTTAAAGCTGGCCGAGTCTCTCGAAGGAGTGCGCACAGACTCCTTGGGATCGGTGCTCGGCTTCCTTCGGCTTAAAGCACGATTCTACGCTCGGATATCGGAGCAACAAATTCATGCAAATGCTACTTGGGCTCTCGCTCCCCGGCGTGGCTGCGATACTGTACGCCCTCGCCCTATTCCTCTGCCTGTGTTCTGTGTTCCCGTATAGCCGCTGGTACTGCGATAACGCCACGTACACAGCCGGCCGTTATACACCTTGGCTACGGAACCCTGCTCTGCTTTGGTGTCGCGCCACCAAGTCGTCCCCACGATTTCCTAAGGATCCACCCGTTTCCTAGAGACACCCAGTCAATTCTCTTGAATTTCGCCTCTCGTGTCTGGAAAAACTCTTGGCCAATCTTGGAATTATTTCCAGAATCATTGCCGAAAGAATAAGATAGCTGTGTAGCTGTGTTACGATAGTGGGATGAAACACGATTGATTAAAGGATAGGAATTGTCTGATTGAAAAAGGAGTGTTTGAGAATCTGTTGGTGCGTCGGTGGTGGTTCGGACGAGTGCGCATTCAGTAAACATGATCGACAATAGACGTGTATCGCCCGGTGTTCTATGGATCTTCTTCCGCGGTACGTGCTCGCATTACGGAATCTCTTTGGTGGGATGGGGCGACGGGAGCGACGGCGGGCGGTTTGGGGGGGCTGTGGAGGGACGGGCATGAAATAACTGCAGCGGCGAATTGTCTGCATAAAAGATTCAGCGGCAAAGTGAAGGACCGAGTAAGATGGCTACGCGTGCCTATACATTTCGCGCCCGCCCGAAGCCGTTATCCGTTCGCCAAAGTGTCGAGAGGCCCGGTTTTACTTCCCCTCGATTCCCTTTTTCCCTTTTCCACTTGCTCTTCCAGCCAGCCAACCAACCACCCAACCAGCCACCGCTCGATCGATTCTACGTGGACAAAGACAAATGTCTGACATAACCAAACGGGCTACTACCTGACACACTTCCAATTCATCCACCAAATTCACATAAGTAAATCTCTCACCGCACACCAACAGTCCAATGGTCAAGAATTTTTATTTTGATAAATTGTCAGGTCGACAGGCATGTTTGGCTCTAGGAAAATGGAGGAAAATCCAAGCTTCCGAGGTCTCCTCTTTTTCTTTCCTGTCTGTCTTGCCCCGATAAGAGAAAGTCTTAGAGAATCTTATGAAAAATTCTGTGAGAAAAAGCCTTTTATTAACTGGACCTGTTAGCTGCAATGTCTTATAGGAGACATATGCAAATGGGGGTGAGAAACCTTGCGCGAGATGTCGGAATTGTCGAAATCATTCTTGGATTTTTAATGCCGGCGAGAAGGAAAGTCGAGCAAAGGGAGAAAGGAAAAGTGGAGGGTTTCAGTTGGGATCTTTTTCAACGGGCGACATATAGATAGGAAGGGGGATCTTCGATTGCTACCTATATTCGAGGGAGGAACCTGTAGGTAAGGACGCCTATCGGAAACGCCGTTTGCTGTACATTTATTGCTTCCACCACCCTTCGCGCTTCCCCGGGGTTACGACGTTATATTTGATATTGGATAGACTCCGTATACGTATCATTGGCGTCGTAAAACCCGCCGTAAATAATATTAAATAAATGTAATATGCCCAGTAAAATGCCGCTTAGCCATTGCCGACCGTGGTCTTTCTACGTAGCGATGGACCTCCTATAGCTTTAATATGCATGAAAGCAATCGCCAAGACAGTATTGAACCGTTTACGCATTCAGAAAATAATTCAGTGAAATGTGTCTTTCTCTGGAATGTATCGGTCACAAGTTCACGCATTCCTAGAAGTCCGAGTGAATCGGCGAAGGTTTTCATGGGGAGGATCTTTTGAGGAGAGTATCCGCTTTATCATTTACAAGGGACAATCGTGGATTTCCATTTTCCATGAGATCGACGGACGGCGAGCAGTCGAGTCTGGTTGGCTGGCAGGTAGGACGAGGGAGAATGGAGGTAATGCGCATCGAGAGTTAGTACATCGGCAGTATGAAGTGGAGCTATAGGCATTACGCTTAAGGGCAACATCGTGCTGCCCATAGCGGTAGCAGGAGAAAAAATCCAGTCGCCTGAAAAGCGTGGCGCGGCCGATTACACGCCAGGTCTATATAGGTTAGGTTGTACCCGGCGCATATAACGCGACATCCGCGGAGAATGCCGGACTGCTAACTGCGAATATGTCGTCGCCGAGGAAGGATCGCTACAAGCCTCGGGCTTCTCGTTAATTGTCGGTATAATTTGTAATTCGAGAGAGAGTGAGAGGAACAGAGGGAGACGCAGACGGACACCGAGGGATGCCAGAGAAACCGGAGAATAGGGAGGACGATTGTAGGATCTCGGTAGTGGCGAGAAACGGGAGAACTCCAATGAAAAGCGACACTTTACAGAAGCTACGAACTCATGAATATAAATTCAAACTTTTCCACAAACTTTCAGCTACTAATTTGTAGATAGTAATTAAAAAATATCAGCAGGTGTGAACATGGTTCTCAGTGAGAATAATATGAAACTGAAAGAAACCTGTCAGGAAAAAGGAAATGTTTACGGGGTGTTCTGGTATTTGGTCCATTGACTATCCTCCCAGTGTATTTCACGCCCAGCTACCGACGCACATTTGTCAAAGGCCGTCAAATCTCCCGACAACAAGCAGAGGCCTCTCGAAACCGATCCCCTCTTCCGTAGCCTGGCGTTGCATCCAGCCTGCCACCCGCTGGGAAATTAGCTGCGCTAAGTGTTTTATGTATCCGGTGTCACACGTGTCCCGATAATGTTTACGTCTTTACCGAGTCGTTGTCAGGAAGAGCTACGATGTCGGAGTGTGAATGTGTATCTGGGCACGAAATAGTCTGAATCCACTGACAAGTGGGGATAAGGGATTCTCCGTAGTACATTCACTCGTAGACTGGTTAATATTGAAATGAACCACTGACTCCTAATTAATGGAACCCAATGGACCTTCCTTTCCTTTTTTCCCTGACTTTTTGTTCCATAAGCTACTCTGTGCCAGGCAGAGTGAGGGCCATGCCGCTTCGCCAGATGCCAAGTGAATCGCCCACCGCGATAACGTCGGCGACGCAACGGCGTCTCATAACGGGCGGAATCTGGCTCTTCTTAATTAAATATCTATCGTTTAATTAGGAATGATTTACCGGTGGCAGGGTTCGGTCCGAGTGGAGGAAGCGAGCGAGGCAAGCGAGGCGGGCAAGCGGGCAAGCAGGCAGTCCGCTATCTAGTCGAGCAGGGCCTGATTGTGGCGTTCGATGTGTCTTGGCAATCAATGTTGGAATTATCCTCATTAGGTCGATCCTCGGTCTCCAGCTTCCCCGTTCGAGGGACTGGCGACGTTTCGTTTACGATGCCAGGCTAACCAGCCCGACTGGAGGAGGAGGGCCAACGGGAGGCAAGAACAAGCAGGAGAAAGAGTGGCTGAGGCCAGTGGAGGGAGCGAGTCCGTCAGGACGAGGAGGAGGATCGAGGAGGACAACGCGAGCTATTAGATCGGACGTTGCTTGCGTGCGGCTTCGAGAAAAACTGGAAATCCACGGCTGTTGACGGGATCGCTGCTCCCTGAAGGACCAAGCTACGCGGAGACAGAGAGGCTGGGAGCGGAGCCCTACGCTCGCTGGACTCTCCTGGCCTGGCAGTCTTCCCTCTGGATAAAAAGAAGTCGCTGACTGCTAGTGACAACTTAGCGAGCCGCAGCTCACCTCGCTCTTCCCTGACTCGACCACACACAGATCGTCCTTGCGCTATGACGCGTCTCTTTTCCCTTCCTGCCACTGGAATTCCTTCCGCCAGGACCCCCGTGATAGTACGCGCGTTCCTACCTCCATTAATGATGCCATTAAACTAGCAATTAACTGGCCACCCCGTCACTATTACGATATGCATGCCATTTTCTACTTCGACGAAATTGAGAAACAACAAGAATTATTAGAAGTCGCAATTGGAGTGGCTTCGGGGAATTCTTTTATGCATTCTTCGAAGATCCATTAAGCTTAGGGTCGCAGAGCTCGACTAATGAGTGCCTGGACTAATTGAGAGTTTGGTTACCGCGTTTATGGAGGCATTGATCATATGGCGGTAGTAAAATATAGGTAAGAGCGTAGCTAACACCGCCATATGTCGAGGGAGAGGGAGAGAGGGAGAGAGGGAGAGAGAGCGCGGAAGAGTTCGCGTTTACGTTGCGACGTGCAGTCGCCCTGGGCGACAAGGGCGCAGCCAGCTCGAAATGCGTTTTATCCCCCCTTGATTTCGGTCTCCAGTTCCTGCTATGCTTTCCCTCTTCCTCCCTGCGCGATATCCTCTCTCTTCGCTTTCTACCGCTTCGCCTTTCTACCCCTCTATCGCCGCAAGAGCAACGGATAATGTTATTTCGATTTACATATATGACCCACCCCTTCCTCTGCGGTAACTGCGATCGAGCTTCCACTTCTGGACGATCCTAGTAATACCGGGCATTTTCCTAGCCACTGTCCCACCAGTTAAACACGCAGAGTCATCTATTTTTCTAGGGAATTGTGTTAATTCAAAAAATTAATTTCTATAATAAACGAACTTCCAATGGAAATGAAAGTGTGGTTTTCCAAAGAGAAAAGCATCCGGTGAAATGTACTGTGTATCTATTGAAATGAAATTCAGCGAGCAGGCCATTATCCAGAGGCAAGGACGCGACGCAGACAGGGCACGTAATCCAAAAGTTTAGCAGATGGGATTCTGGTCAGGCTGATCCGTCTAAGTCCACTAAAGAGGGGGCCGGCTCGCGTGGAATGCGCTGTAATTGATAGGAAGCTGGCACAGTGGGCTCGATGAGCCGTAGGAAAATAATAAGTCCTGGTAGAGAGTAGCCCTGCTACCAGTGTACCAGTGCTAGTATAGTATGTATTATTCGCCCTCGCTCTCTCTCGCTCTGTCTGCGTGGGGTTAGAGGGGGTGTTGCCGGGGCGTCGCACGAGAGAGGGTGGCTTGACACAATGTATGCACCCTCGCGTGCAGCACCGCGTTGTGCCCAGATATCTCGGTCTTGGGGTGTGTCGGATGTCTATATTCGCGCGAGTACAACATCTCCGTTCGATAAACTCACCCCCCGGCAACGCACCCCACCCACTCCAAGGGATCCCCTGCACGAGGAAACAAGGAGCACGGAATTATCATACCAGCGGTGATCTCGTATGTTCTGCCGAACCCCCCGGTAATTAATGTTAATACATCGCCGAGCGATATGACAGCAGACTTTTAATTGGGCTGACGGGTGGAAGAGGCAAGCAAGGCCAATTTGAATACTGGGTCAGATAAGGCTGACGGTGTGAATACTTCTACTATAGAGTCTTGGCCCAATTAGGTGGACGTATGGGTCGCGAGAGGAATTGGGCCGATCCCCGGTGGCTCGTCCGGTAGATGGTGCGTCCGGAACCACTGGAGTAAATTACCTGACCGCGTGTGATTTAATGATACCGCTGGATATCGAAGCCCCGCTCTGTCGGAGCACTTCCGTATATATGTATATATCTGATGGCGCGTGTGCGATGCTGCTTCATTGGGATTCATTGCAAGATGTTGCATCGACGATATACGAATGCGAGGAGAAGAGACACAGTATGGGGATGTTGGAGTGACGCGGCGAACCGCTTCTTCGAGTGGCAGGTTTATTCAGTGCAAATGGGATGCTGGATAATCGAGGATGTCGAGGCAATACTTTCACGCCGGTGGAGCCAGCCAGCCAGCCAGCCAGCCAGCCAGCCAGCCAGCCAGTCAACCAGCCAGTCAACCAGCCAGCCAGCCAGCGAGATCATAGGAAAGTTCGACGACTGCATCGGCGGGGAAGGCTCCATTGGATTAGGGTGGATTAACCAATCAAAAACTACAATGCAGCCGGAGCGAGAGAGGCGCAACTAGCAGTGACATTTGATGCTGTAGCCTTTCTATTAGATTTGCGCCGTAGCTAACGTGATACGGAATCGAATGATCCGTACCCTCCCGAAACGATTTTCGGATGGCCTAGCGCACCTCCCCCCTTCCGACGCTCTCTCGTCCGCCGAATCAACTTCCCATTCGGATGCTCGAATTTTGTGCACGGCCAAGCCGGCCCGCGTAATTGAACTCTATTGGATTCTCCTCGATTAATTTACCCGGAGTCATGCAGAACTCACTCGACCGATATCCGTTCTGGCCGTTGAAATATTAATAGGGACGTTCTTTCTAACGAACGAGAGCGACACCAGTGAAAAATGGTAGAATAGAAGTGAAAGAGCTCCAGTTTAATAACGAGGGATTAGATCGATGAGTGGGACAGGAGGTGTCGCCTTGGCTATCCCAATTTTATGCCTGTCTAATACATAGAGGGCTGCTGGTAATATCGGTGTGATATCAAGAGCGTGTCGGGGGTAGAAA
Organism: Ectemnius cavifrons; assembly: GCA_964023945.1. Classification (NCBI taxonomy): domain Eukaryota; kingdom Metazoa; phylum Arthropoda; class Insecta; order Hymenoptera; family Crabronidae; genus Ectemnius; species Ectemnius cavifrons. Next base: position 809,631 of record OZ030375.1, read on the forward strand.
GGTGCGTGAAAGCGTAGTCATCACGCGAGCTGCACTTTCGTTTACACGTGGGTGTGGCGCGAATGAGTGGTCGCGCGCAATTAGTCTGTTATCTTCATCTCTCCACACCGGGTGTCTATATAACACGCGCAACTTCTACGTATCCTGTCCAGCTACGGTGGTAGCGGTGGCAGCGGTGGCGGCGGCGGTGGTGGCGGCCCTCTGCTCCGGTTTAGGCAGGTCGTTTTCGTGCTTGTTTTTAAACAGGCCTCACAGTTGGACCTTTAACTGGCGCGGTGGTTCCTGCCGGCAGCCTCGACGAAAGTCCGAGTCCGGTTTTCCGATTAGCATGCTAATTGACGCAGGTAACCCTTTAAACAGCCGTTTCAAAAACTGGGGGACACAAGCTCGTTCCGCTGGAAGACGGACTGCCGTGGTTTCACGCATCGTTGCGGATATCGAGTCCTGTCGCGATTACACTAATTGCCCGGCCTTTTCTTTAAACGGGCAATTGGCCCGGGAAAAAAGGGTTGGACAGGGTCCGCGCACTATGGGTCACGCTTGGGCGCCTTGGTAATTACCGAAAATCGAATAAAGCGCAATAATAGCAAAGCTAAACTTGGTAAATGCAGCCACTATATGTTTTTAATGGCTGAAAGGTATGAGATACGTGTCTTAACCGGGGCATTTTGGGTCCATTGCTATGACAGGCTGCATTGTTCCGATCATGATGCAGGCGAATTTGCAATAAAAGGAAAGGCCGAAAATCCGTGCCATCTGTTCAGATAATGTGGCACGCTTCGTTGTCAGTCATGTCCATCGCAAGCGTCGACAGCACATGCGGAAGGAAACTCAATCTTACAACAGGACACCCAACACCGTACCCGATGACCCGGGCAACCCAACTCTGCGGCCAACAAAAGAGCAAAGAGCGCCGCGCCGCTGGTTCTCCCCTAGCTCCAATCCCCCCCATTCAAGCGCGCTCCTCCCAAGGAAAAATTAACTAAATTTGCATTATATCTTCATCGAATTACCAGATCCGTATTATCGATAAAATTGGCAATTTAGGTTGAAGGGTGCGCATTTACCAGACCTAGGGTGTAACGGGAGAACCTCGTTCGATCCTAGTCAAGTCTATATTGCGAGTTCTACCCCAACTCTCATTTAGAAGAACAATTTCCCTTTCGCGACATCATTGTTTCGAGTAATTATTAATGCAAGAATACTATACCAATTGGAAATTGGCATGAATTGTTTATTAGCTAGTAGAATAGGAATGCGTGGAGATCGAAGAGAGATGACTGGTTGATCCTAGCATCGGGGAACAGCACTGTTGTAACCCGATACAGAGGGCATACGCCCCTCTCGCCCAGACTGTTCAACGAACATGTCGCTATCAGCACCAATCGAGCCGCACACGTCCGATACCAGACACTCGCGCCTGTACACGTCGCCAGACAAAGCAATTGGCGTACCAACTTCCACCGGGCGAGTCGATACTTTATTATTTCCGAGGCCATTTACAAAAAGCAGTATGTATGCACGTATGTGGGTTAGAGAAATGCGAGGCTTCCCCCAACCCATATTGCCGCATTACGAATTAGTCACGGCCAGTCCATTACCGATACCGAAGTAGGAGACAAGCGTAACCGCTTATCGTAGTAACGAGCGCCTCCAATCTTCCTACACCCTGTTGTTTTCGCAATGGAGCACCGTGAGAGCTCTTGCTCGATATCTCGCGAAAGGGTGGTTAATTAGTCACGATCGGTGTTCGGCTAAGTTACGAGCCGATCGTTGCAGTCAGATAACAAGAGCCATCGAAACACAAGGCACTTGCGTGCTCGATAAAAAAATAATGCAACTGGAATTCCTCGTGAATAGCGGTAAGACTTTTTTTTCAAAGTAACTTGTAAATCACGAGCAGTAGGCTGTCAATTAGGCAATGCTAGAGTTGTTAGGGTGATCGATAGATGGTGGTAGTGAGCCGGGAAGATTCTGTTATTGCCTGTAGGCGTCACCGACGTGTACGTAGTTCACTTCTGGGCGACGCATTAGCGATAATGCATGCGCGTGGCTGCAACAAATGCCACATAAACGACCTGGCGCGATCCACGTGGCGGTGGCTTCCTAGCCTGAGCAGAAGCGGAGAGAGAGAAGGGCACAGATGGTCGCCCGGGGCACTTACCAGTTACCGTCACCGCCACCGTGCACCCTACACCCTCCGGTCAAAGGGATCTAAGGGTCTCGGCTGGCCGCTAACCGTATTTATTCACGGGGCTGGCTGAATTTACCGAACCACCGCCAGGATAAGTCCTGCCTCCGAGCAAGCAACCCTGGTGTCTTAGCCCTGCCAAGCCTCTCTCGTCCTCCTCAGTCCTAGCAACACTCATAATCGCTTTCGACCTCTCCGTTCATGCTATAAGTGTTTTCACACATATTTCGAGAGAACGATAACGACAGGGAACTGTACAGCAGTACTTGACAAAAATAAGCCAATTTAATGATGAAATCAGTTAGGATAGGCAGAAGAGAATATATCTGTGTCCCGACAAGGCGTATCTCGCGCATATCGCTTCAGTTTCATCCACAGAGAGCCGCGTGTAGATGCACACGAGCCAGATCACCGGCAAGTGGCCGGACCGCCGGAGATAAGTGTGATTTATTTTAATTTCTCACAGCACCCTTTGCTGCCCGGGATTCTCGGCCCCCGTAAATTATAGCCGGGTTATATTCCGCTGTCTATTGATTTACGAGGGCGCCCTTCCGGCCACTTTATCGGTGTTACAGGTGGGTAAACAGGTGCGCCGTGCGGTTGAAAGGGTTGTCAGGAAGCAGCAAGAAGAAAAATTGGGCCTCCGTAGTGATTTTCCAATTGCTCGAGGGGGATTCTCGTTTAGTGGAATATATGGTGGCTGCCAGACACAGCTAGCCTAATACGTTTTACTGGGAGGACTAATTGACCCTATTCTCAAGTCTTGGGTTACAAAGTAATTGTTCTTAGTGTATCGGAGTGCGAGGGCTTGGAATTAGAAGCACTCTCTTCTAATTATGAACACAAGAGGGGTTGGAATGCAAGGCAAAGCGTGCTATTATTGGCTTTGGGCGTGATAAGTGTCTCGGTGGATGTTAACTTTAATTGGCTCGAGCAATGAGCAATGTGCCTTTGTAGCCCTTGAGCGCTTCCGTCTGGCATTGCCGCGCCATTTGGCAGGCAAAGTAAGTGGCGAATTAATCGGGCCTTAATTACCAGATTAGGCGGATACTTGTTGCAGTGTAGGCAGCGCGGCGCGTCTCGGCGCGGCGAAGGCGTCTCCGGTCTGCACGTCTACCGGTGTGCTAGGGTGCCGCGGCGTAATAAGATTCCCTTTAATGGCATTACACGCCTCATTGGGACTTGCCAAGTCCGAAGTTCCCGCTCGACTTTACGGCGTGTTTGACTTAACCGGAAGTTACCGCGCGCTTCCCGGCCGACCACCTTGCGCCCCCAGTCGAGCACGAACTCGAGCGAGGGGCTTAAGTCTCTCCAAGGACCAAGAGTTCACCGAGGAAAATAAGTCTCCCTCGCTCCAACTCTTCGCGGAAACCCCTTCCTCTCGCAGGAGCTCCTCAAAAATCCGATTCATTACGACTGAAAACTTGCTGGAACCTACACCGTCGGCTCCAAAATACATATAACCCCAATCTGATGGCTTGGTTCCGCGAAAAGAAAGGAAAAATGGCCGGCTTGCATAAGGAAGGGATGAGCAAGTTCTAATTAATTAAACACGCTCGACGGGCGGCACCAAAACTCGAGTTTAATTCGAACGACTGATCGTGTGCCGAGCATTGGATCTGGCAGCGGCGATCGGGCAAAGCGATCGGCACTCGCATTTGGACAATTGCGCGAAAAAGTATGTTGCTTCTCTGATTAATTACGCCTGCGAAGCGTCGGGGAACAAGCAGCGCAAGACCGCCGCCGCCGCCGGACGTAAGAAAAGCACGGCTGGATGCGAGGAGCAATTAATTAAAGCGTCACTTGAATTTTCAACGACGAGAGCCCCCGGCGGCGGTGGTAGGAGCCGGTGCCCACCAACGAAGAATCAACGATCAAAGAGTCAGATGAGCCCTGACGAGTTGGTAGCCGGTAGCTGTCGGTAGGCGCGAAGAAGCCACCGGGAGGACCCGCGATGCCGATCCCGATCGGCGTTTACAGCCGGGCGAGCAAAAAGTTCTCGCGCAGCAGAAATCCAGGTGTCGAATCGCCCAGGAGGCTCTGACCCGCGACAGACAGACAGCTCGGCGTGAGCGTTCATCGAAAGGGCTCCGGAGAACTGGACATCCATTCGAGTGGCCGCTCCTTATCTGGATGCAGGCTTCGTTCGCCAAATCTCCGTAGGAAGCCTGCCTGCCTGCCGCGCGCGCACCCCGTCGCAAGAACTGGCCAACACACATTTAATAGCTTAATTTATAATTCTCGCCGCACCAAGAAGAAGAAGAAGAAGAGGGCTGCTGGCTGTTGGGCTCAGGATCCCTCGACATATGCGAAAAGGTGGAGGAGGGAGTGGGGAGGGGCGGGGAAGAAAGAGGCGCAAAGAGGGCCGGAGTCGGGGGGAAGGCAGGGATACTTGACCTAAAGAAGAAGCGGCGATGGAAGGAGGTAAGAAGGAGAGCCCCTCGCCGGAGGCTTGTGTGTGCCGATGGGGTAGAAGAAGCCGGCGGAAAGAAGTTAAAACGGAAGGAATGCCGACGCCGGCGGCAGCGGTGGCGGCGGCGGTGGCGGCGCGCTTGCGGGCCGATGGCAAGGAAAGGGATCGGACAATGCATCGCGCACGGGGGACAGAGGGAATCGCACACTCCCTTTATATGGAGCGTCGCCCCCGTGGGTGGTCCCCCGTAGGACGTCTTACCAGGCGTCATCCGGGATTCATCCGCATCGGTAAGACCCAGATAGCCACATTGAGAACCTCTGATCGCTAACCTAGAAGGCAGCGGAGAGTGAGATCTGGCTGGTACGTGCACTGAATCAATTGCGCGCTTGTCTCCGTCTCGTCCTCGCTCGACTCTCGCTCTCCCTCCTCCTCTTCCTTCTCTTCGGCTAGCTCCACGCTCCACGCTCCACGCACGCCGTACAACCTGCTAGCTACTTCTGCTCCGATCCGAGCTATTAACTCGCGAGCCCTCGTACCTCCTAGGATTCTACAAGGCTACATTATTTACTGCAATGCTACTTGTCTGTCTCCGCGATGCTGGATATGCCGGCCGATCGGCCCTCCCGACGAAACCGCTACTCCACCATCGCCGCACTTGGAAGCCAGACATTGTTAATGGACGATGTCAGGCTTTTTTTGCGGGAGCACCTCGGCCCGCGCTCCCTCGCTCCAAAGGGATAAACGAAACTGGACGAATTCGGTCCAAGTCTTGCGTACTACTCGATTCGTCGGAGCGGAGCGCTTACTCGATCCTGGCTATCGCCGACAGTGGTACACGTGCCGGTTGTTTATGTAAGAAAAGTATCGGTTAGCTAGACGGGACAAGGCAACGATCGATGTACCTTGCGCTCTGCTCTCCAGTTTTCTCTTTTACTAGCGATGTCTAGCTGGCAATTGAGGGACGCCCGCGACGATGACGAGGAACGGGAGCGAGTGTAGGGCGAGGGAGAAAGCCCCAGGGAGAGAAAGAGAGGAGGCCAACGAAGCAGTCGGAGCTATTCTCTGAAATCCGGCGATTCTTTCGGCCGTCTTCGGAGATGATATTTGCTCGGATCAATCCATACGGTTACCATGGCGACCGGTCAGCCTGGCTGCTTGTCCACCCCCGATGGCCAAAGTCGGGAAAGCCGGTCGGCCCAACGAATGGGCCAACGGATCCCGAGACTCCGATACTGATGGCTCCCGTCCTCCCCGGGAACTCTCGCATCCCGCCAACCACCGACACAAACTCCACTGTACTCTGTCCGCCCTTACCCAAGTGTCCACACCCGAGTATTCCTAATTCCAATTCGATGGACACTGCTATGTCTATGTCCACGCCGAGTCGCCAAGTCGACCGGTGTCTTCTGACGCGGCCACGTACGACCCCCCAATCCAACCCGGTCGGCATTCTCCAGCTTGGCAAATCCAATGAAGCCAAATGTATTCATGAAGCGTTGTTTACGAAACTGACCACGTAGCCTCTTCTCTACCCATTCACTTGCCTTCTTTGCCCTGTCTTTTGCTTTGAGAATATTCTTCTTTTTCTTCCTCCTCTTTCGATCCGCTCGACCCCTGCTCTCCGAATATTACCACATTGCCGATAGCTTATGGATATGGAAAATGTTTGGGCTTGTGGAATTGCGGAAATGTTGTGTCCTAATACGAGCCTGGCTATTGCAACATGCGCCTATAAATCTTGGAAATGTCTGGAAATAGTCTGGTTGGTCGGAGGATCCTGTGCTCGCGTCTGGATGTTCGGTGCATCCTGTCGGATGGCGCTTCCTTTCAACGCAGGCATGTTTTCTTTCACAGCGAGAAATTGAATCGATGACGCCGGCGAAAGAAGTGGCAGGAGCGTGGAGAGTCTCGGATTTCATGTGAGGGATCGGGCTGCGTCTGAGCTGAGAAGATGAAATTAGGCGACGCGGGTGTCAAAGTCCGGGAGGAAGTTGGGTGAAAACGTGGGCCGACAGATGCGAGGTACTGTCCTCTCCCGGTCGTATCTGTCGCCGGCAACGAGAACCACGAGAAGCGGGAGTATTCTACATGCAAATTTATAGAGATCATTCGGACACCGGCGCTTCCCGGGCGGAGATGTACTCCCCGGGGAGGGTAGACACCAGAACTAAGAGCGCTTCCTTGTACTGTCACTCCGCTCGCTTCGAATCAATCGCATAAATCTTGACGCATCGATCCTCTCCCGCTCTCGGTAACACTCTCGCCTACCCCTTACGAAAAATCCACCTCGGTCCACCTTACGGGAAAAATGTTTGCGCCACCATTTTGTCACTCGAGAGAAACCGGCAGAAAAGTCTGCCAACAACCAGCCGAGGAAATAAGTAAAACGCTTGTCTGCCAATATGGATTTACAATACAGATAACCGGTCCGGCGAATATCTGTCCATTTCTCGCGCGCACTTCCTTCAATTTACTTTGCGAACAATAAATCTCCCCCGAGCAATTTCTAAGAAACCGAACGAAAGGTTTGCCTTCCTCGTATCACTGGTCGCCCACTTTTTGAACATTGCCAACATCCTTAAAAGGGCAAAAATACAGGGAATCGGGAATAACAGTACGTGATGCAATGTTGACGGAGGAGGACTCGAAAGAACGTGTTCACTGTCGAAGATTCCAGATTCCTGGGAATCCTTAGGAACTCCTCGAAACTCGGCTTTGCTACATTCGTCGTTGGAGAGAGTCCCTCGACCCCATACATACTTCGCCTGGCAGGCGGCCCATCTCAAGATAGAGCAGTGGATCATCGTTAACCGTCCACTGACAAAACCGCGCAGGGCGGATTGACAGGCGCGCGAAGACTTCCCGTTTTTCCTAAACTCGGATCCTACTTCCCGGAATACGGCCGAACTCTTCCGATGAAGCAGAGGGACGATATCTGTCGAGCGATGATGAAGAACGAACCAACAGCTTAGAAAGCGATGAGGGCCCACCTGTATATCAGCCTGCTGATGGACAACCCGGGAGGCGCCAAGCTATGCCAGTTATTTTATACACTCCTCCAAGCTAATTTAGTAGCAGAGACACTCAACCTTCCGTTCTACCATGCCGGCCGCGTACCAGCCCGTTTGTTACTTCCACTGCGTATTGTTAGCCAGACACGAATTCCAAGATGTCGATGGAAGAAGCATCAGTGCATCCATCCCGGCGAGAAGTAGCCAGACAGCAACCTCGAAGAAGTGGCCATTCCTCGGGGAGAACGTGATTCTAACACGAATTGGCTATGAGACTGCGACTCGAACCTCGACCAGTTTGTAATTGTCCACCCCCAGCGCTATCTGTGGCCTACTGATGTATCGTCGGGTTCTTGCTGACCTCACCGTTCTTCTTCCAGCCTCCAGTGAAAGCCAGACCTCGACAAATGCTCGGTTACTCTTGTAACTGAGTTACTCTTAATTATCTGTAGCTGGCGAAACCCTATTAAGAACCCGTGCAGCCTCAATAATCTATAAGCCCCTAAGATAGAGTCGAATGACAGTAGAATGACTAGTGCGCATCTTTTCGGGGGGTAGCGCGTGTAAATCCCCGATTACCGTGAATGGATTTGGACAATAAGATGACACGGGTGCCGTAGCGCGTGTTTCACGCACGAGGCACGGGCCACTCGAGGCATTAGTACGTGCCTGGTGTTTAGAGGTCCTCGAAAGTAATTGAGTTGGCCACGCGACTCTTCAAGTGGCCACCCCACTAGCACCGCTCTGCGCTTCTCCCTTTCGGTCTCTTCTACTCATTGCTAACCACCTGTTTTGACCGGGGAACACCAACCACGCACTCTTTTAATTCTCCCAGTATAATACTGGATTCGCCAATTCAAAATCTACTTTCCTTCCAAATAATGTGAGGTTCCGACTGAGGAATTGTTAATGAAATTGTTAATGAGTAAATGAAAGTAGAAGCGTGAGAGGAGATCAGTAGCGATGTAGAGTGCTGTCGAGTGAAATTTGCGTATCCCTTTGTGCGTAGGCTTTGACATACGGTCGATAGACGCTTCCACGGCCCTTCTGTAAGGTAACGCACCACGCCAACTTCCACCCTTGCTCTGTCATTGGACTCCCTCGAACCCTGCCCGCCTCGCGGATGCGACCCTTCCTCGATATCTGTTTGTTCGTTTTCTTTATCGAGATAAATGAGTCCTTTCGTGCGCTCGTGCGCCTCCGAGCATTGAATCGCATTCGGTTAATGCGAATGCGAGGGCACCGTCCAGCAGCCGGGCGTGCGAGTATACTTGCGTTTACAGAGCTCCTACCTATTTCACGCAAACTCGACGACCTGCCCGCACTGCTTCCCCTTCGCAAGACCACTATCCCCATGATTAACTCGCTCTCGATCAAGCAATGGAAACAAACACAGCAGACTCCCGCATAGAGTTCATCGGCCACTTTCAAGATCACATTATTCTACCAAGTGAAATATGGAAGTGGTGGTGTGTCTCGTGATAAGAAAGGCAGAGAGCGAGCAGTGCAATCTAATAGAAACTGATTTAGCCCGAAACAATCTCGCTCTCAATTTCCGCCAGGCAATGTATGTACCCAGTGAAAGGGGGGGTGGGAGGTTGGATAGCGAGCAGTGGAGGTAGTGGCTGGCACGCGAAATCTCAGCGTCATGATGGAAGATGAGCGCGAGGGTAGGCGATGGAAGCGGAAGGTGAGCAGCAGGAGAGGCAGAAAGGCGAAGAGAGGAGATCGATTTCGTGAAGCGAAAGGCGAAAGCCGAGGGAGGTGTAGGCAGGAGGCATAGAGAGAGGACCGAATGCCATTTAGAGTCATCCACCGTGTCTCAATCTAGGGGTACCCTTCCAGCCAGCGGCGAGCCGTGACGGCTGGCATCTGTTCTGCGGCCCGGGACCCCAACACCAGTCGAGCCTGCCTGCTTCTGCTTGCCTGCCTTGTGCCTCTACACCATCGACAAACACACCGTCGATCGCCGATGTCGTCTCTCCTCATGGCGAAACCGACCCCCCTTCGCCGCCCACCGCCCATCGCCTATCGCCCACCGTCGCCCCACGAGCCCGCAACGAAATGCCAAAGGTCCCGTGACGACACCTATCCACGCTACAATACCGGCAACGACTTTCCACGCAATTTCACCGACGAGTATAGTCCTACCAACCAGCCAGGCCACCCCTTACGTCCCTTTTATAAGTGATTCACTCCGGCATCGTTTATCGGTTGCACCTAATCTATCGGGACGCACTCCCAAGACGATTGCAGAGGATTCGAAGAAGGAATTGTGAGGGGGTCTATGAAAAGACATCGGTGCTACGTGGAAGGTGGAGTCTAATCAGGAAGCCAGGACGAATTAGTCGTAGTTGGATGTTAATTGCAAATGATGTCGGAGGGCTAATTGTGAAAGGAAGGCCGAGAGAGATAGTCGGTGAGAGAGCGGTGGAGTGGAAAAGAGCAGGAGCGAGTGGGGGACTTAAGAAGTGGGCAAAAGAAGGAGGAGGAGGAAATGCCTTCGCCTTCGGTGGCAAGGTAGATCGATGGCGATTTTTCACTCACTTAGCTCGGCTGCGCATCAATATGCATTAAGCTGATCGGTTCTCCCTATTGGCTTCTCCTATATCTCCTCTTTTGCAAGGAAAGGGAGATCGCGGGAAGAGAGGACGCCGCCAGGCACTCGGAGAGGGTTAAGTTCACCCTTTCTTCCGGCACTCCTCGGCATTTCCTCGGCTATTCTTGTAGAGCCGCGGCAAGGAGAGTGAGGCGAGAGTGGTGGAGTGCGGCAAGTTGTTAAGATATTCTTCGAAAATAAGGATAGCGTATCGGGGGTAATTCTCGGCAGGCGGAATAACCGTAAGAGAATCGAGCCCGAACAGTGCCGAGTACGGCTAAGATTCCACGGCTGCTCTACGAGGCTCTTGGGTGCGTTTCGGTATCTGGCTAGGCTCCGCGATCTACCTAGCCCAGACACCGGAATACGGCCAGCTTCCTTCCGCAGCACAGGCCCTCTCCGCCAATCAGCGTCCACCGGCTCGACGATTTCGCGAATGTCTTCCACGAGTTTTCGCGATGGCCAAACGGGATTTCTTCCTTTCCGCTATTCAACCTCTCGAATATTCCTCCCATAAATAGCGCCGGTCTTTTTTGAACGCTATTAGCTTACCTCTCGCTACGTCTCAGGGGTTGCCCAAGCACAGATTCCAACCATCGAGTGCTTCGATAAATGATGGAGCTTCGATGCTTAGCATAAGCTTTCCATTAGTAGGCGGAATAGATCGAGATATGTCAGTAATATCCAATCTAGATTCCGTACTGGCTTCCATCTGTCGATGCCCACTTGATCGTTCCCACTCCCCCCCGTCTCTCTCCCCGTTTTCCCCCACTGGTATTTATCGGTCACGAATCCAGGATGCCGAGTGAATTTTTTCGCTGCTGGGCTAATTGGACGAATTTACGAGAGAAGTCCGTGATTTTTGGGGGCCTAAATATGTATTCGGGATACACGTGGCCCAAACCGCCGTAATGATCCCTTCGGAACCCAACGGAGCACGGAAACTGGCACGCAAGAACAATGTCCATTTCCATTTTCATGAACTTTTTAATCAAACTCGGCGATACTAATCCAGGATCGATCAGGCCGGACCAAAGGAAATATTAAGAGGTTTCCATTATTTCTTGGGGGGGCAAAAGGGAGCGGAGCGGAGCGAAGCAGAGGCGGTTCGGTCTCATTTTTGCGGATGCTGGGAGCGGCGGAGAGTTCGGCCCGGAGAGAGAGAAAATAATTAGCCGCACAAATGGGCTAACGGGGCATTATTTATTCGACAATTTCGCGCTCGAATGACCGAACGGTCGCTGCTCTCGTTTCCATGGAGTGGTGGGCACGCGAACTTGTGCGCGCGCGCGCACGCAACACTCTCTCGCCCATTTATTTCACGAGCACGTGGAGAATGGAGGGTGTGATACCCCAGCGATGGGGTCCCATATGCCTCGGCGCAGAGGAACCAGCCTATTGCTACTCCAGTGTGTTTTGATTTCCCTAATAGTCGCGTTAGAAAATAGCTCGGGCTTCCAGGAGCAATGCGCTCGAAGAATGATGACTAATGGCTCGTTCAGACAGGCTCCATTACTTCGGAAAGTATTTCTAAAACTGTAGAATTGATTCTCGACAACAGTCATCTATGAAGAGGGGTGTAAGTGGCGATCTAATGAACGGCTCTCCACTTCACTTTGCACCGACTCGTCATTCGATTAATAAGTCTTATCGATGTGTGTCATCTGCGAGTGTCTGCGTCGGAGAGCGGTCATTAGCGTCGGCTATCTAGCCTCGATCGCTTCGATCGCTTTCCTCCGAAGTAGTACTGCCATAGAGACGACCAGTCGAGCACACACGCGATCAGACACCGAACACGTACTACTTGTTACTCGGAATAACATCAACGCACTGCGGTTCGAACATGTGTCGCCGATTGCACGCACTTTCACCTGATTAGCCTGAGCGCAGGACGCCACCAATTATTTCTCCGTTTCTCTCACTTTTTCAGGAGGTCTATTCAATAGCGCTCGCCACTTATCAATAGAGGATCAGTGATCGCTATCGCTGGTATTAAATGCTATGCTTTTTAATAAAGGGCTTCGACGATTCCCTTCGCTCGTTGCTCTCGCAAAATTGGCGGTTCGGCGCGACGGAACTTTTTCGGTGCGCGCGGAGGCCGAGCGATATATGTCGGGCGGGCCAGAATTTCCAGGAATAGTTATGAGGGCCAAATTGAATCTTGGCGCACGTCCGCAAGAATTTTGCGCGCCGCGCCTCACCGGCACACATATTGCTTGGGAGCCGGAAATCCTCGCTCTCTGTCCTCGATATCGAATCCATATTGATGGAGACTGGTGGCAAGGGTGGCCACCCACCGCACACCCCCCATCTCTGTGTGTCCCTCTGGCCGAGTCGGACAGAGGGAGATCCTCGCTGCCGTAGAGGGAGCAGATAGACAGAGACAACGTAGCACGATTTCGCCAAATTTGCATGCATTAACGCGACAAGCGCGACTGATTGACAATCCGTATGTCATTGTGACGTCAGTCAAATCGCTCTCGAGCAGCACCACCAGCACCACCAGCAGAATCCTCCGGTTGGCCTCTGCCTCCGCGCGAGCTGCTGCCAGTCGCCATCAATTAAGGTAACGATTGATTGTTACGCGTTTTAACTCCGCGAAGGGAATAAACGCTCCCGAGCGCCGCGCCACGCCGCGCTACGCCGGCCTCCTCTCGAGCTCCACAGTCAGCCATCGAAAAGTCCGATATCTCATCGATTGCTGCGCCATTTCAACCTTTATTCTCCTAGAATTGTGCGTACAAATACCTCTTCCTGCTTCTCGAATAATCAACATTATTCAAGCGAACATCCAAGCGCCCTTGGTCGATCGATCTAGTTGTTGTCGATTAAATGTAAAAGAGGAATAAATTATATCGGATAAATATTGGTATTTGCCGAAGTGCGTTTAAAATTCCGGTTGATTTTCGAAAGAGATACTGTTAGATTGGCGGCAATTGGACAGCGATACGCGGGAGACTCGATGATGAGAGGGTAGGAGTGGGAGAGGGGGAGTGTTGGAATCGAGAAAGTGTGTACGACGGATGGAGGAGGACGCCGGGGTGTGGGCATGGAGGATTTTCGTAATTATGGAACGGCGTTGCTCCCGGGGGATTCGTCAGTCGACGGGAGAGCCGCTGGCACTGGCCGACCACGACAATGCCATTTTAATTATGCATGTTAATTGGTTTCAGAGTCCGCCGTAATACCTAGCTTCTCTAGGACTATTCTCGCGACGTGCCTCCTCCACCCGTTGCCCGAGCCGTGCCGATATCTCTGATCGATTGTCTTTACCTTGGCCAATAATCATCGCGCTGTAAGATGGACTCAAGCGGGTTTCGTTGAATTATCAACTTTTGCCACTAATAATAATTCATCATAGTTTTATTGCTCTCCTAAAAGTCTGGGGTTTTTGGTGGTAGGGGAGGGAGAGGAGGCTAACAAATGGCCGTGTAGATGTAGGTGGGTTGCGGGTGGGTGTTCGTGTTGTTTTTTCCTCCCTTTTTCAGTCAAATAGGTATAGGCGATTGATGGCGGGGGAGAGAAGAGTGGGCTGCGTTGTACTTTCTGCACAGCTGAGTGAGCATGTCACAATCGAGCAGGACCACCTCAATCAAAGTGGCATTGATACCCTTCCCCATCTCCCTTCCTCTCGGTCTCTTCTTCCCTGGCCCACCCTTTCTCTCTCTCTCTCTCTCTCTCTCTCTCTCTCTCTCTTGTGAGAGAGCTCTCCATTGTGGTTTTGTGCGAGACCGAAAATCTATTAGCCTGCCGATATATTTTCCCGATCGGATCGCCGGGCGCACGCGTCACCCACATACGGAGAAAAGGCAGACACAATTGAACGTATGTCCAACTCTGCGAAACTAACCTCTCTCGATGCTAAATTGGCTGCTCATAATGGTTAACTTCTACCCCAATCAAATATGGTGCCATTCTTATAAAGTTACAGACACTTTTTTCGCCTGGTGTCCTTGTTACACATTTCGGGGACGGTGACAATTCAATCTATCAATGGAAAGGGGCGGAAGGCGTGCGTAGGTTTATTTTTCGTAGTTGGCCCAGAGGAGACGCTCGAGGGTGGGATTGGAGTCGCCACGCGACTGAAACCTGACTACAAGCTACATTACAACCGCATTGCCAGGATGTTGTCGTGTGTCGAGCATTTCTCCGATTAATTCGTCCCCTGACGAGTAGTCCGGTCGCCAATCTAATTTGCCAAAGTACGATTTGTCCCCCATGAATAATGGCGGGCGTCTCGTCGATTCCGATGTACCAAGGCTCGGGTTATGGGGAGTATTGGAGCCAAGTCGTAAATCGAACTTTCTATTTCTCGGCTGTGCGCGGTCGAAGAGGTGTATCGATGAGAGTAGAAAGAAAGAGAAGGCGCGCGACCGGAGCGCGAGCAAATCGATTTAGTGGAGCGTGGGAGGATATAAGGCGGTAGTTTTTGAAGGGCCATAAATAGAGTAGCAATGGAGAAATCCCGGGAGCTTAAATCGCAGCAGGTGTTGACAGGAGAGGAAGACTTTAGGCCGAAGGAGTAGGGCAAAGGCGTGCGCGCGAGCCCAGCAGGCTTTACCTGTCAGGCACACCTAACACATGTCCCCGGGATGAGAATGAAAGCCCGGCAACACTGCTCCTATCGAAAGAGCCTCCAGAGTGGGTGGTTGAGCACCCCTGGAGCGCACAAGATGTCCTCCTGAAGACTATCTCGGGCCGGGGTGTCCCGCGGGAAACCTCTTCCTTCGTAGCGTTCCTATCTCAGGACACTCTATAGCCTATTCAGATAGGAGGCTCACCCTACTATGCTCTCCTATGTTAGCCAGCTGCCGAGCAAAAGAAAGAGATAGCCCGCTATAGGTTAGCACCAACACCGGCGCGCACACACCGAGAAAGGGGTGGATGATGCTACTACGCCGATACAGAGAAAGACAAAAATAGAGAGAGAGAGAGAGAGAGAGAGAGAGAGAGAGAGAGTGAGAGAAGGAAGCTCCTCTTTCGAAGGACGAGTAGAAGCTTGTACAAGGGAAAGGTATAAGTACGCTTGAGTATTCAGGTGTTCTACTATCACGGCGCATCGTCGAACGTATTCTTCCACCCCGAAATCCTATCTCTCAAGCAGACACCCTCGAGAATGTACTACCTGTAGCCTGACAGTTCGCGAGAGTAGCAAGCAAACTTAAGTAAATCATACTGCTGAACTCTAGTGTTATAGTGCTAACACTTATGTCGTTCTAATGTCGTCGTGCTGTTGCCCGGTTAGATCATAGTGTTTTAGAGCACCTAACACCTTCGGGCAAACATTCAAGACTTTATGGGGTTGGAAGGATCTCTTGTACAGTGTCCGCCGCATTGATATCTTTGTCAAGATGATTATGGTATTTTCCAGAGAAACACTGAATAGTGATAACAGTCGGGTTTACGCGGTGGCTCATCGAGAATATCGAAAGGTAAAGGCAGCGGATAAAATTTACGAGAGGCCATCACTCACCGGTCGATGATCACAGGGTCGCTGGGGGTCTCGTTTCTGTTTCCGCAGCTCTTCTTGTCGCAGCATCGACTGCGAGAAAAAGAATGATTTTTATGAAATAGTTGTGAATACTGGGGCGAATGTTTTCGGGCAGGGTTGGCCCTGCTTTTCCTCCCATTTAGCCAGTGGCTCTGGAAGGATTGGGAGGTTGGTGATACGTTAAAAACTAGGAGAGGACTTGGCGGGCTCTCCGGGGGTGGAAGCGTCAGGCCGAAATCCCAAGGGCGAATGAGTCAGTCACCCTTCGAGAAGGACTGCACCCCCGTATGCCTCGTTACGTTTATGGTTTACCGTTCAGAGGGTTGGGGCAGGCTGGCTTGCATCGAGAGCGGATGTTTTCTCGATGCTTGAATAAATAATTATCCACTGAATCGACAGCTTTAACAATAACTTCAACAATTCATTATTTTCTGCCCTTTTTCGTTGTAATACACACTCGACTACACATCGCTGATTCCAGGAATTTGAATATTGTTAGTGGTTCAAGTTCAAACTCACCTGCACATGACCTCGTGCGTTAGGAGGACTCTGCACATCTCAGGATTCTTGTCCTGGCCCTCGTACATGATAGCCTGGAAGAGAGCAAGGAAAAAATCGTTATTGATATGAGAATAAATTGAGAAAGAGTAGGAGGAGTAGAAGTGGGTGTGGAATGGATAGAAGTAGACAAGATGTCAGGGAAGATTGGCCGACGAGTGCAGTTTCGGAAGGGAGCGCGTGCCCCGTAATCCTTGGGCGGCGCAAGCAAATCCGTTAAGCCTCCTTCACGACCTTCTGATTGATTTTTATTTAATGACAACAGCCTGTTACCCGGTATTCATGCTCACGCAGTCGGGGAACGAGGCCGGGATTAGCTCTCAAGTAATATAGTGCGAGGAAGCCCCTTTGATCTGGCCAAACAGATTCTTGAGACCCTCGATTCGACTTTCCTTTATCTATTCCCACTCTCCAAACTCCATTATAATAGTACTATCATACAGAATCGCGCCAGTCAACCCAAGAGTTATAGAGTTGGAATTTTAAATGGTTCCAAGTTGCCACGATAAAAGCGAAGGACAAAGAAGCAATGGCAAAATTCAGGTGTACAGGTGTTTGAGGGGGATTGTGGGGGTAGTAGCGTGGCGGTGAAACCGGTATCAGTTTAGGCGCGATTTATTCATAGGTGAAGGCATCGCGGCGTTGCGCTGTGTAACGATCTAAATTGCCGGAGTTTGCGAAGGAGCGATAAAATGTAAATACCCTGAAATACAGTGGCCCAGGGAATTCGTCGAGTTGACGGGAGCGGCTCTCTCCACTCGCTCTTCCTCTCGCCGCCTTCAGAGAGGAGCGTGTAACGATATCAAATACATTCCGGGGCTTCCGCAGCGACTTTCCAGCCGCGGCATCAAATATTTATGCGAACGAAATAACCGAATTGCATCGTAAACGAACCGCCTCTCACCTTGCTCAGCAGCAACGTGTCCCTCTGCCTTCCCACACGCCCAAATCAGAAATAGATTCTTCAACGGAGAGTCAAGAAAAAGTTACAACTACCGTCCGTCTGTGTTCTACCTTTTTGCTTTTCGATACATATTTTACAAGGTTTCATTCGTAAATGACCTTACTTCCCCATTGCGAAATACTGTACACGCCAGTGTATCGACTGTTCAATAATGCGAAATGAAGTATAAGGTCATCCCTGAATTTCTGAGAGGTGAAGAAGCGCCGCCGGCTCACGTGGCAGTCGCTCGTTACCCACTCTAACAGATAAGGAACATGCGATCTTATTTGTACCGGGTGTAATTATCATAAGTGTTCGTCCCGTTCGCCCACCTTTACTTACACGTCAATTAAGAGGACTATTTTTACTGTTTTCTTTTCCAGAATCTATCCCCGTTCATTCTTTATATGGTAGTGCGAAATTTTCAGGGCTTCCGCAGGCGAATGAATGATATACTTTCAAAGTGGCACGATGTGCTGCCGGGTTATGCAAACGTATCGAGTGTCTAATAATCCTTGGTTAAACACATGTACGGGATGGGATCGCGCGTCGACCGTAATGTGGCATGGGACACTATATTTGCCTCCCGCCGATGATTACCCGTGTCACGGCGCGTTCTGTTGATTCTACCTGGCTCCCGCACATTTGCCAACAATTTCGTGCAATTACTTTTACAACACCGTTGCCCTTGTCTGTTTGCTCCGCGTTGTTCGCCGCCTATCGAATCGCCAGAATCGCCCGTTTCCTCGAATAACAAGATACTTTTTAATTTGCACGCCAAGATTGCCAGATAAATTGAGAGCTTTTGTGGCAATTTCCATTTTCATTACAGAACCAATCGAACATTACTTTCACACGATTAAGGAATCATTTGGGTGCTAACTTTAAGTTTATTTTCACTAATTAGCACTCAACTGTAAACCTTTGGTCATCGGTCTTTGACAAAAATGGGTGGATTTTATACAAAATCGAGTCGAAGGACTATTGCATAGGAATTCCTGGATAGCCTGGGAGATCTTATCCCCAGGATATCGCGTGGTTGTGTCGTCGCTGGTCTCAAAGGGTGCTTGACTCACAAGTAGATGCATCGGAGATGGTTCGGGGGTGGCCGAAGGCAGAGAGACGTCAGACGGTTTATTCCTGGGGGTGCGACCAGTCAGCATCGGCCCCACGGGGGCCCTTTCTTCCGTTTTGCCTGCTGCCTCTCATCAGGAAGCATTTGGGCCTCAATTCCCACGGGAATTTCTCGCGAAGGACTAATAGCGAGAGCCTCGGGAGAGTCTATGCTTCAAGACTTCCCGACAAATCACCCTCCCCCCACCCCTCTCACCCACCATCCCTCTTTCTCTTTTAATTAAGATCTTCCTTCTTCGATCTCTCGCCATTTAAAAATACCCCAAGAAGCCAACCTCGACAATGCAACCTTCCAGTTTCTATTAATTAGAAATATCTGTGGGAATGATTCTATTTCTAATGTAATTCTAATTCTGCAAGGGGTAATATTATGTTGAGTGGTGAAACATTTCATATTTGTTGTTGGAGCACCGAATGTTCAAAGGGTTGACGAGCTTATCCGAGGGGACAAAGATCGACTCCCAGCGACACCATTGTAGACAGGGAATGCGAGTATAATCCGTGGGGCTGAGCGTTCACATGGGAAGAGAGAACCCAGAGAAGAGAGAGGGATGAAGTTGGTACACAGAGGCGTTTGGTAATAAAAGCGTAACACCACTCAGAATCCTCCCTTGGCGAGAAGACACGGAGACGCAGAGGGGTGCGCGCCGGTATAGCTGGTCGCAGTGTAGTAAAAGAAGAGCGCGCGCGCGCGCGCGTACAGAGGAGAATGGGGCAGATAAATTCGAAGATAGTCATTCAAATCTGCTGTAATGATTTCCATCCCGAATCGATTTCAAAAATCCCCTGGGAATCCTAGTACCCGCTGCTTGGCAGCCACTCGGCAGGAACGAGGAGCGTGCGGTAGGCAGACTGTCTGAGGGCGAAGGGACTCGGGAACCCTCGCCCTTCGAAGGAGAGAATCTACGTCCAGTGTACGCCGGCGGGGATGACCGGCAGCTCTTATCTACCAGGGATTAACTTATCTCCAACTTATTATTTCCTTAATCTATGGTTAAACACTCATATTTCAGCATTTGCCACGGGAAACCCGCCGAGATTCGACTCGTTCATGCTGATCGCATTACAATGACAGCGGTCATATTCGCGGACGGCACTTTTAGGTATCGATAGTAGGGTGAACGTAGGACGAAAGCTTTCTACTCAACATAAGTTAATCCAATATTTAAATTAAACAGGTCTCATTTTATTCTCAAAGATCGTCAAGTAAGAATTCCAAATAAAGATTTGTTAAGAAACTGAAAGCGACAAATTCGGGAACACATTGGTTAGCGAGGTCGGTCATATGAAATCAAAATGATCCTTCGTGCCCTCCTCCTGGCCGGGTTCCTTCCGGAATTCCCGGGTGGCCGATGTTTTTCAGGGCGAAAAAAGAGCGAGGGCGGCAGAGAGGAAGGACCGCTGACCATCTCCAGCAGCGGATGGAAGCTCTACAGCTTAAAAGGGTTAGGTACAATTTCCTGTTGTTCATTCATTTAGAATAACGGCGCGCCGCGTACTCGCGGCTCTCCCCTTCGCCCACTCTGCCGCTCGCTTCCTCCCCTTCTTGTAAATGCTTTTTTATCCCCGGAACTAATTACCATTTAGCATTTTTAATCCCGCGAAAAAGCGCATTCCGGATGCTGCGTTCCCCGTTCTACCGTAGCCGGAAGTTCCCCCTTCGCTAGGGAGTCGGCTGCAAGCTTGCACGTTGTAGCTACAAGCGCACCTTGTTAACGCCATTCCGCACTTTTTCTCGTGCAAAAACTCCTGGTACTCTTTTGAGGTACGCATTTTGGGAATGTCCTTGCTTAAGTGAAGATAAATCGTGCCAGTACAATTGAGCAATTCCTTTGCATTCTGCAAGTTTCACATGGGAAAATAGTTTGCGACTTTGCAAGTCGGACTTTTCTATATGGCGAAGGAGAGAAAGAGGAATGAATGAGTGGAGAGCGGCGGTGGCTAGACCAGGCAAGAAATTGAAGGCAGGCTTAAGGGTCGGAATTTTCCGGGGGGGCATCTCCTCCCCCTCTGTAGCCAATTATTGCGGATTTATAACCGACCACGGTATTCGGTCTTGGCCTCGGCCTCGGCCTCGGAAAAGCAGCATTTCAGAATTGCAATTTGCAAGCTCTCGCTTCGCCATCCCTTCTCAGTTTCCATGTGTGCCCGGTGCTGCGCTCTATCAAATTCTCCAGTCGAGCGTGTGGAATTTCAATGATTTCTTCTCGTGTTTCTCAAGAAGATACCCTTCTGATATCCTCTAACTTTTACCAGCCGACTCAATTAAATTGTCAGTTATATAATTTATAATTATTGGAATTAGAGAGGAATAAGAGGAAGTTTAATGGGGATTTTGTTAAATAGCCGGCAGTGGTCGAATCGAGATGGAGAGAGAAGTAACAAAGTAAATACATATATCGAGTGGCTGTCGCGTAGCTGCATGTCGTGCGCTCGCGCGGCTGCTGGAGCGGAGTAGACGCGTTCAATCGAGGCTTTGATGTATAAATTGCAGCTTTCTCGTTTTCGATCCCGGCACTGGCATTTCTTCCCATTCCACTCTCGACTCCACTCTCGACTCTACCTCTACTACTTCTCTTTCCTGAAGCGCGATTCTTCCATCGCGACGACGAGGGTGTCCCGGCATCTATCACTTCCACTTTTCTTTACCTCCTGGCCAATCGCTCTCGAGAACTATCGAGGCGTTTACTCCGCTCCGGGCATCACTTCATCCCTTTTGTCGGGATACTCTCCTTCTTATTGGAATCATTGTAAACCACACTATTCTAAATCAAGCGCTCCTCCGAGAGGGAATTCTATGTTATATGGAGATGGAAAGGACCCCTTTGTCTTTCGACTCCGGCCAATTTGCAATATTTTACTCGGCAAACTCACTGAATTGCAAATCTCCTAGTTTAGAAATGAGGGGAGTGCAAAAATCTCGAATGTTAACACTCTCTCTGTCTCTTAAAAAGTTGGAGGAGCCTGGAAAGTTTGCGTGCTGGATATTTGGATATTCAGAAGCTTGAAAAGACTAAAGACTTGACAAAGGATATGCGGCTGGTAAAAAAAGAATCTGGCGAGTTTAAAGGAAGTTCTGTGTGTAGGAGCGAAGAGGGGATCGATTCGTCTCCAGTAGCCCGAGGATATTCCGACGGCTCGTGAGAACTCCGATCCGATTAATATAAGGAATGGATCGCGAATTGAAGGCCGGTCGTCTCTGCGAACGCAAGCCCACCGCGGCTTAGTAATTTAATCAGCTAAAACTAACATCGGCTCTGTTTCCCCAACCCTCGACACCGAGTCGCCGACTCTCTCTCTTTCTTCTCCCTGCTCCCCGTAGCCAGTGTGCCGCCTCGCCTCGCCTTGCCTCGCCTCTTCTTACCTCCGTAACCGACCGACCCTAAGATGATTTAATCTGCTAAAATGGTGCAGGTACCTATAGGCACTTAGGGCGGCTAGGGGTCGCGACACGAAACAAAATAATTCAAGAAAGTAGCTTGCGCCTCCTCCCGCACGATAAACCTCTCTCCTCCTACCTCTCCTTCTCTCACTCTCTCTTTAACCTTCTCTTTTTCTCCCACTCGCAATACGGATTCCTAACTGGCCTCTTTCGCATTTCGTGCAAATAAAAAAAGTCTGCAATCAACCAACGTAAAAGACACACCCTAGTTGATCGTGGAGATCAAAGGTGGTACGATAGATAGGTATGAAAGTGTAGAAATTTAATAAGAGGTTAATTTGACAACTTTCTCACTTTCTAGCAATTTCTTTCTGTTTCTATACCAATGCTTTCTCTGGCTGCGTTTGCCGATATTGCGGTTCGAATGATTCAGGGCTTATGTCAAGTGGCAAAACGAGTGACACACTGAGCAAAAGCTGGATGGGGTCTATCTGTATCATCCGATCACTTGGCGAAGCGCGGGCATAGAGTTGCAGCTTGGCGGTAGGTGTTGGGAGGGAAAAGGGAAAAGGGCAAGCGCGGCGAGTGCGCATAAGGGGCCTTATCCGACTGGCGATCGCTCGTCTCCCGTATTTGCGTTCGCCAGAAAGCTCATGATCCTTCTTTGCGCGCTATCTCGCGGCTGCGATCTCGCCTCTCTCGCTCTCTCTTTCTTTCTCTGTGCGAGTCGACTGACAACACGTGGGCTCGCCACGTGGCGCAGATAACAGGATGGCAGAGAGCCACACCGCCCCGGCGCCTGCTCTGCTACCCCCGAATACCTCGCTCTCTCGCTCTGCCAACTGGGGGGTGGCGAGCAACCCCCTGGAAAATTAAGCGCTTGTACCTCCAGCGATAACACACTCTCGGCAACCATCACCCTCGTCACCGCAAATGCCTGCGAAAGAGTAGCTTCCTTCCTCCGCGCAAAACTCCCTTTGTTCGCCCTGACATTCGATATTTATTACCAGAAGTGTACGTAGCTACACGTAGATTGTAATTATAGAAATATTGGATCTTTCGATCTAATCTAATTGCTTCTCTCAATAATATCGACTTCACTTAGTACATTAATAAAAAAGGTGACATACCTGTCTGGTGGTAGAGTCTATCAGGCGCACGAAGATGTCCTGCACCTGCCTGGCACCTGTAACAACAACAAGATCTCCTTGAAAGACGAGCACCAAAAGATGAAGTTCGCTTGCCGAAAGTAATTCGGCAGTGTGGCCTGAACGGCGGCGGCGGGCCTGGCCTTATTACAAGGATAACGTGGCTCATTATTTGTCGGTGCTCGTGCCGCGAGCAGATATCCGCTTGCCGGCAAGAAGAAGAGCCATTAAGCGTAGCACGCCGGTATTCGTGCGGACATGTGCGCGGAATACGACGAATACGGAAACATGTCCAAATCCTGACAAGTTCGGCGCCGCTGAAAGGGGCCCCTCCTCGAGAAAAACTTACATATTAAGGAGCATTTAAGGCGGACGAGGAGAGCCAGTGGAACCAGCCGGACCAACGATCGCTCTGCCCCTCGGGGGACGTATGCACAATCTCCGCTCTTTTTGCATCCCACCCTGTCCCACTCCTCTCCTCTCCACTCCACTCCTCTCCTCTCCTCACCTCTCCCGCCTCTTTCGCTGCTACCGTATGCACTTTGAACGCGGCCGGCACTAACCGCAAGCAATGAGACCGTACGACTAACTCTTGTCTTGTACGTGTTGTGCCTTAATTATGCCCTACCCAGCCTGCTTAAGGCGCATCCCTCCAGATACCACCGACCTCTGCCAAACATGTCACCGCCACTGATATTTCATCCAGTATTTTACAACAGTAAGATTATTGAATACGAATATCGAAAATTTGTGAAATTGAGGATGTTTTTTGTGAAGTTTTGCCTTTGAAAATTTGTTGAGTTGGGGAAATTCGATTAAAAAGATTAGTGATATCGAGTCGGTCGAAGCTAGGTTCAAAGTTCCAGATCAACATTGTCACGTGCATTATCGCGTTATCAGTGAGCTGGGTATTGCCTGGCGAGTAGGTTTCGGAGTGCGACAAGTTTGCCGAGGTGGTGTGGGAGTGCGAGAGTTGGCGCGGGCGTCTTCCTAGGGGAGCAGGGTAATCCCAGGGAGTATTTCGGACAGACACCCCCGTGGCTTCCGGCTTCGCGTGTCCGGTAAGCCAAGTAATCCCGACATAAGACTCGCAGACCCGCCGCGCCGGCCACTGCTATCCAGACTCACGCCGCATAACGTTACTGCGGAT
Source organism: Ectemnius cavifrons (assembly GCA_964023945.1). NCBI lineage: Eukaryota > Metazoa > Arthropoda > Insecta > Hymenoptera > Crabronidae > Ectemnius > Ectemnius cavifrons. Next base: position 833,654 of record OZ030375.1, read on the forward strand.
TACGATAGTACCCGGCTACCGAGAGTACACCAAAACTAGCTCACAAATTACCTCGAGAAACCGTCGCGGCTTTACCGGAAGTTATATAGCCAGCCGCGCGACCCTCAAGCAACCAGACTCTCCACTTATACCAGTAGGAAGTCGATCCTTACCACCGTTCGGATTTCAGGCCATCGGAAACTTTGCATGCTATGCTTTATTCCTTCGAGTGATCAATTATAGCAATTTCAAATGGTACGATCAATCGTTTAATTTCACGCTGCTCCAAGAAAGGCGCGCTTCCAGAAATCAGGGACTGCAACGAAGGCATCCGTGGAATGTGATCCGGAGAGCGTGGAGAATGGTCGAGGAGATAACAAACACTGGGGCTACTTCTGCCTTCATTTGCAAAGTCCGGCATGCCGGGAGAGGATGCACGCACAAAATCGCCGAGCGTGCAGGCTCAAGTGAATTCATTTATGCACGGCTTCCACTTGGCGTCTTAAGGGATCACGCTCACCTGGTCTGCGGGCCGGCGACATTTATCAGGGCCGCGACAATAAAGGCAAGAGAACGTGAAGAAGGAAGGCAAGAACGGTGGATCGCGTGCCAAGTCCTACTGAGAGCAGCCAGATAGATCTAGATCGGATGGCACCGGCATTGCTAGGCAGAGGAGACCTCGCCCTACAGAAGAACTCGACCGAGCATCCCACTCGACTAGTATTCCATTCATTTACCACCACAGGACCAATCCTTACCCATTCCACTTCCTCTCCAAACTCTCTCAAGAATGTTACTGATTGATAAGAGAACATGAATGAAACTTGTGGACGTTTATTCCATTATTCAATTAAAGATCCATTCTTGACTGATCTCGGACAAAATGGTAGGTTCAATAACACTCGGTGGCATCTGTTTGTCCGAGGAAGTGGAGAGAGGTGAGGAAAGGGCGCCAATTTGTCTTGGGCCATACATACATATGAGCCGGGTGGTGTCCGGGGGATTTGGTGTATGAAAGTTTTATAAAGTGCGCCCGGCGAGTGTGTCCGGGCTGGAAAGAGCGATCTGGCGAATCGGGGGCATAAATCAGAGCCACGCCGATCGATCTGGCGATCTCAACTCGTAAAGGACATAACCGGTACTCGGGCCCGTCGCAAAACGTATATACGCACACGCCGTTATTGTGCTACGCGTCCTGGTAAACCGGTCACCTTCCTGCGAGGAACCATTTTTTACAGCGGGCACGCTAACCGGTGAAAAGCACTGCCTCAAGATTAATGACCGAATGTTTTATTTATACCTAACGATCCCCGTTGAACCGCTGCTAATTTGATTCTTACTCCGCCGGTGGATTTAGACGGGATTCCTCATGCTAATCAGCCTCTGACGTATAATTGAACGCTCTCGGCCCAGCCGGTAAAACCTATTAACGGACTTGCACTCGAACGTAACCTACCGATTTCACTCGCACTTCGAGCAAAGACTCTACCTTTCATCTAACAAGATATCCCTTTAAACGATAACGACACAAGGCTCCGGGCAAAGTTTCGATGGTACTGGCAAGGGTGGCTCGTACGAAGGGCAGTTTACAGTAAGACGAAAGGTGATCCCCGGTATTCCGGGGCCCGCGACAGTTAATAGTCATTTCTTGTTCGCGATGTTGGCAACACGTTTTAGTGCCCATAGAAGGCCGCGGTTACGGGCCCCCGAGTTAGTCTCTGCCAGCGGGGCAAAAATGCCGCATTGATTGATCGGCTCCCAGGAGCGCGTGCAAGAACGGGGGCCCAAGTATGAGACTTGGAAAAGAGGAAGAGCCGGCCTCTGGCTCTTGCCCTTCGCCTTTCTCCGTCTCCCAGCCCCGGCGGAATCGAGCAAGAAGAAACTGTCGGTGCCGGTGGAAGGGAGTGGTGGTTCGTGGGTCGTGGGCCGTGGGCCCGCGCGGACCGATTGAGAGGGAGAGGGCCAGATGGGGGGCAAGAAAAGAGGGCAAAGAGAGCAGCAAGGTAGCAGTTGGTATCGGGGCGCGCGTTCGCCTATATGGAGTGAAAAACCGCCGGCAGAAAGAAAGAGAGTGCCCGAAGGAGAATGCGAGAGAGAAAGCTGGGCCAGGGAATAGCGCCTTCGCTCTTTTGCAATATGTTCATAATGCGCACGCGTTTTTGGGAGGTCTGCTGGTGGCTCGGACCACCTCTAGACCATCGACTTCTTCTGACTTGCCCCCCTCCTTCTCCTCCTTCTCCTCCTCCTCCTCCTCCCCCTGTCCCTACCCGGGACTAACTCTTTCGTCTACATCGAGCCCTCCCTCCCTTCTCTCTCTTCTTCCGAACGATAGCGGGCCTTTTTTATCGGCCGCTGGGCCCTGTGACGTAAAATATGTCTCTGTTGCGCGCGGCTCTCGAAAGCTTCCTCGGCTTTTTAGCGGCCCTCCGAGACACCGCGTGCCCCACTGGAATGTTGATGGCCCGTCATCGTCGCTTTCCATCCGACTGTCACACGCGGCGCTCCGCTCGACCCGTGCGGCTATGCACGCATTTGCAGATCGACTCGATAGACTTTTTTCCCTTGGCACGTCACACCTCCCATCCCACCGACACAGGAGAGAAGGGCTCGCGCAATCTTATGGTTTATGTAATCGGTGAGCTCGACTTTAAATCACCAAATAAATTAGGAGGCGTGGCGCATTAAGCAGCCAGAGGATTACTCACCGTTCTGGTAAAGCAGATGCAGACTGTAGTGGATGCCATTGTTCGTCTTTTGGCCCTCGGCTTCCTGGAAGCAGAATGAGACTACGTATGTAATTAGATGCCTGCCGCCATACCGATACTGCACACGACTCTCGGGATTCTTAATAATAATGTAATATTTATCACAGAATCTCTAATTTATGCAATATGAAATTGATTCTAATGCACATTGGCGAGCAGGCTGCCCTTATCGGCGCTGCTCTTCGCGGCCAGTCCTATTTTAATTAAGTGCACGCTCGCGTAACTGGCCTGGCTTGGCCTGGCCTGGCCTGGCCTGACTCCACCTCACGCTAATTATTAATTTCTTGATGCGCTCGTAAGAGCCCTACCATTACGTATGGCGTGCGATGCATAATTATCATTCTGCTTGACGAGTCATGCGTGCATCGCCCGCCATATGCCACCCCGGGCTAATGTATTTTCAACTACCCACTCCTCGGGATCACGGGCACCCACGACTTTCCGGCTCTTTAGACCTACCGAGGGCCACGTTTCAACCTCACCGAGCCTCCCATCGATTTCCCGTCAAATTCGCCCAATTACGTCTCTCCGCCGCCGTTGCCGCCGCCACTCGATGCTCCTGGCCTAATTAGGCCTTCTGTATTAAGTTATTAACTTTCCACGTCCCGCTTAATTCAGGCCGATTACATTTCAAGTGACGAGCGTAAGTCATCGAATCGAATGGTTGAAATTACAAGTGGCAGGGCAATCGGTGCTATTTACAAGTTGGCGATTTCACTTTCCAGCCAATCGGGTATATATATATATATATATATATATGTGAAATCCGCGCCGAGTTAATAAAGCGATTCCACAAAAGCGACATCCCGCGCGCGGGCATAAGTGTGCCGCGAGCAAGCATTCGTCGGGCTGGTTTTCGATCCGCTTTTTGCCCGGCCTTAATTAAAAAGTAGTCCCCGAGATCTGGATGGGAAAGAGTGGTCCGCCTATACCTGATTAACGTCGATCGCGATTTTCGAGATTAATGGCCGCAATGAGGACCGTCGACAGCCAAGGACTTAATGCTCCCGGCATTGCCGGGGAAAAAAGGAACCTACGAGATCATTGATCCGATTCAACCGAGCCCAAGGATTATTCGAGGGAACTCGGAGCGCGCCGGACTTCCTTGGAAAAATGACGTCTGGTTTCCCTTATTTTCTCCAATCGTCAATCTTAGTTGGCTCACTTACTAGAACCTGTTTTGCAAATCTTAATTTATAACATTTGCAATAACTTATAACTTATCCATAGAAAAGTATGTGGAAGAAGCATTATTATTTACTGTGTTCGAGTTACCAATAAAACTGTCCTTCCTCTCAAGTTGGCGTAGGCTCTGGCTGATAGTCGGTGATTAGTTGCCACTTTTCCTAATTAGATTGCCCAAAAAATATGCAAATTTCGACGAGGGACGAGAAGTGCGAGGCACATATTCGCGCGGGTGGGGAGCGAGCTCCTCGCACTGATGTATGTGTGCGGTGCATGACCCTAATTAATAGGGAGGCCACGCGATGCAACTGTCCTGGCCACGTGAATTATACAGACACGCGAACCCACTAGAACTAATGGAGATATCGGCATGAACTTCAGAAATTCAATACCGAAGAGCATTTACCTTCTCCCTTCTAGACCATTGCCAATATTTTCACGATAGTTTAATCTTTCACCAAAATTTAAAAGGAATACACCGTTATTAAATCAAGGATGAATCGAGAAGAGATTCTAACAAAGATTGTAGAAAAGATCCTTGGAAATCAAAGTCTTTTTACGAAATGGAAATAGCGATCTTGTAATTCTCGGCAATTGAGCTATTATCCGCACTTCCGCCTGATAATTCTCGGCCTCCAAATAGCGAGAACTATTCCTAGACAGCCTAGACTCGACGATAGAACAATCTCCATGAAGTCCGCGTTGCTGGTGGATGGCTCGTTAGTTGTACTGATGAATAAGTCATTTACGTTGATAGCTAATAATCCGTCGATTTTATTTGCCTCTTAAAGGAGAACCGCGTCACTGCTGTCCGGCTAACGATTAAATTAACATCAAGCCATGAATCAAGCTCCGCTTAACTGAGTGGCCTGATTGCTTACTCGAGCAACAATCACCTGTTTCAACTATCTATTGGAAAATCTTTGCTCGCCCAAGTTTCAATGTCTCATTCCTCGATATTTTCTCGAAAACTGCTTTAGGATTCGTTTTAACTCAATGCACTCTAATTATACTGATCTTTGGATTTCGGTTTTTCCCCCGATTCTCCCTCTAATTGCCGGAAAAGCAGTATGTGTATCCGCAGCCATCGATATGTATACGCGCACGCATTGGCGGCCGCTGGTTAATATTTGACGTCAGGCCACCGATGGAAACGGCAATTATCGAGATAAGCCCACGCTCCCACGATATTCCCCGATGTCATAAAGGTCCACCTATCCACCTTTTTCCCTCCCATCCCTGTTTCCTTTGCAGAAGAAAAGTCTGCTCAGTACGAGCATTGAAATTCCAAAGTTCTCACTCACCCACTGTCTCATTTTATTTTTAACTTCTTCCTGCTTGGAAAACCTGAATTTTCTAATGAAAGAAAATATTCTCGATCGCCAGCAGATTGAGAAAGAAAATTGAAAAAGGGGTTGATAGCAGGAAAGTGTCATAACTCTTGGCAAATTAATAGATCTTATTGGTATGCCTACCTGATCCTTTTCGACGAAGCCCATGAACGATGTTCTTTCGATCTCGATCGGCTGGCCGTGCCGGTCGTAAAGGGCGATGACGAAGTGGAAAAAGTTGCTTTTCCTCAGATTGCTCGGTGGCTGCTTCTCGAAGTGTGCACGCCCGACGCCGACCCTGCAAGAAAAATCGCAATGAGGATCGCTGCGCTCGCACTCGGGCATCGCGTGCCAATCTAACCTAGCTGCCCACATTCCACTACACCTGTAATACCTAACTCCCTGCTATAATTAATAGTTCATTAGTAGTTTTGGATAGCAATGAAATTTTTCTATATTTATTATATTTCATGAGTAATGAATGGTTTAAGTGGATATTTCCATTCATGTTTGATATTTCGTGGTGTTGGCTTGGTGAGCAAGGGTTAACCAGGAGTATCCGGTAGGAGGCGGGCCGGGGACGCTATGAATATCGTATGAATGCAATAAGAATGGCCAAGCAGCCGTAGGGCGCAAGACAAACGAGGCTGGTGTGTGGTGCGCAGGTGGCCTCTTCGCCTTAAAATCCCATTAAGGTCGCATGTGTCGAGATTAGGCCACCGGACTTCCCTGCCATCTTTGAGTAACGACACTGAGACTACCCTTTTATTCACTGCATATACTATATATACCACTAACATTCCACGCTTTACTATCAACTTTTTCCAATTGTTTCCACCGCTAAACTTAATGGAACTGGTAAATTCGACCAAATTCGAAAAATGTCCAACTGTCCGCATTCAGTTTGAAAGGGGTTGAAATCAAAATGCTCGAATTTAGCAGCATCGAAACGTATAAAACCTGTGCAACAAATAATCAATCAAAATCAGGTAGTATATTATTTACACTCATGATACTTCAAACGGAATGTAACATGAAATTCGAGAGTATCCCATGAATCCCGGGCGCATGAAAAGGTCTGGGTGGTAAATTGCCATTATCGCCGGCAGCATTAGCATTATTGTGATCGAGGATCGAGCCGGCGTGAAAAGCGATAAAGGTAGGCCAGGACTAGCGGAGCATCCGGTCGGCTGGTGCGGCTTGTCGGTGGTGGTGGTGGCGGCGGCGGCGGCGGCAGCGGGCGCGTACCGGAAAACTGAATCGACTGGTCCGAAAATGAATAGCGGCAGTTTTGCAGCACATTTGCGAAATAAATGATGGTATCGGCGGTGCGTTTGTCACGGCAGCGGCGTCGCGGGGGCGGTGGGCGGTGTTGGTGGTGGTGGATGCCAGGCCTGGGCCCGCCGGCATCGCACGCCGCACTGCCAGAGAGGGTGGTGGTTGCAAGGGGTTCCAAGCAAAACGGCGAGGGTTCCTCTCTCTCTCTCTCTCTCTCTCTCGCTCTCTCTTTAGCTGGTGGCATCTCTCTCTCTCTCGCACTCGGCCTGTTGAGCGGGGGCGAGCGTCGGCTTTACAGAGGGTGGCGGATCGCGCAGAGAGAAGCACCACCGAGAGCGGAGGGAGGAAGAGCGAGAGGGAGCGGAAGTAAGCCGGGGTGGGGTGTGATGTACTGCCCGTGTCGATAATTATCGGTGGCTGATTAACCGGCCGCCGGTTCGCGCCCCATAACTCTCGACGTCCGATTATTTTGGCCCGTTTGCTATGCGCCAATTCCTATATAACGTGCGGCAGCGGCGGCGGCAGCGGCAGGCTTGCCCTCTCCCCACCGCCCCCCGCAACACACTCCACTGTTATATTATCACCCGCGGTGACTGCAATCACCCGCACGCCCCGATTCTCACCCCGCACACACCACCTCCCACACCCACTTGCACCGGGACACACACCTTCCCGGAAACTATTGCGGATTTGCGGAAAACCGCCCGGAAGATTATGCCTGTTAAAATAACAATAATGCGCGCGGTCACATCCGCCCCATCCTCCATTTTACTAGGCCGTTCGACGCCACCCCCCTGGGTTAACTTTCGGTCCTGGCCCAATAGGGATTTATAGTAATTAGCCACTTATGATTTTCATATTTCGGGGATCCCAACGGTTGTACGAGTGAGGATATGAGTTAAATAAAAGGAATAGTATCATCCATCGGCACCGTGAAACGGGGGAAACTTATCTAAAATAATTTCAGCGGATTTATCTGAGGGCATCCATTTTTTTCGTCGGTGCCAGTGTGACGCACGAGCGGGTTATATTTCACTGGCCGCCGTAAATCCCGCCGGCGAATAAAGATAGAGGATTCCATAACTCATTATCGGGGACAATTAAAACTGTCGTGAGGGACTGTGTTGGTCATGGGGAAAAAAACAAAAAATATCAAACAACATTCCTTCGATCTCTCTGGATTTTTGTTGCGCGCGTGTCTCGATCGGCCGCCGATCAAACTGTTAAATTCGGGGTGACAAACGAAAATCGGGCAGGCACTTGTTGTTGCTCCAGTTTTTCCGGATCAAATATTGACCGGCTGGCAACTCGACGGCGAAACAGATTGGCGAATAACCGTTGGCCGGGTGCGCGCCGCAGTTCATACTGTTTTGCGGTGGTACGTGCCCGAGGTCCTCCGTTATTCGGGGTGAACGGGCGATGCATTATGAACGAAATATGCGGATAATAGAGGGGCTTGCGCCGCGGATACGCGAATTCGTGGATAAAGCAATCGCGGAGAATTACAATAAATCCGCAGTTAATGCAGACACCCATACAGTCACACACACATACTTGCCAAGAGAGGAAGAGAGAGAGAGAGAGGAAGAGAGAGGAATACACACACAGACAGACATAGAGAGAGGGTCAGAGACGCTGGCATCCACCCACGTGCAGAGGGGCGGTAGAGTGTCGGGGATGTTAGTTATTACGAGTTACCTCGAGAGCCTCGCACTCTATTTACTCTCTCTCTTTGTCTGGCATGCGCACAGTTCGCGTTGCCAGAACGTGATTCATAATGCGCGCACACCCCAGAGATAATGAGCAATTTGTAATATATCTGTATATGTAATTCGCTAATTCGGAGGACGTTACCGGTGAGGCGGAAGGAAGGAAGGAGGGAGGAGGGTGGGAGGGACGGGCGGGGTTCGATAAAGCGAGAGGACAAACAGCCACAGTTTCACGGCTGGATTTACGCGCGAGAGCTTTCATTGCACTTACTTACCGCGGACATCTGTTCATTTCAGGCCTTGTTAACGATGCTTCGTAAGAGATAGCGTTTCGCGTCGAAAAACACGTAGTTCATGTTTCTAATAATCCAAGGGTGAAAGATAGGACGCGTAATGTGGTAATCCGGGTTCGAAAGGAGGCAGAGGGTGAGCTGGCGGTATATCACGGGGGGTTATCGAATTTTTGTCGCGGTGCACTCGCATTCCTTTTACTTTCGTCGGCTCGGCGGAGAAAGGCATCGTTTTTAGCGACAACATCACGTTCTCGTGTCCCTCGCACATCTCTGGCTCGTGGTGCCCTTCTCTCCCTACTGGCGAAGCGTTGGTTTACTGCTTCATTAGGTGGCTAACTTTTTTAGGGCTTTTTAAAAAGCGCGAGAGTTTATGTCTGTTTGCCGGCACTGTTTAAAACAGTTTCATAGGCCCTCACTCCTGTCCGCTTGGCCTTCCCTTCCCTCTTTCTCCCAGTTCGCACCCTCTTTCGCCTCCCTCTCTCTGCCTGCCTGCCTGCCTGCCTTCCTTCCTTTCGCACTTCTCTTCATAGCGAGAGGAGAGAACGCAACTTTCGCCGCCGGTAAATTTGCCGCCAGACGACGGGACACTCTCTCTTTCCTTCTGATACACGTTTTGTCCCTCCGTCGCTTGGCTCAACTGCCCGGCATCCTTTCAATTAAACGACTGCAAGAGAAAGAGGGAAAACCGACGAACTTCCGGAGAGCCAAGCGCTCGCGCGCCCGCGCGGTCATTAAGAACTCGGCGAAAGTCTCAGTGGACTTCTTCATTGACTTAGGATAGACTCGAGAGACTGTAAAGCAATGATACTGCCATGCCGAATGGTTACAGTTTGCAATAATAAGCATTCGAGAGGAACTCTGCCTCGGGAATTTGTCAAGTTTGAATTCTTGGCAACTGTTGCGAGTTTACGGCGGTAATCGAAGCCGTAACGCAGTCCGGGGGAAAGTTAGCGGGAGGAGAAGTAGCGAGTGGAGTAATAGAAATCCAATTTATAAACAGGTGTGCTCTCGAGGCCGATATCCGGCTAATTCCGATACTAATCCGAGCGACGACCTGCTACTGTTAATCGGCCGTAACTTGTCTGTTTATCTTGCGAAGAGAGTAGAGTCTGCGGCCTGAGTCGGTAGAAATGGAGGCAAGCGGGCAGGTAGGGTTCGGGCAAAAGGCGCTAAAATTCTCAATTACATTAACTCGATTCCGGTCGACGATGGCTGCCGGTGTCACGGGGGTTGGTGTGGGGTTAGTTAAGAGAACCGCTATTGGATTAGCGGGGGCCTTCCCGAACCGAGAGAGAGAGAAGCCAGAGCGAGCGGCCGACTCTCGGTTTACCTTCCCGAGTCCTCGTGTCTCTACCTTCGTCGTTTGCACGTCGTACAAATCCCTTAAGCGAGCCAGCAATAAAGCACGCTTTATCGTTCGCCAAATGCACCTACGTGCCGGAAACCCCTTTGGAAATGCTGTCTTACTCCGGATAACCATCCACTCACACACATCACACATCTAAAGATTGCTACTTCGCTGACAAAGTCATTGTCGTTGAAACAAGTCCTGACATTTGTGGATCATCCAGTCAAATCAAGCGTTATAGCTTATATTACGTATTTCTCCTTGTATTCTAACATTTTTCAATATTTGGAATAACCTTGCAAGAAATATGCAATTCTCCTGACTTACAATTCTATTTTAAGACCAAAAATCAACGATTTATACTTGAAACTTTATTGGAACATAATGATTGAAGTTGAACGCTAAAGGAGCATCCGCTATCCGTCGCGACGGTGAGCGACGGAGGGATTACGCCTGGCCGCCGTTCGATAATAGTACTTTCTCCCTTTTTCTATGCACAGTTTCTCACATTCCTTTTTATTTGCAATGCTTATGTGTATCACAAACAGATATTACACATTAATATCTATCGGATACCCCTGAATATTGCACCCCTAAGAAAATCTAAGCTACCTTACACACCCCTAACTTTCAATTTCATCTCTCTCTTACTACAATCGTTATACTCTAATAATTTTCACACTATTCCACCATTAAATACATATAAAAATACGATTTTATTCATCTAAGAGTAAATCTTTCATGTACCCAAACTAATAGCAGCACTGACAACCTCTGAACCGAGTGTGGGATGGAATGATTATAGAAAAGTTGTACTTACGTTCCATTATCAGCAAGTGGTGGCTGTGCCCAGGCACGTGGGAGGGGTGTTGGTTCCTCCTTGAGTATCTGTCGCATGTCCTGAGGGCCGAAAACGATGGGTGGTCGTGGGTGGTGATGGGGTGGCGGTGGTGGAGCCACACTGGCACTGTAGAGCTTGCGTCCCCAGTGGCTTTCGAGCTCGACGGGACTTCCGCCGCCGGTGGTTGCGGCGGTGCCGCCGCCAGCACCGAGTCCGAGCCATGGCGACCCCCCAGCACCCACGATCGTGGAGCTGGGCAGGAGACCGCTCCACTCGTCGGACCGCGTGGTGAGGCCGTAAGGATTCTCTTGGGGCAACAGGCTTCCTGCTTCCGGTCACACTCCTCCGTAGAATATTCCTCCTCCACCCTTTCTACGGCTCTCCTTGCTCTCCTTCCTTTCTTCCTTCCTTCCTTCCTTCCTTCCTCTCTTTCTCGACACGCGATCACCCTCTTCGTCAAAGGGATTTAACTTGGCCAACGCAACACTTGGTACCGACGCTCATCAATTCCTTCAATGATTCTCTCTAACCTGTCTGGCTGCGCTTCTTTGCTCCTCGGTTCTAACGCGCGCGATCTGTCTCACCGTCACAGCATTCACCTGGAGCGAGCGAGGCCCACGTGTCGGCGCACATGCACAAACGAATGCCACGAGTTCCCGATCGATTTTCTACTCTGACTCTTTCCCTTTCTCTTTCTCTCTGTCTCTCTCGATCTCGATCTCGATCTCGATCTCGATCTGTCTCTCTTTCTCTCTTTCGAGTCACTCAACACTGTCCTGTCCACTTGAACCAAGGGATCCGATCCAACTGGCTGTCTCTCGAGCAATTCTCACGATCGATCGGATTAGAGGTATTAGCTGGAGTGCTATCAAGTTCGTTCGTCACTGAACCCGTTCACCATAAGCCAAGTCACTGGCGGAGAGAGAAAGAGCGCGGGTGGGGATCTGCTGCACAGTCGATCAGTCACGTGGGAGGCCTTGATATGGTAGGCCCGGGCTCCGTTTCTCAAGAAGAAGAAGACGATTCTCTCGGTTGGCGAGTCCTTGGAGCGATGTCCTCGGAGGTATCCTCCAACGATCCACTTGGGATGGAGTGTTATGGTGGCGGCGGTGAGGTGAGAGCTCGTCGCGAGGAGGCCCCTGCTGTAATCTGAGCAGAGCGGAGGACAGTGTGGCCCGGTGGCGCGTATATCGTCGGCGCGAAAGTGTCGGGTTGGGTATCCTGTGGCCAGGAGAGAGGTCCTTCGAGGTCCCCAGCCGCGCGTTGCTTCCCGTTACGGCGCCGCCTGTCGAATGTGTCAGGGCCGGCACGAGCAGCGTGCCACCGGGTCCCAATGGGGTCGGACTTGCATGTTTTTAGAGGGCGGGGCTAAAAAAACCTCCGCGCATCGTCCTCTCCATTGGTCTTCTCTCGTCCAGCCACTGCATCCCGCCAATCGCTGCTCTCTACCCTAACCAATTGGAATCCGGCCTGGCCTGCTCCTACTACGCCCACCACCCTCAACTTGAGGTCAGTGGCGCCGCTACGGCGATAATACGAGGCTGTCATTCCGGCACGCGCCGTCTGGCATCGAGGACGACGTCCTGTTACCTCTCCGCTGAGAATAACTTCGAATATGTAAAACCCCATTTAAACAAATCCAAATTTAACGCGAGGAATCTTGTTATAGTTTGAGAATGATTTCTTCATTAGTCACTGTCCTGGTAATTAATTTGACATGATACGAGGGGTAACTAACCCCCAAGAACAGAATTAAAACCTTATCTGAATCTTGTTTAATGAACAATACCACCCTTATTTTCGACTTATTTAAAAATTAATGCTTCGAGTGACATGCATACGATGATGATAGAGTGGAACTTGATTGTTACGATGTCGGTTCCAGATTTAGATAGACAATCATGCATTCCCTTAATTATAATTCACGAAAGCATCTAACTTTGATTCCCCGGCACCGATTTCTTCGAATTGGGATTGACAGAAAGTCTCATTTGGACTACAAAGATTTAATGGGAGGCTGCGACAGGTTTTGCCGAGGAACACCTCATACCGATGTGGAAGCAGTGTCGAAGTCGCACCTAGCCTGCTCCAGTTTTTATGGGAGCGTAATCAGGTACGGAGAAATCGGTGGTCTCTCCCCTAGGAATCCGCCAAGACTCACTGCCAGCTATTTTTCTCTCTTTCCCTCTGCGTTCGTCACGAGCCTTACCTTCCCGGTAATTTTCCACACCTGCTTATCATCGCTGTTCAAAGGAATCGGCATTCAGGGAAGGAAATTTCTTACTCTTATTCTATGGGGACGAGTCTCCCATGGAATTTGCCTATCGCGGCACGCACCAAAGAATTCTTCCGATAAATTAAAACATTGGTTCGATATTTTTTTCCCTAGCAAAATTTCATCAACTGTAATTACGAATCCCGCTAGCTTTCTTAATGGATCATGCGGAGTCGGAGTGTCCAATTTCTCGAAAGTTAAGTGGCCCGCTCGTAAATTAAGCGGGCAGATCGGCAATTTAAGAAACTTCCGTGGAGAACGGAGTGCATAAATCTTACGGGCGGAGATCGAGGTTCACGGCGAAAAAGTAATTATAGAATTTGTTTGAATAAATTTATGTGTCAGTGCGGGGGTGGATGGTGACTGTCGGGGTGTAGGGCGATCCTGAATTTAAGAGGGAGGAAAGAAGGATCTCCGCTAGTGTTTCTCAATATTCCACTTCCTTTATTCAAGGGATAGCCGTCCGTTCATTGCTCTCGTTCGAATTCGTCGGTGAGAATCACTGCTCTAAGGACGAAGGTCCTATCAAGTAGAGATAATGTGTTCAGTGCCGGGTAATTTCGTTTCAGCCTTTCTCTTCTTTCGTTATTCCTCGCTACACCTTTTGAATTCTCGCTCGGTCCTGCCAATAATCTTAGAGAATTATTACTCCTAAATTTTATTTAAACTTTTCTTGTACTACAGAATTGCAAATGTTATCTTCTAATGCTAAAAGCTCCGGTCCTTTTTATTTTCTGTTACAACTGTGAGTGTAGAACTTAAAGTCAAGTGTTTCTCGACTGACGTAAGAGCGGCTACTATTCGCATGCAGTAACAGTAGCGGCAAGCGAGTGCGAAGTAAGAGAGAAGATTAATACCGATCTCATGGCAGGATAATGAAGTTTAATGAGGGTCTGCAGGCGTCACGCAGAATGAAGCGTGTGCCGAGATGTGCGCGCGCGCGTGCCGAACCGGTTTTTACACAGCATCATCTCCCGCTTCATCTCGTTCTCCCCCCCCCCCCTCTCTCTTTGTCTCTCTGTCTCTCTGTCTATCTTGTTTTTTAAAACTGCTCTCTTTGAGTGGCGTGATTCATGGGATCCCTCTCGGCTGCCCAACGGCCTGTAACATTGCCACCTTATGGCAATGTGCTGCGCCTTCAGCGCCGGGCCCCATTTCCAAGCACAGGCTGCCATCTTTTTTGCCCCCCTCCCGCCGCCACCTCCTCTCGCACTCTGCCGCCCCTCAAGAAAAACGCCTCTTTCTCGGCAAACAAAAAATTTAATATTGCACGGACACTGCTCTCGCTTCGCTGGCTGCCAATATTATTTCCACGAAAGTCTCCCTCTGCCGAAGATTAAAAACTTTACCACTTCTGTTCTTTGGTGATACTGTAAAAGAATTGATTGTCCAACAGTGTTCTCCATGGCTAGTTCTCTGGAATGGATAGGCTTCGGTGTAAATACGTGGAAAACAGGAGTAAACGAGAAGCAAAGGCGCACAAAAGGATCAGAGTCGCAGGGAGACCTTAAATATTCCGGTAATCCAATGGTGAATGGTGTCGAGGTGGCTAAATGTCTCAATGATGTCAAATGAACATCAGCGCGCACCGGCCAAATCCAATTATCCTGCGGGAGGGTCCTGCGATTTGGCGCACTGGTACGGCTTGCAATACGTACAAAGTGCGCCCCGCAATCCTACCGACTGGAATAGAAACACTCTAAGCCTATTATTCGACTATGATAATATTTCGATTCTGGTTTCCGTGTTTGTTCTGCTGTCTATTGGAGTTTCGACCCGCATATGTTCCCTTAAATATCCCTTTAGCCGTTTAACCTCCAATACCACAAGGAAACACACATGCAACTATTACTTTGGTCTTCACAAATTGTCTTTCTTGCTTGTATCTTTCACGAGTGAGAATTTTCGAGTTCTCAAACGGCAAAATTGAGTACTGGACTAACAATAAGTAGATCGGCGGACAAATAGAGTGGAGAGCCGGAAGGTACACAAAGGAAAAACCACAGGATGCGCAGGTTGAAAGTGCTCGCTTTAATGGTGAGAGAGTGAGAGGGGAGAGGAATGATAACTAAGAGGCGGCACTCGACGAATCATGGCTGCAAGTGCAAACAAACTGGCGCATAGAATTCTCGAGACTCTTGTGTGCGCGGCACGCACATGTTCGGCATCGCTAGGTTCGAGGGGTTGCATGGCCACCCTACGCAAGCCTCACATATGTCAGGAGCTGCTCTTGGACAGGAGCCTTCTCTTCTCTTCCCCTCTTCTCCAATACACCGGCCGCACCATCCTTTTATCCTACCATAGAGCTGCGCTCGTCCATCCTCTTCCCCGGATAGTATTACTACGGGGCAAGTGTACCCCATTACACCGACGCACGCCCGCGATGTTGGGAAATCTGGTGAATTTTACGCGCGCAACTTCAAGTATTTTCGCACTTGATATAATAAAGAATTTTATTCAATATCACAATAATAACTTGTATAACTTTATCTTAGATATTATAGGATTCGAAATTATATGTATGTATTCGATAGATAAGCACTTTGTACTTTAGAATTGTGTAAATCCAAGTCTACTTGTTTCAAATGTAGCATATGTTGCGAATCACATACAGAAGTAAGCATAGCAGTATGAATTGGGAATGTTAGAAAAGTAGGAAAGAAAGTGATACACGCGTCCCCGCATTCTGACAAGTTCAGCCCCAGCGGCATAAAACTGAAGTGGTCCATATCTAGGTAAAAGAGGCAGTAAAGATAGCGGGATGGTGTATTGTACGGACACTCTATCCTCAGCTGGAACAGGCTCCAAGTAGAGCGGGCATTTGGTGGGACAATACTGCTGATCAGGGTGCATCGGTCCACGATTATAATGATAATACGAGGGGGTGATCTCCCTGCCGCCCGAGGGCTGCTCGAGTTTTTCGGGCGAAATTTTTCCAACGCAGATGCGCTCCTCGATGGGACCATTTATTAGCGCGGACGCCCTGCTACGAAAGGAGCTTCGACAACAGGTTGCCTGTCGGCGTCATTAGTCTTTCCATGATTCTCTTTAAGCAGGAACATTGGGTTCGAACTCTACTTTTATACAGAAATAGATTTGTATCATATTAACTTTGAAGTCTTATTTTAAACACTCAAATGTTTGATGAACGTATTACAATCAAAATAGTGTCTGCGATCGCAGGAATCGATTAGTACACATTACGCTGACATTGGATCAAGTTGGCATAAGAAATTGGTATCTCATGGATGGTTGGCGGAGTGGTCCGCTTCATGATTTATTCGAAGCATCCCCAAAGAACATAGAGCCAGAAGAAGCGGGTTCGGGCACGCCCTCGATCGAGGACGCGTCTGTTTCCATAAGGTAAATTATTTTTATATCCAGGATACCGCGCTTTCGTGAATTAGTGATAAGCCCAAACGGTCACTCGATACATCGCTGACCGGGGCTCTGATCCCTATGATACATACAAGCGGGATATGTCAGTCGTCCCCAACCCTCACGCAGTTCCTCCTTTTCTATTTCCATTACGCCCCGAGATTTCCTACATTCGTCTTTTTATCCTGAAGTTTAATTTATCATGCGTTTCGCTGTACTCAGGTGCCACCGCCAGTATTACATATTGGCTTGCGCATTATGGGGATTCGCCAGCAGTTATATCCCAATTCCAATGAATGGACGTTTCGAAATCGTATTGGAACAGCGATAATGATAATAGGATGAAAGCTATGTGGATTCGAATTTAGAAGGAGTTAAAATCCCTTGATTCGCTTAATCGTTAATCTCAGTTGAATCGAGAGCGATGAAATCGTTTTAAAGATGTAGAAAGCTGTGGTGATGGGAAAGTAGTTGGAGTAGTTCGGTTTAAGGGTTCTTTTTCTTTCAATAGGGTCATCTCGCGGTAGAAGGTATGTAAGTATCGAATCGATATGTTCGTAGGAGTAGAACGGCTTTGTCGCCTGACGTCATCGTCCTTCCGTGTAAGTTTATGCAAACGGAGGAGGATGTGGGAAGGCTGCGGGTGTGGGAGGAGGTGGGAAGAGGTGGGAGGAGGTGGTTGGCAGGACACCGGTGGCTGGCTGGTCCTGCGGATATCTACAAAGGAGAACAAGATGGCGACTTCCCAGGAGGATTTCCCGAACGAGGCCGCAATCCAGCAGATACACGTCCCGTCGACAAGCCTGGAAACCAACCACCCTCTTTCACTTCCCGTTCTCCACTGTCTCTCCTCGACTCTTCTCTCCGCTTTTCCTCCTCGCCTCCTTCCCCGTACTTCCCGCTGCCCCGCCAACTTCATTCTCTGCCAAGCAGTGCTCGAACAAGAGCACACCTGAAAACTCGATGCACGCGTGCACGATGGACATTAACGGCTAACCTGATTAAGCCATTAGCCCGAAAGAGTCCTCTCTCTTGTTGGACACGCAACCCCAACTTGGCCCTCATCCGCACGCGAATGTGTTTCTCTCGGTGAAAGTTCTTTCTTTTAATTGGACAGACTTGCAAAAGTATTACTGTAGAAATATCATGTTAAATTACACCTGGAACGGTGAATGCGCATACAGATAATTAACTCAACAAAAAATAGAGTCCTATTCGAAAGGATGTTGATGTCGTTTTATCTGCGAAATAAGGAGTCAGGCAGAGTAGACTAAAAAGTGGAGTCGAGAGGAAATAAGTTAGGTTTTCGCGAACCCTTGGTCGAGAGGATGTGGAAAGGTCAGAGTGTTGGGGTCCTAGGGCTCTCGGGGGTGTCCTATCTCGGAGTCCGCCCTGGGATCAACTCCTATCGCTTCGTCCTGGAACGATTTCTCCAACAGGATGCATCGTTACGCTTCGGCTAACTGTCCGAATTCCCCAAAACGATCGACTAACGAGCCAGTAGCACGTACTTACATGTGCTGGGGAGGTCTCACCACTTCTGCCTGCAAATCGACGGTGTTCAAGATCATTGGTAATTCGCAAGGCTTAGTGGTCGTGTTGATTGCTATCCTGGCTCTTCAAGGATCCGAATTCCAATAACGGTGGGTCTGTTCGGTTGAGAATGGTGCGATGGTGACACTATTCGGCGTGTCGCATAAATCGTCCCTGGTAACCGTGAAAAATGTAATAGCAATATCGCGTATAATGATGTCGCGCGATAATCAGGATGCCGTGGTAGGATGGTGGTGGTGGCCGGGCGATGCTTAAACAAATCATCTCATTATCGTCAATAGTCTCGGCGTATATTTATAAATCCCCGGGGCGAGATAGCCGGCTGGCCCGATAAATATAAGTACATTTAGCGGGACGAGCGCGGTGTTTCGCGCGATATATACATTTTATTTGTTAAATGGCGCGCGCAGAAAGCTTCTTCGGTGCTTTCGACGGCGGGCGGCATGCACATTTTATCGGCTTTAATTGGCCGGCAGCAGGCCGCATATGCCCGGGCTTAATTAATACGAAAAATTGCCAATGTTAATAACGCATGCATTACCTATTTGAAACGGTCTGTTGCATCGCGGCTCGGCCCACGCACGCACCAATGCACCGGCCAACGGGTCACCCCCGCACTCACCCTACACCCTCTCACTCCCTCTCACTCCCTCTCTCTCTCGCCCACCCGCTCATACTGCGCACGAGGATCATATTAGCGTATTTTGTTGTAATTACCGGCCAGTCATTCGTACCAAATTCGTGCACCGCGATTCTCATCCCAAGGTTCTACATTATTCGACCGATTTTCCCCCTCGACCCTTTGAACAACACGGGAGACCTCTGCCAGTGATACAGCTCGATCTTTGCCCAGACGAATCATCTGCTATTTCTGCCCGCTAACTAACTACTACGTTTTTCTATATCTTAATCATCATGATTTCTCGTCCGACAATACTTTTCCAGTTTCCCTGGGATTCTCGAAAATAAATTTCATACCGTAAAATGTTGCCTTACTCTCGGCCAGTGTTTATCGAGAGAAA
This sequence comes from Ectemnius cavifrons, assembly GCA_964023945.1. Classification (NCBI taxonomy): domain Eukaryota; kingdom Metazoa; phylum Arthropoda; class Insecta; order Hymenoptera; family Crabronidae; genus Ectemnius; species Ectemnius cavifrons. The sequence goes on from OZ030375.1 coordinate 852,612, forward strand.
GCCGATGATTACGAACTTCAATCAGTCGGCGATTACTTTTTTTTTTAATTGGCCAGCGCGGGTAACCGTACGTGTACACACTCTATTTATTAAAGCGAGCGGTGTTTGCTCGCCCACTTTCTGAAAGTCACGGAAAGAGCAACGAGAGCTTCTCCGTATGACGTTACGCTATTTGTGGTGGGCGCGGGCGCGCGGGCGCGCGATGGAACGGCGATATACAACCGGGCAAACAATTTCCCGGCAATTTTGCAGCTGGCAGAACAAATTTGCGGTCCTACCTAGCGGAAAGGACGCGCTGCCTGTTTCTTTTTTCCTCCTCTTTCGCTTTTGTCGCCGTCTCTGCCATCCTAGATACACTGGAACACATACCATATCGGCTTCGCTCTAGCATCCGGCTCGATGGTTGGTTGGTTCACGCTCAGTTAGTTCCGGGGACGCGCGATACATTCGCGATCGGATTAAACCGCGGAAAATCACTTCTTCCATTTGAGAACCCCGCCCCGAGGGCGAGTAAATAACGAATTGAAAATCAATGGTATTACGAGATTATGCGTTTATTGGGAACCGAGTGGCGAGGAGTGGGGGGGCGGGAAGAGGGAGTGGGAGAGGGAGAGCGATGAAATCAAAACGGGAGTGGGAAAGAGAGAAAGAGAGAGAGAGGTCCACGGTGGAGTTACCGATGCCCAGAGCAGTAATATCGAGTAATTGCGTAAACGCACCCGCCTATGTCCCACTGCGTGCTCGAGCTCCTCCCTCCCCCACTCCTCCACTCGAGGCCGCACAAAATTCAGCCGCGAAATACACCCTCGCACGACTATCTCATCGCCACCGCATTACTACCCGGCTGCCCCACCTCCCTCGGCCCCCTTTCAAATAATTATCGCACATGTTTTTTTCAAGCGCCGAACTCGGCTCTCTCGACTCTGGTTAATACTGATTTAGGAATGATCTCAGGGACGCGTTAATGGTCGTTGCTCGATCAATTCCCTCGTCCTCGGATACCACCGCTCTTTTTTAACCTGCATTAAATCCTGTGTAATTGATACGATAATGAAACAATGGTACCAAAGGTCCCCAAAGAATAATGAAAAGTTATAATAATGCTAGTATAACAGTGCGCGAGGTTAGTTTGTGTTGTGCGGACTGTTTAGTCGATATCACCGGCAATTTCTTGTCGTCCCAGTGGCAATGAAAGCTCGACTGGCTGTCCTAGGGAAGGACAATGCCTCGAGATCGCCGCTCGGACGGTGGCCCGTTCTCGCAATATTAGCCGCCGGTATGGGTGGATGTGTGTATTTCACACATTACCGTGTTTACAGAGGACTGATTCTGGGAGCCGGTCGCGCGACACATTGCGTGCAATATCCACTGTTTGCTTCACGGCTCGCTTAATTCGAACACGCCGCTTCCTTGTTTTCTCGGTAAATCCATTATTATACTGGCCACTGCTCTCGGTGTACCTCGAGTTAGGTATCGCTCTGTCCCTCAATTAACGCTATTGATCGCTTCTCGTCAAGAACCAAGTCCCAAATACACCACATTCACTGGTTCAACCTTGACGTTCAAATAAATTGTACATTTCTCTAAAGGCAAGAGTGGTTTCTTTCATAAGAGGAGATCTTTCCCCATGAGTCGGAATAAAAAGGTGTCGAAAAGGGTGGAGAATCTTCTTGGGTGAGGTGAAAGACAGGGCGATAAGTGCATGGGAAGAATGGTTAGCGGAGGAAAGAGTGCGGAAAGCTTGGTAGCAGACAGTGTGCATGTATCCAGGAAGCTGTAACGAGGCAATTCTCGCTGGCGGTACAATTATACGCGGAGGAATAAAGGGTGGGAGGGTTGACGATGGCTGGAGCGTGGGTGGGTGGGAAATGGTCGAGGGATGGAAGCACCGAGAGGATACTGGCAATTCCGTCACGCCGTAAAGCTTGCTTTTTATCGTCCCCGCCCTGTGTACGTTTCGTACGTATGTACTACCTTTTCACCAGGCTCTTTCGGTGACCGTGCTCTCGCTTCCTTGTATCCCACGCTTCCTTCACTGATTGTTCCCGTTTTATTATCACTCGCTTCTCCACTCCTGACCGCTTGTACGCCCGCCTTGATCACTCCTGCCCATTCGGAACGATGTGGGTCGCGAAATAAAAGAGAATGTTAATCGCTTCCCCTGCTCGAAGGGGGATCAAATCATCCGCCCTCCACCTATTATTCCACTCTTATTATTTACACCAAAAGTCCAGGACCACCTGACAATTAATGACATTCGATCAACAAGAAATCAGAATCTTCGAGAGCCTCTGACACAATTATTCTACCGACGAAGAGCGCTAATGAAAATTCCAAAGTATCCCGCACATAAATTCGCTTTTTTTCTCCCTGCTGATTTCGTGGCGGCGGAATTCCAGCGGGCATAATCGGGTGGCGGGTATGTTTTGCATGCGTAGGTGCGAGAGGAAATCGAATTAGCGAGCGGTTTAGCGGACGGGAGTTGGATCGCGAAATAGAGGTTGCATTTTTACGTTCGTATTAATACAGCCGGAAACATACTATGATCGGGCTTGTAATGCAGCCCTGGGGGCCAGTGTGATATGATACATTTGCTTTGCATACCCACTGCTCTCGAATACAGCGGCGATCTGCGCTCCAACAGGAGAAACGGAGAGAGAGAAAAAGCAGCCGCGCGCGCGCACATGCGGGGGAGAGAGAGGGTTGCGCGAATGCCTATGCTTTCTATGGGGGAGTGCTTAACGAGAGAACGAAAGAGGAGGATGCTCAATTATGACTGGTATAGCGAAAAGGAGAGAGAGAGAGGACGCTCCCATGAACACAAGCGTGCTTGCATTTCGGAACTCGTAACAACCACGTGGAAACAGAACGGGGTTCGCTTCGGAGGTGTCCATCGATGCTGTTTGCGCCGAGCCATCGCTGCGAGACGCGTTACCAATTAAGCCTGTTTATTGTCGAACGCTTAGTTTGCTCACACCTGGCCGCACGTAATAGTCTTGGCACAGTGAAGCCTTGATTTACCCAGCAAAGATTCTACCTCGGCAATCATTAATGACCAAATGAATAGTGGATATAATAGCGTATCTTACCCTAGGATTGACTATCCCGTTCGGGAGGCAATCATTGCCGTCGGTATGAAAGACAAAAGTCAGTGGAGAGAGTCGGTGTTTCCAAACAAACAATTTCACAAGTCGTTCGTTCTCATTGATAGCCGGGCGAAATTGTTCAGTGAGCTCTGTGTGTACCAGGTGCCACATCGGACGCGCAACGCTGCCCCCAAAGCTTTCGGAGGCAAAGAAATGGGGGCGACGGGTACAATGGGTATGCGCTCTCGATCTAGTTGCATCCGAACAATGGTACTTGTTACGGAGGCAACGAGATGTCGGCTAGCGGTGAATTAGCGCTGTGGCCAAGGCGGGTGGGGGTCGAGGACGGAAGGGTTGCCGAAAGGGGTGGCGATCAGGAAATGTTCCGCGCCTGGAATTCTTCTTGCGCAACCGAGTACAGATGCTCTTTAACGATACACACACATGGCGCACTCTTGGCCTTTCTGCCTCTGGTGCTCCAGGATTTATGTCCCAACCAGTATCCACGTGATTCATCCCCCTGGCAGGTTCGACGCGTGCACGGTAACCTGAGACGAGTGCGGGGGATTTGCGTCGAGAGATATGACGAGTAGTTACTTTGCTCGTGATGCCCGGTGAGAGAGCACTGCCATCTAATTATCCGGCAAGTGGATTAGCCTGGAAGTCCTTCTTCGTGGTTCGATGGAGTCGGTACTCATTAACTCTGCATCAACGAGTCACTCTCTTGTCAGCTTCTCCGAGTACGAATCGAAATAAAAATCCATCCTAGAACCTCAAGTGTCAAGTTAAAAACTTGCGAGCACTTGTCGGAAACTGGTAGGTAAGTAGGGCCAAATGAACACATGGTGGATGGTTACGGTGAGTGAGTACGGCAGAGCCCCTGTTTGGATTATGGACCAGGGGCAGATCCGGAGAGGGAGCGAGAGCAGTCTGGTCGCGTCTATAAACACGGAGAGGCGAAAAAGTGGAGAGACGTGCTGCGACCGCTATGACAGATTGAGAGAAAGGACGAGTCCTTTGGTGACCAACGAGCCGTCTCGGCACCTATACCTTCGCTACAACAAAGCCCACACTTCGCTTGGCTCGTTGCTCGATGGGGCGCCCCCTATTGCCGCATCCTTCGCCAATCTGATCGACTATACCACTCTTCATCATTTGGCTAGAGCACTTTTCCTTGTAACCGGACAGTAGGACACCTGTCTACTTTTACCTCCACCAAGTTCTTCTCTTTTTCTCCACTTGATATACAAAACTGCACCACAATGTACTTTTCTTATCAGGAGATTGAGAATTGTAACTGTTAGCAGCGAAGATAACCAAGAACTAGCGTAACTTTTCATCAGACACATTGTAGATTGTTATTAGGGGTTGAAAGAGGGTCGTCATAGCCTCATAATCAAAAGTAGTTACGCCCGGACGATTTTCCGTGTATGCAAATGGGAGAATAAGCACGTAAGGCATTGCCCGGTGATATCGTCACTGGAAGCTGCTCGTTCAGATATGGGAAACGACAATGCCCGGAGACCAAAGCGCACGTTAGAGACGCCTCTAACTGCGACCTCTTATTGAAACATCATCTCTGCTTACCCGCGCGCTCGAACGACCACAGACATTCCACCATAAAGAGAACGAGCACCGATATGCCACTGTTGTTACCCCAGCCTTTTGCTTTCGCATCACCCTAACACTTTCATCCCACTACAATCTTATTTCTATTCTTAAGAATTCGATTTCAACTAGATTGGATATCGTAGAATGAAAGAGCAATGACTCATTCAATTTGCCAAATGTATTTGCTAGCAAGAAATCGCTTTAATTGTCGTGGAATATTGCTTTGTGCGGGTGCAATGTTTGGCGTGGATATCGGGTACACGAGTGGCCACTCGAGAACGAATTAATCGTATCTGGAGGGTCATCGGACGAGATTGGCGAGTGAAGGTTAACCGAGGCATCATCTCCGGATAGTAGAGGAAAAGAATTGGGCCACTTGTTTCAATTGCAAACAGATGTGGTCATCGGATCGGCGCGGCGCTCGGCTCTTTGGAAAGCGAGCCCTCGCGAGCACGTTCGAAATCCACAAGCGGAGAAAGAGATAGGAGTTGTACGCGGGGAGATGTGTTCATGGAGCAGGAGGGGCGTCCTGGCAATCCTGAGGGAGCGTCAGATTTTCGACCGCAGCAGTCTCATCGAACACAAGTGCGCGTCCCGCTCTTCCAGCCATTATAAACGTCGGCTCTCGCCTTCGCCGCCACCGACGAGCAACGAGCCATGAAGACCTCGTCATATGTGCATTCCCCTATTACCCCGGTGATCGATGCGCCACTCGCACCAACTCCTCCTTTACTTGCCATGTAATTTACTGGTGTGATTGATCTCTCCTCGAATTTACTATTCTCGACCTCTCCAATTGTTCAACTATACACTGCAAATTTATTTGAACTGTCACACACACACATATCTTTCTTCGAATTTACTGTGCTAAGTGGGCGAGAATGGAGAATTTGGGAAAGGCAGTGTATCTCGGGAGTTCCTTCATATCGGAGCTTAGTGTCATCGTGGTCACAGCAACAGGGTTAAAATTAATTGCCCGATCGAGTAATCCCCGGGAAAGCCCCACAGTCCGGGAGTCTTAGCCGGCGTGGCTAAGTCTTTGTTTAACACTCGCGCGGATAATCTGAGCAAACAGCTCTCGAAGGAGAGAGAGAGAGAGGGAGAGTGCGTCTTGGCGAAGAGATTAGATGGGTGTGAGGGAGATGTAGGGATTGTCGGTACGGACAGAGAGACTCACTTACTGCCAACAAGAAGGTAAGACCTAGGCGAAATGAATACAAATGACGCTCGGGTCACCTGCGCCGTAATTGGATGATCCTCTATTCCGGGGATTATCCTTCGCTGAACGTCCTGGGAGAGTCAGGAGCCGCGCGGACAACCCTGCAGTACTCGCTCCGTCTCGCTCTCTCGTGTCCGCCCATTGCCAGTTTCCTGCGAGCCGACAAATTTCGAGGAGGGAACCTCCTCTCGCTCGTGCTCCAGAGCGAGGATCCTCAGTCATAAATCTGGTAACGGTTTTGCGAGATGCACGCCGTGCCAGGCTAAACAGGCAAGTAATGTCGCGTTGTCCGCACAATGACCGAACATCATGGCACTCCTAATACCTTTACGACCGTGCAACATGGGTTTACAAAACGCGCGTCCCGCACTCCTCATTTCCCTACGACTTTCTTCCTTCGCCGCAGAACGGTTTCGCTAAAGCATTTACGACCGGAACCAATCGCACTTTGCCCACCCACTTCTGTCCAGTTGGCAGAAAAGTCAGCACTCGTCCTTCCATTCTCGATCTTAACACATTCTTCATCTGCTAGTTTCAGCATCCATCCGTTATATGCATTACTGTTCCTGTGACATCCTATCTATCTATCTATCACAAAAAGGATTTCTAATTATTTACGGAATTTAAATCATGCTAACGTCGCACTAACTCGCTTTTCCTGTCACTTGCAATAAGTGAAATCGAGAGTTACTGTACTCAATGTTAAGTGGGAGAAACATAGGTCTTTTACTGGAGCATGGAAGGGTCTGCTGAAAAGTCGACTGGAGCCAATAGAAGCTAGTGAGTAATAGTGCTGATGGTGGCCTCTTGGGCTCGACTGGGATTCCAGGCACGTTGCCGTGATCGAGGCAGAACGAACATATAAATCCCGGCGAGATCTTAGCTCTCTTAGCATATTTCGCCAATTAAAGAACGAAGCGAACGAGGCTTTACGAGCCTCGCTCAGCCACTCCCGCACTTCGTCCCCGTCGATCCCAACGGCCTCTTTGTTTCGTTCTACTCGAGGTGAATTTACCTAGTTGGAAATGCAAATCTCGCATCGCTCTCTCGCCTTCCGCAATCCTCACTGCTGCCATCAGTACTGCAACTTTTACTTTTTCCATGCTTTCCATTGCGAGCTTGCGAACTTTATGCCTTCTTTGGGAGGATGCAAGAAATTTCAATGTTTCTAATGCAGAAAACATTGTTTATCGAAGTTATCTCGGAGAGAAGCAGGGGAGAGTAGTCAGAAATGGGTTGGAAGGGGGAAGACCGTCTTGAGAAACGAGGCGTAAGCCACGTGTGTGAGTAATGATGCGATCTACTCGTACTAGGACAACGACAAGCTTCCTGAAAGTGCAAAAGAGAGGGCCTCGAAGTGAGTAGAGGGTGGTTTAGGGTAGATAGGGGCGAAAGTCAGTGCACAGCCCCTGTGGGGGCCACTAGCTGGCTTCGTGCCTTCGTCGCGCGACTTCAGGAACTCCTGTTGCCGAGTCCGCCGAAAGCTGTACAAGCGAGATCCTCCAGGAGCAAAGGGGGGAATGCTGAGAACCCGCAGGAAAGTGGTCATCGCTTCGCAAAGACAGGGACAATTCGCCTTGGCAAACGTGGCCGGGAGATTTCTCGCTTGGCAACTTCCCTCGAATCGAAAAGTTCCTTTATCTCGAACGGTGGAAGAGAATTCTACGTGGACTTGATCATCTATTAGAGAGAAGGATGAGTCCATCCAAAGTTCTACGCATTCTTCAATAAATTCTTCAAGTTCTTTTCTTCCAATGTCCTCTATCAGAATAGAGCCGGCGTAGTTGGAGCTAACGACGTAATGCAACAGCTCCTCTGGAAGCAGGATCTGGCCCAACTAATCCCATCCCTCCGCCAGGTTGGGTTAGCCAGCGGTGGTGCGGTTACTAAACTTTATTAATATCCTTATCAAAAACAGCAAAGCGGCTAACTGCGGTAGTTGCAGTTGGCGGGATTCGGAAGTTCCCGGCCAGATCTCCGCCTCGCCCCTTCCTCTCTTCTTCCCCCTGTCGGGGCTATGTGTTGGGGGATAGTTGGCCGGGCGTTCTCCCGTGGGCGCCGTGGCCAGTCGGTCGGGTTTGCGAGCCCTGAAGGACTCGTCCGTATCTCTGGCAAACTATCGTTCGCCATGTGTACTACGGGCGAACAACACACGGACTCTGGATACCACTCGACTACTACACTATAGTTCATAGTTGCGCCATGATACCGAGTTTCCTCCTACTCCTTCTCGAAGATCCTGCAAGACTCACCGACCAGTCTTTCCTCTTCCTCTGGAGAGCGTTCGTCCTTTGGCACATTCCAAAAACCTTTGGATAAAGTAAAATTTGGGTGAAACTGGATTCTACCAAGGACATGAAAGTTCATTACGACTTTGAGTTCGTTACAGAGTATGTCCCGTCGTAGGATGTAAAGGGGTGGAAAGTAGGAAGAGGTTAGTGGACATTGGAGGCGTGTACTTGATTAACAGGAGCGTCAAGGTAGAGACACGTTGCCGTGTTACGAGCTCGAGGAATACGAAGGGCCCTCTAAAACTTCTCACTCTGTCGTAAAATGCATGGAATGGGTCCTTCGCGCCAATGATGGGACTATATCGAGCTAATATTATAGGTTAGGTCCCGCTAGATGAAGTATTATGGTACTCCTGTCTTTCTACGTCAATTTCTCCCTTCCGCAGATTCAATCCACGATAAAAATATCAAACAATTCCGATCGAATGAATGAAATATTATAAAAACACAAACAGAGGTTAAAAATTGTTGGGCAAGTGGCAGTTGATCTGAACTGTTTGACGAGTAAACATAACATCAAACGCGTTGCAATGTATATTCGGGTAGCGTGAAGTGCGCAAAGCAAAATCTGATTTCAGTGATAGTTAAGCGGCAAAGTTTTGCGAGTCCTAATGACTCATTTGGCGGGGAAAGGTCAGCGTGGCAGGATGGAGAAAGGGATGAACGGGGCGAGAGTAAAGTTATGATGCTTCATGAATACCCCCGTAACGAATGCTAGGCGCTGCCCTCGTCCCCCCTCTATATCCTCGCTCCTGCTGAATGGCCCTCCGTTACGCCGTATAACCTATACGAAACTATATAACGCGTGATTTTCTATGCCGAAAATTGTTTTACGCCCATAAACAGGACCTGCTGTTACGCAGGCTCGACAGTTGGCGCATAAAAATGTAATGACCGCCGAGAACGACGAGCAGGACGATGATGCCTTCCGCCTTCTATCGATTCATTGACCTTTCACTCGCCACGTCAATGAACTATCTTTTGCGGATTTGTCTAGGAATATTCTAGAAGAAACTTAAGTTAGCATGGTGCACTATAATGTCCGTAGGCAGAGAGTTGTCAGTGGAGGAAAACGGAGGACTGTTGTATCGTATGACAGAGCGTGATGTACGATGTACGGATTCTCGGTCCTGGTGCAAGTGCATAATGCCTGACAATGAGCTCTAATGTCGATCTCGGCAATAACGCATTCACGGGTGTCACGGGGTATCGTTGACATAGCTACGGGGGGCCGTGATAGGTAGCAATTTGTAAGAGGAACCCCTGCGGACACACTCTGCCTGTTACCTTCGGGCGCAATATGCCCTTGCCACTTGATTAAAACAGCACGCTGCATCCTGCCGTGCGCAAAACACCCCGGAGCTCTCAACCAAAGGGTCACGAACCCGTGCAGAGAGGCTTTTTAACACAATTTCACCGTTTACCAATCATCCCTGCAGCAACTTTCGCACAAACCTTTTTACAATTCGAGTTATAAATCGAATACTGAATTTTTGTTAAATTCTCCAACTGCACAGTTTTAATTTTATCGAAAAGTGGGGATCGATCAATCGCATGCGAGCAGCACATACATTCACAATAAGGCACGCGCAGCAGCATGTAACAGGATGCGTACCAGCTCATTGTGTAACAGCGAGGGTCCCGGCAAGATGTACTAACAGATGGAGGTGTTAATAATTGATAGTCACGCCCTGCTCGCAGTGCTACTTGAGCGCTTGAGGGGCACCCTGCATCCCTGCCCTACCCCCCTCTCCGTCTTTCTCACTGTTCAAACTTGATGGATATTTTTTTTTTCGGGGGTGAAGTTAGAATTGTACTTAATTATATTGACAGCGTCGTATCGAAGCCGCGGACATTCTCGCTCCTGTAACTTAGTCCTCGGTCAATGAAATCAGATGGAAAACAGTGAGGCTTTTACTCGGACACCTTCCAGTGAGGATTCAAGTACCAGTAAGTCCGACGAGCAATCGATCAGTGTCACTCAGCGTATGCAAGGGATGTTGGAAGTGGCCGTGGCCGGGAGCCGGCTATTGTACTTTCAGGGTCCTGCAGGTAGAGGCGAAGGGATTGAGCGAGGGTCGGTGTATTATTCGTCGTGGTTAACGTTTATGGCGGCTTGCGGTTGGATCAGGGAGCAGGAGAAGTAGCGCTTGGCAATAGGGCCATCAAGCGGAAGAAGTAGGTGGCGAGGTGAGGCGAAGGAAGGAAGCCGCGAGAAGGGAAGGCGAAGGTACGGTCCGGCGGTGGAAGTGCTGGTCCGAAGGGCAGGGGCACATAATGGACACATTAGTGCCTGGCCTCCAGTTTAATTAGTTTACATTACGCCGGCATCGTCACCGTGGCGAAAGGGGTTGGTCAGGATGCCAAAGGAGGAAGGGAGAGGGAAAGGGAGGGCAGTGGATGCTCTCGGGAGGACACGCGATGGAAGAAGGGCTCTGCCACGCGGCACACAGCCAGCTTGATTAATCGGGAAAGTTTGATGTGAGTTGACGGAGACGCTAATCACGCCTCGTAACCGAATAATACTGCGCTACTCTCGCCTGCAATATTCATGAACGAGCGCCGTGTACACGAACCAAACGGAATTCATTATCAGCGACACTCGTTAAATAGTGCCAAACTAAGAAGTTTCGATGGCCTGCGAACCGAACACGCTCGCTGATCGATCGCCCTAATGCAAGATGAAACTTGTAGTAACCGCCCACTTATTGGTAGACACGAATTCGAGCTTGGTAATCCTTTGGACTGGAGAGCCATCCTTGTACTTAGAAAGGTAGCAGGAATGAGGAAAGGAAAAGGCTTGCTTGACAAGGAGGAATGGCGAGTGGAACACGCGGCGGAAAGAGGTGGGACATAGCTCATTTAATTACAAATTCCATTAAAATGAATGCCAGTTCCGAAACAAACTCCACATATCTGCATTAAGGCCGCGGGTGCGACACGTCTTAATCAGGTTAATATAAATATGAAATATGCAGCGAGTGTTGGGAAGCCGGGTTCGCTCGCGCTCGCATGGCCTCCTGGCTAAAGGGTGGTGGGACGGACGTACCCGGGACCATACGTGCCACCACACCACCTTACGACTCCTGGGGGGCGCCTTCATATTAACCCTTGCATATTAAGCACGCGATAAGCGGATTCTCAAATATTAACGTTGTCACTCGGCTTCGGGCCGCCGCTAGTCGCGCGAGAGTCCTTAACCCTCTGCCGTTTGCCCGAAGACACGGGGATACATCTCACGGCCACCGCGCATAATGCACGAGCCTCTCCGGGATTGCTCTCTGACACGAGAATCTCGTTTGCCTGCCTAAGCTTCACTATCAATTGCCAAACTATCCTGAAACTCTTAAATCTCTCGATGCAAGATTTCATCTGGCAACATGGCAATCCTGGAATACGAAAATTACTTTGCGCGCGACACGGGTATCGGACCTGTGTACGAGGTAAACTTTAATCAAAAAACCTGGGTCGAGTGTGGAGTAGCGCAAAAAAATCCAACAGAGAAACAGTGTGCGAGAGATCGAAAAACGCCCGTACTGGAGGGAAAGAGAGGACGTGGAGGAAAAACGAGTAAACGATCCGCAAACATTTCGACCGCCCGATATTTTTCAATATAAGCGTCTGCCAACGCGCTGTGCCGGTCACCAAGGGAAATCTCTGGACGGGTCTCCGAGACCGGACGATATTATAAATATTAGATCAATTAAAAATTAACAGACGGCCAGCGTCCACCCACAGACCCACGTCAACTTTCTCATTTTCCATTGCGACATTTCCCGGGAATGGCAATTCCAGATTAACCTTTCCAACTGCTAAATTTCCACTGGCTTCTCTTTCGAAAGATGCCATTCCATTTGCGATTATCGAATTCTAAACTTCCAAAGAGTACTGTTTTTATCTCGTGGCAAACTTTTAAGTGGCATCAGTAGTGGCGGGGGCGCACTTTCAATTAAAACTCGAGAACGATAAAACGTGAGAGCGTGGAGTTGGGTAGGTGTACTGGTATAGGAGGAATAGATGGGGGTGAGGAGGTGAAGGGGTTGGTGTAAGTCACGATCTCGTTGGTTGGCGGGTACCGTGAGAGGCAAATATCGCGAGCACACGTACGGAAGAGCAAGCGGGCTTGAGAGTCGAGAGTCAATGGGAAAAAGGAGAGGCTGAGAGGACGAGCGAACGAGGGAAAAGAGCGAGGAGGATCTCTCTCTCGCTCTCTCTCTCTCCTGGGGTGTGAGAGGCAGACCGTGAGAGAGAAGGAAAACGAGAAACGCGAGAGAAGGAACGGCCGTGCGTGGTCCCAGAGTCCCAGAGCCGATCCTGCCAAGTTATTTAAATTCAAATTCGAAATATCGTCGAGGGTTGCTAACATATTGTTTGTTTCGTTTGGGCCGTGGCGATAGTGAGAGAGGGTGAAGGCTATCTCGCGGTCGAGAGCGCCTACCACCCTCCCCCACATCACAGTACATTCAACCCATCCACCACCCCCACTGCCAATTGTCGGCACGAGCTAGACATCCGCTTGAAAAAACTTGGAAATTATTCGCCTTGATTTCAAATGGATCACACGTATCCCAGCCAGGTTCTTTCAGCCAGGGAATCGCCAGATTTTTATGCGCCACAGCAATGGATGTCTTCTTGGTTCGAACCAGGCGACTAGCTTTTCAGCGTCCAATTCTTCTCCGACTGGTTAATACAGTCTGATGGTTGTCGGGTGTCTTGCAGGCTGTTTAGGGTCCCAAACTTATTTACATACATGAGTGAACGGCATGTGCATTTGCTGCAGACGAGCCTCGGGTGTCATGTTCGCATAGACGCGTTGTATTCCCTATCCCTTAACAATTTGCCGCTAACATGCCGAGGAAACTCACTTGCGACTGCTTGCGGAGCCAGTGCGCTCGTAGAGGCCTCTTGAAAGTTGCAAATGAGCGACATACTGGACTCGACGAATGCAAATTGCAAGGATGAATACGTAGAATCAGTATTCCTTGAAAAAAGGTTGAAATGTTTTTGCGAAATCTCGGTCTGGGATGGTTTTCAGGTAGAGTCTGGTCGGTGGAGGAAAAAGCGAACAAATATGTCTCACTTAATATTACGAAGTATCGGTGGCCAAGGAAAGATGGGGGAGGGGGAGGGATGCGTGTGTTAGATAGAGGTCGGGCCGGTGGCTTTTTAAGCTTTCGCTGCCACTTGTGCGGGTCAGTCTGCAAAAAGACTTAATTAATGAGCAGCCTTTCCCTAAGGGCGTCCTACGGAGAGTGAGCGGATGGCGACGGGGTCGGGGACAGGGATGGGGTACGGAGGCTGAGCGAGAAGCAGTGAGATGACGGAGTGCCCTCCTAGGAACGACCCTCGATGCAAACTCCTCGTATGAATATGTCTCTGCTAATTCAAACTTCGTCCCAGAGGTGGATGCCGCCTGTTTACGGGGAATATTAAAAACTTCAGGCGTTCTCCGTTTTCCAACCTGACTGGATACTGCTGGCTTGCCAGCCTCCAACTCGCAGACTGGATACCATTTCCTCCAGAATATTTCCAATCTTTTGTCTGACCTCTGACCCGCTAGGTTCTAATGACTATTCAGTCCAGTATAAATGAAAATCTATTTTGATATGGGCGAAAGCAACGCGGAGCCACAGGTGCTGGAAACGATAGGGCGCGTCGAAGGTGTAAATCGAGAGTTTACTGTTCCAAGACGAAGTCCGAAATCGAATTCTTACGTAGCCCTTCTCCGGGAGAGACTTTAATGTGGCCATCCGGTACTTTCTTCCCGAAGCTAGTGCTAGCCGATAATTTTACGAGTTGCACCACCTGTTTTTCTCGTCGAGAGGGACGGAAAGTGCCGACGGGACATGCACAATTCACTCGGTCAGATCGTAAGGTCCGTTTTACGTCATATCGGCCCTACCACCAGCTTTCCTGTTCCTCCCATTCACTATCTTTTATTCACGTTCTAATTGGAAATGCCGGGTTACAGGTTTGATAGATTCTTTGTCCCTCCAATTCTTTAATATCTCAAAGAGACTGCATATCGCATTTCTCCTTATCTCGTACCTTCCATCAATGGCTTGCGAGGGTCCGATTGTTCCTTGGTGAACTGGTATTTGGCAGGATGTTTAGGCATCCATACGACCAGTGCGTAGGTGTGAAAACGCATCGTGGACAGGCGGGTGTGAGAGGTGGGAAGTGAGAGGTCAGGAGGGCGAGGCCAGGGAGGTCGCAGGATGTGAGAAGGGTGTGGGGGCAAGCGTGGATTGAGGGCACCCCACGGAGTCGTGAAATCCATCAGAGCGGGCCTGGAGCTGCGCTACTTACGCCGTCGCCCGCGAGAACAGCATCAACGCCAGCCGAAGAGAAGAGGACCTACCAAGCCAAGAGCTCTCGGCGCGTAGGGCTCCTACCTACGGCTAAGAATAAAATATCATCCGTGCTATGTCCCCTTTGAGATCGCAACCTCTCCACCTGTCTCTCTTCCCAACCCATCTTCCCCTTTTCGCACCTTAGTACTTCTTACATATCCTTCCTTCTGATCCTTCCCTTCTTCCGGATCTTTTCTCTATCGTCGAATGCATGTCTCGCCTCGAGTGCATACTCCACGCTCGAAGATTTCAATTTCTCGTAGTTCCATATCACCTGCCATTCGAGAATCCCAACCTTTTCCCTCTCACAGGGTTCTGTCTTACAGTTCTTGCCACTTGTATTCTAATCAAAACACCACAAGTGTCTCCAAACCCTATATAACTTAGGCATCCATTGGCTAGATTCTTATGACTATTGTTTTCGGGATTACAGTGGATAGTAGAATGTTTCAATAGAAAATCAGAGTAGATGGCACGTATATGGCTGGCAGTGAGTTGCTCCCCGGGTAGCAGGGTGGCAATCCAAAATCCATAAAGTCGCATTCCGCCTTGAGAACGTGGGGATGGAGCGAGAAAGGCCGAGGTGGGAAGATGGTGATGTAAAAGAAAGAGAGAGAGGGAGGTTCTTAAATCTGAAAAATTAAATTATATCGTCGTAAAGAACGATGCCCGGGGGCTTAGCGTTCCTGGCGGATATGGGCCGGTGTGTATATGGCCGCGAGGACCGTTGAATAAAAACAGCATTAGTCCGTGCATAATGTATAGACGATGCCGACACGTCTTGTGCGTTGTGTCCTCTTCTTGCTGGGTGCCGAGGAGAGCGAGAGAAGCCGGGGCACCCTGTCACCGCATGCCGGACGAGCTAAGGGAGTTCTACGAGGATTCTGGGACTCGTAAAGCACGCGCATCCTCGCATCCTCGCATCCTCCTACCGTTATAATAATTTAGACAGCGAAATTTTCCTCGAGCCGCCACCTTTTTAGGATTTCATCAAAATTCCCGTTGCGAGCAGCTTACACGCTTCTTTCCAGCTTCTATACTCTCTGATCTTAGCAGGACTTCTTACACTTTGAGTGGGAATTCCGCTGTTGTTTTTTTTGACTCTGGATAAAGAAACGTTGGAAGGATCCAACCACTGTACCGTCGGTATTCGATGAATTCAGCGCTAACACGTCGGGGCCACCCCCGAGGAAATGAATTTTAAATCCCCCGGATCTGTTTAGACAGTCGTGAACATGTTCAGCGGGCCGGAGGCGCGAGAAAGCGACGTTGGTAAGGAAATCCGGCGGAGAGGAGAGGAGAGGAGAGGAGAGGCGCGCTCAAGGAAATCTCGGAGAAAATAATTCATCTGCGGCGACGGCAGAGCCGATACGAAATCAGGAGGATGTCGATGAGAGTAGGAGGGGTGGATCGGGGGATAAAAAATGTATCATTACAGGAGCCGCGAGGAAATACCCGATTTGATTTATCAAGCGCGAAATTCTATCATCTCCATACTACAAGACTTTTCACTCCGGGTCTTTGATTAAAATGCGGGCTTAATCATCGCTCTCAGTGCGCCGTGAGGCACCTGGGGACTTCGCTTGTCGCCTTCTCACCCCATGCTTCCTCCTCTACTTCTACCTCTTCCCACCCACTCCCTCTCTCTCGCTCTCTTCTCCTCACCTCGCTGCTAACCGCAAAAGCTGGAAAACCAGAAGGATAATGCATGACGCGCTCTTTTGTCGTGTCTTTTCGCTCGTCGCGAACGAGCAGACTCGCTCGAAGCTGTGAGGGAGTCAGGAAAGAGGAGAGAGGAGAAGAGAGATGGTGCTTGGCTGCCTGTTTTTAAGATATTAAAATGTGTCATCAGCTGATGCCTTCGTTACTGCATCGTGATGGATCCCGTGCTCTTACCCGGCGTCGTTTCTCTCAGTACGCCTGTCGACCACTTCCACCTTAATTACGGGAGTGTCGCTCGACGAGCAGCCACAACTATTATGGGAAATCATGTCGCACTTCTTTCAATGACAAACTTACATTCTACAACTCTAATTATGGATTCGTAATTGTTATTCGGTTCAGAGAACAGTGCTGTATTTGACAGTATTATTTTCAATGTAGTCCAACGCAAAAAAGCATGGAGTGCGAAGGGTGAATGGCAAAACCTGAAGGATAATGTTCCAGTTCAAAGTTAATCCAGGTAAACACATTTGGCAGGGGGCAGCGTGTCGGTGTAGGACGCGGGACTAAATGAAGGGGGAGCGGGGGTGATGTATGATACGGTAAAAATGTTTAAAGGGGTGCCTTTTAAAGCGCGCTGCCACAGCCGGCGTACGCGATGAAAACCAGGCGGTATAACGCTCGTTAAATCATTCCCAATTCAGCTTACACTGCGTTAAAAGCGTCGGATGCAGTGATTGCCGCTCGCCGCTTCCGCAACGCTCCCACAGCGTTCCGTTATCATGAGCAGAGAGCGAGCCGAGAAAGTTTTGACTTCCGGGAATTAGCGCCGCGCACAATTCTACCCCGAATATCATTCGCCACGGAAACATTTTTGCTTATTGGAAGTTCCATGGCAAACGCGAATGCATATCGATAGTTTCCAGATGAAATTCGAATGTCCTGTCAGATACTTTTAATCATAGCTATACAGTTAATCGTTACAAGAAAGTTCTAGCCAGTGTCATCCTGGCAAAGTATCACTACCATTCATCTCTAACATCAAAAACTTCCTTGTCCCTCTCTTGTGGCGCTTACGTGGCGCGCAAAGTGGGTGCGAGTGTGTGTCGAGCGGAGTCGGGCAGATCGACAATCGTCGGCTTTCCAATTTCCGATAAATCATCTCGAGACGAGCGTCAATAGATCCGCAGCGATATCGAGCTTGGTTGAAGTGTGAAAGAGAGGGCGATCGAGGCAGCGAGATGAGAGAGAGTGAGTGCGAGGTGAAGGGTGGGTGGAACGTGGTGTGTAAAAGGAGAGAGGAGCAGAAGGCGAGAGGGTGGCGTTGCCGAGGGAGGTTAAAGTGGAAGAAGGAGAGGACGAGCGAGGCCGAGGTGGAAGGAAGGAAGGAAGGAAGGAAAGCGAGCAGGCGGGGAAAGGGTAGATTCTCGGGGCTTCGCGGAGGGATGAGAAGGCGAAGTAGTAGCACCGGGATACGGGGGTGTTGCGAGGGGGGGTGCAATTTCCGCGGCTCGTGATTGGGGCAGCCTCCTCGGGGAGCAAAAACTCCATCTACAAATGAACAGCCGTGACAAGAGCCATAATTTCTCGGCGCTGAGCCGCAGCCACCGTGGCTTCTGCCAGCCGCAACCTTCCTTCTCGCTTTTCAGATGATCTTCCCTGCCTCTACATACGTACTACCAGCACCTCTCCAAGAAATCGACTCTTCCCCACTGCACTAAGCGTTCTTCTCCGCAGTCCATCCATTTCTCCAACTTGCCCACTGATCGCTTTAATATCCTGAGATCCCAGTGTCCTGCCACAGGATCTACCCTCTCTTCTATTACGATTTTCGTATATGTCAAGAACCACAAGGTGCTTTGATCCCCCCCTTCTTGAGTGAGGCCACATAACCTATAAGGAAGCGAGTGCGAAAATAGATACATCAATAGTTGAACGCGTCACTCTTCGTCCCTGGAAATAGCGGGCGAGTCGGATAGAGGGTGTCACGTATTCTCGTCAGAAACAAGAAGAGGAAAGTCGAATCCACACGCGGAGACATCGATATCGCAACATGGGGATGTCAGGGCCGATAGATACGGCTCTCGAGAAACTTCCCTGCGCCACTACGACGCGCGGGGATCCCATCGTCAAGCTTCACTTATATTTCAGCTGGTATTTCGAGTTGTTCTTCAGTTCTCTTGAAACTGTACCCTTCACCAACTCGACGCGGGCCAAAACTTCCCAGTGGATTTTGACGTTGAAATTAATTCAGCTGCTCGAATGTTTCAATGTCGGACATATTTTCGTCGCAAGCTTGCCAAGCAGTTTTTCCTTTATTTCCAACTGTCCGAGGGAGGAGGTGTTAGACCGAGGACTGAACTGCTAACGATAATGGGAGAAGCAATCTATCAGGAGGAATTGCAGAGTGCAATAACGGCGAACACGCTTATCAGTGAGGAGGCTGGCGAAGTAGGGACGAGGGCAAGGAGCAGGGATGGCAGAGGGTGACTTCTATTTTCCGGTGAATTTCTCGGTTGGTAATCCCGCCACGTCTACGGAAGCGAGCGGTGCCAGGAAGGCAGTGAGAGGGAGCCTACGGTCCTCCTAACCCAACCGGATCTCTCACGCCTTGCAAGGATGATGTATGATTGTGCCCGCGAAAAAATTAAACGTACATTTGATAAATAGAGTTGGCGGCAGTGACTGCGTCCCGGGCCGGCTCTCCTCGTCGCTGCCAAGGAAGTGAAAAGCCCCGGTTAGATGCTGCTACGATGCCGCCACCGCGCTATACTGCCTCTCCTCTCCCGTTTCGCTCAGACCTTTCAGCTTACCTCTCCGAAATTCAGTGTCCCGCGGGAACCCAGCCCCCGTCCCCGCCTCTTTCGATGCCCTCCTCCTCAGCAACATCGGCAACGTTCGATCACACTTGCCGTAAATCATTAACCTTCTTAGCCGCGCACCACTCCGGCCTCGAGAACTAGTCCTGCTAAAAGGGTGGCCTGCCCCAAGATTCAGGAAAGGTGAACTGGGATCCTATGAATGGTCCCGTCGGATACACAATACTTATTCCAAGTCATTCGATAGTCCTTTTGTTCTAGAGTTGGGTGGATTTCCTTTCGAATCAGATGCTCTTGGAGAATTTGGACAGAAAGAAAGGCTCCTGATGGTTTTTATTGCTCTTCGAAAATGAATTAAGATCCAGGGGCTATCCTGTTTCGTCTTGACGACCTCGTAGAATTGGTTGGATGCGGATGGAATCGGTGGCCGTTCTGCTCTTGGCCAATTGACGGTGCACACAGAGCGGTCGTTAGTTCGGCCCTGCTTCCTTCTTTATGACTCCGTAACTCTGCCGTGTATCAGACGGAAAACAATTCCACGGGAAAATTTACGGCCCCTGGCGCCGAGGAGATTCCGGAAAATGAGAAAGAGCGAGTCCTGGCTGGACCATCGGGCTGCTCCAGTTCCTAGCGCGACCCAACCTAAGTTCCAGCCAGGACTATCTTACTTCTCCCCTTTAACTCCCTCAGTATGAATTCCAAGACTTACTTCCTCTAGTTGAAGGCTTCCAATTGAAGGTTTCGTTGAGGTTAAGGGAAGCCCGTTCGAAATCAAAGTGACAATTGGTAGTTGGGGGGGAAAGATTGCAAGTTGCGTCGGCCACCGCCACCGCCGAGGAATACACCAGTTTCGAAAGTCCGAGTTCGGCCCCGAAGGAGCTGACCTCCATTACGCGGGGTTAACCGCGCTCTCGGCCTTCTCACTTCCGGCAGACTTTGATTGGTCTCGCAATCCTATTAGTCCCAGACAGTATCCTTTATGGACTTCTTCGCTCTACCAGAAAACAGGACTCTCTCACTAAAATTCCTGTCTTCGAAACATTTTTCCAGTGGATTCATCATGGTAATCGACACATTTCACTTCACGAATTTCCAGTTCTATGAATCTCGATTAAAAGTGGAGTAACCAAGGAGATGATTTAGAGAAGAAGGGAGTAGGATTTATTCGCTGAATTCTTAGTGATCTAGGTCGCTCTGGATCAAAAGCAGTGTTGCAGCAGTATTCGCTGGCTGTGCATATTCAGCACGCCAAGAAAGCGAGTTGCGCAGCATCCGGCGTGTTTCCTCCGAAAGATTTCAACGGCTCGTCGAAGAAAGGAGACATGGCGCGTGACGCGTTTGCCTCGCTCGTGTCCTGATTTTTCTCTCGGCTCGTTCTCGCCAGGCTAGAAGAGGGCGCATCTAGATCTGGATCCACATACGCGAAAAGAGAGCAAAGGGGAATGAAAAAGAGGCAGCGTGAGAGAGAGAAAGAGTAGCGTTCGTGCACATTCGCCTGTTTGAAAGCATATGCAGATGGATAGATGGAAAGCTGTGACGTTGGCTCTTCCAGGTTCTCGGCGTCGGGTCTCACGAGACCATACCAGGCGAGTCGCGACCCTAAATAATGCACCAGCATATTTTTCTATTCGCCAGCTCCCTGTCGCTCCTGCCGCTTCCTACGCGCGATTGTCGCCGTCCTAATTTATCCCCGTGCCTCGTCTACTCTCGCCATCTATATTTCTTAATCATCCCAACCGGATTTCCTTCTTTCTATCCTGTCCTTCTCATTTTTTCTCCGTCAAATTCACCAAATCTCCAACTAGTTTTCTACCAAACTTCAGAATTATACTTTTCTAAAGACAACTGCACAGACTTAGTCACCGAACTGGGATTCGCTTGGTTCCGGACTTAATTATTTACCTAGGATATTAAGAAAGTTAGGAAGGTGTTACTCGCCTCCTATGATTCATTACGCAATACAGGCTCCTGCAACTTTTCTACCAGCGACGATATTTATCTTCATACTGTTTTAATATCGCCGGCTTCTGCCGGCCGTCGTTTACCGCCGTCTCTGGTAAACGCTTTCTCGTCGCCTACCACCAACACTATCTCTGCTTGCGCAAGTTTTTTCCTCCGGACAAGCAACGAGTACTTCACTCGCTTTAAAAGCTTCTCGATTCCATCGAGAAATAACGAGTGATTCAAAGCACGATTCCCAAAAGCGAAGCGCGTTAAAATCATGGTTGTCGACTGGTTTAAGTCGACATTACAAAGTTCAATGATCGCCGGGGCAAGGCAAGAAAGAAGCTTGCATTTGAGATTCAAGGCTCGCTTCTGCGAGCGAGCGTTTCCCCGGGAAATAAATCCAAGTCGATCAGAAATCGCGACTGGGATTCGAATTTGCGGTGGAAGACGGGGGTGGTTTGAGAGGAGAGTGGTGGAGATGAGGTGGAGGAGGGTGAAAGGAAGGAAGGAAGGAAGGTGCACATCGCGCAGGTGTGGGTGGGCCGTCTCCGAGGCGTCGGAGTGCGCGGCCGGTCGGCTCAATTAAGAGCGAGGTTCCTGCAAATTAAGAGTCAAGGTGCATAGGTGCCGTGAGAGCAGGGTGCTGCTCCTAGGGGTTGGTGGATTTCCAGGGGCTTGCGAGCCACGAAGGCGGCGCCGGACACGCCCCTGGTGGCTTCCTCGCGCGCGCAACCCCGATCTGCGCGTCTTTCCTCGCGATCTACCACCTATGTCAGTGCACACCGCATCTCAGAATCCCTCTCGGTACCCTCTCGCCACAGCTACACCGCTCTCCTTTCCCTCCTCGCCCGATACTCTCCACCCCTTTCCACCCCCGGAACCCCCCCAACCCCCCAACCCCCCAACCCCCCAACCCCTCCACTCCTGACACCACTGCAAGACTTGCCTTTGCCTTCGCCTCCAAGCTAGTCTCATCCGCTACTTTCACTCCACTCTCTTCACTTCTGCTCTTTCATACTTTTCTAAGAAATATTCTATTAATTGACTAGTTAACTAATGAACTCGTCACGCATGCAATTCGGGATTGGTACTTTCAATTATGAAATTCTCCTGTCGCCAGTTAGCGTGGAAAGATAGAGAGAGAGAGAGAGATCGTTTCAATATCATCGCGCTGAAAATCTGGATTCACTCAGTTCAGAAATGAATCCCATAACCAGTCGGCCTCCAGGAACAGGACAGAAATCGACCATTCCCGATCGATAACACTCGAGTGTCACACTTATTCCCATGATGCTCACCTGTAGTACTATCCATTCTCGATCGGTATTTTTATTAACTGGGGAGATTCGGCTTTAACTTGAGCGTTCTCCATTTCGTCGAGATTTGTGCGTCAGTGTTGAGCTTTGGAAATCCGACACGTGTGAGTAGAAAGAAAAAGGGGTGGTCGAGTGATAGTTTTTGGAGGCGTTGGTAGGGTCGAGACGGTAATTACTGTAGTCGGAAAGTCGTGAGGGTGCTCGGTCATAACTCGGCGGAGATTCCCCGGAGGATCCGGGCAAGCACGCAATTTGTCCGCTGGCGGAGAAAAGGAGCAGGAGCCCCCTGCCGATTATTCGGGGGTGCAGGCTGCACGATGCACAAACAAGAGAGTGTGCCCCCTCACCCACCACCGATACACCACCAACCAGCCAGCCAGCCAACCAGCCAGCCAGCCGTCCGAACAAATGATGTGCGTCTGTTTGTGCACTCGTTCCGAAACGCGGATCATGCGCCCCGCGCAAATATAAAACGCACCGAGTAATCAGAATCGACGCGCTGAGTAATTAGTACGCGCTAGACTGCTTCCCGAATGGCGGAGACGAAAGCGAAGCCCCCCGCTTTATTAAAAGAAATACAAACGGGGCACATACATTTCTCTATGTTTCTCGTATGAACATTACTAATTATTACCAACGTCATACACGTGGATTCATTGGATTTCTCGGCACATTCAGATATAAGGACGAAGCGGAATGGCGCGTGGCAGGAGAGAGAAAGAAGTTAAGTTTTTCTGCAAAGTTCTCCAGTGATACAGGGAGATTACCATGGTCGGAGAGGCCTGATACTTTTGTGAGTCGGGCACGAGTAAATGATGGATCGTCCTCGTCCTCCGCTCGGAATGTAAAACTCCCGTAAATCTCGACCTCTCGCGGTATCCTGACGCAAAGTGCGCCCGACGCGCTACTTCGCACTTTCCCCGACACTTTCTCATGTTTGATAACGTCTCCGGCTAATGATGCCACCGATATTTCCTTGCTTCCTCCCTGTCAGGTTCAACACTACTTTCTGATCATTTCTAAAAGATCAAAGTCCTCCGATGATCGGGAATTCAGAGGAACATATGGAAGATGGGCTCGAAACTGGAGCGATCTTGTAAGATCCCGTGAGATTTGCAATAAGCGGCGACAGGTGCATACCTGTGAAAGAGAAAGAGAGAGGAGGAAGAGGAGGGCGCGAGCCTTTCCTTCGGGGAGTTGCGGAAGTTAAATATTTGGACGGATCGTCGAGTCATCGGTGGTAGGTGGGCGACACGAGGAGCGGATTTTGCCAGTAGAAAAGTCGGCGCTTTTCTCGGCGTGGCCGCAACCGAGCATCACCGGAGAAAGGAAACATTGTGCGAGTTTCGTTTCGCGAGCTCCTCTGGGATGTATCTGGCAGGCATCCCTCTCTCCCTGCCGCCCTATCCGGCCAACAGCTGATTAATCGTTCCGAATCATCCCCAGAGAGCTCGGAGACGCATCGAGCGGCTTCTTTGTCGCTGGGAACGACCTTCCATCCTTCCGACGATTTTTCCCTTTGCCGCCGAGGTGGAACGCCTCCGCGAAAGGAGCGCGATTCTCCGATGCGAAAACACGCCTTTCTTCTTGCCCCCGGAACCCAGTGTCCTGCCGCCTCTTACAGTCCTCCTTTCAATAGCCTCGTGCTCCTTTGCTGACCACACCTCCCTTATTTGTAAATAGCCAACTTCAATGCTGAGCTTCCTTCACAAATCAGACTTACAAGCTTCGAAAACTTTTAAACTTCAAATCTGTCGATTATTTACTCTATGATAGAAGATTGTTTGGGGACGATGTTCTATTGGTGTCGACTCTAAACTGTGCTAAAATGGTAAGAAGATTCGGGTCCATTGGCGGTTGTCAGACTCCCCGAGGGCAAACGCGTTCAGGAGGAATTCTCGTGGGCGATTTGGAGAAATGACGCGCGCGGTGAAGTGGAGCGGGGGAGAGGGAGGCAGTGTCGCGCAGCAGCAGTAGCAGGAACAACAGTAGCAGCAGGTGCTCGAAGAGTAAATAGCGGCGTTAGGAAGAGTAGACGCGCGGCAGTTTGTTAAACGGCGAAGTTGGCCCCTGCACTGCGGCAGCAGGCAGCAGTTGCGAGTGCTGCAGCGCAGCTTAATTTGTTTATTTGCCCGGCCAGGGAGAAAGAGACTAGCCAGTCGGGCGAGAGAGTGATTCGCCGGGCGGCGGCGCGGCGTGTGCGTGTCTGAATCCTGCTGAATGTGTTGTAACACGTAGGACGAGGGAATGCGAATTGCAAGAGCGGTACGGCGATGTGTTATTTAAATACGTCGCGGCGATCTCACTCGCGCCCCATGGGTGCCCTGGACCGGCAACCTGCCTACACTTAATATGGCAAGCGACAGACTCATTTTTATCGCGCGTCCCCCTGCCGCCGCCACCAACGCCGCCACCGCTCTGACTGACTGCCACTGTCCCGTACTTTCCTCTATTCTTCTCCGATGTTTCGCCCCTCGCGATCGCTCCTCTTTCCACCTCGATCCTACTCCAATTTCGCAAATCAACAGTTCGCTACCATACTTCAACATTAGAGAAACTAAAAGAAAAGCACAAAGAACACCAGGCTTTCTTACATTTTCTAGGAAGACCTTCTGCATTTCGGATAAGTGAATGAGTTAGCCTGGCACAAAGTGATTAATCAAGCTTGCAGGAAGTTCTGGCTGTTCTCGAAGTTGAAAGCAGCGCTGGTATTTAAAAGGTGCGCGCTCCGGGGCCGGAGTAATGAGGAGAAGACGAAAGCGAGTAAAAGTGGCTTTTGTGGGACGCGTGATCACGTCGGCACTCGTTATCGTATCGGCAGGAGCGTACGTCAGGGGGACAATGGAGATTTTCAAAGGATTGCATGAATTCTAAATCCAGGCTGGGAACGTGGGACAGTTTGAGTTAATTCCGCTGCAGGGAGCAAGAGACTTGATTAAAAATCTTGGCTCATTGTCTACTGTTTGCCCAGGGTGCATACGGTGCCCCCGGCCAATTTTCTCGAACGGTGCCGGAAAGAGTTTCCTGGTAGAATTCATAAAGATCTACAGGGTGTGCTTCCCAGTAGCTTGTCGCACCTTTTACCATTAGTTCACCTAATCACCCGTCGCCAATCAATCAATTCAGATGAAATATCGAAATCTGCAAAATCGTAAATCCAAGTTTCCACATACTCCAAATGTCTATAGTTGTTCAAATGTAGTTGGCGTCTTCAGTAGTCCATGCTGAACGATAATTTGGATATTAATCGGGTTCCTTTGGAAGATCACAATGATTTGAAAGGACTTATTTTGTAATTATTGGCATTGGGGTTCTAATGGAAGAAAGTAGGTGGACACCCCGTACATTGAGATAGGAGTCGTTGGCCATTTGGGCCGACGTTACTCCATCCATTGAATATTCTAGCCAATTGACGTCTTTTGTCTCCGTTTGATGCGTCTCGGAGGAATACTGGGCTGTGCCGGGCTGCTTGGTCCAGCTGATATCAAGGATGGCTCCACACACTTGCGAGGGAGTGAGAGATCAGCTCGGTGGAGGATCGCCACGCTCCATCCGCAAAGATAATTAGAAATTCTCTTTCCAGATTACATCGAAATCCCCGCAGGTTTAACCGGTGCCGTGGAAGACCGGGCGAAGTTAAAGCCGAGTTCCAATCGGGCACAGCAGTCCGCCAAGAACAGAAAGTTTTGTCCGAGCGCCGCGCCGGTAGAGTTAACTTAGACGGGAGCGATCTTTGATCGCTCGAACTCCATCGAGATCTCCTGGACAGTACAAGTGATCTGAAAGCACGCTAGGGACGCGACGAGCAATTTTTGCGGAGCGAAGAAGTGAATTGAAAATTTAACGTCTCGCGCTCGCCGAAGAGAAGGAGACATTAGATCTCGACGAGAGGACGTAAGCAAATACGGTTAACGCTGTTTGCTCTGGTTTGAATAGAGGAGTCACATGTGCAGAGCTACCCCCACCCATGCTCCAGTCGACTCTCTGCGAGGGACTTCTCGAGCGAGCCAGCGCCACCGGTCCCTCAAGTTAAATAGTATAATGGCCAATTTAAAATGTCCTCGAGTATCTAAGATCCCTGTTTGCCCGCGGTCGAGATGTGTTTGAACGACATCTTTCCGGCCTTGAGAATGGGAAAAGGAGATGGCTCGCCACCACGACAACTCCCGGGGGTCCTTGCTACCAGTAGGTCTCCAACTTTCAGTACCAGCTTCATATGCACGTTCCCACTCGAGATTTTATTTCTTAAGAATCCCTTGCATCAAGCATCTTCGGTTAATGGTCGGTAATTGAACAAAGTAATAACGAGAGTGTGTCCTGAATTTTGGATCAGTCACGAAGACACACGACATGCTCGTCCTTATCTCAATCCCGCATGGTCCTGGCAGATCCAGCACGGCCATTTTTCACATGTTCACCAGTGGGGGCAGTGGGGAGCGGGCAAGGTCGCGCATTATTGCATTGTCCAGTTTGATAGAATCCGAAAATCCTTCAGGTCCTGCGACGTTGGGACGCGAGGCGCCTAGCAATGGGCCCAGGCTTTCGGTTCCCAGGGGCGCGCGGTAACCCATCAAACTTTTAGCCGGACATCCCCAGCCCCAATCACCCTTCACGCTTTCCTTCTCTCTCTCTCTCTCTCTCTCTCTCTCTCTCTCTCTCTCTCTCTTTCTCTCTCACCAACTTCTTCCACGCCCGTTTCTTCTGCCGGCTCCACATCTTCTTCCTGCGGAAAACGTGCCGGCACCTTCGCCTTCTCCTCGAGAAGGAAGGGGTTGCGGGGTGGTTGGCGCTTCTGGGAGGGTGTCCGCCTCGCGTTGTGATGAATATTGCAGGGAGCGCTTATTGTTTCCACTCACAAATCATCCGCCGATGTCTCGCGGGGAGAGCGCCGCAATGTTTTATTCCTCCTACTGCCTCCTCGACACACGCAGACCAAGAGAAACGATACTCAACGCGTCGCTCTTGAATCCGTATCCAACCTTACCCGGCGAGACTGACCAATTGCTGGATTGATCAGTGCCAATTTCGATGACAGCTCCGACGAGACCTTACGCAAATAGCGAGAAACTTTGAGAAAGAATCGTGTATCATGTGGAATAGCCAATGGTCCTGGGTAAATCCTTATCGATGGCTGGTGATTCAACATTTTGTCAGGAATGAGTCGAGCTTCTTCTTCGTGACCAGTGCTTTCCGCTGCGCTCGGAATTAATAAAAGAAGAAAGGTCGTGGTAATAAGAAGGCAAGATCGCAGGGGGTAAACATTTTCTGTGGCGTGGGTGGGAAAGTAAATAGAGGTCGAGGAAGGCAAGGTGAGTTGAGTCTTGTACGTGGCTGGAACACCCTCGCCCCAGTTCCGCAACAATAATTTTGCAAATAGCCCGTGGAAGCCGCTGCTAAATAATGAAGCATCCTGTCGTCCAGGAAGATTCAATTTGCGGCGGCAACGCATGGGATGAGCCGAGGTGTATTCCGGCGAAAAGGAAGACGCGCGATAAAGTTACTTTACCCCCGGTAAAATATCTACCTGTCCCGCCGTTCTTTCCTTCTCTTTGCTGGAAAACACTGAACAAAGAAGGCACACCAGCCCTCGAAAATAGCATGAACATCTTCAAAATTAAAGTAGCCACCAGCCTAGCCTCAAAATCTCGTAGCACTCTCACTCTCTCTTAAATATTAACTTTCTTAAAGATTAATAGGAAACTCTAAGAAAAAGAGATGCAATCGTTCTTCGCCCACTCCAAATTGAAACACAGAACAAATCTGACTGTCAATTCTTTTGGAGGGGGTTGGAGAAGTTAGGGTGGGGCCCTTCAAAAGAAGGAGATAAGATATTCAAACGCAATATTCGAATGCTGACCGTAGAACGCAAACTTGATTTTCGGCGTGTATAAATCAACGTCAGGGGGTTCTCCTTGGACCGGAGATAAAAAGAGGCTATTGCGGGGGTGGCTAGGGCTTAGAAAACATGCAAAATGTAGGCCCTGTGGACACAGCTCACATGCTTTCACATCGGGCAGACTTGCTTCAAGAAAAGTTGTCCAAAGTTGCCTTGGAATTCTCTATCTTTCTATCTTTACCACAAAGTTGCATTAGAAAAACTAGTTCACTATAATGAAGTACTTCTTCTGGCGTGACTTAGAGAATTAGCCCCGCAAGGAGATACACGCGGAGATACAAACATCGGGAATGTTTTGCTGGTGAATGTGAGATCCTGTGGGACAGGAGAACGATGTTCTCCATACATTATTCTAAACAGGGCTAACCTCTATTTACCGAAAAGTACCCCGGCCAAGCATCTGGCTGGGTGTTGCGTGGTAGGTCGGGCGAGAATTTGCGGATTTCTGCAGACTCGGAGGCTTCAATGTTCCCTCTCTCTTTCTCTCTCTCTCTCTCTCTCTCTCTCCCTCAACCACACTCTGCCCTTCGTCCCCTCCCTCCCTCCCCCTCGCGCAACGTGTTTACTCCGGGGCGAAACTAATTGCGCGTGCACGATTTTATTAAATTTGTCCACAACGTTAGCTCGTTTGCATTCGTTAATGAGTTTTCGGTCTGCCGGTCCGATCCAGTTGGCAGTAACGAGGTTGGCTTGCTGCTCTCGCGCGAGAGGGATGAGGGCGCAGCAGCATCCTGCTACTGCTGGACCACCGGCTGGACGAGCGATGTGCAGACCGTTCGGTTTTTGCCCGAAATTTGCATACTTTTCGTGGTGGCTTAATTCCCGGCCACCGGAAAATCCCCACCGCCTCTTCCATTCTTGCTGCTCCACCCCCTGCGCACCCCCACTACCAACCCTCTCTCGAGCAATTCCAGTTCCTCTTTTATATTTTCCAGTGGCAGCAGGCATTGCAAGTTCGCCAGAATGAGGATTCCTGTAAGAGTGTGTGCGCTAGGAGGATGTGACAGTCCACCGTAGATCACTCTGCGGTCCGGCATCTCAAGGGTCGAATTAACCTCCGCGAACCCACGACTAGCAACCCTTTTTGTCCGTCTTTCTTCTACAAATTACGCCCCCCACTACCAGCTTCCCACCCCCTCCTGAGAAAGAGTTTAATCGGGTCGAAACGGGAAAAAGAATGGGAGAGTCGGCACTCCTTGCGAGCTACCGTTGCTAACTGTCGCTACCGCCCTTTGTCTTCTGGAACGATCGTTCGAGCAACCTTTAACTTTCGACGATTCTACCCTGTAATTGTGCATAAGATTCCAAAGATTCTCTAATGTTGTACGGGAATTTCTGTGCGCGTGGCAGAGTTCCTTTTTAGCAGGTGGCTCGCTCTTCGACGACGACGACGAGTAAACGAAGTCTTCGGTGAAACACATTCCTTTTAACGTCGAGACTTCGGGCCACGATAGGCCCTCCCGCGGGAGCAGCAGCCACTTGGAATATTTACGATAAATACACGGGAGTGCGAGCGCGCCCGCACAAACACACACACACACACACACATATGCTCGGCGCCATCTCCTCGTCCGCCGAGCGGATAACAAGGGGCTCTACGCCGATAAAGGACATTATTCAAATTTGTCTCGCGCATAATCCCGCGGATATAAAGTGGAAGGCAGCGCCGAAAGCGGCGTAAAACTGAGATTCGAGCGCTCGCCTTATCTTAATCCGGGCTTGAGCGCAGCTTAAACCACACGCGACCCATTCTCTACCAGTTTAGAATGACCTGCCAAAACTCATAGAACAATCTGGATCAACCATCAGTTTATTGTGCGCTACTCACTTTGATTTCTGTTAAATAATTCCCATTAAAAATACAACTGTCGATTTTTTTGATTGTTGGGGAGGGACGCCTATGAGTTTAATCTGCTTTGATAGAGGAACGCTGACAGAAAGGCAAAGGTGGTCGCGTAATCTCACAGGCACACTAGAGAAACTTACTGGCCGAGGTGGAAGCGAGCGACACGGGAGAGGTGGATGAAGGTGCGGTGATAGAGCTTGATGTCTGAGCAATATCACGGGGACGTGGTCATCTTAATAGAGTCAGCGTGCGAAGCCCGGAAACCGAAAGGCACGCACCAATGGTTTTAATGAGATTCAAGTCGGAAAGCTCGTCTGAAGTGATGGCAACCTCGTAATACTGGACCTTGTAAGTCAGAGTTCTCCTATCCAGAATGTCCATCTCATGTGGAATTTGACGAGTCGTCGCTTCCACTCTCTGACTCTCTCTTTGAATACGTCCAAGTGTCAGTGGAGGCTGCAGTTAATTGCATTTCGAGCATTCGTCATTCGAAAAGACATATTCGTAGTGGAAGGTATGTTCTCTATGCTTGGAATTCGTACATATCAAAAAGCGGGACACTTAAAAAAGGAGCAGCGAGAAAGTCGAGTGAGTTAAAGAAGGACTTGAGGACGATTGCTTTTCAAGCGCTCGACCCCAACCCCTCGGAGAATCGGGTAGGGGTTAGGTGGCTCGTGATGAAAACGAAGTGGAAGAAGAGGTTGAATTTCAGCCACCCCTGCGGCCCGGCGGTGGTGGTGGCGGCGGCAGCGCGGCTGGCTTGCGAGGGGTGAGGAAACGGGGATGAGAATGAGAGGCTGTGAAACTGGCGGGATTGCGCTCCTCTCTCGGTGTCTGTTGCTCCTGAGTTTCGTCGGACTTGGGAATTTCGGGGTGCGGCGGATCGTTCGCGGGGGCACAAAGCGGTCTGCCGGACTTAACGTGATTAGCAGAGATACCCACGGCAGCTTCCTATTATCCGCGGTCCAGACGTAGCCGCACAACCAAACCCATCTCTCTCTCTCTCTTTCGCCCCCGTCCACTTATCCCGGATAGTAACTGGCCATTTCTGACTATCAATGCTTTCGCTCGACTGTTCTCCTACCCTTTGCTCCAACTATCGGTACAACCATAGATCCAGACTGAGCTAATCTTCTCAATAATTCCTTCCAATACTAGAAACTGGCAATCGTGAATTTTTCCTATCTGCATTCCTAACTTAAATTGTCATTACATTAATTTTCTAAGAGCACATTTGCATGGCTCGGAGCGGGTAGAGTGGATGGGTGTGTATCGAAACAATTAGAAATGTCAAATGGTCTGGCAAGAGGAAGGTGCATTGGATGTACGAAAGGAGTAGGAGTAAGGGAGGCAGGAGCAGGGAGTAGGAAGGGCTAGCGGATGCTGAAATCAGAGAAGCGGAGCGATACAGCCGCGGCTCACGGCCAGTACACAGGGTGAGAGTGAGCCTGCGAGTATGAAACTCAATTTGATTCCTGCTTCGAAGCGACCCCGCTCTCGCATCGTCGGAAGCGAGCGTGTAGGGGCTGCTGCCTCGACGGGAGCCGAAGCTGGAGCCGGAGCTGGAGCCGGAGCTGGAGCCGGAGGAGAGGCGAGCACCCTCCCAGAAAAGGGGGTGCTCCCAGGGGCGCGCGAGTGACCCGACATCCTGCAGGATCCAGCCACTCATATTGCCAATTACCAACTCTACGACCCTCTCACTCGGCTCGCTCGGCTAGTTCGGCTACCTAGCCGACTAGCTTTCGACTTAGCAATGACACCAGCCACTTCCATATCTCTGCCAAGTTAGCCAAGTCTTTCTTATAAACAATCGCAAATCATACTCCCTCTGAATTCAACTTGACATGCTCCACTTTGTGTTGGAGATCCGAGAAGATATTGTATGTGGCTTTCATGACATTCTCTTTAAGCGAAAGCAATGAGTTTTCACATATGAGTTGCGAGGTACACATGAGAGGAAAGCACTTGGCTCTACGCGACGAAGAGGATCTTTTTTCGACGGTAATCTATATTTGCCAGGGTTCATGCGTTATAGAGGAGGATCTCTCGTTGGGTAGCGCGAGGATATCGTCGAGGAGGGTTGCCAGGCCACGGTAGGAGGTGAGTTTAACAAATATTGAAGTCTCGCGAGCGGCAGCCGACGAGGAGAGAAACTTCCCGGGGTGGAAAACTTGTCCAAATGTTTAGACTTTTCCCTCGGCTTCGATATTTCCGCGGCAGTCCTCTGTAACTCTCGTTCTGACGCCTCTACCGAATGACATCCTCGCCCACTCGGCTTTCAATATCTTCTTACACACCGTGACACCTCCAACGCCTGGCCAAACTCTGCCTCTCCTCTTATTTCATCTTCGATCTCACCAGCGATACAAACTTATTCTTTCATAGAGCTTGGAAGATTATTGATTTAGAAATTCATCACTTTTTCCTCGCACTTCTCGACAGGATAGGAACTCTGACCCTTTTCCTATGGTGGCCGGGTGTTTCCCCGCTGGCGGAAAGTGTTCGGGCTTTGATGTAGACGGTAGGCAGTGCACGGGTTCTCGGTCGGGGCCACGAAAAACATCGGGAATATTATGCATGTACGTTCGCCGGGATTCAACATGGTAGGGGAGCAGGCGTTTCCTTTTTCACTCGAATTCCCTGGCGCTTCCTACGTGGCAGCGACGCCGCCCTTGAATACCTTCACAAGCCATTTCTTATACTCTTAAATTATACACCACTATCCTCTTTATCCCCTCTGTGTGGCCACCTAGATCTTCTCTATTTATTCCAAGCATGCAATCGCTGCATTCGCAATCATCCTTGTGAGAATCCTCCTCAAAGTACTCCTCGATGCCCGATGCCTTCAAGAGCGGAAGAGTTGCATTTCCAACCGGATATTGACAGTCACTGGGTTGCAGAATAAGTGGGTATTCGGCTGGGTTGAGTTCAGGGCTGCGACTGAGGAGAGTTTACGTTGACAGCGCACGGTAAAGCCACGGAATTGTGGCTCCCTTTGCGCCTCCGGAGACCGTGCAGCTGTCCTATTGAAAATTACATCTTACTACGCCGTCAACCACCCACAACCCACTCCGAAATGGACCTCCCGTTGCGTATCCACCGACATTACCCTCGCACAACTCTAATCGACAATCTTTTCTTCTTGCAACTTTTATTTCCTAAGGCCTACAACCCTACAAATCGATAATCGTCCATTTATTCGATAGGATAAGAAAGTGTTGTATTCTGGATGTAATGAAAGCGGATGGCACGTGGGGCGTTTTATGTTTTGGGTAACCTTGTTTCAAAGTTGCGAGCGCACCAATTCTCGCAAGAAGGAAGGTGAGAAGCATGTGTGGTGGTTGGTCCGGGGCCCAAGGGATAGCTGAGAGTCACACTGATCTTGCTCTTTGTCGCGGGGCCCATTCGTGTGCATCGAGCGGGTCTGCGTTGGTGCCGGCAGTGGCTGTGTTCCTGCTTGCCTTGCTTCCTTCCTCGCATCCTTCCGGAGTTGCGAGCTGCGCGTCGTGGCTTTCGAAACCTCTCGAGAGAGCACGTTGACTTCGATATTCCGTATTGAGTTACTCGCCTTTCCTGCTGCTAGTGCTGCTGCTGCCGCGCAGTGTTGTTGCCGATGACTCCCGCTGGTTATTAAGTCATCAGAGTTCCGATTATTCCAGCGGAAGACCTACGTCACCCTCTTTTTCCAATTCACTACTATTTTAATTAGTTTCCAAGCCTTAATCCATGCGCTGTGTCAGCGCGCTTCTTGGAAATATCCGATAAACCACGTGCTCTCGTGACTTAATGTATCAAGACAGGAGAGAAGTTAATAATAAGGCTAATGAGCGTGGGCCATTGTCGTAATTCGGCTAGATAACGACACCCCGTAAAAAGATACTCTTAGGTGTGTCTAAAATGAGCTGTCAGTAGATTAGGACATCCCAAATCGCTGGAGGCGTCACACCGTTTCCCCTAATTACATGCCCGGTGCGCTTACTTTTCGTTTAAACGGCAATTCTACGGACACCAGGCCCGGGTCACGTATAATTCGTATTCGGCTCAGTGGCGGAAGGATTCGTCCCGGGAAGAAGGAGATCTCCCGATGATTGCAGCCTCCCGGCGTGTAACGACCTAGGAATCAGGGTGATTCCCTGTGGGCCGACGAATTAGTATCCGTTTGATTCGCCGACGGTGAGGAGGCAGCCAAGAGGAAGGTGAGTGGGCGATCGTTGTCTCAGGTACACGCAAAAAGGCGGCTCTGCTCTTTCTATCCTGGCGGTGCTGGAAATGCGACCGTCATCTAATTGGAACTCGATACCGGGTAACGAGGGCGCCACAAACTTTTCCGTCTACGTTGGCTAGCACCCTCTTTTCACGTTCGAAGCTCCCAAGCTCCGGCGGCCCATGAAAAATTGTTATCTTATTTATGGCCACGAGATTAGAGCGGGCCGCGCGCGCGCGCGCTAACAGGCGCCGGAATGATGAATGCCCCCTTGGATCGTGGCTGCCCTCCCAACATAAGTCCATTTACCGGCACCTCGTTAATTAACTAATTAAGCGAGTGCATCGGGACAAGCCCCGGTGTATCGTGTATGCTCCGAACCTGCTTCCACGACACACCGTCATGACCTCGGACGGATTAGAATACACACACGCCACTGCTCGGACAAGAGAGAGAGAGGGTGTCATACCGATAACGAGGTAATTGTCACCTACAAACCCGTGACAACCTGCCATGCGTTCCTGCCTGCTAACGAGCCCTTTCTTTATTACGTGGCTAACACCTGCTACGATCTACTACACTGTCCCGGTGACCCTCCTCATTTTTCTCAACCACGAACTCTTAATATTCTTTAACCTTTTATTTAATACTTTAACAAAATACAACTCAAACCAGGAGAGTATTGTTTGTTCAATAGTTATGCCTGCGTTTAAGGGGCTAAGAAGGTAGTTTGAGGAAGAGGTGCGAATTACTCGCGTGCCATTAGCAGTGGAGAAGTTGAGTGGGTGGGGGTTGCTGGTTCTCGGAGAGTGAGGGATCTCCTCAGCGATGCAGACAGTGCATTCGGCTGCAGCCAAGCGGCCAGGGGCATCCCCAAGAGGGATGCAACACGATGGCTTAGCTACGCGCCAGTTTGGAAATCTCGGAGCGCTGAGATGCGGCAGAACCTAGCCTGGTGAGGGTAGCTGCTCTCTCTCGCAGACATGACGTGAGAGAGGAGAGACTGCGGGAACTAGTAGAGAGACGGAGTTATCGGGTGGAGACGGTCGGAGAGGTAGAGATGGCGCGAGATATCAGTGGAAAGAGAGCGAGAAGGCTTGGGAGGCTTCGAGAGAGGCTGGAGAAGAGGAGAAGCGAAAGGACGGTCGGGGAAGGAGAGGGTAGTAAGGTCGCTCGAACCAACCTCTCGGCATCCCACGAGGCCTCCGGTGTAATTAAGCGAGTGCACCCTCACATGTCTATGTACGTTCGCGTCGTGTCTATCCATCTAACCGTGGCAGCCTCGCTTACTCGTTCTCTGCTCTTCTCCATGTCATCCTCTCTCTCTCTCACGCGCACTCTCTCATTCTCGCATACCCTGCTCTCCTCTCATCGAGGATCCGGCATGTAGCGAGGCCTGGCGAGATAAGGCCGGGCTCGCAAAAAGCTTTGAAACCTCGGCACAGCACATCCCGCGAGTGTACATCTTGTCGACTCATACCCGCCCGGACTCTACTCGCTGCGAGGATTCTCGTGCATCACGTAACAGAGCCTCGAAAAATGTGCGTGTAGGCCGAGGAAGAACGAACGAGCTCGACGGTCCGTGGGGAGCCGATGCCCACTTCCATCAGAGCCTGCACCGTTGCCTTACTTCTTTTTTAATCGCGACCTTTGTCCGCCCGCAGTGATTACGCCAAAAAGCGTGACCTGCTCCCTTTCAGGATGGACTCTGTCTTTCCTCGGAAGTTAATGCTTGCCCTGCTAGAAGCTGCATTAGATGATCAATCGCTTGCAAGCGGGACTGTTTGAACGTGGAAAGATATCGTTGCTGATTGCAATTTCACAAGAAGTAGTGAGTTCTAGAATGTTCTAGGCGATTTGGTATCGATTTAGAATAGCCGGGCTATTCTTGGGGGTCAAGGGGCTCTCCGAGGCATTTCCGTCTGCGTGGACAGAACGGAACGTTCCGGACAGGAGACTGACGGGACTTGCAATTGAGGGGAAACGCGCTCAGCAATAACGTTCTGTCGGGTGAGAGGGTTCGGTATTCTGGCTACGTAAGTGACACATTGACGGCAGCTGACCACCGGTTGGCAGTCCCGGCCGTCTCCCAGGGGTGGCTAGTTACCGCATGATTGGCCCTCCATTACCATATAACGTGCACGGTAACGCTGCATGCGGTTCTACTCGATATACCTATGCCACCTTTGCACCAGCCGCCTTCCCTCCAGTTCGCCACTAAGATTCGAGAAAGACACACCTCCACTTTATCACGATATCATCAATTCTCATACCGCGCTCCTGTCCAGACTGCAAATATCTGGCAGACATACTTCGCCCAGTTGGTAGATCATAAAGGTCACTGAACAACAAAACCACCCCAGCGCATTAGACCTCTCGGTACATCAATTTTCCTCGAAGGTAGAGAATATACGGGTTCGCTAGGAACATGTCCTCGGCCGAATTCGCAGGGGCGAAAGGGTCATTCGGGCCTAAAGCAAGTAATTCTTGACGCGGGTGTTGGCGATCGACTTGACGAAGGTCCGCGTAAAATTAGCGCCGTTGGGAACAAACGTATCAGGTTCTATCAGCGGTGGCCGGAGTTTGGATGCTGGTGTACCTTTTCCGTTGCTGGTCAAGCCAAGGGTGCACCGAACGCGATGGGAGCGAGCGGGAGGGAGAAGGGCGAAGATCGAGCGGGCTAGCTAGGGTGAGAGCGAACGAGCGAGCAAGCGAGCGAGAGAGAGGGGGGGAGAGAGTTGGAAACAGGGCGATAAATAACTACAGGATGAAAAAGGGGGCGCGGTACCCTCCCGGGGCCCCTAAACCTAGTCTGTATATAGTGCGCGCGCGCGCCACCCCCTCGATACACCTCATCCTACCGACATCGTATAAACCGCGCACGGGCCGACCCCGACAATTATACCCTCGCACGCGAAATGTTTTATTACCCTGCCGCGGAATACTTGCGCACAATACTACTGCCACTCTGTACACACTTCTATCCGATCCTCCCACACATCTCTACATCTCGTTCTCCTGTCCGAACGCACGTCCTTCCGTTTCAACGTGTTCCGCAAAGAACGCAATGTCTCTGCCCTACTTTTTACATGTTTCAAGGTGTTAAGGTGTTAAGGGGGTTTGTTTAATGACTTGCATAACATATATGACCCCTTAAAATAGGAGGAATATCGATACAAGTTCTCAGCGGTGTAAAAATAGTCTCGCACGACTGATTTGCAAATTAATCAGGTGGTGTAGTGCTCCGACGGCGAA
Organism: Ectemnius cavifrons; assembly: GCA_964023945.1. Classification (NCBI taxonomy): domain Eukaryota; kingdom Metazoa; phylum Arthropoda; class Insecta; order Hymenoptera; family Crabronidae; genus Ectemnius; species Ectemnius cavifrons. The sequence continues at coordinate 890,117 of OZ030375.1, forward strand.
TCATCGGGGACTTGCGCGGCAGCTTTGAGATTCAAAGTGGCTCATTACGAGGCAAGCACCCGATAAAGTCCTCTGCTTTGGACTATGGCCTTTGGAGGGATGAGGGATATAAGCTAGGAGACCCGGGCCACTTGAGGGGATCCTACTTGGTCTTTCGGCTAATTTTGTAATCCGCTGGAGCGACTAGCTGCTAACTGCTCACTAAATCGGCCCTCCAATCTCCCAGGATCTGTGTCCTGACCTTTCATTCCTCGGATTCGTCTTATAATACTTTTACAATTAATTATAATGTCCTGCTAGTCACATGGAATCCAATTAAAAGCTTCGATGGCAATTAAAGTATGAATTCCCTCTGATTAATTCGATATATCAAGCGTAGCTTATTATAAATTTTAAGCCGAGCAACTGAGGTGCATGAAGGGAACACGTTTCGTGTGCAAATTGATCGTTAATTAATTAAAAAATGGGAAGAGTGACAGCATGGCTGTTTAGTCGAGTACTTGGCGAAGGGTGGCCCGTCGAGCTAAGTCAGCTCTTAGTCCTTGGTTAATCGGGTTAGATTAACTTAGTTATGGCATAGCGGGATGCTGTTATGCCCTGGTAGTTAGCGACTTGTTATACGGAATCAGGCTTCCAAGGGTGCAGGCACGTGAATCTTACGGCTTATCACACTGATGTCAATTAGAAACTGGCTTGAAACTTGACAGTCTTCATTTAGAATCACCTGTCACTTAATTCCGAATGATATTTCCTACCTTTATAGAAGAGATCCGTAGGAAATCTCAGAAGTGAATTCGTATTTATCTAGCACGCGGCCAATAAATCAGCGGTGGCAATAAAACTCGGATTGAACTCGCAGGAAGTTGAGCTGGGCGGCGGAGGAGGAGAAGGAGGAGGAGGCAAGGAAGTCGAAGAAATTCGTGTGCAACGTGGCCGGAGTGTTCTCTCGTTTATCGGTTCGTATCGCGGGATCGATTTTTAAATTGCGTAATAAATAAAATTAGCGGGCGAAGGGTGACTTCGGGGCTGGGCCGGGCCGGGCGACGAGCGGAGGGTGAGGCAGGGGTCGAGTGGTAACTTAATCAGGCCGACAACTTCCCTCGACTTAATAAAGCTGTCTCAATTTTCGCCTCATTACTGGAATGCGCACCAAGATTTTTCACTCGATTTATGCTGCGCACCAATGCTTTTCCTGTTAGACCGTTTAAAGACGTACAGGCATAATACAGGAAGGGTGAAATATTTATTGTTAATGATCGCAAACCTTTCTCCGTGATGTTCAATTTCGACCAGCAGCCGCAGGCCGATCTCTTCCGAATTCGGGCTATCATTATTTCACGGAAAATTATGGTTAGAATGCTATCGGGCCTCTGCATCACGGGGCTTTCGAGCACCCAGGAAAATGCTATCGCCCGTTTAAGATTTATGTGCATCGCTGCAAACACCAGATGCACCATGCACAGCCCGAAAACAACCGGGTGACCCGGAAAAGCAAACGAACCGGTTCATCCAAATGTGCGAATTTGTTAAAGCCAAATGCTGGGATTGAACAATTTCCAGTTTCAGACACGAATGGAATATTCTTCATTAAGCGTAGGAAGGATCGCTGAGGGTTGTTGGCAGAGTGGTCGATTAGGTTTCGGTTGATTAGTTACAGCGGGTCTTCCTCGTATGTGACGATACGCAATATGTGCGGGCCTCCATCGACATACTAATGGTACATCAGGATGTACGATGTATGTACATGTAATCATGTCACGCTGTTCGTTAGACGAGCCCGCCCCACGTTCACCATCAAACTCAATAGCAAAGGGAACTTCCATCCTCTCCCTTACGCGATTAAAACTTTCCTTACCAGAAATTCGATCATATCGTGGATTTATTCGACGGAAATCGAAATTCTCAATTGATAAATAATTCTAATTCAATTGCTCACTGAGAATAGCAGTAATGCCAACTATTAATAATGAGGATCCAAAAGGAATTAGAGATTGATAAACGTACTGGCCGACGTAGTGGACGCGAGTGGCAGTTCGAATAGGAGAAATTCTGTCGAGCAAAGTAATTATGGAGTGGGAGAGCGTAGCGAAAAGAAAGGTGGATGGTGGGTGGGTGAGAGGGATCGGGGGGGAGTTGATAAAGAAATAAAGAATCGCAAAAGTTCGCGTCGAAGCCCGCGCTCTCGCACTCCCGTTCCCACGGGACCTTATGACTTAAAGTCTCCTTACTCCGTTAATTCCGAACATTAACAAAAGTCTCGCTAAAACTCGCCGCCAACTTTCCCGCTCCCACGGGGATCACCGGGGCCCTGGACTTGTTAATGAAAAAAATACAATAAAACTCCCCGCGCGCGACGAAACTCCTCTCGAATTCTCCCGGCTCTCCTTCTCCTCGCCTCCTCCCTCTTTCTCGATGTCCTTCAACAATGATCTTGAAGACAGAGGGTCCTCGGGCCATGCCTCTTTCTCCACGTTTAATGCCAAGAAAAAAGATTTCCCGAGAACAATTCAGCGAAACAGAGTCCGTAACACGTGGATATGAATTCCAAACATCTTAGCACCAAACTTGATGCTACAAACGAAGCAGAAAATACCACTCGGTAATGTGTATTTCACAGTTACTGTGAGACTTTCGCCGCGAAGGATTATACAGGTTCGAAAAATGGGGAATGGTCCGGAGAAGGATTAGGTTTTTTTCATGGGGTGCGAGCATCTTTCAGGCTAAAAGCTGATATCGGTAATGCTTGGCAGGATTCACTCCTCGTTAGCCCGTCAAGATTGTCAAGAGTAAATTTAAGTTGCCTATTCTTTTCGAAGGGCGCGAGTCTTAATAGCAAAGTGGCAGTGCGAGCCGCTTTATGCTTTTCTCTCCTGTGGCTTTATTCCGGCGCGACCCCTTCCTTTCCGCCACCGCCACGAACGAGACCTCTTATTTATTCATTTATTCCAGCGAGATGAACTTCGCGGGGATTTTAATGCCACCCTGTCCTTCCATCGCCAGTTTGTTCGAGACCAACCACTTTCAGATTTGCGCAACTGCCTTCCAACGACTTACGCACACATTCTTGCCAGATTCCAATGCACAGCCGACAAGAAATCATAGCGATACTAGAATACAATTGAATGGGAGAAGATTCGACCTTGAAAATTAATTAATCCGAACGTGTTTCCTAATTTAGACTTAATTAAAATATACACACATTCGTCGTAATGATTAGATACTCTCAGGGACAAGAACTACGGAATTTCGAGTCTCAATAATGTTAGAATTACCCGACGCGTGGCTTCACGAACTTCTGGATTTAGGTTAAGCAAAAGTTAGTGGTCGGGAAAGGCAGGAAGTAATGTTCGATCGCGCTGAAAATTAGGGGATGCGTCCTTTCCGGAAACGAGAAGAAGCGAGGAGGATAGAAAGGAGATGGGAATAAAAGGATGTTACACGTCTGGAAGGAAATGGTGGACGGATATATTCCAAGACTGATCCATGGGTGGAAAGAATCCTGAATAATGATATGCCTGCATACCGGGAATTAACAATTTCTCATTAGCAGAGTCTGTTTTCCATTAATTCACATATATTTTATTCACGAATTCCTCTGAACAAGCAGTCGAGGATTAAGGTGAACGTATTTGAGTACAAAAGGTAGACTTTCCATGCATCCTTTTTATATAAGAGTCGTTTGAGAATAGGATGCGAGGGGAAGAGAGGGCCGCGGTAAATTGGTCCTCGGCAGGGTAGCCGGAAGCTGCCAAGTTCGCTTACCGATCGGGATTCGATCGTTCTCCTTCGGGACGGGCGGGTTGGTACGTGGGCGATTGCCGTCTGGCGGGTGCGAAGATGTAGGTGGCCCAAGGGTGGGCGACGTGGGGCTCAGCTAGTTTTGATTCACCTCATGGCAGGCCACCGGTCACGGGGCTGACGGCGCGTAATTGTTCTCTTGTCTGCTTCTCACCGCGGCGCCAACTGCCAAGCGAGCCCCTACCAAAGCCCCTACCAAACGTTCCTCGCAACTGGCAACGTCCTCCGCGATTGCCTTCGCGCCAAGAATGCATAAGCAGTACTCACACCCTCGCCAATCCGCAATGCTCAACTCCGAACGTCCGCCTAACGCCCACCTGCTTACCCCAAAACCCTCGCCAAACAGCTCGAAAACAGTGCTAACCACCGATGCCACCTAATCTAGAAAACTGCCGATCCTCCTCTCGCTATCTAACCTACTTCCTGCTTAAGGGTCAACATGAATCCTAGCCAGGAGGAAGCCCTAAGGACCATTGAGGACCTTCGGCTCCCCAGGAGCCAAGGACATATGTTTGATGATAGGAATCCTGGGGAAGCGGCTGCAAGACGAGCAAACCTACATAAATCCCATCTTGGAGGAACTTGTCGAACATGACGCGCGTGTTTAGTTTCATTTAGGTCTCGGGAACATTTATGCGTAATATATGGGCGTACGGTGATACGGGCCGAGAGCCAATCAGCGGGGCGTCGGGAAATTGACAAACGATCCTTCCACCCCTCGTTGGTTCCCTTCGTTCAAGCGCTACTCCCTCAACTCGAGCACCCGATCCTCTTGATATGTTATTAACGATTGACAACCACCTTCCTTTCCCTTCCTACCATTAAGAACATACTGCATTTCTACCGTTTCACCATCTGATTCTTTTTCGCAAATTCACCATTCAAGTGGCACAGTGAAATATAAATGAAACATTGAGTGATGCGCCTGGATTTACTTGTCACCCGTTTGCTTAAACTTGTATGAGTGTACTATCCTATCCATCTTCGCTGCAGCTCTCAGTTTCAGCGCTCCGGCAATCATCATATCGCAGTGCAATAATTGTCAGAGGAGCGACAATCCCGCGTATAATTCCGCCGCGGAAATTCTGACGTGTGACACGCGACAGATCGGCGCTCCTGGGAGAGTCGGCTCATTCAATTAGCCACTCAGTTACCCGGGACACATAGCTATGTTTACCCCTTCCAATTCCACCCCCTCACTCACTTCTCCGCGCAAGCTTTCACGGCTTGCAGCTTCCTACGTCGCTCATGTCTTCCTTGGAAGCCTCCTGATTTCAACTTTTCGCCAAGACGTCGACTACTCAACGCAGTTTCCCTGTCGCCGACCTGTCAGCCGCAAAATGGCGTTAGTTTGCTCATCATGTCAGTTGGGATATTGCCAGAGACTCGGACGAATAGACCAACTTCGAAGGAAGTTTCGCCCTGCCTGTTCTCGCGCTCGAGTCACTGGCATCTCGATCTGGACCCTGTGACGTCCTACAAAGAAGCAGTTAGTTGTAGTTGCAAACTCCTTTCAACTTTATGAAAAGCCTGTATCCAACGACAGGCCCAGCATTGATTTCACCTGACTATGAAAAGTCAATATTGAAAGTATTGATTCGATCCTTGCGGTTTTGGGGACGCATTAAAGTAAACGAGAAATCCAAGTGGTGGTTAAGGTGGAAATAAGCAGAGGTCGATGGGTTACGGAAGAGTTGAGGAATTCAGGTCTGGGTTGGTAGCAGGGCGAAGGACCGAAAGCGCCGGGACAGTGGAATTACTCGGCGGCGATGTCCCAGGAGGGCAAAGTTGTCTGCGACAATTTCAAACTTATTTTAACATTCATATAAGCCCGTCGTCGCCCTCTAGCCTTCCTCTGCAACACACACGCTGGCTAGTTCACCTAAGCATCCCTAACCTAACCCGAGGAACCTGGTAAAGTCTCGTGCGTTGCCTGGTTGGTGGTACACACCGGGCATAAGGGTAGATTGGGATTTGCATAAGATTATGCGTAAGCTTTCCTACGTTCCAAGCACCGCAGGGAGTAGCCAAGGAAATGCCGCCAAGAGGAAACTGTACTCAGGGGTGCGCTCATCTTTGGCCGATAATGAGAACGAACAGCAGTTCTCTGATTCGCTATCCGCACAGTAATCGTAGCTTTCAATTTCAACAATCATCCGAGAAATCTGTACTTATGTCTTTGGTACACCAGCTCGAGAACTTCAGACACCCTTAAACCACTAAATATATATCAGGCATGGTAAAATTCGGATGCTTGCGTATAAGGTAACTGGATTATTGATGTTCCTGAAAAATAATACACCTCCTTTTATATTTCAATGAGCCCACTGGATTTATTATTACACTGGCAGTGTTCTTCCTTATGGCGTTGTTAAATCTCGCCATCCACCAGCCCCGTTTGCGTGTTTCGTATTCATAGTCTGCGCAAAAATTGCTCCTAGAGCGCAATAAAGGTTATACGGGCCATAAACTAAGTTCCGCCTCCCCCGCCGATGTTTATTTAAGCGCGGCACCTCCTCGAAACACGCCTGCAACCCCATATCCTTTGTCTTTAAACCTTCCCACTCTCTCCATCTTCCCTTCACTCGCTTAGCGAAGTTTTCCTCGACTCGAACCCAATCTCATACGATAAAGTTCGACTTGGCAATTGTATCGATTGGGTGAAAGGATTGGCACATTCACCACGGAGGTCGCTTCCTGAACTTTCCGAGTACACTGTCATCTATCGCCTGGTGCCTCAAGCTAACAAGTAGTAAAAACTGTTTTATCTATCTGAGTTTCAAATTTAAAGCGCGCTTTCTTCTAGAAAATAATAAAACATAATGCATAAGACATTAAAACAAACGACTGCCAATCGTGGACATGTCATTATTCACAAAATTCTCAGTTAGACTGATGAATAATTATTTTCCTGACTCTTCGATACAATCCTGCGATGTTAAACCCAAGAATTTTCCTGATAGTGCGAAATGAGTTTCCAATCTTGGCAGCTGCTATCAGACGCAGCATCCACTCATCAAAAACTTGTCGACGAAGGAATAGAAACGAAGAACAGAGAGCGATACCCGTAGCTATTGTAAGTGTCGTGATGTAACTATTGTAACGATTGCCCTCGGAGATCGTTATATCTGTTGCGCAAGTCGCTCTTAGATAATGGGAAAACTCGAAGCAAACTTAGTCAGGCTCTTCTTATGGTGTGCTCCCATAACCCCTCGCCATTTCTGCACCTGGATCCTGCTAGACTTCGGGATTCGTTTTCTAACTCTCTTCTAATCATGCCCGTGTCTGTCTTACCTTACAAAAATTCGTAAATCGATAACATACTATAAAAATCATGTGAAATGGTCATTGATTATATTTTGCGGTGTTTAAGTGGAAGTCTAGATTAAATTTTTACCTATAAATAGATTAATTAAATAGATTCTGAGTCAGCCATATGTGTACATAGATGCTATAGCAGTCAAAGTGTTAAATAACACGTTAGTTACACAGAGCGAACTAGCATTTCACCATATCCATCTGGCGGAAATGCGTGCGTTTCCCAAAATAGGATAAATTCCAGGAGAGTGCAACAGTTACGCTACATTAGCTCATAGTTTAGTAATTACGCCACCATCGCGGTAATACTCTGCGATTGCTTGGATAATATCCCGCTCGATATCCATGTTCGCGGCTACTATTTATTAATAATACCAGTTGCAAATGAGGGTTATTAAGGAAGCCAGTTGGAAGAGTGTAAATCTTCCATTAGTTGGTCCAAACGTACTTCCAATAGATCTCTCATTCGGTCCGATCGTTACATAAACTTCAGTGAGCGGATCCGTTCTTACTCGATTAAAGCAGTTCGTTAGGGCAATTAGGCTCGGCTCTACAAGTGCAGTTATGCCTCTAGAGGATCATCAAAAATAGTTTGTGGCACTCCTGTCTCATAGTGTATACTTGCAAGTAGGTTTTCCATGTAATTGACAGATATTATCGGGCTGTGGATACTTGGACGGCACCGAGATCTACGATGCGATGGCTGCGACATTCCACATAAGCAAGGGGGGCATGGTCCCGACTTTTTACGCCCCCAACGTCAATATTTGCACGGTGATCGATCACTGCTCAAAGGAAATCGACGGGAACTCCAGGAATGCTCTGGTCGAGTCGGCGAGACTAGCTAGATCGAAAATCAAGGATCTAAGCGAGTGCAAAGCCTGCGCGCACGCTGCTCTCGTTATCCCCGGTGGATTCGGAGCGGCAAAAATATTGTCAGCTTCGGAACTAATGCTTAACCAGACGATTTCTTTTAAAGAAATAATCCTTTGAAGAATTAATTATTTGATGATGTAGAAGCGACTTTGCGGAGAACGGTGCCTGCTGCAGAGTCCTGCCGGATGTGGAGAAAGTGATCGAGGACTTCAATTGCGCGAAGAAGCCAATCGGCACGATGTGCATTGCAACTGCTGTCGTTGCCAGGGTTCTCAAGGATGTAAAAGTCACTCTTGGCAAAGCCTGTAAGCCTAAGATTTATTTTACACCCACTCCACTTCCTGTTGTATCCTGTTCGTGTATTTTAGCAATTTGCATACGTTAATGACAGCTATTAATTTGTGCTGCAGCTCCTAAGGAGGACTGGCCGTTCTCCGACGCGATCGGGAAAGTCAAGGAAATGGGCGCGAAAGTCGAAATGAAGGACGTGAAAGGAGTGACATACTGCAAGAAGCAGAATGTGTTCAGCACGCCAACCTGGCTGTACAAACCTGCCTCGTACGCGGTCATCCATTCTGCTACAGGCAAGATGATCAGCATGATCAAAAAGGACATAAAACGACGCCGTCAATGATTTATAGACCGATAAAATTAAGTCAGTGAAAATACAGGAAGTGACGTTCGTGTAGTGAGATAATATTTGTACCAGCGATCGATGTTCCGTGCTTTATTTCCTTTTGTATTATCATTATATTTCGAGATACTTAATACTAGATTTTCATAGTGGATTTAATAGGACATGAAATATAACAGGATTTACGAAAAAGAGCTTTATTCAGACGCTCGATTGTGCCCCAAAAATATATATATATCAATGCACGGGGCACGTGTTAAGTGTACATATACATATGTTTACCGTAAGGTGTGAAGGCTTATGGTATGGTAGGTATCTAAAATAATCAACAACAAATGTAATAACAAGTTTTACGCCGGGGATCCGCGGCGAGGAATTCGCACCATTTCGTTTCTTTCGCAAGCATCTCTCTCTCTCTCTCTCCCTCCCTCCCACTCTCCAACTCCCCTCCCCTACTTTCAATAGCTTAGCGGCAAGATAGAATTCGCATAATTTCCACACGCAGAACATTAATCGTCGTTTGATAAAGACGATTAACACTCGGTGAAGAGTCTAAGGGGGACACTAGAAATTCAAAGAGACATTAGATCTCCACGGAGATACGAGACGACAACCATCTCTAATTGACGGGCGTAAAGTGAGTCATTCTCTCTTTCTCGGCCACACGAATGCCAATCGGATGAGCGAACAGTCTTTTCCAAAAGGGTTAAATCGAATCCATGCGAATCGCTTCTTCGTCTAGGGACATATATATCTACAGTCGACCTTAAGGATTAACTACGATCTACGGCGCAGAGACGAGGCCCACCCACGAAGGACATATACACGCCAAGACATCTACTTTATGTTCTAACCGTGAGAAGACAGCCTCATCCATGCGCTTCCGCTTTAGCTAAAACACTAAAGAAAACGCGAGTTCGCTATTATTTATATTTACAACATTGGGCGCAATTAGTTAGTAACGCTTGGCCTGTTTTTTTTTGCAAGGATTTGAAAGGATCGACACTAACTTGGACACTTGAGAACATTGATCTGCTTTGAAAGTAGAACTTAATTTGTCAGGAGACTGACTAACATCTGTTAAAGGTATTCGGTCTTAAATTGAGCGATATTACTTGACCAATAACTCTCAGAGGCTTGATGAAGTTGCTTTTGCTGGTAGTAAGTTTGATTTGATTAATTCTATAATGCGAACCTGAATGGGAGGCTCGTTAAATCGAAAGTGCAATTTGAGAGGCTGTAAGTAAGGTGTAGACATCGGATTAGAACGTGTCAATCCCATGAATGATTATAACGAGGCCCATGTTCCCGAAGGGTCCGCTCGGAATAAGCGTTGCATGTCGCGTGCAAGCCACGTTTATCAAGAGCACAAAACGACGAACTCTCCGTGCGTGTGTGTAAGCTTTCATGTTTATGCAGATACACACGTACCGGCTCTGGCCATTCCTGATCGCGATTTACTCGAGCGTAACGAGAGTGCGCGATGCCAGGTACATGTGATCCAATTGAAAGCTTCCTGCAAATGGTCCATATCAAATTAGCGAGGTCCTACCGAGGACGTTGTGCGCAGTCATATTCAATTAATCAACTGGAATGATCAAAGCAAAGGGATTCGATGAGTTGGACCAGCGTTTAACTAACGCGCTTACTCATACGGACGGTTTTCCTTGAAATACTGAAGTCCGAATTACGACTTAGGCTAAATGGGAATAACGTAGGAAAGCCATAATCAGAACGTGCCAGTTTTAGGCATTGGAATCGAATATTTCACAATAAATCTGGATCGGAATCCTTCTCAGCTCTTACCTGGCACCTGGCTTGGCCAGGTCAGCTTGAGTATCGTATAACTAATGCATGGAAAGAGTGATTTTTAACATGGCGCCAGTCCAAAAAACGCGAGCGTCCCGTTCTCCCCTATTCGTTTCAAGGAATTTTAATGCGAGCTCCATCGATAGTCAGGACGGTAACGCTTTTCAGACTGTGGTTCTGATCTCGTGATCCAGATTCCGCGAGTCGGGATGACTCCCGAGTGCACCATCAAGTAGCGTGAGTGTTCAACTAAGTGCCAGCAACGGTTCCACCGAGAGACGAGTCCTCCTAGCCTTGTCATCTTCGTATTGCTTGATCTTCATCAGTTTCCATTTACCCTTGCTCAACTTCTTCTTGGGTGGTTCCGTCGTAGTGGTACTCTCAGTGCCAGTTTCCTCTTCCTCCAACATTCTTAGAGTCTCCATGATGTTCCTGGGTTCAGTGATGCGCCCAGCTGTACTGCCATTTTTATTGGCATAAACAACAGACAAATGGGAGAAACTGGACTTGGGCGGTGCAGTTATGTCAGCGAAGTCTCTGAAGTTCGCGAAGAAGTCTCCGCCACGAACTGGTTGTGGTTTGGGGTTCCTGTAGTAGTTAGAACGTGCTCTTCCTTGGTAGTAAGGATTGTAGATCCCTTCATCGACGGAGTACTCGTCGTTCTCTTTGTCCTCCGGGTAGTAGGTGCCGCCACGGATCACCCCGAAGTTCCCGGAGCCCAGGATAGGATGCTGGACGTCCTTGGCTGCTGTACCAGCACTCTGATAGGCGCTACGGTCGCGTTGGAAGTATCCCAGGAACCTGTTGGGTCTGTATCTCTGCTGTTCTGAGAACGATGACCTCTGGTTTGCGAAAAGTTCAGCGAACGATGGGAAGAAGTTCTGACTGTCAGTTTCCAGACTCTTCTCTCCGGATTCTGGAGTCTCAGCGATGCTTGCTTGCTCCGTATTCTTCGCTTCTTGATCCCTGCCTGTTATTTTCTCGGAACTCTCAGTCGTATTTGTCTCTTTGGTCTCCGACTCTTCAACTGTGGCTGCATATGACTCCGTGCCAGGATAGTCCGTCTGTGTGTGCTCTTCCGAAGTGTCTGTATGACTGTCTTCGCTTCCTTCTGGCTCCATGTACATGTCGGAATCGTCCGAGTCCTCGTATTCCTCTACCTCGGAAGCCGACGCTACTGAATCCTGAAAACAGGAGGAAAGTGGCCCAACTATTATTAATAGCTAGAGTTAAGTGGATCTTCCGTGTAATAATCACCTCGTTGGAAGAGTGAAAGTCCTCAAGGATCTACTTAACGCGTTAAAAGACTCTACGCGTTTTATGAGCTGCTTTGCAGGTTTTGATACGCACTTTCGCCGCTATTATATAGAAAAGAAATTCGGTCTTTGCTTCCGACCATGTTACGGGCAAGGCATCTGTCAGAACTCGCGCCAAGATCCGTATAGTTTTACCGATCCATAATTCCCCTATAATTATCGTAAATAGGGAAAGAAATGCTGTACATGGTACCGTGGGACTCGTAAAATTGAAACTAGTATTGCTATGCCCAATCGGTTTAATTAAGCTTCCTTGATAAATAGTTGCGTCGCGTACTAAGTAACTGACGAGGGCATTACGTATTTTAATTGGCATTAGAAGAACTTCCGGGTCCATAAGTTTCAGGTAAGTACGAGCTTGTAACACTCCTAATATAGGACCGCTCGAAATAGGTATCTTGTTGCGAGAAAGAGGCAACCATTACTAAATTGGAGCTTCGAAGTTGTCTTTAACGAAGATAAAAATTAATTCGGTTTCGGGTTAATGTCCGAAGTATCGATGTTTTCAGGCGTGAATCGAAGCGAGGCGTATCAGAATTCCTGCCGAGACATTTATCCAATGATTGTGTGGGTTGAAGAAGGGCTTTAAACTCTTCACCATGGCACCGTGTCTTCGCCTTGACATTTAAAGGCACATCTTCGTGCCGACGACCGCCTGCGAAACTGATCGCCGTCCCATATACCTGGTGTTTCCCACTTTCCTTCTACTTGAACTATTCGATTCTAATTCCTCCATCGTTTATACACCCTCTAATAGAAGTTCACCGAAGACAAAATAAGTATGCAACTCCTTGTAGGTCAGTCAAATTAGTTTCAATCGACAAACAAGAGATTCAAAGATCATTAATCACGTAGAACAATTGGTAGACTGTTTGTAGTCCTCCATGTATAGGTAAGGTGTTTCTAAAGTGCGTACAGGTTCACTGGAATGATGAACAAGCACTTGCAAGTGTAGGTAAGCAATTGCAACACGCAGCAAGGCACGCCTAGCATTGTTACGAATATGTCAGGTCACCACGGTGCCATGGCCTCTTTCAGACTCTAATCAAATTATTCCGCGAGCTCGCTTTCAAAACTAGATCCGCTGGAGCAATCGATAGTAGATCCATAGTCGATTATTATTGGATATTTGCAGGGGCCGCCGAGATATGCGAGCGTTGTCGCCCGATTGTATGTTAATGCGCCCAGGTGGATTAATGTCGGATTGATCCCCCAATGACTGCGGGTGTTAGCCCAACTATTTGGGACAGGTACAAGCAGCGACTTGCGTGACCTGTCTCCGAATATTAAGTTTTCAGCCTGGAGCTGTGAGTTCATTGACATTTTAATCCTCCAAGCATGACTCTTTTAAACTAGACGTTCCGTTTTAAGAATCAGCACATTAGTAATAAAACAAGCCATACAGCTTTCATGAAATACAGAAAAAATAGTTGGACTTTCGTATTAAATGATAAATTGTCTTCATAATTGAAATTCGAAATTAGTCAGTGTTCGTGAAACACTTGATAACTGCAGCTCATAAATTGCAATCACGAAAAGTGGACGATTACAGGCTATCAATAATAAGAAATAAAAGTGGATTGATAAACGAACGGCGCTCGTTTTACCTCATGGACAACAGCATCCTCTGGAACAGGAGCTCCATCTGAAACAAAGAGTAAAAGCAAATGAGTCAAGACCGAGTGAGAATATGTGGATCGAGATAAGCAGAATGGAGGCCAGACATTTTTCGAAAAACAGAAGGCGAAAAATGAAAGAAAAATTGGAAACGTTGCAAAAGGAACCGGGACACGTTAATGGTTGCGCCCGGAGCCTTTCGGATTCATTTATCTTCCACACAGACGAGCTCGCACTACGTTACCATTCGATTAAAAGTGTCCAGGAACCTTTCGATGCACCTTGAAAACCGCAGGGGGAAATTTATCGAAGACTGGCCTGAAAGTTAAAAGAACTCAACAAGCCAAAAACCTGATAACTCGTTAATCACTGCCTCCCAACTGACAACAACAGAATGGAATTCTGTGAATTTTCTTCGATGAAAGTATAAAGTTCCCGTTTCCGAGGGGTCACTCGAGTGGCCGGCAAAAGGAGGAATGCACTCCGGAATGCGTAGTTGAATTAACGAGCGATATATCCTGAAAACCGGCTGTCGTTCTGGATATTAAGTTGGTCCAGGGTACGGTTAGGACTCCTCCGGTTATCCTCGAAATGCATTTGTATCTTTAAACTATCTCGCTCGCTTGTTAAATTGCATTCTTGCCGATCCTCTCTTCACCCGTTTGCGTGAATACTGTCCTTCTACATTAATGACTCGGTTTTTCTACTTCCAGTTTAAACGGGATGCAAACTGAATTTTAATCAAGCCATTGAAAGCTTATTCCACTTAATGACGAACTCGCAGCATCCGCATTCTACTATCCTCCAATTTAATACTTTACTGTTGCCACTTTATTTAATAGGAAGCACGATGTTTTCTTTTCCACTTGAAATTTATTGGAGGCAAAACTATGGGATAGAGGAATTGAAGAGTAGAAGTTTATAAAACTAGACTGTTTTATGCTCTACTGGAGAAGCAGCAAGTGCTCCATCGTGAGTTGAACTGGCGAATCGAAAGGTTCTTTCGAGAGCTACCGTAGAAGTCTGGGATTACTATCGAGGCTGGTAGATCATGTTCTTTCCGAGGCTCGAGTACAGTGTCTTCCGTGTAAGCGAACAATTACCGGGTCCGATGGAAAGAGATATGTATACCCGAAGCGCACGTAATGTTCTTAGGTAACAGACGGCGAAGGGTGACTCGCCATTTCCCTTCTACATTCTTCTACTGCCAACTGTTACGGTAGCAAAAACTGAAGTCATAATTAACCCAGCTGTATTTATGGCAGGTCGTATCGTCGATCAACCAGACAAGAAAAGTTCAAATCACAAAAGAAATGGGTAACCAATTCATTTGGCATATGGGAGGTTCACAAGCTGTAACTGTACTTCCTGTAAGATCGTGTTTTAACGACCGAGCGATAATATAAAGATTTGTCTACAAGCGCTGGAACTTATTTAAATTCTGTCTTACGGCTTACGTGCGACCTCATTACTTGGAGGCGTCGTCGTCTGACAACAATGAGGATGATACCAGGAAAATAATGGGGAGAGCCTGTCGCGCTCCCAAGATTGTCTCTAGGCATTGTCCGCAATCTCTAACGGAAATGACGTTTTATCATTGTCCCCGGCTCTCGCGATTTGGCTGATTATAGTAATTCAAGTGGGGCTCGATCAGCCTCGCGTGCCGTTGTTCACTATCTCCTCCGGGGATTGTTAATTAGCGGGGACTTCGAGTCAGAATTCACCTGGCGGATATTGTCGGCGGTCCCAACGCGAAAACAATATCGCAATTACCAACTATTCATGCCTCCGCGTGGGTAAAAAATCAATTACCAGTAAAAATCCGATCTATCACATGCGTCAACCTAATACACGAATTTCTCAAATGAAACATTCTTGGATAACGTTTACAAGGAGTCTCACAAATGTCCAATCTTTTTTCTTGGTCCTAGCCTTTTTCCGATGTAATGTAAATTACACTGACAAGTTGCCAGGGTAACGGATAATTGCCGCGTAACTCGCGGAGAGGTGATTCGAGCGGTAGACAGACAGACAGGCCTAACGGGCAAAAGATATTGGTAAAGAGAGAGGAGATAGGGTTTCCCATTGCTGGGGCCGCGGATCTATATGTACGTAGAGTGCTTTGAAATTGTAATGGGGTGCACGCGAACGACATAATCAAATCACGAGTCAGCGGTGGATTCTTGCGGGCCGGCCTGACAAGGAAGTGATTACCATCGAGCTCTCGATCACGGTTCCACCCCTTCCCCTCTCCCTCTGTCGGCGATCCCAATTGAGAGAATGGACCACCATATTACGCGGCATGCCAGCAGTTATGCCCGAAGGAAAATTTGTGGCTAGCTCGAGCCAACTATCCGGCGCTATCGACGATCCCTCCAGCACCAAGCGCTTCCTGGTTGCTCCAGTGGAAAAATTGACGTTGTAACTTGTAACTTAACGAGCGTCCAATGATACGTCAGTAATCCTTCAGGCCGGCGAACGGCTCAACTAAACACGATGTCTGCTTAATTGAAATCGCGATCGGCACCGCCGCTCGTTATTACATGCGGGATTAACGAGCGCGCCAGGAAGAAGTTACCCTTACTGAGCCGACTATCATAGCTGCCCACCTGATCGTTAATTGAGTCAAACCGCCATATTCCATGATTACTTTCTTCCATTAAAATATCGGATACCAATGATCTTCGAATTCAATAAGGAACAAGATTCCAGCGATCGAGATGGTTTGAAGTATCTAAATTCTTTTGCTTAGAATTCAGAAGGATAAACGAGGATTTTGATATGAAAAGGCAGAGTGAATTGGATGGTCTGAGTGGAGGTGTTAGGTGAAGTCATTAAAGGTGGCGATCACGAAGACGTGAGAGTGAAACTGAACTCTTGAATCAAGCGCGGAGAAGCCCGTTATTGAGTCCCAACTGAGTACATCGGGCACACATAGTGAGACGATCGAGCGAGTAGGCAGTGTTTGCCAAAGCATTTATCGTCGAATCGTGAGTGCACGTCGAATCAGAGGCGCCGCTGCGGATTTAATTGAGCGGCACTCATTAGAACTCCCTTGAATCTCAGCCGTCCTCCCATTTCGGGAGGAAAGTACCCACTTGGCATTTGATAGGTATGCCATTCTCATAAGATTGTGATCGAGCGCGATCCAAAGGTCCTACAAGCTACGGTGAGAATCCGCAATGAGCCCCGGATGATTGTACTCGACTCTAATTATTGGCCGAATTCAATTTACATTCGTCACCTTCCCTACGAAATTCACAGCGACGATATTTCATAATCAGGAACGTTGGTATTCAATGCTATTAGAATTCTTGTCGCTTGTTCCGTTTGGAATCGTTCCAGTAGAAAGCAATCATGTACCACTGAATTTCTAAACAAAGCCACGGCAAACTAATTGGAATTAGTTAGTCTTTTATGGCTACTGGCTTGTAACTGCGGAAGTTCAGCAATTCGTAAGAGTCGGCGTTTGTTGAAAACGATAGTCAACAGGATTCCAACGTCAGGATCGCCAGCAATCTATCCTGGGAACGTTCGACCGTGGAACGTGGGAGAAACATATCGCCACACCTTTATCTCCATCGAAAAAGGCGTCTGCGAGAGAATCTGCTGGCAGCATCGGATCGGCAGAAAAGGAAAAGGTGGCTCGTGGCTCGAAAAATATTTCTCGCCCAGCCGAGTGAAAGCATCCGGTTCCAGCCGTAATACGATATGCCCATCGCCCCTCGATGTGCATACACGTAGGTAGATATACACATGGATGTGGTAAACAAGCGCGCGCTCTCTCGCCTCTGTATCCTCCTCTGCAGACGACGCGCCAGTCGCAACAGCAGCAACCAAGGGGGACTTTAAACTTTCGTTTAATTTATCATCCCACCAAGGATTCAATCGGCGCACTTTCTCCCCAACGGAAAAGTCACCTCAGCGGACCTCTCGTGATCCTCTTATGCTGATGACTGCGCAGTATCATCTTCCTTCTACGTTGCCTCCACTAATTACTGGCTAAAATATGGGAAAGTTTCGCAATACTCCCCGAGAAAATGCCTGAGGGATCGTGGGCGGTCAAGTATCCCTGTCGAATCTATAAGACTTTACAACAACTATCGAGCAGGATGGAATTCGATTGAAAATTCTGTAACCACTGGTCCATGCCTGATATACTTCCTCTTGGAGGTTAGGATCGCCGGAGATCGCGGAGCTTGCAAAATTATGCCTGCACGAAGCGATCTTGCACAATCCAGTGTACCCCGAAGGCTATCTCCAATTACTCAGCCATAAAGAGTGCAAAATAACATGCAATCACGATGTTCTCGTTTCCCATTATACTTATCACGGGCTTCGCTTCGCCATGTTTCAACATGGCCGAGCATTCCCCTTATTACTTCCTTGATACTTCTATCTTTCGAGTTGATGTTCTCCTAAGAGCAAGTAGTCCAATTAAAGAGGTATAAACCGCTGCCATCAAGTACCGCTATTCACTTTTCAATTTGCTCGTGTAACTGAATAAATAATTTACATACGCACGTCGTACAAGTCGAGAGATTATAAGAAAGGGAAGGGAAGGCAAGTTCTGGCGCCAGAGAGCGAGGAGAATTTGATATCCGGCAATGGGAAAAGCACCGGTAGAAACCAGTAGAGAACTACTAATGGGCTCCGTTGTTCTCTTTGCTCTCGTGACTCGTACACGAACCGAACTCTCGACCAGATTGGCCTGGCCTTGGCAATGCGCTCTCCACGAGAGTCCAGCCTCTTTCTCTCTCGCTTTCGGTCCGATTCAGAATGCGTTTCAGTGTCGAGTTCGATGCCACTTTCACGATCACAGCTATATAATTATCCTTACGCGCCTCGGACCCAACAAAACTCGTTTTCACACTGGAACCGATATGCCTGTTTGCGCGTATACGTGCACCAATCCATAGCTTCGAGATTACTCACGCCGAAACTGTTTTCGCCCGAAACCGCTACGCGCCGGGATCAAGTTCAATTCCAAGGTGAAATTGACACGCTAGAAAAACGCTTGATACGTGGGAGGCCTTTTTCGCCAGAGAGTTTTTGTCACGGATGACTAACTGGAGGTCGATGGGTCAACCGGTTGTGTAACACTCTTGTATACTAAAGAGTTGCAATCATAATTCAATGCAAAAACTGACAGACTATTAAAAGGGACGTGATTTACTGTAAATACGATTGGAGAATTCATAAGAAGTCAAAAATTAATAAGAAGTCAAATTTGAAATATAGCCCGTCGATGCATTTATTTGCTTCTGTCGCATCCGGCAATGATGAAAGCTGGCAATGGAAGATCGAGTCGATGGGGAGCATCGGCCTCGGTGCAGAAGGGCCACGAGATCTGTGGGGACCGGTGCAATTTTCTCTGTAACAGTGGAATTGTAGGAGAGCCAGATGCTGCTACTCGTATGACTTTCTCTCGGGGTTCGTGAGGCGACTAACTTCCTGGTACATAGTGCGAGCAAACTCTTATGACAGACGAATAGGAGCGACTGTTAACCGAGCGAGCATCCTGCACTCCGTAGAGAAGTCACCCCGATTGACTAAGAGAATCGGCGGGGGAAAAAACTCGGCTCGAACAGAACCGCTTCTAAAAGAAGAGCCGGTAATTTGTAGCCGCGCTAGAAGTATCGCCGCTTCGACTCGGTGATTTACTCGAGCACGCAACAGGTATTGAGAGAGCACCCGGTCTATCGAGCGCACGATGGAGAATAGCTATTGGAAATTGCAGGCTTGAAGACAGATTAGCCTTGCCGACTTCCCTAGAGCACTGGATCGCGTGACTACAGAGCCCTGAGATGATTTTCTCTTAGAACTCACCTTGTACACCGATGAACAAAAAGATACCACCAGCTAGGAATAGGTATTATCTAGGCAAAATAATTGGAATAATAGAAAGATCGGAATAATTCAAGCGTAAGTAGTGAATTAATAAAAGAGAACGCGGAAAGATCGTATTCTTCCGTGTGAGAAATTCTGTATGTTTGAAAGGATATGTGCAAAGCAGATTATTAAAATTGCAAAGAAGCCTCGAAACGACCGTGATCATCCAGCGAGACACAGCCTCGCTCTCGATTATCATGCTCGCTCGATCGCGGGTACATTAAATCACCATAAATCGATTTAGCGAGAGCGAAATGCCAGGGCGATCGAGGACTTATAAAGTGTGTCGCATAGCTCGGGGGTGACAAGTCTTATCTTCGGATGAACGCTTACAACAGGAGGCAGTTAACGCCTCTCGAGTTAGTCAGCCTTCGTACTTAATCAGTAGCGATCGCGGGTGTGAAGGAAAATAGAAGAAAACTAGAGCAGGCAGGCTGGAAAGCCGGCAATGCAAGGACATCGCATCCTTGTTACCGTTTTCTTCCTGCTCTAGGCAAGGCCTGGGATCCGAAGCGATTCTCCATCATCGGCAAGGACGATTCGATCATTCACGCAAGTTCCTAAAGCTGTCTGCACACTGTTTTCTTCGGATTTGACCCGATAAATCCTTTCTATCTTGAGACAGTCATGTGAACCAAAAACTAGACGCCCTTTTTAGATTCCTGCAACGCCAGCTTGTCGCTCCAGGCTAAGAACAAAACAGACATCTCAATGCTAGCCGAGAAAACTTTTCTTCTAGCAAACATTGGAACATTAGAGTTGGGTAAGAGCGATGTTTTGCATTGGAGCGTGTTGCACATGTGCCGGCTAGAAGAAAGGTATCGAATTACATGTGTTGTGGTGAGCGCTGACTGCTTACCCGAGGTGACACACCCTGAACACATGTACACATGATTTCTTGCAGGAATTTCACGATTTCAAATATTTAGATTTATTTTGCGAATTTGCCCCACGTTTAGCAACGACCGAGACATTCGATAATAAAGGAAATGAAATAATTCTTTAATTGGTGACGTTAAATAAGCATGTGGCCGAACATTAGAATTTAATAACTGGATAAACTGGAAGTTCATTGCCCGTGAAATTAGTCTCGAAGGAATCCCACTCCTGATTAATGGACCCGTAACGCGTTACTCTATGATGACATTAAGATCCGATTTGGATAGTGTCAGGTATTAATCGAGGCAGAGATAGCTGTCGCACGAACGCGGCCAGTGCCACTGTAGGAACCTGTAGCGAACTTGGCGGAGTCAGTGGCTCGTGTGTAATACCAGTTTCCCGATTAGAAGTTCAATGGTCACTGGGCATTAGGTGACATTAGCCGGAATTAATGCGCTCCAATTCTCTCGGCTCTCTCGCGCGCGCCGACCATCCTACACGCAACGGGACTGGCTTGGAAAATCACTCATTCTCTTTATTGCCGGGCCCAGTAGACACACGCTTAAATGTCAACCGAGCCATTCCTGATTGGCATCTCAACGACAATGGGGAAAAGTGCACTCGACTGTTGCGTTCGACAACGACACCTCGGACTTCGTTGCACCTTTCGTTTCTATCAAACAGCTGCTTAACTACTTACGATTATTTCAACTCTTTTAATTTTCCTGCTCAAAAATTGATTTTATTATAGTTTGGAAAGGCCTCAGAGTTCTATTCATGTAAAAATTCGAATCGATTCGCGATTGGAGTTATACCTTGTCACCTTATTATTCGCCGAAGTCACAATAAACACGTTGGGCGACAATGTGGTGTGGGCGTAAGTGTACTTTGCGAGCTACCAGCTGCAGCCAATAACCAACAATAAGTGTGTAGGCTGCATAAGAGTGCGTGAGCGTTTTAGTCGATTGTTACTGGTGGATAATGAGCGTAATATGCGTGCCAAGGCTCATGAGGCGTATGTGACTTCTCGAAACCGTAATCATAATTCTAACGCATTCCTGTCGAAGGATCTTCGTCGGTGACTCTAGGAAGGAAATCTCTATCAGACAGAGCAACTTGTTTCCTTTCAACTGGACTTCAAATACGTAACAAAATACTTCACTGGAACGATAAACTTTTATGCTTGAGCCATATCGATACACTGTACCCCATAATTTATGACTATCGGATCTGTAATCTGCATAGTGCTCCTTTTTATCGAACCATAGGCTGCCTTATTGCGTAGGTAAACTAATTAAACGCCGGTTATTTTCTGTTTAATTCTATCGGAATGATAAGGCCGAATGCTCAATGTTCGAGCGGCTCGAATTAATGCACTTTCGCGGGCCTAGAAAGTGCTCATTGGCATGGCTTGAAAATCAACCGAGACAATCGCATCGATTGTCGACACCCGATACCGTTCGATGCCAACCGTTCCTACACTCCTGGAATTCAATCTTCGAAATCATCCGGGAAGAAATCATACTCGTCGTATTTACACCCATCTATTTTTGTGGCCTTGGCGGAAGTTCCAGAAATAAATGACCTGACTGAGATTGAAGTGTTGTGGAGGACCGAAACCGAGCGCAGGAGAGAAGGTGAAAGTGGACGAAAAATGATCCGGTTATCCCGTGAAAGAGATCGACCGCCACTTTCTTTCGCGATTGACTGTGTGGGTGCACTGCTCCCGATTATACCTTGGCCTCACCTGAAAGCAAACCACCAGCCACTCTCCGAGCCAGAGTTCAAGATAAAGAGGCCGATTGAAATCGGCACTCATTAGCACATCTCTATGCTTCGCTGGGTTTGTCCCCCCGACAGATCGCATGCGAAGATACAACTTCTAATCTGAATTTTCCGGGTTCCGCTGTATTGTGGGTGGCGATTTTTCTTGGACCCACAATATTCCTGGTAATTACAGAGTCAGACCATTGAAGTAGTTCCATTCGAACATGGAAAAAACCACTAATCTATGACGTAAAGTTAGAGGTAAGTAATTAAAATTCTTCGAGTGTCAATGCTTTGAATAAGTGACGTTGGTGATCTATGCCTTTCAAGTTATTATTCTACTATATCATTTTCGAATCACTATCAGTCGAGTCTATGGCTGAAGGGTTGAATACGAAATGAAGGTATGATGAATTGATCATTCGCTGGTAAGAGAATCGATGACGGCCAATTGGCTGTCACTTTAAACTGCGTAATAAATTTCAAAGGGTCGGTTGCCCGAAGCTACTGTCCGTAGCTCGTGTCATGGTCAAGGTGACGAGTAGTCTGGTCACTTCAGTTACCGATTCCTCATAAAGTCATTCTATTTCTTTTAGAAACTTTTCTAGAACTAGATCGTAAGGAGATGAAAGTTCAGGCACTTCCACAATGGAATTGCAAGGAGAGTAACATTGTTTAAGAGGGTTGGAAGAATTTCGAACAACTTTGATGCGGAACTAGCATGAAAGTGATCATTAAATCGTACGTGTATATCTGCAGATGAGATTGAATTCAATTGGAAACTCGCGCAGCGATCGTACACTACGTTCCGCGACGGAGAGAATCCAGGAAGTGGTGTGGAGGCAGCCGGCGGGAAGAGAGAAGGAGGACTTCCTCATGGATATAACTTTCTTGTACGATTTTCGCTTAGATTTCTTACCAATCCTCTAATAACTTCCTTGAAGTGCCCTCGACCAAACGCGCCGCTAACATAGAGACACTGTCGTTTCATTACCATCCAAAGAAGCCGTGCTAAATTGACAATTACGTCGGAGCCAGACAGTCCAGGCAGTAAAGGTAACTCCTGAGTAATAACCAGGAAAAGTGGAAAGCAAGATTGAGCGTTGGATAAAACGCACGCAATAAAACCAGGATTTTAAAATCGTTGATAAAAATTTTCTGACATTTTTCAGTACAACGTTAATTTATACTTCGCGAGGTAGATTCATTCTTATTTGACAACTATAAGGCCGTTTAATAAGTACGTTTAACAAATCGGTGACACAGTCGATCACATTATCTTATCAAGAGGTGGATGACATGCATAAATGTCCGACACTCCCGCGATCACATTGACAAATTGCGCTCTGATGTAAACTCATTTGAAACCGCATAGTCGAGTTGACTGCCAAGCAGATCGTATCTCAGCTTGGCGAATCAATTGACACACACACAATCACTCAGCCATTATCAAACCCGATCCTGATTCATTACGATGAAATGGAGACAGAAGGGCGATCGATTTGAATGGCCCTGTAGTGGCGGAGACTTGCGGATATCCTTTTCAACGCGTAGTCAACGAGGAAACGCGTCTGCGCGCTGATCAACTAATTTGTTCGTGATTAATTGGCGTAGATTAAAGCATCGTTAATTATAGTTCAATTAATTAGCCCGGAGTTAGGGTCAGGGGTGGCTCGATGCCAGTTAGGAGACGAGTTAGTTTCACCAATGGAAGTCGATTCGAAAGAAGCTCGAGATCTAATCCTGATGACTCAGCCGAGCAGCTACAATCCTGCAAAACGGCTTGTAACGTTCGCCTAAGAACTTGAGGGTATTTTTTCTGGTTCGGCATGCTTCGTCAAAGTGTTCTGGAGTGTGCAATTACCTAATAAGAAACTTTCAAGGCGCACATTGCATTCCCGCAGTGAGAAAAGTCATCGGGGGGCCTCGATGCAGGAATCGTAGTAGCAGCGGCAGCACTAGCGAGGATAGCGCGCACTTTCGTGTTGATTCGCTCGACTTCCCGCTTCTCGCTTTCTCCTATTACAATAGAATCTTTACGCGCTTCGAGCGCCGCCTAATTCGCGGCACCAATTACCATTCGTTACGGCCCTCACTTACGCCACTGCCACACACACAGTCACGTTTCTGATTGATTAACTTTAGCCCCGCTTTAATTGTCAGCGCTCTCTTCTTGCCGCGGTTTCACTATCGCGAGTAGTTCAGTTGTGACAGGAAATGTTCTCACTTCCGGAAAACTAGATGAAATTCTTGAACCTTTGCTAGTATACAAAAAAAACCATTCTTGCACACTTTGAAAGTGTGGTCTACCAAGCGATCGGTCATACAAAGTGGGCGAAAGAGTGGTGTCGAGAAAAATTAGGGGTACAAGTCATAATATGTTTGGCCTGAAAGTGACGAATGAGGTACGAGGTAAGTTGTTCCCGTTGAGTGCGCTATCTGATATGAGCGGGTTTGATAGGCAAAGGTAGGCGAGACTTGACAAAGTAGCCGTCAGCGTCGGCAGTTCCTCCTTATTTACGCGAGTTGACCAGCGGAAGAATGTGTCGTTGGCCATATTCGCGTTGGCGAGTTAGTCGGCCTGGGTAGCAAGTGATCCTGACATGTGCCGCGACTGCAATGAGGTCGCGCACCGCTCGAAAGTGACACGAGCGCCCGCCCGATTACTTCACCAGGGCGAACTGCTCGAAATGGTCCGAGATATGAGGAACTGGCTTTGAACCGGCATCCGTGGAAATTCATTCTTTCCTTATCCTCCTTCTTCCCAATCCCCCCTTCCTCGACTGGACAGTCCGGTAAAAAACGGACACGAGTACGTCAGATTTCCAGGAGGAATCGTGTACGCCGCGCTGCGCCGCGCCTGTTCGAAAGTAGTATTGGATTCTTGTGGTTAATTTTTCCACGCGAATGGGCATTCGGAAGCTACATCTACTCGAGCAGGGGATTAATTAAATAAAGGCTAACATTCACCTAATTAAATAGATATCATTGGAAAGAAGCGGATACCTGTCGGAGAGTGGCGGCTTAGTTAAGGAAGTAGTCGTACACACCCACTATTGGGACACTCTCAGGCTCGTTAACGATTAAACTGGACGTCAATCGCAATTACAAAGTGTCGCGCATACCCCGAGCGCCAGCTGGGAGCGCTCGAGAAGAACCGGAAAAGCGAGAGGGGCTTTTTCGCAAATTGGTCGGCGCTCATTGTGAGGAAATTCCCGGGAGTGGCGAAAAAAGTAGCGAGCCTGCCATTTAAGTTCAGTGCTCGCGCATACGGAAACGTGGCCAGGAACCACCGATTTA
The DNA here is from genome assembly GCA_964023945.1 of Ectemnius cavifrons. NCBI lineage: Eukaryota > Metazoa > Arthropoda > Insecta > Hymenoptera > Crabronidae > Ectemnius > Ectemnius cavifrons. The sequence continues at coordinate 915,323 of OZ030375.1, forward strand.
GTCGATCCATTAATTAAACCAGTAGTTTCAATCTAAGGTGAACGCCGGCACGCCATCTTAAAGAAACCGTGTACTTCTAACCTGTTGACCGACATCGCGCCCTGTACTTCACTTCCATTCCCCCCAAATTCAGAAGTAGATGTTACATTATTTCGAGGCCACTTCATTAGATAGTAGAACCTCGAGAAACGACAAAAGTCTTTGGAACGCAGTCCATTACCGAGTCCGAAGTCAATCGAATTGAGACATTGATACTTTCAAGAGGCACCTATTTCCATTCGAGACTAATACATCCAGCAGAGACTCGATGAACGAGTGAGAGTGAAACATTAGCATCGCAGCATCCTTAGGAAATCCCGATAGGAAAAATCCCTAATAGATGGTTATATGTTGGAAGCGAGTCAATTGCACAGACCAGTTCCAAGGAGCGGACACGTTCACTCTCCGCTCGTGCACCACCTATCCCGCTTCATATCCTTTTTTGCCCACCAAGATTCCTCTTTGCTCTGCTCCAGATATTTGCATAGCTCCGTTGGATGACAGATTCGATTACGAGCCGGTGGTGATTTACGATCCGTTGGGATCGATGGGAAACCTTGGATTACTCGAGTGTGTAAGACCAGGTGTATTATATGGACAGGTGATAAATAATGTCTCTGGTTCATTGAGGTTCCTAGATGCTCATTGTGAAAGATTTATCAAGATTGTTTACCTCCCCGCGGGCTAAGTAGAACGTGAACGAGCAAAGACTCACTCCTGCTTTAGAAATTCTGTGTTTTTTTTTGTCGGTCGAACTATGTATTCACACTCTAATTAGGTCTATTTCTATACGAGGTGTGCTGATAAGCATCAGAAAATAGGATGTGTAACAAGTGGAGAGTGAGAGTGTGATGCTTGGCCACGTAATCCCGCTTTAAGTGAATTGAAATGGAATTCCGGAATAGCTGGATGCATCGGACCTCGACGATCCATGTCCATAGATAGTTCGGGCTTGCGCAAGAATTTCTTTAAAACTCAGCCAAGTCTGCCCAACAATTGAGTTTATTAAGGATAATTAGCGCGAACTGAATCATCCGAACTTCACGGAAAGGAAGTGAAACGTGTACCTTTTATAACGATTACAAAATAAAGAACATAAAATCCTGAAATGTGGTAGAACATTGGAGGAGAAGGAAGAGCATGGTTTTACCAAGTGTTGGATTAAACCAATATCGTTACACAACTCATGCGACTTCCTATCGAAAAGTAGCTGATGAAAAACCTGGTCAAATTGAATCTGGTTTACATTGACAGATAGCAAATAACTAGGAGCTTCCGCATCAATCTGCCAATCTTGCTGAGTAATCGGAGTAACGACATTACGTCACAAGGCAAGACCTCGATAAATCTTTGCTCCTCCTTTTGTGAAAATTACATAAAACCCTTCTTACGTTCAGAGTCCAAAAACTTAGAAGTACCGCGCGTAACCATACAGATTTTTGCTTAATTAATACGATAAGTCATACCAGTGGAGCGCACATGCTTTCCAATGTCTTGGAATGCTTACCTGAAACAAATAAAAAAGGCTATCTTAGTAGGATAAATTTCAAAGGCAAAACAGACCGAAAGTCATTAAAGAAGTAAAGTATTCGATACTGAATGGGGTCGAGGTAGGTCACGACGCACTCGGTCGAATGAATAGAATTTCTGAATTTGAAATACACCTTGGATGGAATGTTTCGACTCGGATGACACTGTTACGAAGCGACTGCGATGACAGAATGACTATTAGCGGTAATGTACCACGAACCAAGTGGCCGGGAATGGGCTCGAGCACGATACATCCATTATTCCTAAGGAAGATCGCGTGTAGCGCTTTGTAGGGGCCGTTTTTCCTCGATGTTCACGTCGATGGATTTTCAGCGTTGCGTTCCTTAACAGCTATGGTGACGTGTATGCTTCTACTTTAGACGGACATGCTCCCTACAAGCCTCTACAGGCGCTTCGTTAGAGGTGCTGCTCGTGTTGCCCCGTGTAACATCGCTATTAGAAACGGTTGCATTAGAGACTATTGGCTCCGGCAGCGGGTGCGAAATGATGTCGGCTTGTTACGCAATTTATTGAACACTCGGGGACACCCTGTGTACACACGCCTGCCGGTCATGCATGTCAGTTTGTTTGGGAAAGAAAGGCGCACCTCTTAGCCAATCCGGTGAATCGTAAGAGGTTGAACCATCGAGAAGTGTGTGCGAAACTAAAGACAATGCATCTACGATAAATAGCGTATTGCAATTTCAATTTAACGCGCAGTAAACTTAATGGAAAATGAAACTTTATGTTGTGTTAACAAGAGTTTCTTTGATTGGGATTTGAATATTGTCCGCTCGAATGAATATCTGCTGGCTACGCACATATCCACCGATACAATGCTCGCATCTGACGAAATCAATTTCCCACGTCCATCATCCGGCACAAGGAGATCCTGCCAATTTTACTGCTTCTAAACTGATCGTCAATGTGACTTTAATTACAGGAGGCGGGACAATAAATAAGGAACGAGCGGTAAGAAAAGCCGGACGAAGTATGCAGTAAAGTGGCGGGCAGAAGGTTTACGAGCGCGACTGAACCTCGGCTCTATTCACGGATAAAGCGGCCAATTCCGCGTCAGTGTTCATCGAGACGGGCCAGTTCATCCAAGATCGATTACCGTTCGGAGTAGAGGCTAGAGCCGCGCTTTCTTGACTCGCTCGTCGGGGGAGAGCACTCGCTTTCTAATGACGAAAGAGCCCGCCACCTTAATGGCAAATAATAATGCAATGCATTGACTCTAGCGATCTATCGCCTACGTCTAGTTCTCTACCTCTATCTAGTCCCTCGCTCCCCTTTCGTCATTTCGATTCGGTGATTTGGACCAGTCAAACACCTGCTTGGCTGCCGGTCTACTCGATTCATCTCGCGGCTCCTTCATAAACCTCAGACACGCTACCGTCTAGATGACTAAACTAGCCAAATCTCATTAATAATAATACATTAATAATATTTAGACAATTTACCTTCCACTTTCTCACTGACCGAGAGAGCAACAAAATTAGGAATGCGCCGTGACTCGCGGTAATATTGCAGCAAAAAGCTGTGCAAGAATTGAGTTCGCAACATGTGGGCCCAGATTAATTAAACCGAATATTGTGAAACTTTATGGCGGTGCATGGCTGTATTTTAGTTCGTTGATTTCGAGAAGGTCGCTCTCGACTTTGTTACCAGTGGCCAACTCTAACGGGGTCCGGCGTTTTGCAAATCATAGAAAAACTACTCGGTCCAGCCGAGCAGAGTAATTTCACGAGTGGACTTTCGTCAGGCATCGCCAACCGATACATTGTGTAATTTCGTGCTGGGCCTGCATGGTAATTTGCGGATGAATTTGAGCACCGAATCAATCTTCCAAACACTTTCGAAGAGTTGAGAGGGCTCCGGTGAAAGAGCCTGTATCGATAGAACACGCTCTCCATCCGCGGCTCTTCTAATTACGGCGTTGTCAGTCAATCGGCCGATTGAGAGATCAAATGATGCGCGAGAGTTCACCGCGTGGAAAGTTCTCCATGGCACAGACTGCTCTACCAATTATCGGCACACTTTCAACCACCACCGGAAATCGATCTACTCTTTTCGTATCGATGTTTCGCTTTTTTTCAATAAGTCTAATTGTTTCCTAAAGCTAACGAGAATTGGAATGGCAAAAAATGAATATACGCTGGTTCACATGAGAGTTCCGGGATTCCATTATAAATATGAATTATAGGAAAGCCATATAGAGTATGCTTTTTCTACCGAGTCTAAGAGTAATGGCTCTGGACTAGCGCGACATTAAAACAGCACTAAATCAGAAAGCCGCTAGCAAGTCCGCTAACAAAGATCTTTAAAATTCTATTATTCCTACCGGGAAAGGGTGGCCAGGTTTTCTTATCGTGGGCATACTCAAATTGGCATGCAACTCTTCGGTCGATAAAAAATTAGCTTTCACCTGAGCGCCATGTTCGAGCAATAAACCTGTGCAATCGCAAATCAGTCCCAGTGAATGCCCAATCACCTGATCCATGGGCTTATGTTAGCCTGAAATACTTCGTCCAGGAGAATTCACGGGAAAACGCAAACCCAGTGCAATTGTGCCCGGTGCAATTATGCCTTGATTTACTTTCCAAATCGTTTTTGCAGCTCCTTTCACTTCCACATAGGAGCAATTACTAAAAATTTTGCTCTGATCCTCCCAACTAGTAGCAAAAACGGACGAGGAATGACTAGACTCCATGTGCCGATAAAAGGTCTTCGTGTTTAACGAAAGGATTAAAGTGTGAATTAGTACAAATCGATGACCACTTCAAAATCACGTTTCACTTCTCGATCGCTATTGAATTAAATTTACTGGCGAGGAGAGACACTGGTCGAATAAAAAGAACGTGAAATTAGAATTATAGTGTGACCGACATTGGCAGACGGTTCAGGCCCATTGGACCATGTCGATTATCTCATCAAAAACACAAACTGGATCGAGCAGAACACTGCTCCCGTGTTTGTACACGAGTCAAATTGGCACGTGGCCACTGGCCGTTAGTTAATAATTTCCTCGTGGTTTCTTTACTATGTCCCAATTGCCGCGTGCCTATCATTAGAGGCGGGGGATATTTCGTCAAGCGGTATCAACCTTGCTATCACGAAAAGCTGTTATTCAATTGGGATTTCGTCAAATTAAGATTGATACCTTTGACCAGTGATTCTACTGAGCAATCCTGTCCCATTTTTTCGACCAAACGATTTACAATTGCAAGACTGATTAAGAAAATTATGTCGATAATTGACTAATTCCTATTATTTGCCTTAGATACGATTAATCTCACCCAAGCTAACACAGAAAGTCATGCGTGATACTATTCCGCGATGTCTAACAATAGCATTTCGCCTAGTTGTTCCGAGGGCAGCAAGCAAATAGTGTCTAAACTATTCCGTGACCATTAGCATGTTACTCGTGTCACTATCACTTCAGCATCGATCGCCAGAAGATTTTTGAACATTTTCTTGCCGCACGAGCCTGACAATTTCGACGGAACTCGCTCCTTTCTTAATCAGGATAATGCAAAGCCCCGGTTGTCGCCCATTACCGGGCGGACCGCTCACGGAATGACTCCACAAAACTATCAGTGGTCCAGATTCCTCGGCGCAAGCGGCATATGTGTCGCACTGCACACGCGAGAGAAATATACGCGTCGAATATCGCGAATAAATTGAACGGCCGTCGAAGAATAATCGAGTTTTGCGATCGTAAAAGTCGGCTGCACGGAACACGCAACAGACAAATCCAATGGGCATCGCTAAATCCGAATGAGACGACAATTTCTCTGGCTCAAGTATCCATTGGCCGAGAATTCCATATTTTTCTACTTTTATACAAACGCCCACGAATAGCATAGCATGGTTTCTGATGGGCTAATAACAGTGCTAAGAGGCTCAATAAACTCAGGATAAAAATAAGAAGAATGACGCGTGGAGCTGTGGACATACTAATTAATCGATTAAAAATGAGATCGTATCGAGCCTGGTTTCGACAATTATTTCAACAGGTAGCAGACTGATAGGTGGCTCGTGAGCACTTTATGCAAATTAGCTAAGGTTGTCAGGTGGCCTGGCTATCGGTCCCGATCATTTTCGGTCACAGTGCACCTAATTACACGGCGATAGCAATCGATAAGTGGTCTAATCGGTTCCCCAACCCACCGAACAATTATATCGCGCGCCCTGTCATTAAATAGGGATTTGCGTCAATCTACTTGCTACAGTTGCTCGTCACACTCCTCGTCCGAGGTGAGCTCGAACTAGCCGAGCAACAGCAAGGTGCATTTTCTTCTCCCAGGACCTTTTGTTCATGCTGACTCATGCAAGCCGTGTAATTGTCTGGTGCAGCGCCGGCAAGAAGGCACTGTGAAAGCGAATGTGCTATCTCTCTAAATGATAATAGTGCCATTAACTTTGAATTAATATTGCATTAAGTTCTAGGTAAACTTGTATTACTATTATAGGATTTCTTTTTTCATGCAATTTTCATTGAGTCACTCGAAATTTGCAAGACGCCGACCCAATTTTGAAATGTTGAAGGTAATAAGAAACGGCTACAGAAAAGGAAAAATGTCACAGTGGGTCGCTTTCGAAACGGAATGGTCGGGCGTTTCTCGAATAAAAAGCAGTACGGTCAACCTTGCTAAATCGAAAGAATCCCAAATAGTGGTAAACGTGACCCGGCAATTTCAATTAATTAAATAGTACAAAAACCTCACTACGTAGTACAAGAGTCTCCCTTTCATCAGCATTAGAATCAGAGGCAGTGTTCGGACTTTCGTAAGAGCAACCTGCGTCCGAGTAATTACGCATTGAATCGCCATTGTTTCTAATACCCCCAACAATCGAGGAGAAAAATCCAATGGATTTTGCAAGCGGATTCGTTCGGTTTCTCGTAAATTTCCGTGACTCGGTAATTATGGAGTGTTATGATTAAAGCGATATTAATATCGGTCTGGCTGTAAACCAGGGGTTTCCCAATCGCCAAGAACAAAGTCTTCCATGCGCTCTATTTGAATGGGCGCTATCATTACCACCGGCAATATGTTTCAGGTGGAAACCGGAGAGAATGCACGGAGTGGTATTGCAAGTGCGCCCCATGCTGCGTGAATGCCGATGAATCTGATCCTTTAATGACACCAGCGAGGTAAGAGAGCAGGCTCATTGGCGCGTGACACAAAAGTAACAAGCCACCTTGCTTCCCTTTATTCCGCAACTTTATATCTTTGCTCGTTCAATTAATGCCGATATGCATGCTTTGTGCCGCCCCGAGAAAGCCGCTTTGTCCCCTTCCTTGGAAGTAAAGACAGCAGTAGGGCGCTGACGGGCCAACACTTTGAAACGCAACACATTGTGTAAATGGACGCTAGGTAAATAAAGCGGGATATCGAAGGTGCCCGAGTACTGCCACACACTCCCATATTTATGGGCCGAGTGCATTCGCAGAGATAAGATTAATCGGCAAACACTCTCCGCGAGCGCGCCAGACTTCTCCACTTTCCGCTGGCAATCTGTAATGAGACAAAAATCCGGCCTCCTTCACGGCCAGCTGATACCAATCGCGCACACTTTAATTAAGATTTATACCTGAATGCTGGCAATTGATGGGTCCACCCGAGCATTCACTGTTTCTGCTTCTGTTACTTTGGTTCTGCCTACTACAACTTGTAGTAATTGATCAGATATCAAGAAAATAATATTTCCCAAAGTGTCTTGCTATCTCTTGAACTAGTACAACGTGAAGGATTTATTGAAAGTCGCCGAGAACGACTTGAAAGTTACGATAACCGTTAATCTTGGTATCTAAGAATTTCAGCATTGGATTAATGTCTGGCAGGCACCGAAATAATGAGATCATCACGAAGTATGATGGATTTATACATAAATTCATCCCCCCCCCCCCCGCTAATTAAAAGCCTACAGTAATAATAGAAAATGATTCCCCGCGTAGTATAGCACTTCTTATCAATCACGTCAATCTCTGGGACATCCTCGAGTAGTTTCACTCTCCGGTAAGGCACAATAAATGGCGACCCATTTCTGCGAAGCGTCCTAGAGCACGCTTATGCTAATGGCCGATGATCTCAGGTGACCATACGTGTGCGCGCACCAGCACGTCGGCATCTTATAAATCCTTGAAGATACTCCGCCGAGAAACAAGAAACATCCACCTGTCTTTTCGCGTAATTACTCAGCGCGGCCGCTCTTTTGCCACGGGGGTTTCTCAACTCCTGTTAATTCGCTCTGATTTCTTGTCAACGGTCTCCCTCGATTAGGTGAGAGGCTCTGTCCTTAGTGGAAGAGGCTGACTTCACTTTCCTGCTAATGCAACTCCTGCCAAGCAAGCCACACTGACCGCCACATCCACCACCACTGTTTATTCAACCACTTATCCTCAATGTTGCGCAATTACCCTTAACATTTCGACATTTTACACTCATGGCTACACAAGTAAAAATTCAAGATCTGGGTCTTGTTATGTTATTAACATTTAAGCGCCACGCAGTAGCGACAAAGGAATCCGCGCGACCAGCCGCTCTCTCACAATTGACACGCGCCCGCAATTGACAGTGACAAATCACGATCGAACGAAAGGTAAACGCGAGAAACCCGTTCAGCATCCAGTTATCGTGGGTGTAACGGCATCCGGTAGTATGTCGACAGCAAGTTATAGGAGTGATTTTTGCCAGAGTGTCGGGCGCACGCGCAAGATCAAGGGAATCTGGTTCTTGATATTCATAGACATTCTACGGGGTGAGTCGAAAGTGACCAGCTGCGCTTGGTAAAAAGTCCTATGTGAAATATGAAACAGCTGATTTCATTTGAATTAATCAAACCCAATTATGACAGTAATTCCATTAGGTTCTTTCAAGGGATTTGCTATATTTTTGGTTCACCTTGTAAGGGTGCACTTGGATCCGCAAAGAAACATTCGCAAATGCACTCAGGCTTATCTGGTGTTAACCGAGGACCAGAGAGAATGGTCCGGCAGCTCGATCTTATCCGGAGATCACGAGAGCGGAGTGTGCAAAGCGGATTCTTAGATGGTTATCTGACTACCATTAGATTTGCGGCGTCGAACACACAATTCTAGCCGACCCTGTGGAGGCGTCGATTCGCTAAAGTACTTACGAAATTCGGATCCCTCTTGGGACATCAGGACGAATTCTTTCCTAATCCTTTGGTTCATTGAATCATTAGCTAATACAAGCTTACAATTCCCATGACTTCCTTTGATATCGAAGTCTAATTCATTAACTGTTATACCACCATTAAAGTCCTACTTTCTAAGAAATGTATTATTTTTGTAATATAGATCAGTGATTGTCTCAACCTGTTAAAACGAGTGATACATAGTTCAATTTGTTCGCATGGGGGAAAAAGCTTGCCAATTTTCCGACTATTACGTCGGCACAGCTGTTCAGCTTATATCAGAAGGCGGCGCGAGTCATTATGCGAAAAAAGCGAATTGAGGTTAAAATCGTAAATAATCGCGGCGCATTTCATTAATTGTACAATTAGGGCCGGTGATCCAATTTCCAGCGGGCAACCAAGAGGTACTTGACGTAAATATGTCGAGTGCACTAAAGGTCCATTGCCACATCTCCCTGCCTTTTTCTCCTACTCGGCCTTATACTCCCTTGTCGCTCAACAGAGTTAAGTGGAAGCGCGGCACTTGGAAAAAGGAGCAATTGTGAGTGAGCGAACGAGCGAGGGAAGAAACTAGATAGCGTCTACGTGGCGCGGTGTAATCTAATTTAGCCAGCTGCTGCAATTGGCGATTCCCGTTCACACGTGTCGAACGCGATCAATTGGACGAACCTTTTCGGTCTTCGACTTGACACGTGAAATGGCCAACAGGTAATGCTAACAAATGGAAGGCCGGGTAACGAGCCACTTACCCAATTAAGTTGCAAGCGCTGCTTTCGGCTGGCGGAACCAACAAATTCGTAAATACAATTAGCAACCTCCAAGCTGACGGTTGAGGCAAGTCTCTATTTTCGCGGGGTTAGTATTACAAAGGCCGGTAATCTCAATCTAGATTCAAAGAATTTCTCGCTTTACGACCGAGAATGGCTATTAGTCTTTGTATTGCAATTATATCCGATGATTAATGTGCCGGCGCATTGAGAAAATGGCTTTGAGCGACAGAGGGGTCGAAGGACTAGCGCTCGTGCGGAACTTGCATGTACATTCATACGTGTCCCCCAGCGGCTAGAAGCTCAGCTATTCCCGGGGCAGGAGTGTGTATTTTCCAGTCATCCTTGAATGTAAAGATGCAGGCATACTCCGGGTAGGCACTCGGCGAACAAAGGAAGGAGAGACGCCGAACCGCACCGCGCCGCGCCAGGGCGAGCGTGAGCAGTGAGCAATCTCTCGGGCATTCCAGATATTCACACCCACACCATACTCCCGGTGCCGTTGTCACCGAGTACGATTGTTTTCCTTTGCACGTTTCCACAGACGCGCGTCTCTGCATTGCCTCGGTTGCCACACCACTTCCATACCTACATTTATACGCCACCCAGCTATTTCTACACTGTCAACCGAACCTATAATTGCACTCCCTTCGGAGAAGAGTTGGAATGTTATTTTTTAATAAATTCTTTGGATTCCAGGTCTGCGACACAAGTCGCTGATAAATGCCAGCCATAAATTAGTGGTGCGGTAGACAAGGGAAGTGACTGGGTAGCAAGAAGCGTGTATGGCGAACGAGGAAAGGAATGAAGAATGCAGGAAGTCCTCGAACGCGATGCAGCTGGGCAAGGACGAACAAGGAGATGCATGTAATCTCTCAATTTCTCCCGGAGGCAGAAGCCAGCCTTCTCTCTAAGACCAGCAGCCAGTCAGGCCTTGTTCGCTCCTAACAGCGAACCTTACGACAGTCTTTTCCCTCTTGGTAAACCTCCACGTATCCCAGGCGCATTTTCTCGCCACCGGGAATGGCAAAAGCGCGGCGAAAACCCGTCGATCGACATCCCCTCAGAGCACGCAAGTCTGTCGGAACTTCGAATCAATCTCGATCTGGCGCGCCGAACCGGCGCGGCTTCGGCTCCGCTCCAACTAAACACTAGGAATTACTTTCCCAGCCATTGACATCGCCTCCATAAATTCCCCGATCCCCTAAGAAAGTTCGATTCTCAAGGAAACGCCAATACTTGGAATTCAATGGGTTCTCCTCGATATCCCCGATAATTAATGAGTTTATCGATAGCTTCGACAATAGTTCTTGTCTGGTAGGTCGAACCAAGGCGTCAATCATGAGTTGTTGGTCAGTAGCTAATGGGTGACACTTTGTCGAAGGAGTTCTCGGCGTTCCAGGGGAAATAATTGCGGAAAATCGTAGCGGCGCGCGTCACCGAGGAGAGATAGATTGGCCTTAATTCCCGGATCGAGCACAGTCGACACGTTGCATTGTGTATCGGGCGAATGCGTCGTACTCGCCAGGATACATTCCCTCTTTCTCTTTTGTGCCGGGTGCACGTGACCGTGTGGTTCTGCACCTCGCGCGTCACGTGCATCGGACAGTGCACCGGTTCGCCACGCTCTCCTGCACGTGAATTCCCCGTTAAACTCTGTGGAGTCTGGCTTGTCCCGCACAGACTGGCTCAAGCCTCTCTATACCACCGAGAGCAGCGCTGTCGTATGCTACTTAACCGAGTCCTGTGTGCGTGCATGTCCTAGACTCGGAGAACGTCTGTCCTACAACTTGACTGAAGCCTGTCCTATTCCACTTGCACCAGGCCTATGCCTGTCCTAAGCTACTTAAAAGTACACCAGCCTTCTGGTGTTCGCTTCAAGCTGTTCTTGTACCTAACTCGAGCCTGTAGTTTGTTCTCTGCCATTTAGTTTCAATACTATTGTGCTTGAATAAAAGCTGCTGTGTCTACACATACAATTACTAGATGCATGCTGATACTAGGTGGATAATAGCTAGGAATAAGCCAATGATATTAGACTCGAGGAAAACAGTGCAAAAATACCAGGCCATTTTTGCTACAATGTCGCAAAAAGCGAGACACGATAATTGGCTCAGTGACGAATGCAAATCAAACGACAATACCACTTTCGACAGTCCACGTGTCCACGTGTATACCGCGCGTACGAAGTTTCATAAGTAAACGTGGGCAACGGGACTCGAAGTTCGTTTGGCCATAAATCTTGGCTAGTTTATGCGACCAGCGACAATTGGCAATTGTGAGAGTCGGGTAAATGAATTCGTGCGACGTGGTCCACTCGGGAAAGTAGAAAATCGGAGCTGACGTTAGAATGGTCGAAGTTGGTGGCCCAATTGCATTCGTTTCGCGGGAATTCTTTTTGATTTTTCAATGCGAGACGCAAATGAAGCAATTAAACGTGCTTCGCCGTCGCGACGGGATGAATCATGCGATCGTCTGGTGATAGATTCGGTCGCATTGAAAACATGCGGGAATATAATGAACGAGGCTGGGATAATCCATCGGGAAAGAAACTGCTTCTCGATTCACTATTCTATCTTGGCGTAATATGCGTCGGACTGTTAAGTATGTGGAGATGGTATCGCGACTCACGTGGGAACGCACATACGGCAGTGAAAGATCAAACCTGGGATCAAGACATTAACGCAAGGATTCTCATATTTAATTTCACTTTTCCATAGAATCCAATCCTAAATCCAATCCCTCAATTTTTCCCAATCCAACAAACCCACGGAATTTTACACTGGCATTGCGAAATGCCAGTTAGTCCAACTAGTGGTTCGGTGGTCGAGTCAATAAAATCAGCTTTTCGCAATTTCGCGGTTTCCTGTTCAGCCCGCGCCAGCTTTTTCAGGGTGGTGTTTCACAAGCGAAAATCGGAAGAAAGGTAAAAGAAAGAGAGCCGTTTGGCCAGCGACACATATTGCCCCTACAACCGTGCTCGAATAATTGGGAAGAAAGAATGCGCGATACTTAGGGGAAAAGTAAAAAGTATATTAGCGAGCGAGTGCTAGAGGCTGGTATAAGCTAATATGTTTAGAACAGCGATGTTAATTGCTCGAGTTTAGTCGGGAATGGCAGTCCTTTGGGGCCCTTTCTATCCCCTTACGATTAACATGTCGCACCCATTACCAATCTCACCGTGCAATCCGATTCATTTTTTACTTTGCTAGCCCTACTTTTCCCGTTTTGTAGAAAGTTCAAGCCTCACTTGAAATATCTGGATCGATCGGGCAAGCCCCTCGGGAATATATTAAGTCCAAATACCTACCATACAATTATGTATAGTATACATAATAAAACCTGTGAGAAACATTAGTAGCAATAAAAAGGGTACATTCTATTTAGCACTCCATGTTAGAAGCATGCAACTGGAAGAATCTGAATGCAAGGCAGTCGCGGGAGGATTAATTAGGTTAAAGAATAGACAAAGATCTAGACAGTTATTACAAGAGTAACCTTGAAATTAGAGCAGCCCTTGTGACTACTTTTCCAATGGCTCGCACAATTCGCCGGTGCGTGTACAAGCGGAATGCAGTCCATTCGAAAACCACTCCCATGCACGCAGCAATGCGTCTGGTTGCTACAATTAGTTACTCCGGTAATCCATTGCGTCACCGGGAGCGGATACCGCTATTATGTACGTGATTACACGCGCTTTTAGATACCCTTAACTTGGCACCTTTCTCATAAGCGGCGCTCGCCCAGATTAATCTCACATTTTTCTCACTTATAGCCCATTTATCGCATTTCAGTTTTCTCGGGCGCCGGTCTACGATCTGACTAGTCATCGATAAAATTGAATTCATATTGTACCTGCGTCTAGTCTGTGAGGCAATAATATATGACAGTGAATGTAAATCAACACGCACATGTGATTTGGAAATCATACTTTTACAAGATCGTTGCCACTAAGTTTCCAACAGTGATCAAATTGAGGTGATTAGAATTTAGCCAAAGTATATAATCCAATGCCTCGTAAATCCTCGAGTACTATATTGACGTGATATGGAAGGATTACTTTGTTTTGTTGGTGAGAGTTGCAGCTATAAAAGTGATTGGTTTAAAGCGTAATCCTAGGGATTAGCTGTCGGGGAGGTTGGGATATCGAGAGGAGGGCATTAGCGAAATGTCAGATAGCGAGACATTGTCCGTGTAACGAGGGAACGAGACGAAAACGGGTTTTATCGCGGCCTTGGTGTGGGACCACCTGGAGAAGACGTCGCGTGGTTAATTGAGGCAGCAGCTCGCCGGTCTCGTGACTCCACCAGTACACCACTAAACCATACAGCCTACGCACGTGACTCCCGATAGATAGGAATACATGCTGCATGACTACCGATGACTTACCACCGACAACCTTTCTCTTTTCCGAGTATTTCCTGCCGATTCCGCCAGCATTCCAATCGAAATTAATTGAACGAAACTAATGTGCTTGATTATTTGGCTGATAGTCGATCGAGATTGAGCCCAAAATCTAATTTACTAATCAGGAAGTAGCAAAAATAGATACCAGGAGCTTTAATTACATGTTGTTATAACCACTGTTCTCCAACCACAGTGCGAATCAATAAATTTCCAAACCTCGAAGATCGAGGTATTAGGCTACTTTAAATTCCAAGTGCATTTGATCGATATTTGCGAAATATCCAAAGTCAAATAACATTGCAAGTGGACCAGCGATCTACACTTTCTACATTTTTAGCCGTTCCAGCTGACTGGCTTGGGATTTTTCAGGCGTCAATTTACAAGGCGGCAACAGCAGCTGGCTTGAGATGACTTTCGAGGGGAATACGGTTTTCGGGCGGCCCCTTACTCACCCCCGCCCCTCGCCACCTCTCGCCACCTCTCGCCGCCCCCCACACGTCTTATCTCAACGCGATCGGCTGACTTTATTGGCACTAACATTCCACTGAGTTACGATCTCTCTGTCTCCGAGAACGATCCGGTGGCTGCCAGTAGGCAGCACGTGCAAAACCACGTGTAATCACGTGCGGCACGTGATCGGAGGGTTTTCTGCCGGGGCCACGGTGGAGCGCTGTGCGCAAGGAATTATTATCCTTCGTTGCCCCACATCATCGCCAGTTTCTCTACCGACACCACTCACTACTTCTGTGATTGTACGGCACTTGGCTGTTTTGCGGCTCTCGGCACCCTTACTACTGGTACAACAGGCAGTTTAGCCCGCCAGACAGCCATCAAAACTGTTTTACAAATGTTCTTTATGCTCTGTCAGAACTAAACGTACCAAGCTGCATTTGATGTTCTAATATCATTTACACGTAACATCGACTATTCGATCTTGGGGCAATTTCAGAAGTGTTAGTACCGAACACTGGAACACCACCCAGTCGTTTCCTAGTTCAGTCTAGACTAATGGTAGATATTTCAGAATAAGCTTTCAATATCCGTGTACGCAGTTGTTGAAAAACCTGCCTTTCTTTCAAAGCGAATATCGAACCGTGTTAAATAAACTCAGTTTGATTTATACGATTGGGCGGACAGTAATGGCACGGAGTGACGCATTCCCAGAAATTGTGAAGACTTGGTAAACACGATAGCCCGAAGTGTGACGATAAAGTGTTGGCTCAAATTCAAATAAACAAATAAAAAATTGATTATATGATAATGCGATCGAATTTCCTCACGTTTCGGGAGTTCTGCTGTTTGTTGTTATACTAATTCTTTCCAGTGAGTTTCTGCTTGGAATAAAGAAGCCAGTCAGGCTTCAATCCGTTTCCGCAATTTCGCCAGAAAGCCCTGGCATTACAAAATAGAAAGTGAAGCGGCAAGTGTAATCCCCTGCGAAAGCCGACGGGCCTCAAAACAATTTCGTCTAGCCGTGTCACGTGTACACGGATTAACATGATTAACATCTGCAGAAGGAAGTGCTCCACTTTCGTGAGAGACACTTCACCGAACGTGATTCTTTAGCCACGCGAAACTATAAAGCACTCTAATGCTGAAGTACACCGGTCGACCCAGAAATGTATTGCGAGACTTCGACACCCTGGTCAGAATTTTAAAAAGGGAACTCGTAAAAAACACTAGCACTATAATTGTCGACTATAATTCAGAAGGAATGATGGGCAGACCGGTGGAAGAAGAGGCTACTGTAGATTGACTTTTATGATTAGTTAATTATGGCACTCCAACTTATAGTCTTCGTAAAACTGGTATTTGCCTTATTACAAACTTGAGATAAACACCCAGTGAAATTGAGAGTTATTAATCGTTACAAAATTTTTAATAACGAGCCAGCAAACTTCTTAAAGAAATATGTGACACACTTTCGCAACCCTTCAATCTATTGACGTATATGGTATTCTAGAATGCTTGTCAACCATGAACTTAAAGTTGTCAAAAATGAATGGCCTCGTGCTACTGTGTCTGAACATCAATCTTCCGAATGAATACACACAAATTTCAGGGTGTGATAGAAATATATTAATGAATTAATTCTTTGTTCATACCAGGCATGAGTCTTCCTTGGGGAGGGTATCCCAGACTCCCCATCACCAGGAGTGTAAAGACGAGCGCTCCCAAGCTGATGCTCCCCATGGTCACTTCCCGGAACGTCTCCGATATCACAAGGTACCGTAAAATTCGTTCACGCAATAAACCACCAACGATTTTCAGAACTGGACTACTCGGAATTACAGACTTAGCGTGCGGCGATGTACGTTGAACAATGGTCGGGGAAGATGTGAGCCGAAGGAGCGTGTGAGAGTAGTTGGCGAACGATAGAGGAAGAGAGTAAGTAGAGAGGAGCTCCTGACGCAGCCGAGACGCGCGATAGTCTGGAGGGCGAGCCTCCGCTTTCACCGGTCTTATACGAGGAGAGGCCAGGAAGGAGCTTCCACCTGAAGAGGGGATCCCTCTCCAAGCCGCACCACTTACCTGCCTCGCACCAGACAATAGGACGAGGACCTACGGGACATCTGGCAATATCGTCTCTCGTCTCCCGTCACCCCTCATTCCCTCATCACTTGCCGCCCCAATCACTCCTCTCCACTTTTCGCATGACCAACTCTTTTTAAGCGCAACCCCCAACTTTCAACTATCTTTTAGTACTTCTATACAATTAATCTTGTTATAACGAAACTCATATTGTCTGTCATTCATTATAGGAACGAACGATACGCCATTTTATGATCTTTCCTAATTGCCTATCAATTGGTAATTACGCAGGTTTGACCACATGACCGAGTGTGATAAGTGGAACGCGGGAATACGAAAAAAAAGACAGTAGTGAAACGCTGGGCTTATTATGAACCACTATTCTAAGAAGCCTCGTAAGTGGAAGGGTCCGCGGTGATTAGACAATTGTTAACGAGCATCGGTTGTCTCAGTATAGCTGACGGCGATGAGTAATCCATTCATTATGTGCGTCGTACGTAGCACACGCTATTTAAATGCAAAGAATTATCATTTTACCTCAGGCTGCATATATAATGGCAACCAAAACGAACACGGAGCAATTATCTTGAACAGTGATGTCTGAAATATATTTTAATTACCCAAATTGGCAATGAAACGACTAATTTCTTAAATTTATTTGGTACAGATTAATAGTATCAAGTATCCAGCATCGACAACAATTAAGATCGTCATAAATTTCGACCGCTGTCCCAGACGAAATGCTATTGCCGGTGCAAGATTATTATCCTTGCACCGGGCAGACATAATTCGTTCGAGGATTTCGAAAGGTATCCTCGTGATCCTCTCGTTCCGTACTTGTATTTTATGTTACCCAACGTGGTATGAGTGAACTGCTCTAGCCCAGAAACCCTGGGGTCACTCTCCTGATCGTGCATCAATGTCATGAGTGACCCCTCAAGCCCTGAGTGGGTCACAGGATCCCAGACTCAAGATACTGAGGAAACCTGAACTCCTCCTGCTTGGTAAAGCTTTATTTCTATCATTTATTAGGCAGTCCTAACTTGTTAAGACATTTATCAATCAGACCTAGGCTTCTGACTAATGAATAACACCTTTTAGAGTATCTGCATTGCATCTAACATCCAAATATGTTTTTATACTATCTTTAACTGATATTAATATACTTGCTAATTAGCCTCTCCTCTTTAAATGTTTGATTTTCATAGTAGTATTGCAAATTCTACGAGTAGTTTCGTCATAGTGTTATATTCGTATTCAAGAATCAAATGCTAGTATAATGTCATCACCTTATTACCAGCTACCAAGCAGGGTTCATGAAACTCTAAGAAGCCATCTGCAGTCGTACGGTATTAGTCTCTACATTCAACTAGCAGAACCAGAGCAAATTGTTCCAGCTCCCTTTGCCTATGATTAATATCTACTGCTAGATGGTCCATCAATTAAACTTGCCATTATTACAACATTGCCTCAGTGGCAGAGCTAACTCTCAATGTAATCATGAAGTAATCAATTCAACGTAGCTTGGGCAATCCTGTTGTTGGCACTCTCATGGTCAAACAAAGAGTGACAAAGTGAGATATAAGCCAACAACACAAAAAAAAGTATCGAAAGTCTCATCAAGATTGCTTTTGCTTCTTAGACTTCAAAATTCAAGCTAAGAAGTCCTTTTTGAGACTCAAATTTTTAATACATTCTCTTTCATTTAAATATAAAGGCACATATAACTTAATTGCTTAGATGTTTGAATTCATTATGAATAAAGTGTTCAAGAAGCCATATTTCATCATGTTAATAAATAAAAGTGTATTCGGGAGAGATATAGTGCAATCATTCCTCTATCTTTGGCTACTATATTACTCAGTGCATACTGGAAAGTATATCTATCATGAGCATAGAACACCATGTATGCCCTTACGTCTCTTTACAATCATCTCGTTAAAATGAAGGTGAAGTGGCACGTTCCCAGCACCGTTAATCATTCCGTGAACAGTAAAGGGATATTTCCACGGCAAAATACTGCACTAGAGAATCTCGACTAATTAAATTTCATGTGCCGCGTGACACTGACGACTGGCCGAGAAATGCCTCGGACGAATTATGGCTCGCCCCTGATGACTTACCCGTTGTAATGCCCGATATCGTTCAATTCGCATTCTCGGCGAGCATAACTCACAGGCTAATTACTGCTCTTAACGCCGGGAAAAATAGTCCGACACTAACTGGATTTCTCACGCTGGTAAAAGCAATAATTAAACAACGAATGGACTCGTTTATTGCCGACTTTATACGGCTGGCTACTTTACAATTTGGTGAGTTATATACGCATTCGCGGAAACACGAGTGTTTCGAGTTAAATAACATATGGAAACCACTGGGAATGGTAAATAGAATGCACAAAGAGGTACTCACCACTTGCTGCACATACTCGTCATGAACGGCAAACAGAATTCTCTCATGATGACTCTTTGTTCCCAGCAGATAATACTTCATTCAGGCTTCCGAACTTTAGCACTGTGTTCACAGGTTCTTCAAACACTCACTCGTCAAATAAACACTGGAATACTTCGAAATTAATAGGATCGCGACGCGCACTTGTTACACTTGTTTACCCTTCACGGCCATGTTGGATAACAGGAATGCATACGTCAGTCGATATGGTAGGCAAATGATATATCGATATATCGATATATCGCCTTCAAATGGTGAGCGCGGCGCAGGCTACCGCGCATAAGTGTTGCGCAGGTGACGTAGTTGTTCGAGGGAGACAGAGGCAACGGTATATTGCGTCCTTTCGTTTCCACTAAACTCGCGAATAACGTACGAAAAAGTGCAAGGATTCCCGTGAATCTCTTCGGAAATGAAACAGTGCGTGTTGTGAACAGTGTGCGATAAGAATTTCGGTTGGCCAAAGCTTTGTGCGCGTGTGAGATGTGGTTGAAGTGTGAGGATTTGTTCGCCATTGTGCACAGTGAACGAACGTTTGGCGCGTCCTTTTGCCGGCACCCGATTTGGATTACATTCTTGGATTACCTTTGTGGATATTGGATTATCTTCTTAAGTACGCACACCTGACGGCTGAGTTCTGCATGAAACACAAAAGGTAGGATTTATGCATGCCTTTTCTCATTGTGCATGTGTGCTTACATTGGACTCAATCTACAGTTAATCCAATGCTTTCCATAATAAATGATAAATATCCACATTCTGCTTACTTGTGTGCAATATTCAATCATACTTGGCGAAGCCAAAAATGCTTTAGCGAATGAATAATGTGAATATAAAAACTGGGTACTCCATTGATACATTAAAGAACTCTAATGAATTTCTGGAATATTACACTTTGATGATTATTCATAATTAAATGCAGCATTGTTGTGTACACAGTACATTTAATTAGTACTCAGTGTTGCATTTCAGATTCAGAAAGGCTTGTAAGGCGCATACGTCATACATGTTTTACTTGGTATATTACTTTCCATGCATTCACTGTTTGTACTATTCAAGTTTGTTATGACCTTGCATTAGCAAGTCATGTTAAGATCTAACTTAATGTACCAAAGCAATGATATATTCAAATATCGAGTCAGTTAAGATGATTATTGGGAAGCTGCAGATCAATCAGATATAGCAGTATTATATTAAAGTGGATATTTATGAACGATTTATCATTTTTGCATGACGTTTAATATATTTGATGTATTATATATGTCTTTGATGTGTTTTGAAGTGTTTTAATATACAAGTTTGTCATGTACGTATACTGATAATACCATATTTCAAAGGTCTGCTTTAACATACCCATTACAATGGTACATTAAAGTATCAATAGCTTCTTGTACCATTATGATGATGCATTAATGCATAAATGTGTACTTTACGGACTTTATAGAACTGAACTGTAATAGTTTGAAATATTCGCACGTACATTCACATATGTTTTCTCATTTCATCATTGAATTTTTTTATGTTTTTCCTTTCCTTTGATGCTTGACATACAACAGGTGTGCCTTTACCATGCATTCAATGTGTCTTATACTATGTTTCATACTCAGGCTTCTTTCTAGCCTCTCTTCTTTACATCTACCACCTCTTTATAGGCTAGAGGAAAGTGAAGTGAATCTTTTTACGCGCCTGGTAAATGACACATCGCTGTCAGTGCTCTCGGAGGCCGAGACGTGAGTTTTTCTCATGCAAATTAGTCGTGTAACTGTAGAACTCGCGTAAAAGCCGAGGTGGGAGTAACTTCGCGATTTCTACGTGCTTGGATTAGAACGAGAGTAATGGCATCTGGCGCGCAGAGATGCAAATAGCTGATCATTAGCTGGACGATGAGACTGCGTATCTCGTCCACCTAATCTCATTTGAATATTCATTTGATTCGCTGCAATCAACAGGTTCGTGTGTAATTATAGTAATCACACGATGCTACATATGTATCTCGCACACTCTATACTTTCTAGAAGCCGTGTCCAATAAGTTTTAAATTATCCCACTTCGTTTATATTTCAATTAGATTCTATTTGGGATAACATTAAACTTTCTTTGTATTCACGTTATCGAAACACGTATTTTAGATCCATGCAGTCAAAGTGCGCGTGGAAAATTCACGGCAATTAATCGACAATGTTTCCTTCGACGCTTGATTTATTGTGGTACTTACTGAGAAAGTTAGTGCGTGAGTATGCCGGATCGATAACGACTAAAATATGAGGATGACGGGCGCCTGCCTCTACTCTTTTATAAGGTCGCGTTCGTACATATGCCTGCGTCAATTAACCGTTTACGCGATCGCCGGTTTGCTTTCTAGATAAGAGATTGTGCCTTTTCTCCCCCTGAGCTCGTAATTAAAAATCTCGGACTAAGGCACAGTGCTTGTGTTGCATCATTAGTCTCTCTGTTTTGCATATAGCCCCATTTAGTTCGCGAAACTTTTGCCAATTAACCCGCTAAATTAATAACTACTCATACGATCGTAAAACCCTAGTGAAAGTAATTTCGGTTCTTTCACCTTTCTTCTAGACTTGTACGATTTTTTCATATTAAGATTAACAAATGCCTTTCTTAATTTATTCTATTCCCACAAGTGTTTTGTCTTGATGGGTAAAGTCCGTTTTCTTCTTCCTCCCGCATTGTCCCGTCATTCCAATAGACCCGGAAGAATATCCTCAACAATGTATCCACGGGGGCAAGGTATTCGAACATTAATTATTCAGGAGGCCTTGCACCACGCGACAATACTTCATCATTACTCCTTATTCTACCGCTCGCTCTCGTGCGAGTGGAATGGCGCCTTCCGGATGCTCCTTGAGCCGGAATCGTGGGTGGACGTAAATTAGCTGCGGGTGTGGGTGTGGTTCCTAGTGGTGATCTATCGTATTGAACGGCGAGGGCGAACAATCATGCCTGTTGTCTTTTGTCCGAGAGTTCACTGATCAGAGCCGATCGATTTCACGGTGACATTATTCATCAGATAGAATCGACAGAGATGCCGGCTAGATATCGAGGATTTATTAATCCTACGACAGGATCTGCGGAGTACATTAACAACTAATGCAGCGCTTGTCAAATACTTAGTATTTCCGTTTATGATTATGGCAAACTATCAAATCACTTTCGATGGACAGAAAGTACCGGCTGCGAAGATCAATGTGAATCATTGCGAGAGGGAAGCAATACCGGTGACACAATATTTTGATGACTGCCAGTCGATGCCACGGCGATACAACCAATACATACGTATCGAAGTAGTGTTGCCCCCGACAGTCCCGATCGCATGTGCACTTTACGGTCCATAAACAGTGCTCGGCAGTCATTAGCATCATGCGCCGCGGATCCTATCGATCCGTCCGATCTATATTTCGCGCAGGAACGCGAAAGGGAAATCAATCGATGCCGCGCGCGCCCGTGGATGCAAGCACGTGTCTTAAATCATCGTGATTTACGAACAAGAATGCCTACTTCTTTTTAATGTTGAGTTCAAAGAATGTCAGTATTGTTGATTAATAGCATTTTTCTTCCTTGGTGACCGCGAATTTACACTCGTAAATATTATACTTCTGATTTTGATCGTGTTGAATCAAAAATATGCCGGTAAAGATTGAATTGCACGCAAAAAGGAATGGTAGGGAATTTCAACAATGCATTGATTCAAATATCCTGACAATAACAGATAAGAATAGCTGTGCACCACGCACAGCAGAGCAACGAATGCGGAGTAATTTGTGATCGATAAGTATCTACAAGCGCTAGGCTTTCCGAGTATCTGTCGATGGGATCGAGTACGATATTCACGAATTAACAAGCCGACACTAGGTTACTTTAGTCGGGTTGCCTAGTCGGCCTGTCCTTGATTATCCTGCTGATCGCCAATTAATAGGAGCCCCCGGAAAGAGCCGGGAAGCTGTACTCGTTAGCCGGTGCCGAAAGATAATCGTGGCGCATATTTCGAAAGGTGTAGTTTCGAGCCACCTACCTTTGGAAAGGCGTATAGGGAATATCTGATGTGACTCCGAGCAATATGGCCCAATCGCCGAGCTAATTAGCCTGGTATGTTGTCGACAAATCGGTGTAACACTGGTGTAGATACTCTGCTCCCGCGCCTTTCATTAATTCAACAACATTCTAATACCAAATATGAGTGGTACTTTCGCCAGGAATATCTGATGAAATTAATTCGTCAAGAAATAAAGGCAGTTTTGCTATTAAGTCTAGTGAAAAGTTATCTAATTATATGTAGAAAATTTAACAGCATCCTTGGATCATATGATTTTTCTATTAAATAAATACTAGTTAAGTGGGTCATATGTTCACCTGTGAAACATGTTCCCTGGAGATTCTAAATAAGTACATATTTAGCTTCATTGAGCGGAGAAGTGTAAGCCTGGCCATATTGGATAGTGCTAAGTGCCTTATCCATCGAGCTGGGGGAGTCGATAGTACCGCTTTGGGTATCGCGATAACGATCCGCGAACTCGACACCTCCTCTCGAATGGAATCGACAAAAATGTGAGATCTCATGTGCCCGAGGTGGCCAATGCTCACTCGCCGGCCATTCCCGTGTCCCTCTCTCGCGCTCGTTGGATCGATCAGCGATCGATCGACGTATAGGAGCGCACGCGCTGCCAGAGACATTCCGGGCGCTCGATCTAGCGTGATCGATCATTACTTCGCCTATTAATCGTCAGCGCGCGATAGCGGGCGATCCGCCATGCCGATTTCGTTCTCCCGAAGGGGAGAAACCGATCGAGGGAGCACTCTAATGAATTTTGATAGGGCAGCCGGCGATTTAAGTCGCCGCTCGTACCAAACTGCATATATGTATGTATGTCAGGATACTTATTGCCTCCTGGCTCTAAGGAAATATTACCTCGCCCCTTTCGGCACTTTGCGTCACCTCAAAACTGTCCATTCCATCGTATCCTACCACTTTTTCCACAACTTCCATAGTCGTAGTACGTGCATTTGCATTCGGAAAATTGCTCGCACGATTATTCCTGCCAATCTTAATTTCGACAAGAAATTGAAAGGACTCCCATTGCCCTAAATCGAGTTATGGATAGTTGTGAATGTGTTCACCTACTGCGTAGTGGAGTAGTGAAAGTATTGTCATTGCTGGGGTAAACATGTGAGCAATGCGCCACTTACTTTGAACGCAGCCCAGGAAACCATGCTATAATTTTACTCCCATAATACCTGCTGTAATTTTGTATCTTTTAATGCTTTGATGCGTTTACGCGCGTCAAGCTGAAAAATGGTGTCACGCCCTTGAGAATCGCCGTAATGATGTTCATAATACAAAGTCACAAGCATAACCGGGAAGTTCTTTATTATACTAGAGAATTATTTAGGCTTTATTTTTCTAGTGGAGGATGAAATTATTCAGTAAGGGGGAGTTAGCAAAGAGGACGAGTCGTCTTGAACAATGTGCAATCGACATTCAATATCAACGTCCCAGATCTGGCCCAACTGTTAGAGTCACGAAAACGAGAGTAAAAGTGAACCCCCACCACCGCGAATACCAAATACTGTTGCAATGACAATTCTGCCTTCAAGTTTCTTTGCCAGCATCTTTTGCTATCTTTCACTATTCTTCGCTAAAAATGGTAGCGAACACGATGCGAACAAATACCACCAACTATTTTTGATCCCTATGAAAGCTGAATAGAAAATTTCGCATTCCTCGATAGAAAGTTATGATACGACGCAATTTCAACGATCCTTTCCTATGGTACTATTCTTCAAATACTACACTGAGGGCATTAGGTCAGAAATAGTTTCAAAATAGTTCCGGAGCGTGTGCCCATTGTTGTCATTCTCGAAGTCATCGTGCAGCCGGTTGAATTGACGTGACATTTGGTCTGTAACCTTGACTGTTACAACACTCTCCGTTACAGTCGAAATAACGGTTTGGCATGCTTGAATATTAATTAGATTCATTTGAAATTCCTTATTTGATTGGAACATGACATTTAACTTTAAGAATTCAATTTTAATTCGTACTATGTTGATAATTAGATTAATGGGGCACTTAGGGTATCGAGAAAAAATACTGAAAAAAGTAGTTGTACTATGAAGTGATATCGGTGGATCGTCTAATGACTAATGAATGCTTTCGCAAGTTCATATTGTAGCCCTGACATGTCTCATTGACTGTGGAACGTCAATTTCGATTAGTAATCCGGTTGCCTGTCACAACAAGATCCACTGGATGTAATTGCTCATGATGCCATGCTTGTAAGGCCAAATGTCTGGCGATCTCGTGTACCGATCGATTAGTCGCAGTCACTCAAATAGGAAGGATACAATCCATTTGATAGTTTGACCTTGCTCAACATGAAATAGTAACATCCTGCTCCTCGTCCGTGGCTCGTGCGTATGAATCATACACTCACATTCCTTCGGGCCAAACTTTCTTCCCTTTCGAGCATACATTTTTCTTCGACCTAAATTCGAACTGCCATTCGTCACTCAATAAAAACCGTTTCAGGCTCGGTACATTCTCTTTCGTAATAAAAATAAGGAAAAGTCGAAAGTGCAGCAATTTGTTTGTATAATTTATGACTCGCGAACGAACAATACCATATTTCGTGCTGAGAAAATCTGTTATGCATCCTGGCTGCATGCGTTTAACATAAATTTTGCCACGAAAAATGGAAGAATGGGAAGTATACGTTTCGTATATTCAAATTTTCGAGCTGTTATAGAATACATTGCCAAGTCTAACTTACTCCAAAATATCATGGGCAATTGTAATCTGATCTGATGGATCTGTCGGTGATAGATCGCCGCACATTTTGCATTGCAAAGCTATTACCAGTCGGCCTTACTCCGGCGAAGCCGGAGACAAGGGTACCTAACCTTAAATCGTGTTTACCGTGTTCCAATTTCGCGCATATCAGTGCTATGCTAATTTCTGCCGACAGATGAATCTCGACGCATACTGAATTAGCTCTTCAAGACAACCTATACGAAACGACCAGCTATAAATGAGCATTTTTGCACTTGGGCGTTGCAAAAGCGTGAAATATGAGATAGTGCCACGATATTGCATTGCCAAAACGACCAGGATCTGTCGGAAATACCAAAATAGGAGGAGATAGGTTTTTTAATTAGTTAGCAATCTCATCTGGCTGGATGTGAGCCCGAAACATTGCGCAATTCCGTTTCCGTTCCTCCAACGAAAGCAAGTGCGCGCTAAAGTGCCGTATCTTGTATCTAGCACGACAATGATTTTAATTATGCAATCCCGGCCATTGTTGCTTGACCTTATGTAATTCCTCGATCCCATAGGTACAATAAGCTTGAATACAAAGACTCGAAAACATCATCAGCTTTATTATGTGTACATACACATAAGTAAGGGGGAACTTTGTAGTCACGTGAGAGGGTGCGATGGCATCTTCATCGGCATCGTCCACTTATTGACATTGTGGTAGGCAGATGAGCCGCATTCCGTCCGGCGGATCTATCGCAATCTGACGTGCAAAACAGTAAGTAAGTTGGCAGTGTTGCATTATAGATTCACGTGACTCCGAGTGAGCGTGTACCTCGACTGGCAACGAGAAGATTCACGAGGCACTAATCCAGCCACGGTTGTAAATCACCGCCGGCGGATCCGGCGCTGAATAGGTCAATGCACATATCCAATTGCTATCTGTGTACTCTGCCTTCCACTCGGTCTGCGAGCACACTCATTAATAAATCCTATTATCTCCCTCGACAAGAAAACTCTTGATAAACATTTCGGGAAACAAGAAAAGCGAATTTTCAAATTGAATTTCTTAATGTTTTACTGCCGTGGCGATTTTATATTATGCGTGACATAATTTTCTGAGGGCTTTCAGGGATTATACTATTATGGACAGACAATCTGCATAACAGTCTTTTACTCGATAGTTCATAGTTCAGTTCATGCACTCGTGCATACTGGAGAGAACTTTCCACAAGTGCTGTTCTTACAAGGAAGACACACGGTGTCGGACTTGAAAGAGGCTAACTGTCTCGTGCTTCTTCGTTAGAAGGAACCCGAGACTTATCTGGAATCATAAGTCTCTGGTTAGCTCCATTATAAATCACTCGTTTAAACTTGTAAGGAATATTCGAGGCTTCGTTACTTTATTGTCGATGTACATTTCAGGATGTTCGGCATTGCATATTACGTCGCAATCCACATCAACTTTAATCCCCAATGACTTTTACTCCGTCGATTTTTCACGTGAATTGTCGCGTTCTCACTTAATGACAAGGAATCAGCGACACTTCCTGCTGCATTCGCACGGAGAATTTCTCCGTAAGGTCTGACAATAAATAATAGCAAGATTACCCATGGTTTCCCTCTAATTTCCGTGCGATCGTCTCGAGGAAATGTGTCGCGATTGCGTCACCAAGTGGCACAAGGGGGATCACTCGTAGCATCTCATACTTTTGCTTTCACGCATCCGACGTCGATCTGACGAAATTATTACGAGTAAATCACGCGCGGCGTCCATTAGAATCACGCGATCTCAGTGGCTGACCCGGGAATTCATCTGCTTCCCGATTTCTCTCGGTAGAGCGAAAATGGGAAGATGGAGTGTTTTATCCCCGAACTAGGGAAAGGATTGGGAGGAATTCTAGTTGGAAATGTTAGTGGGGAGATAATGGGGCCTCGGAGGAGAATAGGAAAAGGGACGTGGGAGGCGAATAGCATGCAAGGGGCGCCCTTGCATTCTCCAGGAGTTGCTCGAGCCAAATGCCAGGACGCTCCTTCTCTTCTTTCACCTTGAGGATTCAGCAACACAAATGTGGAGGGATGTGCGCGAGTATGTGTCGGTTCGATGGCACGTAATTGATAGTCTTTGATTATTCCTTCTTTGTTGGATCTCATAATCGTCCGACCACGTGCATCACAGTCACGTGCAAGTGTGCACTCTCTGTAAGGGTCATGTTGTGGTTAATAGGAAACGCCACTTAATTAGTAGTTGATAATTAATACAATATTAGAATCATCAATCATTAATCCCGTCAGGATCGTCAATGATTCGTTTAGTGCGGCAAAAAAGTCCAAATTGCACTTTATCTATATTAATTACTTTAAACTCTGTAGCAATTTATTTTTGCTGGTACAATTTTTAATTGCAAATGTTTAATGTAGCACAGATAGTCTGCGTGCATTTCTTTGAGATCGATGACTCATTATACCAAGGAAAAAGTGGGTAATTAAAATGTCAGGAATACCTTCGATTCGTAAAATGAGGTTTCCGTAACTCAGGAGTAATTAGGAACGTAACAACGCGGGGGCAATTAAAGGATTTATCCAATAATGACGCACATGTCGGTGGTTGGTCACTGAGTGATCTATTAGACGGATAGATGAGGAAAGGAGGACCATAGGACCCCATAATAGTCTTGAAAGCATGTCAGGTCTATTGTTGAAGTTTTATTCGATTAACGAGATAATACGGTGAGCAACAATCCTACGTGCATCGCCTTCAACGCCCATTGCAGCTCGAAATCATTGAGGTTAGGCTTCTCCATCTTGTCTGGCTAGAACGATAAATTGCCCGAGTGCAGGCAGAAAGTACTTCCTGGTCCCAGTGACAGCCGGTGTAATGTATTAAAACAATGAGATTGATTAAGTGACTGCGGACCAGGTCAATTAAACATTTACTTACTGAGTAATGGCTACTGGCTACCTCTACAATTATTTAATCCTTGATAACTACACACATTTACTTCAATCCCAGGAATTAACCTAACTCACACTCATTGATTCGTGAAAATGATTACTGCTTGATCTTCGACCCCACACGAGCCTTCGATTACAGTTGCAGAATCCAAACAGCAATGCACAATAGACCCAGAAAAAAGATCTCAAGGATTGACAGTCGATTACGCGGTAAAACAAATTATTCCTAGGTGCGAATAAAGAGCGAGAGGCATTTATAAATGTTAGTGAAAAAAATCGGGCCTCGGATAGACACGTACCAATCTGGAGATCGAGTAAATCCTAGAGCTATCTAAGATTGGAGATCAACCGGAGGTGGAAGATCATACCGGCATTTAGGAGGGGACCTTTTCGCGAGTGCGGCCCGGTACACTGGCGCTCCCTCGACTTTTAAATGCAACAGTCCCAGCTGAAATCCCGGGCGAGTCTTTCACGCTTCGCTTAAACGCTTGCATTCTCTCTCCCTGGTTGCGAAAGCGGCCGGCGAAAAACCAAATCGCCCGACTAACTTTTGTATTGCCGGCCGAACTGGGGACTCTCGCGTCACCGCTCAACGATTATCGACCGCCGTTATGCGGTTTGGCCGCGAAACCTTTGGAAATTGCCATCTCTCCGCAAGACACAAATGCCAGTAACAATGACGAGTGTTAGACCCGTCATCGTACCTCTTCAATGCGATGGGAGCCATCTCTGACTATAGCTAGTTTATTATAATAGTGATTTCGTGTCGTGAAGGTTGAACAACTCACAATAATTAGGATGCACGGCATTATAGCAGCAATTTGCGTATAGATAGTTAAATGTCCGCGCTGCAAAGATGGCGAATCATTAACGTCGAATTCGCAATAAATCCCTGGTGGCCCTGAAGGGATAATCCATTCGACAAATCTATTACAGCTCAAATTGAAACTGACAATTAGCTGTTTTTATTGAACTTTAAGAGGATTAAACTTTCATCGTGGCAAGATATCCTGAATCATTTTCATGGGAGTCGTCAGGGCCAAGACGAGCGAGTGAATCAATAGCAAAACAAAGAGACGCAGCTAGTGCGATTAATCGTCCGATTACTCAAGTAACGTCCTGGCTATCTCTGTCAGCGACACGCGAAAGATTAATGCCATGGCATCGTGCCTCTTGATCCCTGCCACGAGATACTCAGCCTTCCTCTCCTTTTCTGCGTCCGAGGCATCTGCCACAACGCTTTTTACTTTTTACGCTCGTGTCCCACTCGACACGCAGCCCGATTATCACCAATTTGTAAGTGACTGGACGCACCCTCGTCCTTCCACTCAAAGAAATTCGCCCCGGCTCAGAGTTCCGCCGTCGATTTCAACTGGGCGCCTTTACTTTCATTGGAAGGCGAAAATATGATTACGGCTTGCGGCGAGCACGCCGCCAGACGTAATGAGGCCTCCTGTCATAAATAAATGATCCTGACACTAGCTATAAATCCCCTATCCTTCGGCTTTGACGCGCTACAATGCCCTGGGACTTGTTCAGCTGCAAACGGAAGTCCTCGAGAACTCACTCTTTCTTAATACGAAACTTGCGTAATACAAACATTTCGGAGGAGTCTTTCTGCGGTAGAGAATCGAGATTAACTTGTGGTTTGATGATTTATTTGGCTGGGAAACGTTTAGAAGATTTGTTTTGGAACCGCTTTAGGGCAACGATCTTCTTAAGCAGTTGTTATGATGTTTGCACGAGAATTAGCCTAAGGAATGTAGAAAGTTCCAAGATAATTATATATACAGAGTAGGAGTGTAAAATTTAGTGAAATCTAATATAAGAAAGGTCGGAGAAGAACAATAGACTCGTTTCTCTGATTCATTTGCAACGTGAGAGATGTCAGTAAAGATCTCACGAAAGGTGAATTCATTCGTCAGGCTTTGCAGTATCTTACTTAGCTGTTATTAGAAATCTTTTCCCCCGGCTTTCTTTCGACAATAGCCTCATACTTATTCAATGAATTCGGCTAAAATAGTAGTAGTGCGACGTTACCCAATCGTAGTCAAAAGAGAGTTTGAGCGGTGGTGTTGCGTGATGCAATTAATCGAGCGAGCAATTATAATTAGGAGAAACTTTGACGGGACTGATTTTATTGGGATTCCTGACCCAAACATCGTCGGGTCACTTTATGTCCGATTCCTGGATTCCAGGTTGAATCACAAGCGTACGCGTGCATGTAGACAAGCGTGCGGAGTTGCGGACGAACATTTTTCTTACTCGAGGAACGAAAGCAACGCGTTGTGAAATCGGCGGAGTGACATAAGTGTTATCGGATGTCTGAGATCCCAGCGTCGCAGCATCCTTTATGAATCCGGATTCTTCTGGTGATGCGCTTTGATGCAGTGAGTGCATACACGTCTGACTTATTATATAAAAAAGTAGAAGATTTCCTTAAACCATTGGAAAATGTTCCATTTCTACGTGAATCTCCATGGACATTTCATCGGTGTAATGCGAGCAATGGCAACAATGTGAATCGTAATAGGCCACGAAAAACCATTAGAATTATTAATTAGCCAACTCTCTCGGGACACTTTCATCAGAACATTTAGCGTAATTATTCTCACGGGGCGCAACCAGACGTGCGAATACCAGGATCCTTCATTATTCTGCGATCCTTTCATACTCGAGTGAAAAGGGGAACCGGCTGAACTGGCAGTCGCCTTTTCTAGCAAGATGAGCGCGGAATTGTGATAGCGTGATTCACGTGTGGTGAAGGTAAAAGCCTTCCGACATTCTCCCGAACCTTTGAATAATACCAATATTAATAGTAATGACAGAATTACAATAACAAAAAGGCCGC
This sequence comes from Ectemnius cavifrons, assembly GCA_964023945.1. NCBI lineage: Eukaryota > Metazoa > Arthropoda > Insecta > Hymenoptera > Crabronidae > Ectemnius > Ectemnius cavifrons. Next base: position 946,782 of record OZ030375.1, read on the forward strand.
AAGACTTTTTCTCTGCGTGGAGTGTGGGGTTTGGTAATGGGAGTGGGTGACAGATTCACGATGACAGTCCTTAGTCACGACTATCAGCTAGGTTCTATTGACTGTCAGTAGCGTTGAACCAAACGCGGCCATGGTCGACAGTAAAGAATCAACAGTCTTGGGTAACTTTATCGTACATTGAATGCTCATCCTCGGCTACTCTTATCTCGATGCATTCAAGTGATGATCAGCGTGGGAGAGTGCTACTTCTCAAAAAGTACAATTAACAGTAGCAATTAAATAAAATTATCTTACCTGATTATATGTTTAGTTAAATTTCTTAAAGCACTTTGGGAAGCGATTGAAAGGCATTATATAACTTAACCCTTTGAATAGACTCATCCGGTGGTCTGTCTTTCTGTCACAAACGTTGGATCTCACGTGGACTCTTAACTCGTAGAGAGACACTCTTTGGACTGGCTCTGCACTCGATAATGAGCGAAACACTCCTTCGGTGTTCAGCGATCAGTTCGGTGCAATCTTCGACATCGAACAAAGCTACGTGGCATTTGAATGCCAGCTGCGCGCCAGTACACGCTCGAGCATGGACTTCGTGATCCTCGAGGATCACGGCGGTGCAGCTTCTGCTGCTCCTCAGCTATCACCTAGATTCTGAACCACTCCTACATTCGGATTCAAACTCCTTGCCGGGCAAATTGTTACGCGCGTCCTTTGTGCCGTTCTTTCTCCGACAGCTCAAACAGACTGGTTGAAGCAGAAGAAATAAAACGACCACTTTATGAGACGTGGAAGTAAAAGTTTCATTGAACAATTTTAATTATATTGGAGTGTATTGGCATGTAAGTGCTGGCCAGCAAGTAGTTGCTGGAATATGGGTATTCCAATATGCTCGTAATTTTACGGGTTCCATTCAATGGGGTTTGACCCTAGGAGATCGAGACTTTCTCTCCGAAAGGCCCGATTCCACGCGTGCCGTTGTGTTACACTTCCAACTGACTTTTCTACTTCAAAAATAATACTAGTAGTTAAGATAGAAAAGGGGATAGAAAAATCGCACTACAAACCATACGCGAAATGAAATTCCATTAGTTTACTGGCAATTAGAGAACAGAGGTGGTTATGAAGGTAGGTCAGGACGTCCGTCAACAAACCCTCCTTCCCAGTCCGAAGAAAGTAAGCTTACGCAAGAGATTTCCTATTATAAATCTCACGGAATGCCGATCATCGCGTTTATCATCGGTCGACGTGGTGGGTGTAAGGTAAAGTGCCGGCTTCGCTCGATAACCCGAAAGCAAATAGGAGAAAGTCCAATAAATTAAGGGATTCCGGAGCCAGCCTTGTATCTGCATACGTATACGAGTTTGTTGCTAACGCTTCAGACTCTCCACCATCAATAACCATCGATTGAGTGTTACCGCCGATCATTAGTGACGCCGGAAGTAAGAGAATCGATGACTTAAACCAATCCGCGTAGTCATTCAAATTTGTCAGAAAACTTCTCTTGGCAATTTCATTCGGAAGAGACTGTTAAGGTGTTAACGCTCCCCCCGATAAGCATAATTAAATGCATGGCTAAGTGGCCAGCCTGGAATTTATGTGCCTGCTGCTTACAAATGAAAGCTGGTGTGAATGAACTCTCTTTCTCCGTGAAACCTTTAGTCTTCCTAAGAAATCTGTTGTGGTTTCGATGAGATTTTAATGACTGTGGCGACTTTATTTTATCTAATTTCTGTCGGCACTGTCGGACTTAGCTAGCACAACTAATTTTTAGGTAGAAAGAGTCCAAAGTATTATCGGCAGTAGATGGGAGAAGTACGCTCGTGTGGTATTTCTCCTTTGGAAAGGAAAGGATATAGTAACGCTATGGTAACGCTTGGTCCACCTAGCGGAGGCGCTCCGTTACTATTCGAGAACCACTGCAACCGAGGATAAGGATGGCTTCGAAGGATACATCACCAATATTCTTCAATAAATACATTTTATTCCGAAATTCCATATAAAACTCTTCAATAAGTTATTAAATATGTTCGTAGAAATATATAAATCTTAAAGTATCTCTCCGATGCGGGAATACCACTTGGTAATACTGTCTGACGTGCAGTTCACTTATATCAGCCTGTGCCTAAGTTCCATCGGACATTAGTCAATGAAATACATAAGAACTTGGGTGAGAGCACTGGAAGAGCGATGGCTCGGCCAATGGCACGGCTTGCAAGAGGCGAACTGCCGAGAAGCCTCATCCCTAGAGCTATTGTCTTTCATAAATGACTATTTATAGAGGTGATCGCTCACCACGCTCGAGATTAGGTCCTTACGTGGCGGCGACTATCACAAGTCGTACGTTGGCATTTGTCGCGAGCTCTAATCACTACTAATACAATGGAGGTACACTGATTCTCCTTTCAATAAATAAATAAATGTTGGACTCGAAATAAATAAGACTTAGAGGCTAAAATAAATATTAAATACTAGAGCTAGAATGGCGCGAGCAATAAATAGCAAATAAATAAGTTAAACGGGTGTGCCTAGCGCCGGTGAACTTGCTACTACGGTGATAGAGATGTTTCCGCAACGGCGCTATCTATCAGTGGCGATTATCATGAATGACTTCAGCATACCATGCGTCAGTCATCATCGTCGGAGTCTCTTCCTGCCACCACAGATAGGTGTTAAGTCAATTTATGTCCACTTGACGTAAACTGTCTTCCGTTAATGGTGCATCTTCGCCGGCGCTTCGGAAGTTGTCATGTCGAAGCAGTGGTGTTGCTGGGCATCTGGGTACCCAGTCCTAACCTCTGGGGGGTCCAGTGCCTTGGACCAGGCTTTTAATAATCGAAGACGTGTCTCCAGGCGTGAAGGTAGTCTCTATACTTCAACACTACACCCCAGTCTCTGATGAGTCTCCTAGTCTCGTCTTCCGGGTTCCTTTCGATATTGCTCATGATACTCCTTTCCACCCTGGAGGGTATATGAAGAGATGGTAATACTACTATGTTGCTCTCCACTTCGCACAGCATCATTGTTAGGTAAGACTGTGTCGCCCTCAGGGCATCCTGGACCCTCCTATCAGGCTCGTCCTCTACCAACTCTTCGAAAGCAACCGCAAACTTCTGTAGGTCCATGTGCAGTTTCGGGAAGTGATTAGCAATCTGTAAGAACAATGAATCCTCTCATGAGTCTCGGGTGTCATTAAACATCGGGGAATCATTGTGTTTATCTGTTAAGCTCGTTCTACAAATTGTGCATTCTTTGCAACCACCTCGTCCTTAATCAGCAGGTGTTTCCCCGACGGTTCACCCCCGGATTTATCAGTGGTACTTTAAACAACAGCTCGAGTGGATTGAGAGGAGAAAAGAAACGAGGATATTAAAGAAATTGGTGAGGGCTGACACCTGTAGCGCGAGTAGGAGCGCGGTTGGTGGCTGAGGGCAAGAGGAGCCCTTAGGTACCCTGGTGGATCGATAGAGGCGCTCACATAGGTTCGGCTGGGGTGTGAGGCGTGGCGGCGGGAGAGACTGGTAAGGAGAAAGAGATGCGCGAGAGAGAAGCTGAGTGAGAGGGGAATCGGCGTTATCACAAGTGCGTTATCAGTGTGGTGCTGGCGATCACCGTGCCCGCCAGACGAGGGCGATTACGCAGTCGCACGACCCGGCGAACATGAATGTCCACCGCTTGTCCCTGATATCCACGCGTTCGTCGCTCTCCGATACTGCGCGCGCAAAGCATCGTACCCACCGTCCATGCTCCTGCTCGCCTGCTACTTTATAATAATTACCGTCTCATTAAAATTTGTTATTTAACGATGCATTAATCAATTGCAACCGGCTGGTCAAGCGGGGTCGAGAGCAAACGCGGGCAAAAACGGGAGGGCGGGTTGCGCGCGGATCACCTGTGCACGCTGATGATCGTGTGCCACTGATCACCCGGCAAAACGGCGGCCTTAACGCCACGATGAATATTAATGCCGCGGCAGAAGTTAACGACCGGTGATTTAATTTCTTGGAGATAATGAGGAGGAACTCAGTATGATACATTGACAGCTGATTCCTTAATCACTGGGGTATTACGAGCAAGGATCTCTTGTTCCCTCCGTGAATGGATCACAATTTTTGACGAACAGTATTTGCAAAGCACACTCACTATTTGCAGAGTCTGTCTAATAGTGTTTCTAAGAGTCTACAATGATTTCTCCTGAGATTTTCATGACACTTACCGTTTGCGGCCTCGCATTAGCTAGCCTCTTGACCAAGTTCACGTCCTTCTTTCCGGGCACCCAGTTCGGGATGTACTGGTGATCGTGGACACCGATGCGCACCCTTTCGTACAAGTATTCATAGTCCCGGTTGAGGTAGTCGTTCATGGTGAGCTCATGCTGGAGTTTGAGGCTCTCCAAACTGGACTTGATTTCATCCTCCAGGTTCTCCGACAAGGGAGTATCGACATCGACGTCCTCGCCGCATGGCGAGTGCCAGATGGGTATGGAGGATCTTGATCTCCTCCTGGGCGCCGCTGATGTAAGGGCGAGTGTTGCAAGAAGAAGGGCACAGTTTCCGAGGAAGGTCTTCATTGTGAACTTAGATAATTAAGTAGCAGGTTGTCTATGAAGTATCACAGGTGGTCAGTCTGGACTCTTAGTGGGATATCCGGCGTGTATTGCAGTGTCTGTCGACCGATATCGTGTCGTCGGCGAGAGAGCACTCGATATGTTGGCGCGATTGCCGTGAGATCCTGAACTGAGATTGTCAAACTCTCGTGCTTCCTTCTTATATATGGGATTGTGTAAACAATCGAGCGTACGTACGCACGTTCGACGTCTCGTGCTCGCCGCCGCCGACGCTGACGCCGCCGGACGGTGGGGTGGCCGCGTATGTTTTGTCCACGCGCCTTCGGGCACGCAACTCCTCGCAAGTCGAGAGCCGCAGCACACACACCGGCTTGCTCGCGGCCTATCTGTATTGGTGGAACCCCGCGGAATCGCCGGCAAGCCTTCTTCCTCGAAGCGAATTTTTCGTAGCCGCGCCACGCAGCGCCGCGCCACACCGCACCACGTCGACGCTCCGGTGCGCCGATGATTCAGATTGTAATCATTGCACTTGCACTGGCGGCATCCCGAAAATAATTTCTCGCTGGCAGACTAGCCCCGCGGCCAAGTGGGTTCCGTGTAATGAGGCACGCGTGGAATTCCCCGGCGCCGGAAAACTGCGAATATAGCGAACTTCCAGCGAAAAGAGTGTGCGGTCTCATGCTCGAGTGGTAAACGAGCTCGTCGTCCAGCCATCGCCGAGTGCAGCACCCTTTCATGGAGCGCAGTATGAGCTCTCTCTTGTTGCATGCACTTGTGCACACCGGCCAAAATTATCCCGGTGACGTAGTTCACTTGTTACTATTAGTTTACAGTACACGCTTGCGATTCTCCTATCGATTGTAAAACTCGCCCACATGTTTTCACACTTTCTTACTTCCTGTTGTGTGGCGCAATTCCTGTCTCGAATCACTGTATTCTTTATTAGTCTTACAGTGAGTAAAATGGCAAACAGCACTGACCGCTTTAAGTCGTGCGAAAACGATGATTCGAAACTGGCACAAGAGTAATGAGCCTCTCGAGTAACCAACTATAATTAAGTATCGCATAATGTCGCTCGTGAATAATGACAAGAAGTGGCACGGAGATACCGGGGGATGACTTCACGCGTCGGAAAATACTCGCCGATAACCCGCTCATGCTCGAATTTCTTGTAATACAATGCTAATATATTTTCAATTATTAACTAGACTCTTGGAGCTTCTAATCACAATGTTAGATAATAGAATTCAATCATTCTAATTAATTGGAACAACAGCGAATAGGATGTTCTGTGCAAGTAACATCGGTTAATTCATCGTTATTCATAAGCAAATAGTAAAAAAAGAAGTGGGGAAGCAATTTCGGGGAAAGTAGATCTGATGTGAATACTTTGACGTCAAGGTGACAATAGTTGTGCCGCTTGATCTTGAAGGCTTGGTCGCACGTGAGAGCAAAAACCTCTGTTGAATGAAGTCGACGTAACCGTGCGTGGTGTGTCCTACGTCGACGGTAGTTCCGATGAACGGCAGTGTTAGTGATACGCCATATAAGGCGATACTATTAATAGCCGGCGCACCGATTCACCGAATCTAAGATTAGATCTTCTCACGCCGGATTAGGACGCGGCCTGAATCTCTGTCCTCCTCTTGATCGTCCCGCTCGCGCAATCCGCCCGGCAGATGTACGCGTATGACGCGTGAAAGACGCGTCATGTGTGCACGGTAGGTGCACACACCTATTAAATAATCGCTCCCGCTTATCGCGATCCCGTTTACTACTCTGTTTGCATGCTGCCAGATAAGAACCTGCGTATGAATGAATGAAGGTGCGAACGATACCTTCCGGGGAATCCTTACTGATAATTGCACACTGGAATGATGAATATTCACCATTTTCTTCTAGTCGCAAATAATAATTGTACGTGAGTTAAAAATAGTTGTGCGAATAAAGGTAGCACAGTTGACCCTTTAGAATTGTCGCCTGACTTACATCGAATCTCGTAGTAGCATATATACATATTATAAACCGTTAGTTATTGTAAATTGTATCTTCACAATCAGCAGATATCTTTAAGTACGATCGCTCAAAGTTCCTTTGTTCGAAGGGGCAGGTTTAATTCGAGTCCCATGTAAGGCGGATGTAAGGATTTCGTGGGCTTTGTAAAGTAAATTGTTGACGACTGCCTGGTAGATAGGAGTTCGCCACGGGCGGCGTGCTTTCTTTCGCAATACGTCTGCCATAAACACAAAAATACTCGATCACCTGGAATGGAAAAGTACCGGGCAGTCTGTTTGCTGAGCTGGACATGACTACTCAGGATTATCGGCTCGTCAATGGGAATTCTGACGAGTATTTAATCCTTTGGTGTAAAGGGTGATTGTTGTTGCGCTAGCGGGATCAATAAGTTACAGGAAGGTACCACGAGTCGTTGTAACGGGGTAGCGTGTACTGGATGTCACGTGTAACAAGTGTCTGTAGCGAGCTTCCAGCTTTCCTGCCCTCCTGATACTCGCTGGCTTCGTTTGCAACACCTTCCAGTCGATAAATAATTGTTAAAAAGTTGCAAACACCACTGTGTGTGCTCGCTTTGGGGGAGAAAGATTGCGTAGACAGGCAGCTCCATACAAAACATCGAATTTATTCGAGACGATTACACAAGTAGAGAAATGACAATAAATAATCATAATGCGATGGTAACGTGATACAAAATAAATAAAAAGGTTCATAACGCCCTGTGTTACGGGGTACAGCGAATAAATATGCTATATATACTCAAGTAAAATGCACTGGAGAGAGAAAATACTTGGCGCACCGCAACACGAGTGCTGGAGACACAGGTGTCCACCCCGTGGCCCGAGAACGTCCAGAGTCTATCGCTGTGCGCGCATACGAAGTACAAAAATAAGTCTAATCCTAAAGTACAAGGTGCATACACGTGCCGTATGCCTAAGTACAAAATGTGTCGCCACGCACACACTCGTTCGACCTTTCGCTATAAATAGTGTTTAGTCTGGGGGAAAGGGGAGCTTACAGGTAGACGATTCAAGACGTATACAAAAGATCCTTAAGTGCCCCCTTTTTATTCTAGTCTACTTAAATCCAGCTTAATCTGGTCTAACGCAAGATGAAACCAGGGAAACAGCTTTCAAGTCGGCTTTCTATCCATCGAATATATCGTACTTCTGACATGGTCCCGGGATCTGTTTTTACTTTTCATTCAAGAGAAGTTATTGCCGACAGTAGTTGGATTACTTTTCAATTTTCCATTTGGAAAGTGGATATATTTCAAGTGGTATTAAAACAGTTCTGAGAGAGATAAAGGATATGACCCAGTTAAAAGGGTGTCATGTTGGCGATAGGACGAGATTCTACAATAAAGGCACTGACAAAGGATACGCAAGTTCCTGGGGACCCTAAGTACGTACACTTCTGCGAGAACACGCACGATACTACTTATTGTACACGTATTAGATTGCATAGTGTGCATATATGCCTATGTAGAAAAAACGTAGGAACTCTGTACGTCCGCGTACGCTCGGAATATCACAGCTAAACGACATTAAACTTTCGCTCGCTTAACGTTAAAGCTAGAATAAATAAGTTTGACGAACGGTACTCTTCCAAGGGTTAGACTGATCGCTGGCTAAAGGTACCAAGTTAACTTGCACGCGTCTCCAAAACTTTTTCCATTACTTTTGTTAGAATTCAGCTGCTTTTGCTGGATCAAAGTTGTATCGTCCAAATCGAAAGTTGGCCAAAAGGTTTTCGCCAGTTTTTATGCTAGATTTTCTTTGGAAATCATTTCACAACAATTGAATACTTTTTAAAATTTAAGTCAGTGCTTTCTAGTAGCCCCTGTCTACAGATTTGAATGATGCCCCGCAGACACGTCAAATCAATCAGTCCTTCTTAACTTTGCAGAATTAGATCGATATGTTACTTCCGTGTTAATCGCTATGCTCGTCATTAAGTAGGTATGTTACTCGATATAATACTGCTCTGAAGTAGATCTCTTAATACTGGTTCTTCGTATGCAGCCGGCAGGGCGCGTAACCGCTGTTCATCGTCATTACAAAATAAAATACAGAGAGAGAAAGAGAGGGAGAGAGAGAAATCGCCGGCTGGCAGTCGGATAATGGAATAATTTCAAAGGGCGAGTATCGTCTCCCGTTATAAGTCTAGTGCTGCGCAATTCGAACTGGCAAGACCGGAGTAGAACTCTAACGAATAACCTACGAGTGTAAGATGAGTGTGAGAGAATGAAATAAATAGGGAATGTGGACTGAACGTCATCTGATCGAGGCTCCCAACTGCGAAAATATGTCTTCGAGCGATCGCCAGTCCTTGCATGAGAGGAGGGCGATTGAAAGTTCAGGATTGAAGCGCGAGTCCTGCCTGGCCCTTTTTCAGTTTCGTCCTGATCAGTCTGTTCCTTGGAAGGCCCTTTTTCGGCATCACCGGCAAGGAACTGTTTTGTCCCATGGTGGGGGGATACTTCCTCACTGGCCTGTTTTGTTTCTTCTTCGGTATCCTTTTGCCCTTCGGTCCAGGCGCCTTCTTGTTCGCTTTCGGCCTGTTGTTCAAGGGTCTGAGCATATTGGGGTCACAGGTGCCTGGTCCAGTTGCTGTCGCGTTCCGGAACGCTCTAGTCCAGTCGTTCAGGAAGGTCTGGTACATTCTCAGGACACCTGAGTCTTGAATTAACATCATCGTGAAGTCCCCTTCTGTTAACCAGTCTCTACCATTCGTCAAGATAAGGGCTGTGTGGGCCGGTGGTACTTGTAACCCTAGATTCAGGATTGCCGTCTCAACTTCGCATAGCATCTGCAAAAACAATAAGATTTTCTATAATTTCTATCATTACATCAGAAAAGATCGATCGAAATTATTCTGTATTTACCCTGAGAACTTCATTGTACATGCCGTCGATGATTTCATTTCTCCTGTTCATCGTGCGATCAACATTGATGTTGGACATGAGGCGAAACGCTCGCAGGTGATGGAAGGTAATTGCGAACCTTTGCAGTGCATCGTGCAGTCGGGGAAGCGCTCGTTCAGCCTTCTTCCCCTTTTCCAGGCACCAAACTTCCTTGTGGTACCATTCAAGCTGCTTCTCAGGCAGCCACTTCATTCTGTACTGCTCTTTCAGCACTTTGTACACCTGCACATGCAAGATGAGACATCGTTTGACTTTAGTTCGCCGTTGCCAACAGTACTTTCCTTTCTACACTTTAATAACATTGTCTTGTCCTACATTCCTAGCTTTACATCAGAAAATGTCAGCGAGGTTCACTCGGCAATGCATTACACTGTCGTAAAAATATCGAATACTCCAACTAGATGACAGTTGTTATCAAAGCTTTCACATACTTCCACTGTTACTTCGGTGAATTAACAAGAGATTAGTAGATAAAGAATAAAATATATCCCGATCTTTCTTAATACGCCAAGGATGACTCTTTGGACAAAGGGCTCGTTGGAATGCAGTGCGATATCTTCCCCAAGTGGTAACGTCAGCCATGCAGCCCCGTGCAGACGAAACAATAACAACTGTCATCTAATTACAGCAGGCACATGCACCGCATGCAACTGCGCTCTGCTATCTTAAGCGTATCATGACTCTACCTTGGCGTAGATCTCGTGGATATCCTTGAGGTCCTTCCTGAAGTGGTTCTGCGCAACTCGCAATTGCGTTCGCACCCTCTTGAGTGCCCGGTGAACACTGTGCCGTTGTGGCAGCCTTTTCAGGGCTGCCGCGACCGGGGTGCCGCAGGGTTGCAACCAGGGTTCCATCGAGTGTGTGTCGGATACACTAGCACGCAGACCGTAAGCAGGTGCACCTGAAGCCGTGTTCAGGCCCGTGCTCAGGAAGAATGCGAGGCTCGTCAGGGTAATCGTCTGTGCCACCGAATCTGCAATCAAACAGGAAACCCATTCATTCCAAACTACCCTTCTATGAATGTTTGTCTTTGTTAGGCGCGCTTGAATGGAAGGAATCATTCACTAAGATTGGGAAAAAATTCGTAGCAGGTCCTATTCTACTAGAATTTAGAGCTTAACCGTGACTTATACCGACTTTCTACCTATTCTAATATGCAATCAATGAACTTTAGCGTCTATCTATCTACCTGTACGATATCTCACGCGATTAGATTTCCCCATGAGCGCGCGCGCGCGCGCCGCCGGCTGTTGAATAAGCAATTGAGGAGCGGAGGGAGATGTTGGGGGGATTTTTCAGAATGGCCGAACAATTGATAGTGCTTTCCGCCGGCTAACAGAGTGTCTCTCTAATCTTGGCGGGCTGACTTTTGTCCGTGGATTGGAGAAAGACGGAGAGAGAGTCAGATCACGAGCGGCGGAAGAAAGGTCAGGCGCGCATGGAGTTTCGCAGTTGGGTGCATGCGAGTGCAACAGAGATAAAGGGCCCCGCGAGGTAAAGAAAGGGAGAACCGAGGTTCTTCCGACTTTCACAGCCGGTTGAGGAGTGTGTTACCTACATGAACACGTAGGTACCACCGACTCTGCACCTACGCGCCAATTTAACAGCGAGCGATCGTCGCCCCCGCAGTAGGAAATGGGTTGCAAATCGGGGAATCAGGATTTATTGCGCAATTAAACGACCCGGCTTACGACTTCTCTCGCGCAAGCTCTGCCCTGCGAATCTACCAACCCCTCAGGGCGGCCACCACTTCTTTCTCATTTCTTTCTCGCTTCTTCCACGATTTCTCAGAGCGTATGAGCGCGCGTGCCGCTTCATTATCGTTTCTTTGCAGCGTTAAGTGAAAGCCCGAGTGATTTATGCGCCGCGTGCCTAAAAGAAACTTTGTCGGTACTCCGGAAATTATAAGAAATGCATCGCAAAGAAAAGTTATGTTCGCCCGCGAACTGGTGCCGGGTAAACTTTGCATTTCTAATGGAAGCTGATTTGAAATGGATTGTCTCGAGTATCTTTGCTTATAGCTTAAGCAGGAAAATGATAAAGTAGGTCCATTACAGCGTCAGTGTACGAGCTACGAGAGGCTCGCTGGCGAAAAGTAGGGGCGAAATGTTAAGGTTCACGATCTCGCTCTTAGGCGAGAAGGCGCCGGTTCTATTGATATCAGGGTGGCCCCTCCTTATCAGTACCAGTTCTTTCATCTTAAAAATTCCCTTAAAATTAGCACCACGCCCTGCCAGTGTCACACATGATTTGGCTCGGCCTGGCATAAGTATTCATTTCTTTCGGCCGATGTACGCAAGAAAGCTCGCAGGCGGTAGAGGCGGAACCAATGGTCCCATTGAGCGGCGCGCGCGCACGGCCAGCTCGTGGACCACCATGGGGGCAATTAACGCGCGTTAATTGCCCACGCTGAGGAGCGCGCGTGTGTGCGCGCGTCACATACACCTGGCCAAGAGTGGCGGTGCGTGTGTTCAGGCGCGAGCTGTCAGCCTGATTCGATACGATCGTTCGTGCAATTCGCACGTCAGTCACGCGTGAACGAACACGGACCCCAACACACTGGGGCCTCTGCACGTGTGTAGTTGCGTCTCATTGCGCTTTCTCGCAACTCGCTACGCACATCTCACTAGTGCTCTTTCATCGTTCCAACTCGATTGACCTCGGAGATGCCGAGGGAAAGCGTATACGAAGCTATCATTTTTTTTCTCCATCCTTTTCTATCTAAAACTCGAGAAATAGTCGCAAATCTAATCCAGAAGCGGTTACTTCCATGAAGATTATGGCTGTCGTAAAACCAGTCGGTTCCCGGTCTTTGCTGCGAGCGTAAATGTACTACTAGCGCGTTAACCGTAAAGCCCTAAGGTAGTCCAGCGTGGACTTAGCCGAACAATAAGTCACGATTCGATTAGTCGCCGGGGGAGAGCGAAGGAAGCCAGCAGAAAGGTGTGCATCTTATCGTAAACTCACGCCTCCTCTTCTTCTCCCGGAATTGCTCTTGCCAGCTGCTCTCGGGAGTGCACTATCGCCATGTGTACGTACATACGGTGTACATACATTTAGCGTGGGTGTACCTTCGCTGGAGGTGCACCCTATATTCTCCATGCTTCCAACTGTATCAATTTGCGCCGGTACCCCACCCCAATTGTCTCCGGAGACTGCTTCCTCTTAGACGCCCGGAACGCCATCCGCCTTATCTACTTACGCACTCACAGCAGTTAAACCCAGCATTGTACGGCTCTCTGTACTTCCTTGCAAACCGCTCTGCTATCATTCAACGAACACTAAACCAAGCATTGGAAATGCTTTTTTGCAACAGTATCCGTTACGAAGTTACACTATGAAAATCAGCAGCTCGAGGCTGAAAGCGTGCGGCTCGTGAAGGAAAGTAGCTTAGGGAACGTCTACCCCGGACGGGAGTGTGGAAGTAGTAGTATGGTGTGATGAGTGGGGCCTCCGGTCATTGGAGGATCAGAAAGGAAGGATCGATTGGAGGGTAACGGAGAGGAAGGAAGGAGTCTTCTATCCTCGACGAAGGACGAAGATTGTTGGTTTTGAGGTGGTGGGTGCCCCAGGCTGGAAGAGGCGGTTGCTGCTGCTGCTGCCTTCTGAGAACGGGTTGGGGGTCGGTGATTGCGTGGTGATTAGCCTCCACCTTCGCCTGCTTGCTCGAACACCAAGCTCTGCTCCAGTGAGAAGAGAGGCAGAGAGGCCCACTAGCATCCCGGAGAATACTGTATTATCGGTGGCACGGAGTGTGGGAGCGGATCGGCCGATACCGGCCATTCGGACATACCTCGGGGACATAAGAGTCCTCGGAGTGAAGAGAGGGCGAGAGTGCGATAACGAGCACCAGAAACGCACGTACGTGAGCCAGGGTGCGATGCCCTGAGGAATGAAGACGCAATTCACCATGTGGGAGGGAGAGACCAGGCCCATTGTACTCCCCCGAACGGACAATGTTCCAGACTCGCTCGCGCATCGGTGGTGGAGTAGCTACTACTCCGAATAAAATAGGAATAGATGTTTCTTTAATGAGTAATCTCTATGTGAGAACGCACTTCGCGAAGTTAACGTGGCCGGTGTGATATCATTGAGAATGGTAAGTGGGACGCGCCGGTGCACCTTCTCCTCCGTCTTGCGCAGGCAGCCAGCCAGGCAGTACAGTTCAGCAGCAGCAGATGAACCCGTGTTTGTACACCGAAGGTGTACCATGCTCATCCGCACCTACGATGGGAATATCGCAAGTGGAAGACGCGTGTGGTGCGTGGTAGGGCAACATAGGACAAGGCAGGTTATGCGTGGCACGCAACATTTAATACGATACGCACGCGGAGGGTCGTCGGTAGAATAGCCTGCAGAGGCGTCGCGCGCTTTCTCTCCTCGAAACCTCCGAACTAAACGCGTGTCCTATCGAAACGACCTTTGATACCGATCCGCCGGATCTGCATCCATTTAGCAGCGGCACGCATTGTTCTGCTGGTTTCATTAAGGAAGTCGTAGGAGTCGACGCAGCACCGCCTATCTAATAGAGTTTCCTATTGAACTGTGCCTCTTAACTATGTGGGAGCCGAAGACATAGGTTCAGATACCATACCAACAGTGTTAGTTGTCCTGCTCTTTTTAGATAATCCAACACCACCATTTCATTCGAATCATTTCCAATGAAATTATCCAAGCACCACATTCAGTCGGTGGTTCTCCCTCGAGTGGAGTTCAGTGGCCTCCGGAGGATATTCCCTAAGGCGAATAAGGTCAAGCGGTATCCTGACGAGTGTCTCCGCCAATGTAGCCCGACGTCACGGATGCGCCAGACAGATTAGCGGGGCGCACCAAGATTTGCATTTTCTCTGGCAGGTCTAGCGCGGCAGATCCCCCTTGCTCCGTCGGAGCCCCACCCATAAACTGCCAGGATGCTCAGGGGTTTTAGGTTGCCAGGGTAGCGCGTTAACATCCAGTCTTCAGTATCCTCTGCCTCCTCCAGCCACCTCTCTTCGCTTCTTCCTTTTTTCTCCACGCTCTTCCTATATCTCCACCTTCGCTCTTCATATCTGCCTGCCGGCTTCTTCCTTCTCCGTTGAATTGAGTGTTCATATTCAAGATTCTCGGCTGTCTTAATATTAGCCTGCTCGTTTCTTTCTTCCTCAACGATTAATTACGAACAGAATCATTATACTTCGATTCTAATCCAAATTGGAGGTCTCATAGTATGAGGCGCGCAGGTTTACAGAAAGGATCAGTTCCCCGTACAGGCGGTACCCCCGTCAAGTCAAGCTCGCGCGAGTGGAAGCAGAAAAATCAGGTAAACAAACAGACAACGAAGAAGAGACAAGCGAAGAGAGAGAAAGAGTGAGAGAGGGAGAAGAGAGGTGGATGAGTAGCGGGTTCCCCGTATCGATCACGGCGTCCACTCCACCCCGCCGGCAAGGCGTCTCACGGTGTTACGACGATATGGATCACTGATGTCATACTGACGTCACCCGTCGTTTATATCCAGAGGTGACAGCCTACCGTTGGCATCGGTGCAAAAGCTGATCGGGTACGACGTCTCACGACCGCACCGCGGCGGCCCAGCACCCTGCGCCACAGGGTAGGGACGCCGGGGGCACAGAGGGACGCAAGGGGGGGGGGACGAAAGAGGAAGGGGGAAGGCATCAGCGCGCTGGAATGCACGCGATCGGCTACCATGGCGTTCAATGTCATCGTCGATTACGTTATCTCGAGTCCACGGCCGTGCGCCGATAGTCCGCACACGCGCGGCCCTGCGAGCACACGTGCGCAACGGCCGCGTCGCACCACCATCATCCCATCATCAACCCGGTTCTCTCTCTCTCTTTCTCTCTACGCATTCACCGCCGACCTACAACGTAAGTGCGACCACTTGCGCCTCTCAACCCCCTTTCTCTTCGAGAGACTGCACTGTGAAAGACAGAGAGAACGAGAAGACCCCTTTTTTTATGGGTGCGAGCTGATATCGTGTCAGCGCGGGTTGACAGTGATCGCCTGGCACTCGGCCCTTGTGCCTGTAATCGATCCTTCGTCTTGTGATCTAGCCTGCCGCGTATCTAAATGCACGGAGAAAGCCCTCGGGATAACCTACGGTGGCCTGAGCTTTGGGATTGGTCGCCTGTCCCTTGTAAGAGAATTTAGCTCAGGGCAAAGTACTTGCTGCTCTGGTTAAGTGATAGGAGAGACACCTTCCCTTCCTTTTCTTGGGATTGGCAATTAAAGTTGAAGGAAGGTATGTTAATTGACGGGAGCATATCGGATTAATGGTGAAACTAGAAGGAACGGTTGCGCGCGCGAGCGCGTGCACGAGTGGAGAGTGTGAGTAATAGAAAATGTGTGTCAGGCCGCGCGCAATTCATAATGTCGGAAGGGCTTGTAGGAGGACAGCTGACGGCCACGAAGAGAGGAAATAATAAAATGGGCGAGAAGACGACGTCATCCACGTACGAGCAGTGATTGTTCCTCGCTTTCCTTGCTTTCGCCAAGCAGACGTCATGAATATTCAGAATTTGAGGAGCGCGCTCGCGTGCGCGCGCGCGCCTTGCGACGGGACGTTACGTGCAAGAAAAATAGATTATGCAAAGCATTGTGAAATTGCCGGGTTCGGTGCAATAAAACGGAATAGAAGTAGTATTGTGATTAATGGTCGGTAATCTGCATTATTCATCACGCACATTCCTGTCAGTCTGGTTCGCCAAGACCAATGATTTTTCTACGAGGCCTTCGAGAAAAACGTGGAAAATCGCCGCCGCGGATATGTTCATCCTCTCTCCATCCTTCTATTTTTATCGCGCTGTGAAATGATTTCAAAAATGTGTGCCCATCCCAAATTACACCAATCAATGTAAGGTACGAGGCAAATATGGCCACCAAATATGGCTGACAATGCAGAGAAAATTGTCGTTTAGTCCCCTCGGCGTCGAACTTTAATTTGCCACTCAATTTTCCGCTGACTTTTACGAGCAGTAGTTTAAGGATCTCTCAGCGGCGCTCGATTAGAAGGTGGACAAAGAGAGCGGTCCAATCATGAATGAGACTGTCCGCACTCGCTCGACACACGTCTCAGACTAATTAGCATTTGACACGAGTCAACGGATGAGTTTATGGCACCCCGTGTCAAGCACAAGTCATTGTACTGTTTGCACATTCCGTGGCGAACAGGTAACGTCGATTTCCCGTAAACTTGCGACAGGTTTCTGGAGAAAGTCTCGTGTATGCGTACAACTTTAAAAAGGGTACGGACACGCGTGTCACACACGTGTCCCAACTTATCCTCGAATTTACAGCTCGATTCCAATGCCATTCGATCCGAGAAAAACATGGAGAGAAGCATTGAAATTTGAAAAGAGTGCAAGAAAGTATTGAATTAATTCCATATGAATGGATGAAACTCGGTTGTTCAGTGCGAAAGGAGAATGAGGAGTGCGTGTGACGAAGAAGAAATGGTAGAGGGCGCGCATAAAATGATGGTCTGGGCCGGGCAACTTATGGGGCCCTTTACGAGTCGCATACAGAGATGTCAGCGGGGCTCTCAGACGAAACCGGGTACGTAACGTGTACCCCGGTGCGCCTCTCATCCTTTCTTTCGAGCCTTTACGATTTCCTCGCATTGTGCGACCCGATAACGGTTTTAACCTCGGCTAATACAGTCTCTCATCGCCTCCTCGCTTTTAATACCCCCATCTTTTCTCGCTATGAAGATGGATGGATTTGTTACTTGAATTTCTAATGAACTTTTCTGCCAATGGACGATGAAATGCGCGGAAGTCCCCTGATTTATGCGCTCTCCCGCAGTGTATTAGCACTCGACTCGCGTTTCCCTTTTCCTGCTCTGCAGGGCTTGAAATAATCCAGCTACAACTAGAATTCTTGCACTCACCGCAACGGGCCTGACTTGAAATATCGATTGGCTGGTAACCATTAACACAAATCGTCTCGAAATAGGTGCGTGCCGACAGAGGACTGCATATTTAAAATTCCATGCTAATCGGGTGCGAGTGTAAGTCATCACTTTGCAGTGGAGCGGCGTAATTGATTGACAAATTATGCATACTGGTAATGCACGGCTCTATTCGCGCCGGAGTAAGCATTGCGACGGGAACGGTACTCCGTGCTGGATAACTACTATGTTAATCGCGGCGTGATTAACTCCTTAGACCCTGACGATAATGTAAATCCTTCGCGATACACATGCGAATGATCGAGTCCCCTTGAAGAAGCCGCGATGTAACGCGATGTAATATGCACGACTCGTTCACTTTCTGTAATAGCTCCTTCGAAACTTTATAACTCTTTACGAGTGTTGAAACTTAGGAAGATTGGTCACAGTCCACTAATATCTTTTAGCCACGTGTTGAGACTTGCGCGCAAGTCTCTGCGACGTAGAGACGGTGGTCACTGGTGGCGATCATTGAACCGGCTTCCCAACAATCGCACTGAATCAAAGTTGTCGGTGGTCAGGCACACGATATCCCGCTCGCCACCACCCACGATATCGCACACTCTTGCTATTCCAACCGGTAGCTAATAACAGTTCAAAGCGAGATTCTCGCACGCCGTTTTGTCCGATCTATTTCGGAAAGTCGCGAGGTTATTACTTTGTGGAAGGCAAGTGTTAAAATCTTCGGTGTACTCTGAAGCACTTTGTCTTTAAGAGGGTACACCAGGAAGGACAGGTGTCGGAGATTTAATTAACGAAACGTTTCATGTGCGATTCACGAGAGAGATACGTCCCCACCTGTATCTCGTAAACCGGCTTTATGGAGGCCGATACGATCTCCCGATTTAGTTTGATATGTTAATATCGCAGTGGAGCGTGTGAGGTTCGTACAGTTTTTCGAGTACCGGCATATATACTGTATTGCTGTGTCGCTGATAAGTGTAATTGCGTACATAACACTTTCTCCGTGTCAAACCAATCTATCCGAGTCAAATGAAAAGGAGCACGGAACCGTGTAGCAAATCCTTATCGAATCTTGCTTGAAATTTTGTACTCTTTCATTTTCCAGTCTAACAATAAGCTGCAATTGGTAAATTCAAATCAGACAGGCACGCGCCCTTCTCACAGCTGAAAGAAAAGCCGCGCAGCTTACATTTCAAAAGCACCATATCGATCTCCTCGTACACGCTTCATTAATTATCCGCTCGCCCGAGCGTGCACTTCGTTTCCCAGTGAGAATGTCCGAGCCCGTGCCGAGTTCCTGTGGGCTCTCTATCATCGGAGATCGCTATGTATCGCTTGTCAAGTATCCTGACTACTTTTGTCTCCCGAAGTGACAGTCCCAGGCACATCTACTCCATGCAATACCAAGAAATAATACTATCAAGTGAAATGCAGGCATTATGGCGTTTGTTGGGTTCGTGTAATTAGCGTCGTAGGTGGCGAAGCCCTCGTAAAGACCGATTCGTCACGATGCGTGTAATTTAAACATTGGCTTAGCTTTGCGCCCTTTTACATTGGCCCTGCGACCTCCCACACTTCATCCCCTTGCATGAGCAATTGCCCTTCTTTCGTTATAAATAATACTAGAGAAATATAATAGAATTGAAAGTTAAAACTGTGCGAGTGGAAATATTATATTCGCAGCTGCGAAAGAGTTGAAATACAAAGTTGTAATATTGACGAAGGGCAATGCGGCGAGAAAGGATAGCGGAAAGTCGCAATTGCCATGCTGACAGTATCGGATGTCCTGTCAAGCGGGCAGCAATCGATCAGTGTTCAAGAGGGCGAGAGCAGAAATTGAGATCGCACGAATCAGTAGGTTGTCGAGCAGGCTTACGGGCGGTCGGATCTTTCCACGGGGCGTTACATCGCAGTCGTCATCAATAGAGATCGAAGTGCAGGAGGACTCGGACCTCGGACGGAGGACTCTGGGAGTCCTTGAGCGCCGAGAAACGAGAACGATCCGCCGACGCGGCTGCTTCCACGACGCGCACTTTACTGCAGTAGAAAGAGCCCGTCGCAGCCAGACCTGCTTCATACCTAACGCGCTCGTAAATCCGAGCAATTAGTGCTACCCGCCGATCTCTGAATTACGGCGCCCACGCGATAAGTAAATCGAGAGTGCGCGCATAAGTGTATCGACTGCGTTTGCTTTCACGCGCTTCGAAGCATCGTACTCGCTCGATTACTTTTCCTGTTAAACTTTAGTCGATTATAACTTTTTCTTCCATCATACTAGAATATTTCCATTTCATTCTTTCGCAATTCTCACCTACGTTCTAACGCTTGGAAACGTAATTCGAGATTTTAATTCAAATATATCGAGAGTATTGCGTGAAACAGGAGCGAACTCAGAACCAACTAGAAACCAAACTTTCCACTATTTGCGCAAGCCTCGATCGGCCCGATCAATTTGCCAATAAATCACGGTGGACGAAGACTCTAAATCGATCAGGTTCCCGTTCGCACGAGTCTGTTGCGGCGCGTCAGACATCGAAGGAACCCGTCGGCAGAGACAAGGAGTCTTGCCCTGTCACGAGAGGCAGTTCCCAGCTGAATCCGATCGGCAACTCGACGGTTTGCCAAGAGTTTGCTTGGCCTCTCTTTCTCTGCGCTCGCTGGATTAACAAATTGGCGCAAAAAGTAACCCCGAGGACTGGAGAGACCGCGACATACACGTGTAACATGTGTACAAGTTACGCCCGCGTATACTTGTCCAGCCCGTGTACTACTACCCGACCTAACTCCGTTACCTCCCGCCTACCACCATCGGCCTCCCTTCCCTCCCTCCCTCTCACGCACTAATTCATTCTATGGGAAACACTGGCCAACCGAGAAAAACTGGCGCGCCGCGCACACTGAAAGACTGATGGGACCTCGATTTATCCCAACAGCCGACTCATATTAAAAGCTTTCGGACGTCAACCTGCCTAGAGTAGAAGACAGGAAAGACTCGACTTCAGAAATGTCACGGCTACATCTCGAAAGGATGAGCAATATTTACATAGCTAATTAGTAATGTTTCTCTAAGGGTACCAAGGCGATGTTACGGTGGGGATTTTCGTGTCATGCGCAGACAGGAATGGGTGGGCAGAAGAAACAACATTCGAAAGGGCTGATCGTAATTCTTTCGGTGCGGTACTGTCGCAGTGTGGTCCAACCACTGGCATAATATTTTCATTTCACGCTGGAATGCCCCCCTGTCCCATAATATGTCCAGTGAACCCTGATGAACCCGAAAGTACACGGGCGAGGATGCATGTCCGAAGCCCCACCTCCAACATCTCCATGAATTACATTTATTTCTTGCTACGTGATTCGCTCGCTAGTCATTCGAAAGATTTTCATTTCTCCTTGAAGTCAGAGCGTCGAGAACGTTATAGTGTTGTTGCCACGGGCGTGTATGACAAGATGTCGCTCGAATTGGCACTACTTCCATTTTATCGAGGTACTAATGGCCGCCGGAGTAGAGGCCGTAGCACGGGAGCGCGTTGCCAGCAGAGACAGGTTCCGATCGATGTAATTTACCCTGTACTTTTCTGTCTCTCCTGGAGCGATGGAGAGAAGGGGGAGGGAGGGAGTGAGCAGGCATGCAGGGTGGGGTGGTAGTGGTGGTGGTGGTGGTGGTGGTGGTGGTGGTGGTGGTGGTGGTGTGGTGGTCGGGGAGAGTCGGTCTTTCGACGATTGGAATGCAGCATGTAATTTGGCTGCTCCGAAATTGCTCGATTGCCTGACTTCTCGCTGGCCGCGTGGCTACTCTTTTCTCGGAAAGAAGAGGAGCAAACGCTCACCTTCCTCCAGCTCACCATTCCATTCCGAGCGAGGCTCTTTTTCCCCGAGCAGCGCGCAGGGAGAAAATGACATGTGCTCGTTAAGGGGCGGGTCCCGCGAAAAATCGAGCAAGAAGAGCCGGCTAGCATAGTATAGTATATATCGGCCGCCGCTTCTTGCTCTGCCTCGCGAGATGTCATTCGATGACGAATTCGCAGAAAGGACATGGCCCCCGACGATTCCAAATTCACAAGTGGTCCACGGACTAATTGTCCGCGGGAGGGAAGGAGTTGCAGCCCGAGTTCTTTCCAAGGAGGTTTCGCTCCGCTCCTCTCCTCTCCGTGTACCGTCCGAAGGGAAGGATCGTTTGAACTTGGGATGTTTGACTCCCCCCCGGGCACCCCCGTCTTCACGAAAGAGGGATCGCTTCGTCTCCTGTCCCAAGTAGGATCACTGAACTCCCCTGGGAAGTGTGTTAAACCCGAAGCTAAGCCTTATGAATGCACAAATTGGCCAGGATCACACGAAAATCCTTCTCTAAATGAAAAAGACGAGAATCTAATGTCGTGTTTAAAGTGGATCGAGCAGTGGTTGGAAAGATTCATAAAGAAGTCTAGGTGCGAGGTGACAGAGGCTAGTGAAAGGTATGACTGGAGGAGATTATGGTTGTTTCCTAAGGAAAGGGTCGTCGTTGACGACGACGTCTTTGTCGCGGTGGCTTTCAGCGAGGCCGAGAAGCCCTCTCTGTCTCTCGCGGGGTCGCGCACGAGTGTTTGATAAACCGGTTAAGGCCCGTCCCCGGATCTGTTTGCCTTTGGCTTTTGTAACTTTACTAGTGTTGTGACTCCGGGCCTCGGGCCTAACACGAGGAAAGAGAGGAAAAAAAGGATCCGCTCGATGGTACCCCGGGAGAGAGCAAACAGAGTCCGTGTGTGTCCCGGACCAACACGGCGCACGCCTCTATCGCTCGGGACTCGGGACCAAGTCCCAACGAGGAAGAGAGGACAAGCGTAGAACAAGTCATTCGTAGTCGGACCAGTCCATCGCTTACGAGCCATAATCGGGGAAATTTTATGTTTTACTTTTACGCACGAGCTTTCTTGGCACATCGGCCCTTAACCAATCTCCTTTTAGTCCTTGTGGGAACCTACGCTTCTTTTAGTTGCGTCTATAGTAATTCACTGTATAACTGCATTGATTTTCGGAGAGGGTCAAGGAGAAATGGAATGCAAGTGCACTTTTTCTTAGCAACCAAGTGAATTTCTCTTGGACAAGCAACCGTAACATGAGCGGCTGCGATGGGCCCCGTTGTATGCGCACATCCCAGGCCATGTTTGCATAACGGACGCCTAATCAAGGTGAACGTTGACACGCAGTACACATCGTTTGACAATTAATACGACCATACCAATTTTCACATAACAGGGAACTGGTATGCGAAGTAGAAATCAATCGATAACTTCATCTATCTTTTGGTAAAGAGAGATGTATTTTACGGGCCTCGATCGACGATATCCTATAAATTTATAAAATAAGCCAATCATGGATAATGAATTGTGCGGTGCGTAACGGTTGTAGTAATAATCGATATCCGATTACAAGGTTGGAGGGCAACTTGAAAGCTCCTTCGAGGAAGGTACGCACCTCGTAATTTTCGGTACCAATTACCAAGAGTCTCGATAATGGCTGGTGTAATTATTAAAACAAACTAGTTTAACCGAGCAATAAGAAATGGAGTGGTTGGATGGGAAGTGCGGTATCAATGACGAAAAATTAGAAGTCACTCAAGCGTTCGGCATCTTCTAGTCCTCGGTTCTAAGAGCGAAGCCAAATAAACACCCGGTCTCACGTGTCGACAGGGTGTTATCGGACTAGTCGTTCGGTTCACCAATTTTCCCTATGACTAGTTTATTAGCATGCGACGATGTATTAATAGTTCTCGCTCCAATGAAAGTGGCCCGGCGCATTCGGCGCGATCATAAATCAACTCGCTATCTTTCTCACGGTGCAACAAAGTTCCAAGTGCATTTACATTGTTATCGCGTGGATATCGGGGCGTCCCCTTCTAGAATTTCTAGCTAATTTATTTGTAGTAAGTCGTTTCGTCTTCTATCTCTAATTGCGTTATCGCTTCTCGATAAGGAACACAAATGACTCGTCGCCGAGTGTTGCACAATGTGTGCGGCGAATTGAGCATCGGCGATCTATCGCGGCAACAAAGTAATCGGTATTTATAGCAGTGCGAGGTGTACCGCGCTGTTGTGAGAGTGCATTTTCGATCATCGCCCAGAGAGGCACGGACTTAATGAGATCCAGATTTCCAAGGCAGAGCGAAGGACTTGCCACAAGAGAAATAGAGAAGAAGATCACGAATGCCTGATGACTCGTCTGTAGCAACGTATGACTTGATTACAGCATGCGTATGCAGATATTGCGATAATAAATTGATTCAGTCGCTGGACCCGACAGCTGCATTTAGCCTCAACTATTATCGTATAATTGCCATCTGGGTATCTGAATGCTCGGCTGTAGTTACAGTCTATTTAACATAAATCCATCTATTGTCTAAAAGTGATATAACTTGAATTTTTTCGATCGTCACAGGGAGAGCATAATAACGGTCAAGAAGAAGTTTCTAATCAGAGCATACGCATTAGCACTTAAATGTATTTCACATAGAAATAATTCCTGGCAGCTTATAGTATTTCTATAGCAGTAGAGAGTGGCAATCATGGGTAGATTTCTGAGAGGGATGCGCGCTCGTTAGAAGGCCCGGGAAACGGGTATTCCCCTGGTAATGCAGGAGGAGCCGCCGGAAAAATAATCAGAGTCGCGACAGACATTACAAGTAGCGATTACCCGCAATAAAAACAATCCTAGAGTTGATTGCCGCTGATGACGATGATTGCATCGATCGACGCTGATCTCGCATTTGCAGGAAAACTTTTGCATACCCGCCGGAATATGTCTAGGATCAAGCCAAGTTTAATGATCCACCCAAAAATATCCTATAAAAGTCTAGTGGCTGATGTGATATTGAATTTCAATTGATCTACTTGGAGTAGATTTCGACGGAGGAAATTTGAGAGCGACATAGCAGATATTGTTGGGTAAATCTATGAAAGGAGCTGAAGATTCTGAGAAGGTAGAAAGCAGATACAATTCAGCAATGTACACACACCGCCTTAGTGTGGCGAGGGCGAACGCTCCGGCCACCAGCAGCTCGAAGATCATCTCTTCCTGGTCCTCCTGCAGGAGAGTCCTCGGCTTCTCCCGGCGACAGCGACGCTCCGTACTCGCATCCACTCGCGCACTTCCCCTCAGACCGCGCGGTATGATTATATCTCTGTGCAATCTGCAGAGGAGAGAGTGTATCTCCTTGGGCGACACGACGGGGAGTCGCGACTTTACTTCCGGCAGAAGCAGCGAGACAGCGAGGATGATGACAGGGGGCGGTCAGGTGGAAGTCAGGGTGACATAACGGCGCACCAGGATTCCCCACATTGTCGTGTTCGATCGGACAACAATTCGTTCTTCCTCCCTCGACTAATGTTCGATCACGCTCGGCACTCGAATCGAGATGTCCCGTTCTCCGCGCGAGTCTCCTCTCTCCTCCAGGACCGTTGACACTCGAGGACTGGCAGGTAGGCAGGCAAGCAGGCAAGCAGACAGGACTCGCTGAGAGACTGGGATCAGGCAGTCAAAGGCAAAGGACTCGAGAGAGCGCGCCGGGGATCAGGCGGTGAACTGGCGGGAGTGGACTGGGAGCGGGCTGGGAGCGGGCTGGGAGTGAAACAATGAACTGGGAGTGAGGCGGCGGCGGCGAGCGTAGGAACTCGGGCGAGGGTGTATGGCTGCTGCGAGTGGTCGGCCGTTTGGAGCGACGATCGGCTCTGCGATCGGAGTGCTAGCGAGCAGAGCGGAACCGGCGAGGGCTTGACCATTCGGCTTGCCGATCTCGTGCTGACTGAGTTCGGCTCCCAGTTACTCACTCTCGGGGCTCTCCTCTCACGGACTCACGGACCTCGTCGCCGTTCTCACTACACCTCGCCCGCTCGCCCGTTCGCCCGCTCGCTCGCTCTCCTGCTCTCTCGGTTCCACCTCCCACGACACCCCACCTTCTTGTCCTCGTACTCCACCTCTTCTTCTTCCGCCGAGCGCGCCGAGGGAACACCGTGTACCCTGCCTGTAGGACTGCCGTTGCTTCGGCCTCTGCCTCTGCCTCTGCCTCTGCCTTTGCCTTTGCCTTTGCCTTTGCCTTTGCGCCTGTATACTTCGTCTACCAACTACAGACAACCACCCTCGCTTCTGCTCCTTCCACGCTACCGTCACTACCGAACCCCCCAACTCTTTTGATCCTTGATTATCACCACGGTTATTTAATAAACTCCTCACTTTTAAGTATTCTTTTGAGTGATCAGGATTTCTTAACTCTTCAAGAATTGAAGTTCCAAAGCACCAAGTTTCGGTTTTTAAGTAGTTAAGTTCCATTATAGCTTTTATTTGCTTGGAGCATGTGCTCTAAGCCGTCCAACATTTGGCACTCGTATAGTTCGGTGGTTCCATGATATTCCAAGCTCAAGTTGAATTCTCTCGCTTTTAGGTAGCTTTAGATCAGCGTGCGCGATCGTAACGTGACACTATCGGAATACTAGTTTCACTGGCCCGGTTTCACACACTCCTATATTTCATACGGTTTCGATAACGGCACGCCGGCTCTCGCGATCGCTCCTTTGTCCCTAGAAGATTTCGGTATCACTGAATGGCAATGCCAGGCAGACCGAGTCAGTCGCAGTGCCCGATGATAAGAGTTGGCGAGACTTAAGAGCTCACATTCCAAAGGGGTAGGGAAGCCCGATCGGTCTCTGATGCAATCTTTTCTTTCGGAAGTGATGCCACCTCAACAATTTTAATCCCTCAGTATCGAGTCACGCATTTCTCGCTTCATCTCCTAATTCTGGATCTCTTTTACCAAGATAATTATAATCACGTCATACACATTCGTCTTTTTTTTAGCTGGTATATGCAAAATAGATATTTTCTCTATTTCGATCTAAGTTTCCTTCCGAGAATGATCATTAGTAGTGTACCGAGAATCACTGTAAACCCCTGCGTCCTTGATAGCCGTGTCTGCTTCTAACTTTAAAGATAATGATTCATGAGGAAGCCTCACCACTCCAGGAATACGCAAATCCTTCACCCGCAAATTTAACATTTATTAAAATCATTGAGAAATGAAGGCTCATTGAAAACTTGACGTCAATCACAAGAGTGACTTTCCTCTTCTGACTTATCAAGGTTTTCCGCCAACAGAGTCGTAAAAAAATAATAAAGGGTGGGAAAAACAGGCTCAGACGAAGCTTTCGACATTTTTTTGGAATTTCTTTCCGTCATCGGACTGATATCGGGATGTTGCAAGGTAGCTTTCGGGCACGGGGACTCCGGAACTCTGTTCAAGGAATAAATAAGAGGGAACGCAGAATGTGGAGGCGGCGGCGGCAGCGGGCACAGAGTTACAAAAGTTTGCAAACAGCGATGAGTCGTCGGATAAGAGCGGCGATGGCAACGTCTTCTTCGTCGATTGAACGTCACGCTGATAAGATATTATGTGCGACGATTGGGTGTGATAGAGCGAGCGCCGCATCACGGCACTGATCGTGTGACTGCAGGAGGCTTAATTATCGTGACTCTCTTTCTCTCCCTCCCACTCTTACATTCTCTTATCTGCCGCGATTCTCTAATATGAGTCACACGACGAGGTTAGGCCGCCTGACAACCCGAAATTGATCTCATCTTTGATTGGAGAGTACTTTTCAATGATTGAAGCACCGATCGAGATATCTTCAAAATTCCTTTACCAGGAATGCGTAGAGACGATTTTAGAAAGAATGTGACAGTTTAAAGTGGTTTACTTGGGATGCGTGATCAGTTTGGGGGTATTCTGGTTTCAGAGGTCCTCACGGTAGACGGTCCCATTAGCGCGTGCAAATTATTCGAATATTATGCCCTGCAAATTAGAAGGCAGCATTCTCTCCTGCCGATCGGGCCCTGGATTTTAATTTAACGACCCTCTGGGCCCTTCGACCACCACGTTCTACCTTCCTGTGCAGCTTCCTCCTCTGTTGCTCTGATAGCGGCGAGAAAGAGGGGGATGGGCCAGCGGCCATCAAGCAGTGAGATAGGTGGATCCTTCCAGCGGGGGATCGAATTACCGCACCAATTATGGTGTCACGTCGTTAATTAACCGGTAGTCCGGCGTGTGGCGGCGTCCGATCCTTCCGAAAGGCGACACATCCGCAATGCGAATCATCTTCCTTATGAACTAACTACATCCTTCCCTATCAGGATTCCCCTGTTCTCCATTCTCGTGCACTTAACAGTTCTCGGCATTCTAACACATCGCACAGATTTAATCTCTCTATTTCGAGCTCTTGCAATTTGCCTGTCACATCGTTCGGCAATCTTTATAAATTTCGACGTTACTGGAAAGACGCACTAGGATCGACTAGACTTCGCCGCCACGATAAGGATCGAGCACGTCACGGAAAAGAATCGGCGAGGATTTCCCCGGCTTTTATTGTTCTTGCTTTTATGTGCTGGAGTTCTCTCAAGTAGTTGCGCAATCGAGCGCACCTTGCCGATGGTGTGTAGTAGTGTTTTTTCGGGCCTTGCGACGCGTTCTACCCAAGTTCTTGTCAATCAGTAGAGCGGAAATCCATTGCATCACTGCGTCTCTCTCTTTCTCGCATTCTCTCGCTTCCCGAGACTTTGCACTTCGATGCAATAACTTGGAAGCTAACGCGATGCCAGCACTGAACTTTCTGATTGTCGAGGACTTATGTAACAATAGCAAGACAATTAATCATCCGATGATACTTTTCCCTCAAGATTACGTGTTTTGTGGACATCTAATCAAGCCTGACATCAGTCGGTCAAAGTAGACTGGGAATTGAAGGAATAATCGCTTGTATTAGTATAACCGGGGCAAGGTGTAAGGGCACGCGAGTACAAGTATGTCGCGCGATAACTTTTAAAATGCTCTCCAACTCTTGCGAGTACAGCTGTATACGAATCTAATCAGGAATAACATCGGAATCGTGTCATTTCTCACATTAACCTGCACCGAGATAAAGTCGATTGGACGGCGGACAAGTAGCGCGGCGGCTGGGATGAAACAGGCGCCAGGAAGATGATTCATCTGCGATAATTGCGATGTGTAAGTTCGTCGGCTCGTTGCGAAATAGTTGCGAAATAGTTGCGAACTGGTTGTTCGAGAATCTACCAGGTAGCAAGCGTTCTCGAAGAAACGGTAAGGCTGGTGAAATAGTTGGATTGGATAAATCGTGGAACGATCGGCAGTGGCGATCGGCAAGAAAAGCCATGAAGGAAGCGCCGTTTCTTTGCGTAGTCCGTGGAGGCTTTGGTGAATCGGTTTGAGGGGATAAAAGGGTGAGGCTTGGCGGGCGCAGGAAGCGTAGGAGGGAGCGAGAGGGAAGGGCAGGAGAGCCGGTTAACAGGCGATGCATACAACGTGTATCCCGAACCGGCTGGAAGGAGCCGTGGCACGAGCGATTTGCCACGGGCCGTGTTTGCGGCTGCTCGATGCAAGGAGAGCCTTGAAATCCATTAGTTCCGTTGCCGATAAGGATCGGCAGGAGCAACCTGCCACCCTCGTAGATACTGCTACCACCTGATCATACTTTTGCCGCTCTTTTTCAACTCTCTTATCCCTTGTCATCTTAATTTCGAGCCTGGGGACGAACAAGTCTGTTCTCAGGTTGGGGGGTCTCCTCTTTAGGCTTCACAGCATCCTCGCATCGATCTAAACTCCGACGATATCAACTTGCATCGACCAACCGGCGATAAGTGAGGCGATCGTAAGCGCCGGAGAGATTGAAATTCTCGGCGACACTTTGTCGCGAGAGAGCGGGAGGATTTATGCGCACAGGGAAATAAAAATAGCCGGAGGCACATTATGGCATGAGTTGCCGGCAGCATCGTGCTAAAATCGATGCGACCACTGGCACACCTTGAACTGGAATATCTTCTTTAACTACCTTCTCGCCTCGCGCACTGCCATTCCAATGGATCCCCGCGCTTATGCTAATCATAATCGACACCCTATAAAACCGCAATCGAAAGCCACACGCGATATCTCCATCCGGGAGTAAACCGCTGGTCCTGCGGGAAGGAATGCCCAATCCTTTTTAAAATAACCAAATCCTCCGAATCTTTCTCCCAAGACAAGCCTTTAACTTTAAACATCGACTTAACAATTGAACGATGAATTTCATAGAGAAATATTTGGACTTGTACCTTTTAACTAGATATTAGCACCAGACTTGTTCAGTTAGCCAACACGACAGTAAAGGGAGTTCGATCGATTTCTCTTTGCAGTTCTATTTTAAACGATGCAAGAGGCGCACGCCTCATTACGGGGGAGGTTCGGGGCGGCGGGGGGGAGAACGATCGAGGAATCGTTGCAATCATCAGAGCGTCTGTCTCTCACCTATTCGCATCCTCCGTGTTCGGCGGCCTCTATCGAGTAGGTCCTCACTTTATGGTAACAAGTCCGTCTGTCGGGTTCCGCTGCTCTGGTGGGATGCTGGCCGATCACAGATGCACACAGCCACCGCGACAGGGTACACATACGTGCACTGACACACTGGGAGTCACGAAGGGGGTCACTCGAACGATCTCTCGATCTCTCGGCGGCGCAAGCTCTCCAAGCCGGCTAGAGGACACGCGGAGGCTCTCTCGGACTATCGGATTAATGAATGACTAGACAGACAGGAGTGGTAGCATGAATGAACCGGCAGCGCATAGCCACTCTGGAGTACTATATAAGCGTGCACGTTGTGGGCGTTCGCGGCCCTCTCTCTCTCACGGACTCTCACTCGCTCGCAATCGCACTCTCTCGCTCGCTCTCTGCCTTTTGCCGCCAATAAGATGGCCCTGCGGTGACTTGCACACGCACACAACACTCACGGCTAATACGATTACGTGTGTGCCGCCAGTCCGTTTCACGGAAATTCACGCCGCCCGCCCGCCCGCCCGTCCTCCCGCCGGTGGAATCGATGGACACGTGGTTCTCGCTCGAGTCTTGCTTGGCGCCGTTCGATTCCCACCACGGCCGCCCGGGGGCTCGTGCCGTTTGTCAAACTCATGGACCGCCGCCAGCAACAACTCACGCACGCTTATGAAAAATTCCCCTTGGCTTTATTAACTGCCCGATGAAACGCTGATACTCGGAACAATCTGCGAATGGAACGTTCTTGGGATTACAGCTGCCAGATTCCTACTTACGTAAGAGAACCTCCGCCAGTTCCAAGTTCGAAAGACTTTGTGCTAGCTGCAATCAGTGCATCCACGAGTCATCCTTTAAGAACTTGGGAGATTACTTTAGCAGATTTATTACAACAATATTAATTTCACGGTCACATCATGGGCAAATCTATTTTTGCCTGTTGTGAGTCATGAATTCTTTAGATTCCGCGCGACAACTTCCGTTTGATACCCAAAACTGGGTGGACTTCGTGTGGTCCAGGTCTTCCGGTTTGGTCTAGGTCATTACTAATCTACAAGAGTTATCCCGCTATCAAAGTATAATGCGTCACAACCTGCCTTAAGAAGTCAGCCGAGCCTCTCAATCTTTGAATCTCTGATAACGAGTCCAAAGTGCCAAAGTAGATCGCTCGTTTTACAAATTCCTAAGCTAAAGGATTTCTGGTGAATCTGCCGGAATTTGGCACGCGCTCAATCCTCGTATTACCTCAAAGATATTTGCCTTTGATTTCCTAGCCAGCAATTTGTCCCCCACCTGGGAAACTTCCCTGTGAGTAATTCGACTAAAAGTGCCGGGTTCTCTCTGGTAAGCGGACACGGACACGCTTGGTATGCAAATGAGTGGGATAGTTGCGCGTCACCGAAAACTTATGCGGATGTCGCCTAGGGAAGAGGTCGATTTCGGTCACGGAACGAGGATACTTGCGAGGGCAATTGCGTAACACTCGATTTCTTCTGGCGTAAATGCATTTTTCGCTAGATTTGGTTGCAAGTCTGTTTGTGATGGAATTAGCAGCTTTGGAACTGCGCTCTGACTGGAAAACTGTTAATGCTGACATTCCGACGGAAATCCCTTCTTCTCTAATCGTCACTGATTATGAGTCATACTATAGTCATACTATAGTGACGTATAAAGAACTCCACTCCCGTGATATGTCATTTTATCGGCCCTATCAACAATCTCTGCCAATTTAGATTTCGGAGAAGCATCGATAGTAAACTTGATTGATAGTAGTTTATTTGTTGCGAGCTTTTCAAACATTAATAAGACATCTCTGATTTGATAGTATATCAACTTGTCTAAAAAGAAATGCAACTCGGCAGCTCGGAAATATGCAGGTACCTAGTGACGCGAGGAAATTAAGACCAAATAAATAACTCGGCTAGCTGGTGGCCAGTCGTTATTGGATCTGTAGGCATACGCAATAATTATTACGAGTACGATAAATCACAGGCATTCCTTGCGCGAGGGAATATTTAAGCGGTGCTGTTCGGCGTGACTCGTGCCGGCTAACCAGTGATTTGCTCTCAAAAATAGGAGCACGTAGCGAGTTTACCTGCACACGAGAACGGCACAGTCCGAGGCGCGCGACCGGTGATGCAAGCATTCGTGAACTTTACGTGGTTCTCTTGGCAAGAGTCAATATTTGGTATGCGATATTAATATGCAGACTATATATAATAGAATAAAATATATTATATACAATGATGCCGATTTTCCCACAGCTACTTGTGTTTTTCCCATTGAGGATTAGGAGAGGCGACTTCTAAGAAAAGGTCCTGAGAAAGGTAGAAAGGCAAGTGCATGAGAACGATAGTTGACCTAGCATCAAACAGCGAAAAGGAGAAGAACCCGCAGTGCGTTCCTTTCCTGGCAAGGGCTTTCCGTTAGAAATCGCCGCTGGGGGATCCCTTTCCCGTGAGTTTCTCCCTTTCTCGTGACTCGTGAGCCGATGCGCCGGTGCTTTCTCGCGTTGGATATAGGTCGGGATTCGATTGATGTCGAAGCGTGTTGTTCGGTCTGTGCGAAGCCGGAGGAGAGTATGAATGCCGGGCGGGCGGCGTCAGAGTGTCCAAGGGCGCAGGAGTGTGAGTGGTGGGCGCAGGTTGAAGAAGCACGGGGGAGTTGGTCCTCATCCCGGTCGGTTTCTCAAACGCGTCGCATCCCTTATCTGATCAGCCGCGGTCCCGGCGCATATAATACGGGAAGCAGGAGAGCGCGAGCAGAAAGAGAGAAAGAGAGAGAAGAGAGTGCGGCGAGCATGGCGTTGTCAAAGTCCTGGAGCCGAGAGCAAATCTTCGGGGCACCCGGGTCTCCCGTGGCGCGCTCTGCCATTGTGTTGGCCGAGGGGCCCCGGGGACTACCTTCTCAGAAAAAACAGCGATCGGCGCCCGCTATAACTTATTAATATCCCGAGGAAAGTTCGAACATAGGCAAATTCCCACCCTGCCACCGCGATCTCCCCCTCAATCCCTCCTTCCCTCCCTTTTTCACTACCGCCTCACCCCCATTTCCGCGCGCATACTATTCCGTGGGAACCCAGAGAAGAGATCCGAGGAGACGCGCCGCTACCACCCTCCTTGACAGATGCGGATCCACCTTCCTGGAAACTGACACTCGTCTCCGCCTCTGAGGAATTCCGCGAGAGAGAACCTCCAAGGCTTCGTAGAGAATCCGGGGAATCCACCGCGTGCGTCTCTCTAATCACCCTAGACATAGAATTTGTTTAATGAGTGGAGAAATCCAATTACACGTTAGATCGGATAGAATAAGTCTCTGTTGGTGGAAATGCATGCAGCGGAACATGATTTCCGCGTGGTCCAATCGAGGAGGAGGGATAGAGAACTGGATCGCGGCGCACGTGAAGTATTCCGAGAAAGAAGCCGAGAGGAAGGAGGAACTTGCGAAAATCGGGACGAGAGAGCCTCGGCTCGGCTCGGCTCGGCGTCAACTTGAAGCGTGGTTAAGACGTTGTCCGGCTAGCGGACAGGTTGACAGGGGCTGGAACCAATTACCAGGAATATTATCCCGGCGACGATTTGCGCTGCCCTGCAATCAAGGGGTGATTAGCGTACCAACAGCGCTCTCTTTCTCTCGCAATACTCTCCTACGGCTAATTTGTAAGCTCTCCCGCGCGTACAGCTCTCCACACGCATGCAAGCACGCATGCATGCACGCACGCACGCAACGAAGGGCGTCGTTCGGTTGCATAATTGGATAGAATCGTTCGGTTCAATGTGGGAGAGGTTGCTTTCTCGTCTCGCTCTCTCACTCTCTTTCTCTCTCTCTCTCTCTCTCTCTCTCTCTCTCTCTCTCTCTCTCTCAGTGGCGAGGATTGCGTTGCGAGTATGGCAATATGCCATCTCGGTCATCGCGTCCACTGAAATATTGTCCAAACTATTTACATTCGCCGAGAGGCCTATCTGTCAACGTAGAGGGAACCGAGAGGCAACCGATCCATTAGCGGCCCTATCAGCTGCTCCTTATCACATTCCCCCCCAGGTTTATAAGCAACTCGAGTGAAGGCGCAGTGAGAAGAGGAGATGGAACGAGGAGGATGAACGGGTAGAAAGAAGGGGCAGAGCTTGCATCGAGCTATCGTGCGATCGCAGAGCTAGATGTAATTTCAGGGTAGCTCGGTTCTCCGGGAGGTAGGCAGTCGCAGGCTAGCCAGAGAGCCAGTTGGGAACGGCTAACTACTTATTGTCACCTCTAACGAGGCCGCGGCAAAAACCCGACTATCTCGCAGGTGGGAATGCTGCGCCGGCTTATGAAAGTATCAATTACCTTCTACGTCGAGCGCCCTAATGAGCGGAATAGAATACCGCCAGCAGATCATTTTCAGGATTGCCGCTATCTCTTTCCTTCCTTTTTCAATAGAGTTGTGTTTTGGCGAAGGAATTTTCGGGGTTGTTCAATAGCGTTGAATTGATAAAGCGATAGACGGAAATGTTCAGTGGGATGAAAGTAGTGAACCGGTAAAGGTGGGAGGTGGGATTGGAAGTGGCGGGGTTTACGGTCTCATAAATCAAGCGGAGTGCGCGATAGGCGCACTCTCCTCTCCTAGCGCAATTCTCGGGAGCGCACGGGCGAGCAGATATTGTACTATGAGGCGGTCAACGTGGGTACAGACTCGCCGAACTGGCAAGTTAGGAACCCATAGAAGGCACGATTCGTAACCAGTGACGTCACTCACGCTTCTGGTCTCTGTAGGCCATTGTTCCGAGAGATAGACGTACATCGGCGGCTATAGAGAGAAGAAAGAGGGAGGCGAGAGTGCGGCGCACCGGTCCGAGAGAGCTCATTGAAGCTCGGACGGCTGCTGCTGTTTCTCTCGAGACTCCGGAGAGCAGTAGGCTCCTTGCGGAGGAGTAGGGTAGGTTGGCGACCCGCAAGCTGCGTTGGACGTTGAGCTAATCATCCAACCGACATTATTCCTATTGGCAGTGATTAGGAAGCACTTAGCGCTTAGACTTGTCCATCTTACGCAATCGGAAATCGCTCTTTCCTCGAGCCAAGCCATTTTTCTTTCTCTCCCAGTCCGCTAACGCGTTTACTTGCCTTGCCACGCACTAACTTCTTCTCCCTACCTTATTATCTGGTTGAGAATCACTCCCAGACAAACAAGAGACTCCGTAGCAAGTAGTCACCTTAAAGCATTTGCAACAATGTCTCTAGCATCCCGAAATATCTGGGCTCCCTTGGACTGTTTAACTCTCGCTCGAATACCAGGAAGAACATCGCATATCGCATATTCCACATTTTTGCCATTTCATCGAAAGTATCGGGTGTACTTTTACCGTAAAGGTCTGATCCAGATTCTGCGATGGGACCATGACCATGGTAGCGATGATGTCATCGTCATCGAGGACTTTCTCTTCCGCGAACTTTCGTATGTACGCCGGGTCCGGCCACCTTCTTCCTCCTTCTCTCTTTCTCGCCGGAGAGGTGTCGGGACCCGGAGAGTCAGGCTCCATTCATGAATCCAACCTTTCTTCCTGAGGTGGGAATTGTGTGCTGGCTGGTTGGCACTCGGCTTCAGTGAGTAGGTGGCAGAAGCATCGTCGCGAAAGCGCATAAAGGTGCAGACGCTTGCCTCTCTATGTCCTCTTATCTCCCTCCGAGTAATAGTTTCAATTACGTACAGTGTCATTATTGTCAAAAGGAATCGTCCCATTCTCATAAACAATATCGAACCTTTAGCGGATGCGATCCGGATCAGCCCGGATACCAATACCGAAGCTACACCTGACCTAAAACGACCACCTTCCAACAATATCTCTGTCGTCTTATTGAACGATGAGTGTTGAAAAGGGACTCCTATCTAATCTCCTTTGGAAAGCCAGTGTCTCAACCTGGCATAAGTACACCAGTAATGGAACAAGGGACGCGTTAAGAGTTCAGTAAAGGATCGTGCATCCCGACGCTCGTGTCAATCCTACCGATGAGTGTTCCTCGCCGCGATTCGGCAAGATGAACGAGCCACTCGAGCGTTATTATAAAGCAAACTTCTTATCAGGATGAGTTCTCTTTCCGGCTCTTTTAAATACAGCATCATTCAAACAGGTTACTTCAACGATTAAGAACAGAGAAATATTAAGACAGCTCTCCTATTCTTTGGTCACCCTGTATAGTCGGTGAAGTGGAGTCAGCCCATTCCGATTGCATCGGGAATGCCAGCGGTATCTTCTTCGTCTTCTTGGTTAATGGGTCCGTATTAATCGACCTGCTGCCGCAATTATCTACGTAACCGGTCAAAACTCGAGCAGCGCACGCGCGCGCGCGCGAATGCAGCGCCATATGAATTGGGTCGCTGCTCCGCGCAATTAATAACCGGATGACACATCCATTAGGTGCACCCGGAGGATCTCTGGATGCTGGAGATACACTTATACTTATGACGGACCCCACAACGGCATCGATCATCGGACTGCCGCATCTTGATAGCAAGGCATCTGCGAATATTGATTCTTGTAATGATCAGGTAGGCGGCCCCGGTAGTCACGCTCGATACATCCTTACGGGTTTAAGAGACTCGTGTAATTAATCATACGGTTCGTGTACACCACGCTAAAGTGGCTGCAGCACCACAATTTTTCATGTTCTTGAGTATTTTGAGCGAGGAGCTTTACAATCTTGATGCGTCGTCTTGAACAAAGAGGAAATATTTTCGTTTTCACCTCGGTTAATGCCCGGAACTTGGTTTATCGGGAAAGCGAGACTTATACGATGCAGTCTGTTACTGTTTTCCGCCTTTCTTCTTGTTTGCTGGAATTCGAAGGCACTTGAACACTCGCGAGACTGCCGGAATAATAACGTGGAAGCATGGTAATTCGGGAAAGTCGGTGCAGATGGGTCGAAGGTATTTGCAGAGAAAATAACGCGGTGTAAATATCAAATTGTTTTGTACATCGACTGTATTTTCTTGTCTGGAACAAAGTCTAGCAATTTCGTTATTCTATTCTGGCGTAATTAATTCTATTCAAATGACATTTCACTCCAAATTGGAGAATGACTCGGGAATTCCAAGAGAGATCATATTTCACAGGGTGCAATAAGGTCGCATTGCAAAATCGGGGAGCCACTCAGTCAGGCCGCAATCTCGGGTCATCGGTGGAGCGAGTAACACTTCTTCAGCGGCATTTCGTCGTATCGACGAATACCATCAGCCCTAACCTTTATTACGCGCGGCGAAGGTCGCAGTATCCAACTCACGTGCACTTCCCCCATAATACTGCCCGCTAAAATTAGATGGAAATTAGCGTTGGTCTTCGAGGGTTCAGGAAATTTTAGACTGATCGCCAGTTGGCGGCGAAACTTCGCCAAAGTAACATCTTCCTTTTCATTCGTCGAAGTGGCAAAAATAACTTCATTCGATTTATCGTCTCTTTGCGTAATGTTTGATGGAATAACAGTAGTTTACGAAAAATCCCTATCGCAAAGGCGTTCCTACTTCCTGTGAGTTCCTGTAACACTTATCATGGGACGCCGTCAGCGACGTTCTCGGTTGCGTCACGAGCGTCGGTACAACGACGTCACGATGACGTCGCGGCGACGTGTCGTCATTGACACGAAAGAGTAGGGAAGGAGAAGATGCGGAACAAATATTTGCAGGCGATTGAATCGGCCGCGCGCTTTCCCGGAAGACTATCGGGCACGCTCTCGCCAGTGTACATTGCCATAATTGGAAGGCAGCCGGTGGCCGGAAGTGGTGCCTGTGTGACATAAGGCTGGAAATGCACGCGTCACACCGTTTCCGAGTCCGGTGACTCGCAACACGGGCGAGATTAATCGCCGGTGACGATCGCGATCGATCACAACCCTCGAAGGAGGATAAACTTCTGGGAGAAGACATGACCAGCCTTACGGGAAAACCCTTGTGTACTCTGACGCCGGATATTTTTATCCTACCGTCGCTCGATCTAGCTTTCTGCCGTGACTAAAATTAGGTTACTCCGTGTAAACCGAGACGGTTTTATCGTAGAACTTTCATCACGCAGTGTGCGTGACAGGAAATCGGTCAAGGCAGAGACACTTAGTGGATGCCTGTATTATTCCAAATGGTTAACCCATTGTAACAATTACTGAACTCTATTTTTTTATGCTATAATTATGGAAATGAATCCCGTTATCCCTTTATCCCTTTACTGGCCGATTGTGCTAGCCTCTGCAATCGCACATGATGAGGGAAGCTCTTCTGTTCGGCGCTTTATTAATTTCTGCCAGTGATAATGTATTTCCGATGCCGGTGCAACGTGGGAATGTGAAAAATATGAGAAACAATTTAAATAAACAATGAATTTATGGGTCTGATGCTATCGTAGAACGGTTGCATTCCTTTTTTGCGAGGAGGAAAGGCCGAATGTGTGGATGCATATAGCAGTCGTAGCGGGTCGTAAGTCTCATATTCAAATTCGAGAGGTTTGGCCCGTCCCAGGATGAATTATGGCAGTGACAAGAGCGCGAGGATGACTACAGCAGATTAAATGCGCCGAGAAGCTCTCCACGCCAAATTGTGGTACCCATTTCTTATGTGTGGTTCTCCAGAAAATGTCACATCATATGTCATCTACCTTTTACTCTTCTATTAAAGGAATATTCCCAGAATATTCCTTTATGAAAAAAATAGCACCGCTTACGAGACCGTTTGACTTTTATTAGACTTCATTTCTAACTATATTATTATAAGTAAATGTGGAGAGGAGTACAAAGTAAGGACTGTTAGTGTTGAAGCAGCAAATGTCGGTGGCAATTTCTTCGGTGGTTGGCTCATAAACACGTGTCTCGCGCTCGAGAAACATAACCGCGCTCGGTTTTACGAGTCCAATAAAGAGCTGTGAATGAATTAATTCTCGGCTTACCGACTACTATGGACTAAGAGAAGTCTGTAATATGCTGTTTGAATTCTACTACGGATAAATAGACGTAGATAAGCTCTGAATCACAGCGAGCTGAATGGTAACGAGCGAGAAGTGTGCAAAAGTACGACTTGACTGTCTGTGAATTCCAACAGTTGGAGAACAGCGGAGAATAGCCGACGGATCGGAGGTCGACGGCTCTTTCGCCAGTGCATTATGATAATTGTGAAATAATGAATTTATAATTCGTGCAAATGGTAGATGATCGCTGCGAGCCCTGCAAATTATACAGCCCGAAATAATTTCTCTCCCTTTCTCTGCGGTTTCCTTGTGCCAGCGTGCATCAGCGCTCCATTTCTTGCCATAATCGCCGAAATTACCACCTGAGAAAAACGGGAAATGAACATAAGTGCAACCACTTACAAGTTTAAGGCGTTTTATATGGTAAATCCTGATGAAATTAACTAGACGCATAGTGAATGCATTGAGTGAAACAGTACTCCGAGTTGAAACTTGAACATTCGCATGTTGGTTGATCGGAGAGGTCTTCCTTAGATGTGGGCAGCCTGTAATTACACAGGGCCCGGCTGTCGACGTGAGCAACTCCCACTCGAACCCTCGGGATATTAAATATTAATGTACATTTAAGTGTACTGGTAATAATCCAAAGCCACCACGTCCACCATAAGTAGAACGGATATTCCAAGTCGGCCAAAATTATAATACATCTCTTGGAGATGATTATTTAGTCGTAGGAGTAATAAAAATAGTAATGTGTTTATTGCAAGCCGGTAAATTCTCCGGTTAGAAAATCCAGCCAGTCATCCTTCGTCCTTCGCAGAAAGAGTGAGTCTCACGGAATATCGGAAGGAAACCATGCACCGAGGATAAAGCGAGATACGAATCGACAAGAATCCGAGCGGAATTACGTAATCGGTGCGATTCGATCAAAGGACTTCCCCGGGACGTATGCTCCTTTTATCTCGAGATCGGGATAAATCATCCTAGGAATGCCAGTACAACAGCTTCACATTTAGCGAGCGGTTTAACTATTTGCATACAAGTGGTAATCGCAATAGTAGTGAGCAATCGGGAAAACCATCTTGGTAGTTTGCAGAAACAAACTGCTAGAATCCGTGCGGTGTTTCTCTCTCGAATGCATCGAGTGAAAATTCTCGGAGATACAAGAGGCGCGCATAAAGTAAGCTAACAGATGGTGCAGCTTTCCTCGCGGCGATTCCACTGATCGGCAATCGACGTGAGAAAAGTGATGGCGGCCTCTGCTGGCAGGAGATGCTAGGAAATGAAAAATTCAAGGCGTGGGCGATCGAAGGTGAGAGCGAGGCCCGAATCTCCCGTGGAAATGGGCCCACCGTGGGTGCGTTTTATTGACGACAGCCGATCAAGCGAAACCAGTAGCGAGAACGAGGAAGAACGTGTGCCGCTTTATCTCGAGGTGGGACTAAAACTCGCTATGAAATCGGCCTGACGTCAGCCCTCACGGCTTCACAGGTGAATCAGGGGGCCTTACTGATTAATAATGCCCCACGATTTCTCTCGAGCTTCGAGTGCAGTGTGTGTTATGTATCACAGGGAGCTCGCTAAAGAACCGGAAACGCCGAGTGGATAAACGGAGAAAGCTGCTTGCGAAAATTGCTGTATCGACAGCATGCTTATTCCATTCGCTCGGTGGACTCGATACCGCGTCATACCAGAGACATTTCAAACATATCAATAAACTATTCCACTCTCAAGTTAAATATCATCCATACTCAGAATAAATTTTAAAGGGAAAAGGTGGAGACAAATATTTTTGGAGTATCTATTCTAAAATCTCCACCTAAAATCAGGCAAAAAGTCCTGAACGTTAAAGAACTGCGAAGTGTGAATAGCTAGCCGAAAGGATGCCGGGTTCTTGAAACGTGAACCGACGAGTGCTGTCTCGCTGAAAGTATGCTCGTCCGCTGGAGAAGGCAAAGTAGCAGCATTGATATAGAGATATGTAAATTAAGGCCGAGGTTCTGGAGTACATAAGTACGTGTGTATACGAGTGGCCGACTGGCAGGGAAGGCACGAGAGGTTAGGTGCTCCGCTTACGCGTACAAGGCCCCGAAGGATGAGCCAGGATAAGCAGCCACTTTATTACCAGGACACACCCACGCCATCTTATTAACCCGTCGGGGATGACGTCAGTATCATTAGGGTGCCAAAATTCACACAACTCCAACAAACCGTAGAAATTTAGACTTGGCTTGAGAGTTGTTAAGAATAAATTAAATTGAAACCTACGAAAGAAATGCGGAGCCATTTATAAGTCCGTTTGTAATATGTCCTGAAGAAAAGGGGTTGGACGAACACACCCCTATGCGCAGTTCAACCCCATTCGGGTATTCAAAGGATCCGATCGAAAGGGAAGCCCGGCATGCGCGTTGGAAAGAGTAGCGATAGGGAGGAAATATGGAAGGGAGCCCTTTTCTGTCTCCTCCCTTCGTTAATCGTTTCTCCAACAAGCGAATATATCACTTTCTTAAACCAAACAAAGTGATAGATTGTCGGGCTCGGTATTATTAATGATATTCCTTTTTTCCGCCCGCGCTTTTGTCACGAAGGCAATTTATCCAGCGAGTAGCAGCCGCGCGCTACTAATTTACGACTGGTTAATTGCATTTAATTCAAGCGGCGCAACAGTAAATCACTGGTGAAGTTGCCCGTCGGAGATTGCGCGGGTCAGGAACGGCTGGCTGTCGATACGATGTAATTACATGGGCTTCATGGCCAACGCAAGCTGAAACGATGAGCTGCTGCAGGCGGCTCCTCTTGAATTCCTTTATGCGAAAGCATCGGCCCACGCTCCGTCGGCAAACCAGACCGACAGTAATAGATTTCAGTGTCCAAATCATTCACTTTCTTCTTGGCTGTGTCGCAAGGAACTCGGAGCCAGCCTCAGGGATTCATTACAAGTACCAACCTGATACCTACACATGTAAATATGAGCCGTATCACGGCTATCAGTGAGTGCTCCTCCCATTTGCTTGCTAGCCGCGTGTACGAGATTTTTCGCGCCGATAGTTCTCCTTCTTCTCACTCACACACACACGCGCGCGCGCGCGCCCCTTGCGGACGCGTGCGGCTTCTCGCTTATGTAATTAAAAATGGTCTCTGTTCGCCGCCGAGGAAAGGATATCATTCGTTTCGTATTGAGCACACGACGCGAGGCATGCAATCGCCGCAGCGCTATTGCGACTCCCCAGCTACCAAAAGGTAACACTTTCCGCGCGCTTATTAACGCTAATGAACCTCCTTGATTATAGACGCCGACCACGCCGGGCTTCGCTCGTCTCAATGGCCAGTGTCCGCAACAGGATATCAGGACACCTCATTTTCGAAATCATTCCATCTTCCGACAAACCACAGATACTGCAATCACTTGGAATTCCCCTGAAACCTTCCTCAATTCTATGAAACGAGAAATCAGTTTGATTTATATGCGGAAACTGGTAGAGTTCACTTAATTGACATTTGTAATTAACTTTTCGCTGGGGTCAAGTAACTGCTACTAAATAATAATCGAGCTTAGTTTATATTAATGGAGCATCAAATAACTAATAACAGAGTTAGTTCAAGCGATACCATCGACGTCAGTAGTGAGAATATTAATGAGCGTAAAAGGTACAATTATCGCATTAATAATTAAGATAAGCCTGCTCCACTGTGGAGCAGTCGAAGAGTGCGCATGCACGTGCTCGGCTGTAATAAATTCTTCGATTAAGTCAAATTTATTACAATCGATCGCGCACACCCAGCGCAGCCTGCACTCCTGCACTCCTCGATTAGAGAGTGCAGCTACAGCTCGCCGAGAGATTTATGACGGTCACCAAGAATTTTAATTAACCATCGCTACAAGGTGTTACGCTCCCTGCTGGCCGGGACCTAATCATGTCAATGGTACTCGGAGAGTAGCAGATTCCCAATCTTAATGTACCCTCTTACGCCACTTCGCCATGTCTGCGTTAAAAGTACGGCCTTTTAAGAAATCGTACAAGTTGAAGTTACATCTTTGGCTTCAGAGAGCATAATTAAAATTGTGGCCCATAATGGCTAGAGCGTCGATCGGCACTGCGATAAGTGGTTCAGGAGTGCAATGAAGATGGAGGGAGCGACGGCTCGCAGCTTATTAAATTTGCATAGCACAATTTATGGGGGAGCGAGCACTGGTGTCTGCCCTCGATCACGATAGTATTGTCCCCGGTCTTGCAAAAAAAGGCGCGCATTCCAGCGGGGCGATATTCGAGGAGCACTCGATGAAAACGAGCCGTGTCGAGCGGTGCCGACAAATAGGCCAAATCGAGTCTCCGAGCTGGCCTTTCTTCTCGCGCACTCACCCTCCCCCACTCCCCAGCCTTCCCCGCAGAGGGAGCTTCATTCTTCGGATTATAATATTCAATAACTCCACTCGCATACAAGTAAATCTGGCTGGAGTGCCAGCCGGACGTTGGGGAATGCTCGGACAGGCAAAAACTCGGCGTGATTGGCGACCAATAAGCGATCACACGGGCGTTCCCTGTCGCTCGCCACGCGCCACTGGACACGAGTCGACAAATGTACCCTCGACACACGTACTTACTTACCTTTGAACCTTTTCCCCGCTCGAGT
This sequence comes from Ectemnius cavifrons, assembly GCA_964023945.1. Taxonomy (NCBI): domain Eukaryota; kingdom Metazoa; phylum Arthropoda; class Insecta; order Hymenoptera; family Crabronidae; genus Ectemnius; species Ectemnius cavifrons. Next base: position 990,081 of record OZ030375.1, read on the forward strand.
ACTATGCTCTTTTAAAATACTCTCCAAGAGATTCATGAAAGATACTATCTTTAAATAACTCTATGTATAGAAAATTGAACGATATTCTTTATAAACAACCCCTGAAACTTATTAGAGTGAAAAGGGTGGGGATAATCTCTATTACGAACGAATAGCTTTTATCGATAGTCCAACAATAAATTGTTAATCCCCGGTCTTCGATCGATCAGTGCATGCCAGTGGTTATTGCGATTGCGATTGCATCAGCGCGAAGGAATTTGGTGTGTGCGCTCGCATGTAGGAATAGAGCGAGCGGGATATCTAATAAAGGTTAATACTGAAATACGTCCTCCTCCATTTTCCCCCATTGCGGTTTTCTTTCCGAGGCACCGCCATTCCGCCGCCGATCGCGCACGACTTCTTTATGGAAGCCACATTGTTTACGATTGAGCATGAAATTGTCCGCAGCCCACGCGCCCCGTACTCACTTAGCTTAACGTAGTCATGATTGTCTCATGACTGGGTAGTTTAACGTAAATCTTAATAGATTATAGCCTCTCCATTGGATCGACCAATCGCATCCCCCACTCCCCCATTCCACTTTGTATCTCTCCATCCATTCCTTATCGAGATAACTCTTATCATTTATTTATAATTGTAATAATGCTCGAAAAGTGACAAGCCAGTAATCAGAGACAGTGAAATCGAAGCTAGCCACCCTCACCCTAGGCCCATTAATCAAAGGAGAGGATTTTTGATGGAAAATCTTTCAGCGTCGAATGTCTCGAGCCCCGCCAAATATCATTAGAGAGTGCACTGACGTAGAACGAAAGTATGTATGCTGTTCGGATAAATGGCGGAACGCCGAAGGGGATGTAGGCGGCTCCTGGTGCCATTCGTTTTGCGGCTGTACAGGCCACCATGAGACAAGTTCTATCCATCTTCCTGCTTTCTCATCGCTCGTACCAATGAATATACAGCGGGAGTTATTTCAACAATGATTATTTTCAATAGGATGGCTTATCTTATGGGATTTTAAGGTAATATCGAGTGGAGCAGAATGTGGAGGAATTAAATCGAAGATAGAGGGAGGCCGCACTTCTAAATTATACGTGAAACCGGTGCGGCTTTCATAAAATCAGTGAGAGTGCAGTCCAGGATACGATACGACGCGCGCGCTTGTACTTACCAAGCGTAGGCGAATTTTGACAGCTGCAGATGAATCGGGCCTTAAAGTGCCGTAATAAATGGTGGTGGGTAACGCACGAATGGGATCAGGGGGATCGGTTCGTTTTATTGGGAGCTTCGATAAAGACACATCCGGCTGCCACTTTCCAAGAGGATGATAAAAAGAATTCCATCGAGAAACCTCGAAGGTCCCACTATGAATTTTCCTTCGAGTACAGTGTCTCAAGATGAAATGTATAGTATGAAGGTGCGGTGAGTAAGAGGTCATTTAGTGCAGGAATTGAACGATCGAGAGCCAATTTGAGCAAGGGTTAACTGAGAGAGCGCGGCAGTAAAACCGAGAGTTAAGTGAAAAGAGGAATCGGTGCCCTGGTCCTCTTCTTACCGGGACGATAAGCGGTCTCGGTGCCCGGAGGATTTTTCGTGAGACTCGCTCTTCCTTTGTGACGCATACAGTTTTCCTTTAACGATGGGTCCTTGATCGGGCCTTGGAGACGGCCGGCGCTGCGCGGCGGTGACCAGGAGGTGGTGGCACCCTCCGAGTCCAGGATGCTCTTCGGTTGAGTCCCGGCGTGCACGGTGGGCCCAGCGACCTTGCGTCGTGGGTGCACGTCGCGCTCGCTCGCGAGCGCCCGATGTGGCGAGCTAAACGGGTCGATGACGAGAGAGTTCGGAAATGCGCGCGTCCCACGTGGGTGAGTTAGTGCGGGGCCATCCTTCCTCTGCTGGCTCGGCTTGCTCCGGCACCGGGGGCCTCAGGCCCCGCAGACCAAGTGAGAGTGCGCGGTGGGGGCGAGCAGAGGATTCAGCGGCAGATAAAGAGGACAGAGACATGCAGGAGGCCCAACGGGCAAGCAAGAGAAAGGGCTGTAGGAGGCACGAACGAAAGCTCAGGTGCTCCGTTCCGTTCTGTGTTCCGTTTCTCGGTCTCGGGGCCCGGACCCCGCCCGGCCCCTGCGCCCGACTCACCCGCGCCCGACACCAGACCCTTTCGCCAGGGATTCAAGGTACCTCCGTACACTCGCGCATCCTGCGACCGTCTGCACCGTCTGCACGCCTACGCGACGACTCCTTAAACTCCTTCTCATATGGCACGATAGTAGGGTCTTAATCCCACCCGGCCACCCATTTTACAACCGTCGCTCAACTGATTTTTATCCAACTTGATTTACTACCATTTCCAACTTTCTTCTCCGATTCAATCTCCCAGCAAATCATTTCGAATTATACCAATAGACATTCAAAGTGATTTATAAAATGAACGGTTTTCCTGCTGATCACAGTTAAGGAGTACACAACGCTTTAGTATGACACTATTAGGATCATATACGGCAAAAAGAAAGTGTTCTAATTGGCGACGAATTCCCAGAAAAGCAGTATCGAGCAGTCTCGACATTCGAGCAAGCGAATTTACGTCCCCACGGACTCCATTAGTCCGCGATGTTGGATTGTGTCACAGTCTTCGTCGCAGCTACGGATAACTAAGTCGCCTTTTTTACTGGCACCACTTACAGTCGTGCTAATTATTTGCCAGCATTTATCTCTTTTTTCTCCCCGGCGAATTGCTGGCTCCCGGGCGGATAATGTTATTTTACGACGCCGTCCGCGCCTTCTCGTTCGTACGCCTCGCGCCTGGTTGGTGTAATCGAATTCCACGGATTTCCCCCGAGCTATCCCGAGATAAGGATCATTAATTATAGAGTTCATCTAGACTTCGAGAGAGCCGTCGACCAGAGAGACAGAGAGAGAGAGAGAGAAAGAAAGAAAAAGGAGACTGCAGTAGCTTTAATCAATGCGGCCGCACGAAAAAGGCCTATGCTACTGTGTGCGGCATAGTAGATTGGGCCCGACTCCCATCTTCGACCACACAGAATCTTCTTGCTCGTTTTAATTACTCCCCTGCCCAAATTATTCCGTGTAATCTATACGATGATATTTAGTAATTTTCAACACTTAATGCAAGATTCACCAGGGGTTTCATCATTTCTTCTCTCTGGCGGTGATCTCTACCAGCACATGCAAACCTAAGGACGAAGGCTGCGTGCCATCAGCTCGTATCCTTTGTGCACCGGCGATCATTATACACACGGCCGGCGAATCATCGGTAAGTGCGTTATCCCCGTGAACTACGGCACGCACGCACAAAAGTCCCAAGGCTGCTCGGCCGACGTAACCTGAGAGGGCGCGCATCGAAGACGTTTAGAAGAGGGCCGTGGATCTGGTCCACATTTATGAGTCCTCTGTGAATATGGATGGCACTGGTACATACGTATGTCCGCGGTACGCACGCGTGGTAATCTTTGTCCCACACGCAAGGTGGGACCCTCGAAGGGCAAGGGGAATTGGGTCCCCAGGACTCCAAGCGTCTGATGACATCTTGCGCAGGCTTTGCAATCGATTCATGAACTTTATAACCTTCCAATTCTTTAATGTTCCTTCGAAAATCGCGAGTCTCACTTCGCAGGAATTATTATGATACTGTCTTCTGCAGATAGTTTCTCGGAATGGTAAATCATCCAGCTCCGCTGTCTAACGTGTCAGGTTCGCATGCGACACTAGCGCGGTGTCTAAACTACTGTACATGGCTTTAGATTTCGCGTGCCTCTGTGGATCCCGGCGTGCTCCTCGCCAGGTGATTCATACGGGGCCCTACGACCCACGTGCTCTTTTGAATCGAATGAGCTTTCGTCTCACTCCTTACATATTCAAACGACACAACGTTTTCGGCAATTAACATATTAATCTCGATGGAACAGCATCTGCTTTGTCGATCTTTAACACGTAGGTACATCGCCCTCGGCTTCCTGTATATTAGTAAGGCCCAACTCTGTTATTGCGAATGAAGCGAGTATTTCTAGGAGATAATAGGATGAAGTGAAGTTGTTGGTTGAAGGGAAGGCAATGTTGGCGTGTTATTAAGAGGGAGAGCGGTGTTGCGAGCACAGTTGGGTACTGTGGGGCACTGTTGGGCATTGTTGGGCCCCTTTGGCTGGCGGTCTGGCCCATATCCCGGGCGCCCACACATTTCGCGCGCGCACTGCTCCGCATTGTCGCCGGCCAAGTTTTACGCCGGGCCATTAACACTTCCACGACAAATGAAAGGGCCTTCCTCTCTTCCTGTCCTGGTGAGGATCCGAACCCACACCGGGACGCCCCCGGAACGGGCAATTACGACCACGAATTCACCAACACTTCGCTCTCGCCAAAGATGCGTCGGGAATTATGTATACTGCCGGCGAAAAGAACACGATGTTACGCTTGACATTCGCCACGGTAATGCTTGCTTTAATCGCAGAGCGATAACTGCATCTCACAGGGGCCCAGGGCCCCAATCCTCGAGTAACCGATCCGCTTATCACTCCAGCTAACCAAATGTCCCCGGGCAACTAATAAATCCAGGACGGCAGGGTTACAGTTATGCGAAGTATGCTACGAGTTAGCTCGAAATTATAGTTCTTGCCGAGATCTTCATTCGGGATTGGCCACACTATCATAAATTACATCTCGCTGAAGATCTATCTACAATGGCATTACGAGCAATTGTAGTCTGGCAATGACTTCATTGTGGAACTGAGTGACTTGTTATATATTGTACGAATATTAAAGTTTTCGGGAAAAGGGAACCCTGAAGTTAATGAATATATTATTGGATATGACGCGGACCTTGATTAATATACTGATCATGCCTGTAAATAACTGGCCGTCATAAATTAGCCACGCAGAACGGGACATTGTTGGGTAACAAACGGTGGCGGCGCTGATTGCAAAGTAGGTGTCAGGCTTGTTTTACTGCCTCGATCGCGTATCATAATTAAGAAAATGGTATTGTAATCCGCTCGATATGATCTTAAGTCGGCGATGTCGATCCCCTAGAATGATTCTAGGCCTGTGAGATCTACCTGCGCTGCGCATAACTACCTGCCGGCAAGAAAACGTCCTTTTCGTTTTCCGGTCACGGAGCTCGCGATAAAAAAGATCCTGCTTTCCAGCAGTGCCATTTCCCGCGATAATAATAATCGAGCCACTGGTAGTAGAACGGTAAAGGGTACGCAATCACCAGGTAGACGTCCGTTTATGACCATTTCTGTTCCCCGACTTCTTGCTCCAACATTTCGCAACTCTGTGTCCCTAAAAAAAAGCAAGTGCCAGGTCAAAACTTATTAACCGTGACGCTAAAGGAAAAAATGCGACTTTGTTGATCAGCACCGATCGAAAGAAGAAACAAATTGGAAACAGTGGCTGCTACTTTATCTGCGTTGGTGATCTATGCACAACAGCAAGTGCTGATCACCTGAACTGCAGCAGCACTTGTTGACACACATATACACAGATCAACTGAAAGGATCGTGGCGGTTTTTTCGCTATCAAGGATCAGAAGGAATGGTACGAGCTTGCCAGACAGGCTGGCTACACGTGTCGCCCTGGGCGAAAGTGACGTCACGCCTAAACACACATGGGAGTCCTACGCCGGTTAATCTCGGCAACGACCACGCATGCTTCGGCGATCTTTGAACACAGTATATCCATTAGATCCTGCGATAGGACCACGGATTCATTTCAATATGGGGAAAAGACAAGTGCATTGGGTATCGACTTTAGGACAAAGGATTCAGGACCTTCTCCTTGAGAAAGCTTGAGACGGTGTGGAGGACACTCCTTCAAGATGGCCACGGTCCCTAACCTCGGCGATCCAAGAACCGACTGTTGTTTCCTGAGAAACTGCAGCGACGACTAACTAATTGTTTTCGAGTCTGGAAATAAGTCTAACAAGACAATGAGAGATCTTACGATCAGTGTGAGGCGCGCTCGAGTTACTGACAACCGATCTCTATAATGGCAACCACAGGTTGCTCGGTTAATCGACGGATGCCTGGAGAGACTTTCCGCTGGATAGGAGAGCAGAAAAATCCGGTGCACCTGACGGCGACAAGCACTAGATTCACGTATGTTCGTACGTACGTGTGGACCGTATGTACATATGGGAGTGGAAGCCGCGTTCCTGCGCGAGGCGAAGCCCGCAATGCTAATTTAATTGGCTCGCGCTTGCCGCTGGCCTGCTCCCGCATTGAGACATAGTAATAACTACTTAAGGAATAACTACTTACTCGCCGATACGTCCAAACCTCGACCACCTAGCTACCACGCATATTTGCATCGTACGTTGAAAATTTCGGTCCAACAAAAATGTAAATTGGACGTCTGGCCTGAGTTATCGCGCAACAGCAACAATTCCAATACCAAATCTTTAAAAGCGTTTTAAACATACCAATATCATTTATTTCATGCTTCATTTGCAAGTAGGCATTGATAAAGACTGCTATAAATATTGTAGGATCTATTTAGTGATTTTAGCTTTCGAAAGAGAATTTACATGGTAAGCGCTAATAAACTAGAGTTTGGTGTTGGCACCTGCGGCTAGCGCGTCTAGCTCATAAAATTAGAACTGATCTAACCGAGAGAGAAGCCCCGAGGGGGCCTGGTAGCGGCGATGCCTACGCGCGGGATCACGCTGCCCGGATCGTAACACGATTATCGGCTGTATTGAATGTCAGTGATTCACGCGCGGAATCCTCGACACGTCCCGGCAACTTGTCCGATGAATCAGCTGGATTCGCGGCGCCCACCAAATTTACACACCATGAACTAATAATATCAGAGCATCGACTCGTCTATTTGCAACCAGAACACGCGATCTCTTTAATGAATCCTCGTGGCACGAGTAACAGTGGCAACAGCTGGACCAGTTGGTAACGCTGTTGGTTCGGAATGCCAGCTATACTCGGGTTTGCTGGTTACGGGCGAAAAGTGTGGCGAAAAGTGAGGCAAGATCTTAAGAGAGAAGTATTGGGTATCTAGAAACTACATACCAGGTGGGATTCGATCGTGCCAATGAAATGGAGGGATCGCGCAAGAACGCCCGCGCGCGCGCCCGCTATGAATCAGCCGGCGGCCGGGCTGTAATTGCCGCAAGATCAGATTATAAGTCCGGAGAGCTTTTCTGCGCAGTCATTTATCTACGAAACCAAAGATCCGCCGCAATGCACGCGCGCTTGTTTACAAACGCGACTCGAACGCTTTGTATGACCGAGCGAGGAGTGTCTGTTGCCAGTGGAAATAAAAAGAGGTGTTGCCTCGAGTGGGGAAAAGCGATAGCAAGAAAGAGAGAGGGACACATTAATTATGACACTAATTGCCCGATCTGTCTGTTCACGCTCGACGCTGCTGACAGGCCATTGATAGAGGCAATCCATTCGGAATACTTGCCCGATGAATCGTCATTCACTTACGCGGCACTACGAGACCGTTCTCCAGACGTGACTTGTTATACATTTCGATAGACAAAGCGTAAACTTAGCTCAGACTTTCATGTCACTAAAGTAGATGTTCTTTCAAATTGAATTATCACAGAAATAAAATAGACCGAGTTGAACTTTCATTAATCGAATGGCAGTCTATTATTAGATCGAACATGAATTCGTTATCTCCGGGAGCAGCGGCAATGGCAGCACTGCCGCCACCCACTAGAGTTGAATCCGGATAACAAAGTAGCTACGTAATCCTGGCTGTATCAGCAGGGTATATCGTACACCTCGGGCAAAGTGTGTTACAATTAGAGTCGCATAACCGAGCAGCGTATGCAGGCTGGAAGGCCCATCGGATAAACATACACACATTCCCGTGCGAGCGAGCAAGCGAGCTAGCAGCCCAGCTCAGCTCAGCTCAGCTCAGCTCGGCTGGGACTCGGAGGCGCATTTTTCCCAGCCACTTGCAAAGAGTCGACTTTTGCCAGGCATGCATTAGTCGCGATAACGATCGTGCAGGTGGTATAGTTCAGAGACGTGACACGATTATGTCATCGGTCCGGATAAAACTCTGTCGCCCGCACTGCTCCGAGAAATGCTCCAGCCGCGTCAGGATTCATTCCTTCTCTCCGATTCCGGATCAGCAGATTGCCAGGACACCTGCGCGCGCGCGCCCCTCTTATCAGCTCGCTTTACCATCTTCTCAGCTTCCTACGTTCTTCTCTCATCACGTCTTATCCGAAAACGGGCTTTCGATGTCGCAAAGATCATTTCTGTCAGAGTGCCACAGTTATTTCTCAACATTTATTATTTCGATATCTGGCCAAGACAAATTACTGGAAATTCGTTGCGCGTCCCACTTTCACTCAACACCATTATATTTCTTATCAGTGACGAATTCTCACACCTCGTGTTTGTTCTGTGCGTGTCATTCATCAATGCGCGCACCACGGCCACGCCAGAATTATCTGACAAGCCGGGGGAATTACTGAAATTCAGCTGTGCCATTAGCCCATCGTTAGAGAAGCTATCGGCCACGAAACAATTACCGGGGGATTCACTTGTGACAGGTGGGTGCGTTCATTTGTTCGGGCTCTGTCGTTATTGTCTCAGGCAGACACTGCAATTAGTTTCGATTTCACGTCCAAGATTAGGAGAGCAACGGGGGAATCCCAAAGCGTCCATAGTGAGTGGCACCTTAGCAACTTTGTACGGCTTTGACGTGGCACGGAAGTACGCTCATCAAGATGAATCAAGGTGTATCTTTATGCTGATCAAGAGTTGTTAGATGGCGTTAGCGATTACAAGGATATTCGAATAGTCAGATGAACATCGATTCGCTCTGGGAGCCGGATGGACCCAGATACTGTTGCCAATTAGGCCGAACGAACCCTTACAAGTTCGATGGCTCACCCAAAAATGCTCTTATCGAATAGTGCTCCAATTTCCTTTGCCCCACGTTAGATATACTTTACATTTAATTAACCCATTAACGATCAATAATATCGCAAGCGCCACTCGCAATATAAACTATCTATAAATACTTGAAGTTGAAAAAGTTAATACGACTTGGTAGGTTGTTGTCGAGGTATTTCGGTGACTACGCCGATCAGGATCCCGTTGTCCGTAAATGATTTGCAAGTTCCTTGGCTCGATCATTCCACGGGTGGGCAAAAAACGTCAATCGGTCAATAAGAAAGTCATTGGCGCGTATAGACAAAGAGGAAGGGTACCGGAGGTTGGCCGTCATCGACATCGGAGTACGGTGCGCGAAGACAGAGCGTGGGCGATTCACAAAATGTCACCTGACGGATGCTGTCCCACTGGGACGGACGTGTAGCCGGCGCGTTTCCTCCTTGGTTACTTTGAAAACTTGTTAATGTATGTGCAGTCGGTCAGCCAACGGACCGATCTCCTTTTCCACTGACCCTTTTGGATTTCTCCTTGGCGAGCTCGAGAGCGATTAATGTTTTTACGCTGCAGTGAACTTGCGTCCTATTTCGAGATGATCGGACGCCTCAAGATCAAATGTTAAACGAGTCGACACAATTCAATAATAAATTCATTAACGGAAAGTGCGATATAGTAGATTACTGTACGATGAAATGCTAATTGAAATTACTCTGATAACTTATGAGCATACGTCAGTGATCGGCATGCTTGTTGCCCGAGGCGCGGAACGTGTTGAACACGTTGCAGCACACACCTCTGGCTCTGGCCTGGTAGAGGTAAAGGGGAGCGGTCGGTGGAGCTTGATCGAATGAGCAAATTGTGTATGCAGATGTGCCATTAATCGGGCAACAATAAGAAGGAGGGCTAGTGCTCGCGCGAGGTGAAAGAAGAGAAGCAGGGAGAAAGGTGTAGAGTCGAGTGAGTGAGGGAAGAAGTGGGGCCCCTAGTGTCTGGGCCCGCTGCCCACACTCGCCGATATGCTACCATAACCAGCATGACGTCACTCGGTGTCGTGAAACTGCATTCATCCATCCCACATTCCTGACGCGATGCCTCTCTGCTCCCCTTTACTCGAGTGATTATCAATCTAAAAATGCGGCCCGAATGTTCGACGATAAATCCTCCCTGAAGTCTTCTCCAGCCGAGAGCGATGAGCCGCGTGGCCCCGCGAATACCAATCAGCCGGCTCGTCTAGATGTTTCCTACAGATCTGCATACAGATCGGCCTGGACCGAAAATTGTAGCCGAGTGTACGCCGCTTAGACTGGTTAGGAGTTAGGATCCTCCCAGGCTGGCTATCGGACAGTGAAATTATCTTCCAACACTATCACGCAGCATCCAGGCGAAACTCTCGAACGGGCTCATCGTTATCACGTGCAGAATAGCGGCGAGTCCATTTTAATTGCAAGGCAGGGTCCATAAAATTAGCAGCAGCAGAAGAAACAGGAGCGATGGAGTGTAATTGGCCGGCAGTCTCCCTGACTCTGGAAGAGGAGATACACGCGCGTTCACTGTCCACGTGTGGACATGTGGACGTGTGTGGGAGCGTCTGAGGTCGAACCTCACAGAGTCGCATTCGATATATACTCCGGGACAATTATCCCAACAAGCAAAACAACGTCTCGTAACATCTGGAACTAGACTTGCTGCCCGGGTTTATTTGTCACTGGAGGGTCATTAAGTGAGCGGCGCAGCGGTAGGTAGTGATGTGAAGAGGGGAAGAGAGGAGAGAGGCGTGTACGCGCGTTCGGTGCGAGAGGAAACGAAGGAAAGGAGGATCGAGGGACGATCAGTCTGCGGACAGGCAGCGATCGCGGCCAAGAAACCAAGAGGAAGAGATGCTGCCAGGGCAAAAAGCAAGTGCGCTTCTCGGAAACTGCGTAAACACCTTCCACCTAAACGTAGATCTTAAGATGCCGGCCCGACAATGTAGCCATCCGACCGCGTCCACCAGTCTCCCTCACTCTCTCTCTCTTAGTCTTTCTTTCCGCCTGATCCCCAGGACTACCGGCATCACGAACAGCCACTGATCACGGAATCCTCGGGAATTGCGTGGATTACGATAATCGGGCACTTCGGTATCCTTTGAACCTCCACGCGGAACACTTGCACGCAGCTATTTTCCAGCTGCCGGAGGAAGCGACCGTTTTAAATTGATTTATACTCGAGTATAATGTATACTCGGCAAAAAAGAATCCATTAGAATTTTGCGAATTTTGCGAATTTCCTTAGATGACTCCTGCTTATATAAATATGGGAAAATGGGGAACATGGGTTTTGTAATATTACACGACGTAATACAGCGTCTAACTAGATATCGATAGATTGTCGGCGTGTCAATCAGCATTAAGGAAGCGGTATATCACTTGGCATATGCCGGCGATTAATTTCCTGTCACCGCTTCTCATAAAGATCATTTTGCCCGCAAGAACCACGCGGAGGAAACACGTACATGCGCTGATAAGCGCTGGACTACTTGAGTGCCGAGGAACCAGAGGAAAAGACGGAGAACCGGATACGAGAGCAGAATCGGATCAGAGCGAAATCAATTGGAAAAATTGGTTGAGTCCAAGTACTCCCAATCCGTCTGACTGTCGGAAAAGTGTCGGATCGACACGCGTCTCGAATACGCAGCTCTCTCATTTTAAAATATGTAAAGCCTGGTGCGCGTTCGTTTCCTCGTGGCAGTGAGAGAGCAGGTCGCGAAAGAAAGAAATCGAGTGGAGGAGAGAGAGAAAGAGAGAACGGCTGAGGGAGGAGGACGTAGGAGGGAAACAGGTCCAGGCGGTATATCCACGCGCACGTATGTACATAACGCGAAGTCCCGATGAAATATCGACTTATCTGATCGCCGGAAGGTTATTAACTTGTCATATACTTTTCACGCGTACTTCGACACTGGCAGACATGACGATTCCTGACGGCGAGAGAGCAGCCAACGGATGGATCGCGTTTGCCACTGCTCTGTAACCTGTTGCCCGTCTGTTCACCACGCTGATAAATTGTACACACGTATATGCTAATCCACTAGAAATCTGATACTGCTGACTGACGCGTCATTTTACGAATATTGTAAATATTAGAGGTCTACAACATTTATCGACGATGTCTAGTTTAGTTGAATTCTATTTACGACGAAGCGGCGGCTTCCTCTCTTGCTTTGCATTGAAAAGAGTGAAAGTGCCGTCACGTTCGGCTAGCGAGAGTGTCGTCAGATTGGAACGTTGTCCTTTGAAACGAGAGTGAAACAGAAAGAGAACCGTTCGAACGGACAAAGGAGGTCACAAGGTTGCCGAACGGATAGCATCCTTTCTCGATTCACCCCCGTCTCTTCTCTGTGTGCTTACCGAAGTACCTTTGCGACTCTGTCTGTGTGCGATGTGGAAATCGAGTCCTACTGATCGACCGATATTCAAATTCGCACGCTATCCCGGCCAACTGGAATGCAGGCCGCTCTGCTGACTCGAAGATGCATCCACTTGGAATCTTTATGGATCTGTCTTTAGGTGTGTGTGTGTGCATAGGGAATCGAAGGATAAAGAAATCAATCTGCCCTTATTATACTTAACAATTTCAATCGATTAATATAAAAAGTGATGCAGAATAAGTTTAAAGTGAGAAAGAAGTGACTTTAGTTTAATCCTTGCTGCGCACTGGCATTGCTTTCGAGGAAACGGATACAATAATTCGGACTTTACGTATTCCAAGGGTGCACCGGCTAGGATGCGTGTCGTCGAGTACGGCCGATTATTCCACCTACCCCGAAATTGGAGCGGCTGAGCGCCAATTTAAGATGCCCATAAATCATCCGGCTGATGAAAGGACGGTGCTCGAGAGGGGCCCTATGGGCCCAAGAGGATCGACTTGATCGCCGGACAATTCGTCGACGCTCGCTCTTCAAGCTCTGAATGCTCTCGAGCGGCGATTTTCGACGATTAAACGATGATTGACGTTACGTTCCTACCCGAGGGCCGAGCCATCCGAGTCCAAAGTGTTTTGGGCCACCGGCCAGTTGCTACCACTCAAATTGACTCTACTCCCAACGAGGAGTGCGTGACGAACCTTACCTTGTTGTTACGCTGACTAACAGTAAACACCATTTTTGGCAGTAACTCGTTTCTCTTAAGTGGAAACGACGAGCAATGAAGCTGGATTAGCATTACCGGACATTGTTGCCCTGCGAATGTACGGCCGTATCTTGGCATTTTCGAGGGACGTTCAATGCCTTCCCTGATTTCAGCTTGATCCCTCTTTACGCGACCACTATCTTTCTCCCCTCAGCGGAATCTAGAACGATCTCCTCCCGAGCGAGAACTTGATCCCTCAACGGTGCTCCTTTTGCCTCCGCACAATGCTGGACAGACTTGGGCGTTCTACCCTAATCTTAAAGAATAGAAGAACTCGAATTGCCCACAATATGAAAACAGTTAAACAAACAATAATTCCTAGTATCTCGAGCGAAATGTGGGAAAGTAAATGGCGGATGGAGGGCGGTAGATGACTCCTTGATTAAAGAGGTAGAATATCGCGGGTGGCGAGATTAACGAAACACTAAAAAGCCGCTGATTAGAAAGCGGCAGCCAATTCGGACGAGCTCTGAGCCAGTTCGAGTGCGAAAGAGAGCAGTCCTCGTTGGCGGTGGTAGGTTTGCGAGAGGAGTCTCCGAGGAAGAAGAAGAGGAGCGAAGGACTATCTTGGTCCTCGGACCAAGGACAACGGTGAGACGCGGCGTAGACGGCCACCCATACCGAACTAACCCGGCTTATGTTCCCACGTATGGCGCCCCGGGCGGCAGGAGCAGCAGCAACAGCAGCAGCAGCAGCAGCAGCAGCAGAGCAGCAGCCGGCTCTAGCAAAACTCCTGAGACCCAAATTAAAGAGACCCGCAGCTTGCTTACCTCCTACGAACTGTCCGCTCCACCGGTACGCTGCATAATTAAAGGAACGTCATGTAATTGGGAGGCCCACTGCTCCCTTTCCTTCCCCTTCCCCCGTTTCTTCCTCTCCCTCTTCCTCTCGTCGAGTAACTGGCAACCGTTTCGATTGCTCCAATTCGACCTCCGCCAAGTCGGCTCTCTACCACTTTGCCACCACTGAACACTACTATTTTTTACAATATTTATGGTCCGCACTTTTTCCCTCCTTGGTATTCACTATCCTAGTTGTGTAAGTTTACGCCGGTAGAAAAAGGAGGAGCGAGGAGGGAAGCCGAGAACATTCGACAAATCATAAAAAGTGAAATATATCCCAGGGAAGCCGAGGACTCATTTAAGGCGCGGGGACTAGAGCGACGGCGACGACGACGGGCGACGAGAGAATTGCCGTGCGCGCACACAACTGCGAAAGGGGTTGAGGTGGAAAGAATACGCAACGATAGGGCCGCCCGTTGCTTTGTCGAGGGAAGGCTCACCTACTAATATTTTATTGGCCGTAAAAATCGCGCTCTAAGCGGACATCGACCGCACCGTGAAACGAGAAAGAGCCGGGAATACCTTCGATCACAGAGAGGCCAGGCCGCGCTGAAGAAGACGACAGTCGGCATTCCTTTCTACCGATCGCCTCTCAAAGAAAGACCTCCAAAGAAGCACGAATCGCAATGAGTAATTATCCTGCACTACATAGCAGCTGGAATTCGAGAAACGATCCGCCTGCTCGCACGCTATCGTCCAACTATGCGATTGTTCTATGCGGTACCGTTGCTTTACCTCATTGTAAAATACTCACTCCTGACATTTATCCGGATTTCATAACTTGCAAGGAGTTTATAATTTAAGTTTGGTAATCGACCGATCCATTTTAGAGTCAAATCGCATTCAGGACGTTGGAATATCGAGAGCCAGTGGTTAAGCAGGAGCAGGAGCGCGCCGAAACCATCTATATGCACATGAATTATGCAGATCGACGGTAATACCTTAATCTTCCGCCGCTTTCCGATCGGACGAGACCCATTCATTTATTTCTTCGTTTACGTTCGCCTGCTTTGCCTACTACGTAAGTCATACTTTCCATCGTAATCTCGGCGAGACGAGACTTAACTTGACGACGTCATTTGCACGCGCGTTCGCGCGTTTCATTCGACTTTTTGCAAAAGGTTAGTTTGATATGTCGCCAGGCCGATTACGTCCTCACCACTTTTCATTTAATTGATATTCCATGGCAAATCGACGTCACTTAAGCTGACGAGCGTAGATTCCTGACTAAGGCTTTTCAACTTTTAATGCCTCTTTTTTGCCGAGTGTAATTTTTCTCTTAAAATTCAATGGAAGATGCTGACATTTAAATGCTCCGGGAGTAATACTTATTATTGGCAAGACGTAAAAAGTAACCGGGACAGAGAATCCTGATGTCGGTGTCATCGGAATCGCACGTGCAGCAAGAAAGAAGCACCGTTAGCAAAGGGAGACACGCCTCCGGAGAATTCGTAACGCGTGTGCGGCTCGAATAAACGCAATAAGTAGTTAACAATCGGTTTTCGTGGAAGCGGCAGCTTGGTAAATCGGTCTCGCGAGGAAGAGGATCGACCATAAAAGTTCTAGGTGGCCAACGCTCTTTCCCACGATTTATTTACGTGCTTGCAATGCAGCCAGGTGAGCACAGGGGTTGAGTCGTCCAACGACTGAAGCTACTTGGGTTTGCAACCCGAAATTTATGGTGTAGTCGATGCAGTAAAACAGATCCCAGCGGACAAGACATAGTATTTGGATTTCTAAATCGAAGCAAGTTAATCGAAAATAAATATCGATACATTTTAATGTTAAACTTTTATATAATTCGTGCACCATCTGAAACACTGAAATAGATCATTTGACAAACCACAGCACAATGGAACAAGTACCACTATTTTCCTTAGGTTTCTTTTCAATGTTTTCCTTTTCTCACTGGGATTATTGTAGGGATTTGAGTGCAATAATGATGCAAAGGGTTTTTATGGAAATTCAAGCGAGTCGAATCGGGATTCTCACCCGGTTTAGTGGCCACTTAGATGGGTGACGCATCCTGAGACAGAAAGGGGCCCGACCGCGGACCCTACGCCCGCACAAAACCAATGTAAAATATCGTTCCTGCCAGACCGCTAGCAGACATTTACACACATTCGCCGGGATTTATTGTATTATCGCAAAATCTAATTTATATGTCCTGTAGCACACAACATTGCCGTGTGGTCCACCACTCGGCGAGGCTCATACTGATTTCATGCTGACTTAATTTAACAATAGGAATTGCGAATAACCATGTTGCTTTAGTGTAACAAATATTGAAATCATCTTAGATGTGTACTATTCAAATATAAGAGCGTAAAGTTAATGTATTAAGTAATGTGCAGGAAAAATTAAAGCGAGGCTATTTTTTGGATAATTAATTAAATAGAATAAAGAGTGGTTGTTTCTTTGATACAAGAAATTTATTTGATTTCAACAAGTAAATTTGACGTCTGTAATCTCAATGATGTTAACGTAGAGATCTTCGCTACCGATGAGTCACTACAAAGTAGTTTCCTTCTCTGACACGGTGGAGACTCCTCCTTGGTGCCTTCGAACCCCAATTGCTTCTCTTCAGAATTTCTTTTATAATATTTAATAGATTTCTGAAATTTCCTACTGTAAGATGGAATAGTATTCGAAAAATCTATGTAATATGTGCTTTAAAGCGACTGGAATTATTTCCAAGACCGACTAGATTACTGCCACATCGATAAGGATGTTACAGAATCTTACATATTAAATAATCAATATTCAGGGAGGTGATCATTTTAAAAATTAATACTAGAGACTTCATTCCACGTTAAAATTTTACTACTTTCCTCCTACTATTTAAAAAAATGTATAAAATAGTTCCGAAAGTTTCAATTAATTAGTGACGATCGTTCGAATAAATCAGATGTCCTATCTCGAAGAGAAAGATCTCGCGGCGCGCCACTGGCAGCATGAGCGTCCAAAAGTTCATCCAAATTCCAGCACGGTTACTATAAATCTGGCCGATCGTTCCGGGCGCCTTGGGAAAGTATGCCTTATCTGGGCCCCGGTTATATTCGGGGCCGCGTGTGTGCCCCGAATGCAAAGCTCCGAAGAGCCCCCAGTTGTACACACGCCTCGCTTATCATGGTACGGCCATCTCGGCGTGCGCGCTCGCGCGCAGGGCGGTTCGCCTTTACGCGCAATTACTTGATGAGTCATTTCGGTAATTGGGGCATATTTTTCCCGGATTTATTGGTTGGCCTGCCGACGCCGGTCTGGGATTAGCATAAACCGGCGGATGACTTACGCCCACTGTCAAGCACCGGCGACGTTCTAACGAGCGTCGAGCTTGCCGTGCTTTGTTTATCCTGCGCGTTATCGCCCCCTATCCACTGGACCCTTTCCTCTTAACCTCTCTCGCAAGATCACACGGCGCTCGTCGCCTTTGACATTTGATCGGGCTTACAAGTGCCCTGCAAAAAATGGGTCACCACTTTCCACCAGCCTGACGGCTAAATGGACAAAGTCTGCGATCTTGACAGCTTCCCTCCGTAAGCGAGTTTCGTAATACCCCAAATTAAGTAACGGAATGTAAATCATCGAGGGGTGCTGTAACTGGACAAGTGTAATGATTCATTTGCCCTTAGATTCACTTTTGCGAGAGTAATCTGGAGATAAAGATTCATGTTGCCATAATCCCTTTGATCCATCTTGTGGTCGGAGTCAGAGGCGCATTAGGAGCGGAGCGATCTAGGTCCAGGCCGGGGCCGAGGTCTGCTATAAAGGTGGGTTTAGGGGGGTCGAAAGCGTACAACGTTGTTATCTTAACGCGGCAGCACTAAAAACGGGAGTAGGCGGCGTGAAAGAGTAAAGGGAGAGATAGCGAAAGCTATGGAGAGAGAGAGGACGCAGGAAAGAGGTGGTCCAGGCTTCCCTCTCGGGATTGAGTTGTCCCGAGGTGCCGGGTGAATCCTCCGGCGAGCTCCTCTTGGGCAGGTTAGGTATGTTAACAAGTTAGGCGATACTGAGATAAGAATCCCGCGCGATCCTTTGTGGAGTCCACGGTAACGCGACACCAGAAACAACCCAGACAGAAACCAAACCGCCGACCGGTCAGCTTCTCCCAGTTTTACCATCTTCCACTTTCGTCCCTCCGCTTGGGACCCTCTCTTATCTTGCGCCCTCTTCCTTTTCTCGCTCGCTGATGTATCTTCTGCTCCTGGCCGCTTCTTGTTCTTCTTCGTCCTCCTCTTCCTCCTTTTTGGACACTGCTGCCACGGATTCACGTGGGAGCTCAATGAACATCCTGCTGGTAGCTCCAAGTAGTCCTTTCTGTCTCTCATTCATACAAACGAGATCGAGCAAAGTAGCCGGCTGGATCGAGGATCCCTAGCTTTCCCACGTGGATTCTGCCACTTTTTTCGCCCTTTGCTGGAAGCCAACCGCCACTGCCATTATAACAACTATCTTAAGCGGAATTATACCTGCCCGATCCCAAGCCGTCTCCTCTTTCCTCTTTCCTCTTTCTCTTCGACTTCGGATTAAGATTGTTCGGCAAAATCTTTAATTACATCCTCCAAGAGTGGATCTTCTGGGAGGAGTGAGCCAGTCAGTTGAGTGCACCGATCTGGACAATGACACCGACTTCTCGGTGACACCACTTAGGACCTGAGGTCGTGCAACTGGACCTCCGGTGTATCGAGCCTCGGGTGTCAAGTGTTTGACAACACGTTATACGTGTATAAAGGTGTCCCTGTCACGCACTTATTTGAAGCACGAGTGGACGTGGCCGCGCGAGCGCGCGTTCTCGCACTCGCTCGCACTCGCTCGCACTCGCTCGCACGCATGTGTATGGGTAAAGCCGAGACGAGAGCACAGTGTGTGGCGGCTCGAACAAACGACTCCGCTCTTTCAGGTTGCTTGCCTCAACAAATCAGGTTGCCGCACGCCCTTAATTCTTCACGGTTCTCAACCACCATCAAACCGGCGATACGTTAATCTCACGCGTGCACGCGCGATTGTCTCACGCTCTCGATTGTGCCCGCACCTTTTGAGACCCCAATGCTTTTGAAAGCGTCGTCGTCGTCGTCGTCGTCGTCACCGAGAGAAAAACGATCCACGATAACCAGTGAAAGTAGTGTTGCACGAGCACCTGAACAAGATTTGCATACTAAGCTGATACCTCCCCCTTCTTCTGCAGAAGCAATCATCAGACATAAAGAGTCGTGTCCATCCCAAGTATTCAATACGAATCGAATTCGAAAACGCATCATATGGGAAAGAATGAAGCGCCAGGAGGAAACATTGATTCTCCTTGGCGCATTATAGCTGAGAAAGGATCGATTTGCCATGTGAATTCGTTGCACGCCCGCCAAGCGGAGGATTGAGGGTCCGCGGCATGATGTCAGCAAACGGGTGGAGAAGACACTCGGTTCTATGGACCACCGTCGGCCTGACGTGAACCGTATAAGCCGTGGATTTACGAGGTTCGTAGGAGGTGGGCCAGGTTACACACTGGTGTGTAGGGCGAGTGAACGGCGTTACCAATAGTGGGAAGTATCAGCGCCAGGGTGATTTCTCTATTAGCTTTGGACAGAACCCCCGTGGAGTGGGACCCTGGCTAAAGGGCCACCTTGGAGCTTTGTGGGTAGCCGCCTTCCATGGCTGACAACATCATGATTTTACCGGCTTTCCTCTCTCTCTCACTCCTTCCCGATCAGATATAAGAGGGCAGAGCTCAGGGTGTTGCGTTCAAAGTGGCCCGCTTTTAAGGTAGAACCGAAGCGGGGAGCAAAGCGCGAGAAAGCTGACGGCGACGGACTCGCTCGATTTTAGCTTTTGTCGCTTGGTAAATGCATTGGCTAGTTTTGGAGCCGCGAGAGAAGTCCTTTCCAGGCTGGGAAAACCGTGGCTGGCACCCTCGCGCGAGCCCGAGCGACACATAGCTTCACGTCCCACCCTTAACCTATCCCACCGTCCGGGCGAAGCTCCGGCATTTTTCAGTTTAAACCGGATCGAGATTACAGCGCTCGATATCGTTCACGGGAGCGCGATGGAACGCGGCCCCTCTCGCTCCTCCGGGGGGGTTAACTGCTTTTGACGCTAGCCGAAGTTATCACGCTTCACCCTTGCGCATACCGCTCCGTCATCGTGCCCAGCCTTTCTCAGGCACTCCTTTGCCCGGCCGAACTGAACGGCACTTGACACTGACGATCCTATTTGTAGGCTACCAAAAAGGACAGAAATGAATGACCTCTCTCCCCCGGAGAACTTGGGAGCTCAAAATCGACTTGGAATTCCTCTCGGCCCATATAATATGTCTATTGTCTCCGGGCGAGTGGTGGGACTCGATTGAAAATTGCATGTTAATCTGCATAAATTAGGCTGATAAAATAAGTCGATGCCTCGTATGAATGGCACGCGTGTTCCCATCGCCGGGTTGAGCATGTGAAGCGCGTCGGTGCTAATGACGGGTATAAAGTCCACGTGTACGTGTATCCGAAAGAAATCGAGGGCTAAATTATCAGGGTGTCCACTTAGGCAGCTCGTAAGGAGGAGAGTGAGAGAAAGGACGATAAAAAGAAGATTGCGGTAGGAAGGAGCCGCGAGGGGGCACCATGGAGGAAAGAGATCAATCGGATACCGGTGTGGCTGGGGCCCTACCTATGGAAGAATAGTTCTGTTTGTTTGCGTGCTCGTGTGCATCCGTGTCCGATCGTGTTTCACGAGGTTTCGGTATGTGTCCCCCGCGGGCCCGACAACTCAATAGCCACACAGAACACTCACGCGCACACATACACAGAGGGAAAGAGAGAAAGAGAGAGAGAGAGAGAGAGAGAGAGAGAGAGAGAGAGAGAGAGAGAGAGAGAGAGAGAGAGAGAGAGAGAGAGAGAGAGGAGAGCCGTAGAGAGAAGCACAGACACCGGCGGCGGGAATAAGGCACTGTCGGGACCCCGAAACCGTCGTGTTTGGTCCCGACGATGAGTCCCCGAGGCTACTCAGGTAGGTCCCGACGAAACGACGGAGATAGGCTTGAAAGGTCGTGCTCTCGCTCACTGAAACACGAAGTCTCTCTCTCTCTCGTTCGCAGTCTTTCTCTGTTTCTTTGGGACCTGCTAGGTAGGATCTCCTATCCGACACCCCCTAACTCCACCAGCTCGCTCGACATTCTCACGCTAATTGGCCGGCAGCGCCCTCCCTGTAATTTCATTAAGGGGGCCTCGTGCCCATCGTGAGTTTAAGGCCCCGCCAACGCGCCTTTCTCCTCCCGCTCACTTATCTCCTGCCCCTGACCAAATATTTGCCAGCTTTGATGGCTTTACAGAGAGTCCCAACAGACTGGTGAATCGGAGAATTGGAAGCCGCACTCTCTCCACCCCTCCGTCCGCCTCTCATTCTTCCTCCTTGTTAATTCTGCCAAATTAGCCCCTTCACCATTCCCGTTAACGCTTCCTTCCCCACCGCGTACTCCTCCCGCCCCGCCGCCACACTCCTATCAAATCTCATCTACATTAGCATCTTTTCTCTCTTTCTCTCTTTCGAAACCTTCGCTCCACCTGTTCTGGCGGCGCGAGACGATTTCACAGTGGGTAACGCGTGGCCCTGTGAAACTGGCATGAAATCAGTCGGATGTTTCGCCAGTTGGTTAAAGTCGGCGGATCATTAAGTTGGCACGGCCCTGACTGATCCAGCCCTCGAGGAGCGTGAAAAGAGGATCTCGTGCGCCATTTGCTTTCACGCGTTTTACGCCACTCCTTATCCAAGGTGGGTACTGTGCACCTTTGGAGGTACCCTTCGGGGCCCTTCTTTCAGCTCTGGGGTCGCCGTGTGGGGTCCACTGGCACGCCAATGAATGGCGCTGAAACGACAATGGGGCCCAGGAAGTGTACTCGAGTGATCGGCCGATCGGCCTCTCTCCCGGGTTCCCCGGGAATGCGTACAACTCCCGAACTTCTTTCCCTTATCCTCTTTTCTTCTCTTTTTCACTACACCTCCCTTTGGCGGCACTTAACTCCCTGCCTGGGCCTACAATGCTTTTGCTAGCTGACAATGCTCGCCCACAATCCGCCCTCGCCGACACCATGTGATTTTGATAGACTGACTTTTCCAGCGTTCCCTCTCACTCGTATACTCGACCAATCCGCCGTAAGAGAGGAACTAAGCGTTCCCTTTAATGCCTCTTTGAAACGAAGCAAAGTATAAGGAATCGACGTAGTGTGGTGTAGGTTATGGCGAGGTACGTCCTGCGGCCAGAACAGCCACCAACGTGGAGCACCGATGTCCGGCGACAGAGAATACTCCCTCGGCGAACAATGAGGCGAGCGTGCATACAATTAGCCGGTACGTTGCCATTAGCGTCAGCGCAGTCGCGCTATTGCATCGCCTCCTTTTACGTTTTACTGCCGCAGCCCTTTCGCCGCTCTTTTTCCCGGCACATGTGGCCCATACGTGCCTCGGCATACGATTTGCTTGCTAGCGGAATCCCAGGTGACCATGCTCTCTCGCGAGCCTTCTCTTCTCGCTGAGATTCCTCCGCGAGAATGTCTTCCCTCTTTTAGGCTGAGCGAACCACATGCACACGCTCAATGTTTTAGTCCTAGATCGAAGATAGCGGCTCCGCCGCTCATCCAACTGGTGTTCGGCAATTGGAAACGGCTGGACGCTTCATTACCCCTAACGAATGTTGATAGATTAGGTGGCGGCCGAGGATATTACTTCCGCTCAATCTTGCTTTGGGATGTTGGAGGATGCCGAACACGCCCGGGACGGGGGATGGTCGAGACGAGACGAGACGAACCGTGCCGTGCCGTGCCGGGCGCAGGTTCAAAGTGCGAGGAGGAGCCCGGCTCTCGTAGATATCCGAGGAGAAGTGTCTGGCAGCAGCCAGCCCGTGAAATCCCGATTTGCTCAGAGATTATGTTCGCAGATCAGCCAAGTCTAAGGAGCGTGAAACCGAGAGGGCGGAGCGTGACGCCATTTGATGCTGCTACTCAAGTAGCACTTCACTATTTTCACGCTATTACTCTGCCCTCCGGCTCGTATGATTGACTACTGAAAAACTTGCAATTACAAAGTTGTGTCTCACAATTCTCATTCACTCAAACGTCGACATACTAAGAAAAAAGTAGATCGGACAAATTTATCAATAATGTGTGTCAAAGTAAATGAATCTCGAATGTCTGGGTTGGGTCCTTGGGAACCCGAAGGCGGAAGGAAAGCCGCAACTCTTGGGCGGGGGAGCGATGATCGTAAGATAAGTATAAGACGGTGGGTGGAGCGTGGTGCGATCGATGAATAAGACAGAAAAAAAGGAAGAGGCAGCGGGCGAAAGAAAAGCCGGGCACAAAAGGAAGGTGCTTCAGTTTGCCGGTGAATCGAAGATAGATGATAGTCGTGGAGGGTGGCATAAGAGCGGAATGACCATGCCGGATGGACGGAGCGACGAGCCGGCCCCTAAATCATAGCCCAAACAAGCCTATTGTTGCGCATTTAGCGTGTGAAGGAATGTTGCCAAATCCGAAAGGGATTGTCGGCCTCTCTAGGTACAAGATAGAAGAGGCTTGAGTGAGAGGAGAGAGGAGCTCGAGAAAGAGAAGCCAACCCGAGGAAAAGGAGCCGGCAGATCAGGCAGAAGCCGGAGAAAGGACTGGGATCGGGCTAAAGTGGCGCCAGGTTGTCGTGCTCGACTGTGCCAACCTTTTTTTCCTGTCAACGTGGGATCCTCCAGTCCCTCCTCACCCCACACTCCAAAACTAAAGCGGAAAGTTCAATAAAAGTAGAAAATGTAGAACATCTAATTATCCTTTCAACTATGCTGGTATGCATCCCTGCTAACTGCACTGATGCAAAAAACATCAGGATTAGCAAGCATAGTGAACTAGACTACAATTTTAATGGATGTGACAAAATAAAGGAAGAACTGCACGGAGCTTTGGTAAAATGTATATCGAGTGCATTCATGCAGCAGCTCATCAGGATCGTCGTTGGCGGCTCACGGCAATATCGACACCTTTGGATCTTGGATGTGTCTCCGCTGAGCTGGCTGAACCAACAGGATGCCAGTTGGGGACCCTCTCACGCGACTAACGAGAAACGAGATTCCCTTGCCACCCAACCACTGCAATTGATGACGCGTTCGATATAGACGGCTTCTTCCACCGTACGAAATACAGAATCGATCCTACTGTCCACCTGGATTATTGGCACCCTTCCTTCTAGTCGGCGCAACTGGCAATTATCCTTGCTTCAATGACCACCGATCAACTCCCCCTCTGACTATTTCAATTAGCAATCTCCTGTTATGAGGCCAGCTAACCTTAAAGAGGATACTTACTGATCTTCTCATCTTCGAGTCCCATAAACACACATTCTCACTGGAAACAATAAATAATATAAAAAAGCGATGCTGTAACATGTGTTAGTTGATAGTAATATCGAGTTCCAGAAAATGGCAGAGATAATGGGCCCTTATCTGAAAAGCTTGTGAACCTTAAAGGAAAACCGTGTAAATAGATGGTGACTGCACGTATGACGGCGCGTTAGGCCACAATATATTATTACCAGAGCCGTGATATATTTGACAGGAGTGTCGGGAAAATTAAAGCAATCCTTCTGCGTGTATCGCCGGTGGTCCGATGAGCGGGGCCCGCGCGAGCCGAAAGCACCGGCCCCGCTCATGGTAATCGGAGATGCCTGGATACAAATATGCACGCATTAATGGAGGGCGGTTCTACGAGCTCTATAACAGGCACCTTCTCACAGAGATGCCGGGAGAACAAAAGTAGCCGGACAGGAGCGGGTCCCAAGAATAAAAGAATTATAGATTCCACGGGGAATCTTGAGTTTGATGAGTATTGGGTGTCCGATCGATGCGCCTCCCTTCGCACTTGTATCTTTGGGTAATCGTCTGTAACAGTGTGCCGTGCACACAGTAAGATGATCCAGTCCTTGGTCAATATTTGTGTTTCTTATTGACAAAAGGATAAGCAGAATATATTTGATTTAAGCAAATTGTCCTGAGCGTAGAAGGTCCTGTAATAGCGAGGGTTGATGTTCGATGTTCTTATTTTGAATGTTATTCATGGTCTGGTATGCCGGCAATGTTCGTAAAGGTGTATAGGCGTGCATGGCGCGGGTCTCAACCGAAAGAAATACGATTCCGCATTGCGGGCAGTGAGTTCTGGAAGCGGAGTTCTCCAAGTGGAAGGGGGAGTGAGGAACGGAGGAGCGTGGAGGCGACGGGACACACAGGACACAGAGAGAACACAGGACCAAGACCCCCCACGGGCAAACCTCGCACTTTCCCACGTGCGGGTGATCCCGTTTCATCCTGCCGACGCGACGCGAGGGAGATCTCTCCTCACCTCGACTCTGCATATTTTGCGTCCACCACCCCTTACACAGGAATACCCCGAACTAAACCACTCGCCGCTGGGAATACGTGCACCAACACTCTCCCGCCTGCTGGACACTCTTTTCTCAGTAAGGTTTCAATAATTTTTAGCCCGATCCTTGCCAGCCACCCAGCCACACATTCGACACTGCAAAGGACACCGACCGAGTTCGGGAAAACTTGATAAGACTTCTGGCATACTGGCCTTCCCGGAATCTAATTGATCCCCTATGGGAAGACTGTCACTTTCGACATATTTTAACAGGGGAACCAGGACAGGAATTAATAAATAGTAACTTCAATCCTTTGGCAATAAGACCCGGAATTTTAGGGCAGTTTTGAAGGGTGTGTCGAACTATTACATGTCGTTTATTTTAAGTCAGTCGAAAGCAGTTGATATTCAGGGAGCCGTGATGTGACGGCAGGAGAAATGTGGTGTATGATTCGAGTGCAGGTAAAAATCCCGTGGTTCGCAGCAAAGAACCTGGTGGAAGAGGCGAAACTGGGCAGAAGGCGGAGTAGGAGTGCGATCCGAAGTAACTTCCTTCTGCCGACAGGTTCTAATGCGGCGAGCTCTTTGGGATTCCTGATGCTCGTTTCGCGGATGTTAACAAGGCATCAGCATGAGCCTCGTGCCTGGCTGCGGTCGGCAACAAGTGGCACAGCCGGCAGACAGAAAGAGTGAGAGAGAACGAATCTCTAACCAGGGGCCGGAATGCGTGTACCGCAGCCGAAACGGGATAACATCGATTCGAAAATTCACTCAATTCAAGCTGCGTGTTCTTGCGGTTTGGCGAACTTCGAGTCTTTTTACCCGACTCCATTCTCATTGTACCATAGACTTTAGTCTTTCATTCGCTTTAATTTCTTACTGACGCAAACAACGGCTTTCTTAGGTATCTTTTAAAAACTGAAAAGATTTCTTTAATTCTCTTGGAGTCAGACAGGCATTCCGAAATGTTTATTGGCGTAACTCGAACAGGTCTCACGTTCGCTCATATGCATAATGCGTAGAATACAGGTGGGTTCAGGGGTCAATTGCCAAGGCAGCTCTTCGCAACTAGAATTTCTAGCGGTCGCCTCTCGCTCTCGAAAGAGCGGCCCCTAAATAATGGACCTACGGATTCCGTGTAGCGGTGAACACTTGGGAAGCTATGACGAGCATTTCCGCTGTCGAACATCGTCGGCGGAGCAGGAGATACCTGACCGCGCTCTGTCGGCTTGACTCAAGCGGATTTATTACCGGGACCTGTGGGATCATCCTTGTACCTCTTAATCCCGTTTAAACATCTCTCCTTCCATTCCGCAGTCTGGATTTTCAATTCCAAACACATATCAATACTCTCGACACTATAATTAACAATCCCGAAACAACGAATCACTTCCTGAGCGAAGGTAAACCGATGTTGATTACGACCGATAAATAGGGATCTTTGGTACGAGTTTGTCTCGAGTTTCTAACTTGAAAAGATCGCTTTTCGGCTTGAGCAAGGTACAAAGGGTAGGTTTGACTGCCAGGCCATGTATTCGTGTCACTAGACCGCCCCTCATTTTTCACGCGTTCCCAAAGGAAATTTCCCTCGTAGGAAAAGCAGCAGCGGCGGCGGCGGCGCCTCACGGTTCTTGGTGGCATTTTGGGAAGAAGCGGGAGCCAAAGACGAACTAAAGGGGCCAAGGTTGTCCGATTTAGAGTGGCTGTGCTGTCCGGTATCGGCCCAAGTGCACAGTTATACCTGTGATCTGTGCGAAAGAAGCACCCCCGGCGCGGCGGCGCGCGAGAGAGAGCAAGCTTGCTCTAAAGAACCCTTAACCTGCCGCTTTTATTATTCCGGCCTCATTGTCGGCCGCGTCTCCTTGCTGTTCTCTCTTCTGCGACAGCTTAATCTGCCACCAGGGATGGGATTTTACAGCCTCCCTCGCCACCGGGCGCCTGCCTTCCTCCGAGCGTGAAGCGCACTCCACCTGGCCAACCTCTTGCTCGCCCGGTGCGCCTCCGTAATCGATGCTTCATAGCTCGTCCCAATCCTCAGTTTTCCCCGTGAAGAATGGCAACCTGAGCGTGGCTAATTTACCCTGTGGCCCCCGCTGCCTCCGGGCGTTACCATCATTTACCACCGAGTACATTTGTACGGCTATTTGTCGCCTGCCGGGGGCCCGTTTAAGCCTGTCGGCTCGTTGTCGGTACCGTAACTCGAGGTACCAAGGACAATGCCCGCTCTAACTATTGCAACAGGTGATATTGGCAACTAGCCAACTGACTTCTAGATTCATACTCAGCCTGTTTATGTCACCCGAGAACTCAGGTAGCTCCGCCTTTTGCTTTAAGCCAGTCTTGAATTATACAAGTAAATATAATTTACGTAACTTCTTGAAGAGTGTATTTAGTAAGTAAAAAGAGGGGTTGGTTGAATGAGGAAGGTGCGTGGAGAGGAATGTCCTAATCAGGATCCTGTGTGGTAGTGCGGCCATTGGAAGAAGGGGAGGTAGGCGCATAGGTGCAGGAAGGGTGTCGCCGTTCGAAAAATGAGAATGCATTACCCCGACGCCTTCTCCCGCTCGCCCGGGCGTCCCGAGAGAGATCGACGTTGGTGGCTCTACGGATAGGAGCGCGCGGCGTCTGGATCTCGACGCTATTACCAAACGAAACGTAGGAAAGAGGGTGAACCGGGCGAGAGAACGAGGGAGGAGGGAAGGAAGACGTGGCGGTGGAGAAGGAGGCGGAGGAGCGGCCTCTCTCTCGCTCTCTCTTTCTCTCTCCTCGGCAGCAGCAGGCATTCCAAAACAAAGAGCCGCGATGCTGCTTCACCAGTGGACAATATGTAAATCAGTGGCTGGCCATGGTCACGATGTCGCGACCTCGTCCTCTCCCGCTTCGTCCGACGCCCGGCTTATTCTTCGCTCCTGCTTCCGAGGCCTTCGCCACCGAGCCGTCCGCTTCCCATAAGGGCCACCACTCCTATCTCTAACGATCCGTAATGGCTTCCTCGGACACGAAAGCCCACTGCCTCCTCCCTCGCAGTCGCAACCCTATTTATGAATGAAAGAAATCGAATTCCTAAACGATCTAGCTTCCATTTGCAACAACTTCGTGCGCAAAGTTTTGGACCATTTCTAGGTTGTTATTAAGAAATTGGTAAGTTGGAAGGAAATATTTTTTTAGAATAAGTGTTGAGCAGAGGTCTGAGAGCCGATGCAATCTTCGAAAGACAGCAATAAGGCTTTCGGGCAAATGTTGAGAGGACTTGGTAGGATGACGCAGATTGGTGGTGCGAGGCGGGTCAGTACACCGGTTCCCATGCATTTCGCGATGCAGCATCCTCTCTCGGGTGAGCTGCTATCTGCAGCAATTAGCCGTTAAAAGTGTTCGTGTGTTCGCCGGGTTATCGGGCGTCCCACCCACGCGCCCAAATCATCCCGCTCGATTCCCTTATCTCGCGACAAAATGCATCCCGTTTGGCTGCGCGCGCGCGAGCGAACCTCGAACAGCTGGCCGAAATCGAAGTCCACTCTTTCAAGGCGAATGGGAAGGAGGAGGTGCTGGCGAGCAAGGCAGAACGCATTGCGAAAGAGGGACAAATCTCCATAATACCTTTTTTTAGTTTATTAATGCCAGGTCAGCGCTGGTACCTGGCCCGACGGACGCGTCTCTTCCATCCGCGTTCTTTTTTCCACCGACTTGCTCGTCGCCACCGCCGCCGCCACCGTCGGTTCACGCTTCTTGGAAGCGGTCTCACGGTTCCCACGAACGGCACCTCTTTTCCCTGAAGACTCGAGTGAGCGAAACCACATCGTGCCGAGACCTAAGCGTCTCGACCTCTATAATTTCGGCTATGTGTCGTCGAAACGAAGAAAAAGATTGGATTTATGCCTGGCCCGATGCAGCCATATCCACGGATTTTCATAATTTATTCATGGATAACCAAGTCCCATTCTCTCAAGAATCAACCTCTTTAATAAACACATACTCGGAAAATCTGAATGCAGAACCAAGTACTGGTTGAGGGCCCGCTCGATCTTTGGTACAGAAAGTTTGAAGTCGAAATACTTTCGGAATTGAGTAATCCAACAGGAAAAGTATGAGGGAGGGCGCGAACAGTTGCCGTAACATTTATGGGACCTCACAAGTATCGAGGGGGCTCCGGGCCGATAAGGAGCCGCGGCGAGAAAAAAGGCTGCTGGCTCGTTCTCTCGTTCAGCATGTACTGGGCGTGTGTTTCCTCGGGTAATAAGGCGGAATTAGTCACGAAATAAATCTAGGCCCGGTTTAGAGGGGCCGAGAGCGGACGGACGGTATGGGACGTAGGAGGACGAGGGACGGAACCTATTAGCAGGCGGGACCGCCCAACAATCAGGTGCAGTTAAACAGCGGCGTGTGTGTATACGTGTCATGTGATCGTTTTCCTGACGACTGACCGCTCCACTGATTCGTACCTTCGGCCGATCTTAAACGAGGAAGAAATTGCAGTGCTCTTCTCAGCTTAACGGGAAAAGCCGACTATTCTTACATCCCCGCCTTCCCCTATACATACCGAGCACTGTTACATCAACTCAATCGTGGACCCAATTAAATCTGTCCTAATTACGGAACGGACACGAATACACATGCTTCCTCGATTCCCTTCCGAGTTTACAATCCCCTCACGGACTCTACTCAGATCTGGGTCGAGATAAATTTGGAAATCCTTTAATAAAATAGAATTCAATGCAAACGGGAAGACCTTACTCCAGTTAGAAATGTAGAACCTTCGCTTTAACCTCAGATATTCCTACGTGACATATTAAACCTGGATTAAAGTGAACCAGGCACACTTTTCTTAGATTTATAAAGATTGGTGCGAAAAAAGGCTGTGTACATCGTTGGCAAGGGAAACAGTAAGAGGAATAAAGCGGATCGAGGGTTCCTTTCAGGTGGCGCGCGCGGCTTCGTGTTTCGAGTGGTCGCACTCAACTTTGGGCCGTGTTGGTGCCGGCGGCGGGGCTTTTGTTTCTCAAAGGTTATTGAAAGTTGTCTCGAGGCTCCCTAGGAATGTAGCGGGAGGATGCCTTCGGGTATTCAAGGCCGCTGGGTAGAAGGACAGGAGCGGAGTTCGGAGCGGTGCACGGGGGCCGCGAGCGGGTGATTCAGAAGATGGTGGAGGAGGAGGAAGCGAGGGTCCAAAGGGAGGAGGAGGAGGAGGAGGAAGCGAGTTGATGCTGGAGGAGAGGAGTGCGAACGTGAGGAGAGATAGATGCCGTTGAAGGAGAGAATGGCGAAGGTGAAGGTGTGCTGGAGGAACTCCCCCTGGAAAGAAGGGGCCATGCGGGCGCACTGTCCTAATTACAACGAGGCCTCCTATTTTTTTCGGGCTAAAAGGAGCCGAAGTATTTGCCCGCGGCGGCAGCGGCGGCGGCGACGGGCAAACCTAGACGATTTCGACCACCTCTCGCTCTGCCCTCCCTTCCTCCCTCTTGCACTCCACCGCTGCTTTGCTCTGCTCTGGCTGCTGCGTCTCTCTCGGCGTGGTGTCAGGATTCAGTGCGAGTTCCGACGTGCAAAAGGGATATTGCCATCGCCGCCGTCATCCTCGTGACGGAGGGATCGTAACGCCAGGCGGGAGGAAGAGAGAAGTGGAGGCCGGGAGCGGTTCCTCCGCGCGAACCTCGCAGTTTTCCCAGCCATTCATGGTATAGCGAGCGATGTTTTTTTTCTCCCCTTGGACTCTCTTCTCACGACTCATTCATACCTCGCCGCATGAGATCCGATCGTCGATCCCTACCTGCACCCCCGCCACGGAGATACCGGAGCGTCATCCTTTTCGGGGTACAGGTACCCCGGACGTCTCGCTACGATCCGTCGAGATGATGCCCTTTTCGGATTCCTGCGGTCCTGCCTCTGATCCCACCTTGTTAACCGGCTTCTAATACACGATTGCCGATATAATCGATCCGTGGATTGCATTTCTATGCCACCCTTTGTGTGAAGTCCGACGTCGAGATTATGTCCGCATTAGTAAACAAACCGTGTGCGACCCAATAAGAGCACTCCCATCCTATGAAGAAGAATTGGGAGCGAGTGGCGCGGTGATTTGGATGTCGAAGGTATCGGATGAAGAGTTTGAAGAAAAAGAGAGGTTCGGTAGGTGGAGCGGATTAATGAGCAATTAGAGAGGCAGGCATGCGAAGGAATTGGAGAGCAGCGAGGCGTGGAGAGTGCCGTAGGGCGAAGGGGAATGCCGCGCGTGGGCAGGAGGGCTAACGATCTTAATGGCCAGGCAAAACATTGACACCTTGGCGGCGCTGGCAGCCGACCAGCTGGAGGAGAGATGATGGTACAGGGATCGTCAAACAGACAGACGACGGCCAAGCACGAGTGGAGTGTTTCATCGTTATGAGAAAGTAAGTTGGGAGAGCGATGACAATGAGCTAACAGGCCGCGCAAACACGGCGGCTTCGGGACAGAGCCGTGCTCGGCACAATGATCATGTACTTACGCGTTTCCTCTCAAACATCCAACCAGCCAGCCGGCCAGCTGGAGATATGCTCGCGGACTCTCATGGGAAACAACCAGTCCTTCCTTCCTAGCTCGGTGCTGGTCGAGCCGACGACGTGACGATTGCCCCGGGATGCCAATCAGCACGTGCCAACACCGAGAAGCAACGACCCGCGAGACAGAACCTCCTCGAGGAGTCGATTTCAACACCACTTTCAAGCAAACTTATCCCAACTACAAATTGATGACTGAAACCCTGACAGTTTTATTCGACTCTCACCGCTAAAGCAATATCTTTTCTACCAGGATTTCTTTATTATTATTTTTGTTAAAAATCACTGCTATTGAGGAGGTAGGATTCAAGGTAGTAAAGTAACAAGAGTACGTCTGATGTTGAACGTTCTTTGGTTTAATATGATACAACAGAGCGGGCGTTCTGGAGGGGAGGGGCCCGCATACATATTACATACCCACATGTATAATTAATATATCTGCAGCTCCTATATCGTCGGACTTCTGTCTTTATGTACAATATATACCAAGCGGCGCTAGAACGGATTCTCACATCGAATTTGCGGGGTGGTGAAAACCAGCGACTGATTCGCTGTGCGCGCAACATACTCGGCCCAATCACTGGATTAAGTAAGACCTGGGAACTCTGCCTGTCACACACGAATATCGTAACTTTGAACGATACCAGTCAAGCGCCGTGATCGCGGACACAAGTGACACGCATCTCTCTCAGGAAGGTACGTACAGTTGGGAGTGCTCTTGGCATCTCTACGCAAGTCGCTAAGACGGAAAAGGGGGCACAGAGAGATCGGCGGAAAGTGCGTGCGCGAGCAATTTACTCGCCGATGCCGATCCTGATCTTTGCTAGGTGCGGAGGGGCCAATGCGTATGGGACAACCGAAAAGAAGGAAAAAGATCGTATAAAAAGACTCGAGTTCGGACTTGGCCGCGCTGCTGCTGCTGCTGCTGACAGATAAAACCTTCCGTGTTTACAACTAAAAGGGGCGCACTCGACAGCCAAGACCAGTTTTCTTACTAATAAAGTATCGGCGAAGTACTTTTTGGCTGGGAGCGCGTGTCCGAAGTACGGGGCGTTTAAAAGTATGTAACTGTTCTCTAAAAAGTGCTGAGTAAAATGACCTAAAAGGGAGCTAAGTGTCTACGAAAACTATAAAGGAGCGTTTAAATAAAAATGATTAAAATGTCGAACGTGAGTATATGAGATCTAGCGATGAGATCGACTTGATCGCAACGAGTATCAGCCTCCCACTCTCCCCCAATCGCTCTCCCTCTCTCGCACTCTTTCCCGGGCAAAGAAGCTGGCTGCTTTGAACGATTACTCCGTGCAAAAGGGGACGTTCAACGATGCATATATCACAGACACGATGATATGGGCATGAAAAAGGGTGCAGCTAGATTTCCTAAGTTTGTCACGAAGTAAGTATGACGGTGCACCAGATTATGCTAGGTATATAGTCGATTAAGCATCTGCCAGATGTCCTAAGTACAACAGGCTCAGGTACACGAGCACCCCCCCCCCCCCCCCCCCCCCCACAAAGTTCGAAACATCATCAGCGAATAAAAGCGAGGAGATATAACTTGAGATAAAAGATTTTCACAAAGACCACGAGAAGATCGAGTAAAAGTGCCGTATAAACAATACTAAGACAATAGTTTCGAGCGAGGGAGGGGTCCGAGTACCCCTGTAAGTGGTACGAACTACCTCCGCTAGGACTAACGAATCGGGAAGGCGTATCTGATTTTGAAAGAGAACAGTGAGAGAACTGGAAACGCGGTAAAACAGTTCAAAGATCAAACGACTTAGGAAACTAGGCTCTCTTGTTTGACAGGAGGTTTCATACCGTGCGAAGGTACGTGTCAAGTAAAAGTGGGGAGTTTCTGCGGGGCGGGTGGGGGGGGGGGGGGGGTGCTTGCTAGCTAAGGTGGGGGGATGTTTCTTACAGTGTCGGCCAACAGCAGCGCGGCAAGCAACACACACACACACACGTGGGTCCGTGGGCCTTCGTTTCTTTCGCTAGAATAATATTAAAACGGTGATAATAATATTAATAATAATAATAATAATAATAATGATAATAATAATATAATATATCCTCTTCTCTTGCCTTCTCTCCCACAATCCTTCTCTCTTTCTTCCTATCTCTCTCCCTCTCTCTTTCTATCTTAGAATCCTAGGCACTTTTAAGCTCAACCAGACGCTTTTAAATACAGGCGCAACCGGACCAGTGTAAAGTCTTTACAAAAATAAAATAAATAATCTGAATAAATACGCATATAATAATAATATTACAGTTAGTCAATAAATTATCGTGTAGGATTAAAAAAGAACCGTGGCGCGAGGGGCAGGGGCCGGCGGCGACGGCAGCTGCTCGCCTTGTGGTTTTTCTAAAGGTATTCTCTTCTATCTTCTCTCGGCTCTCTCGACGTTTTTACGACGTCGTCGTGAAAGATTAGTTTACTCGCGTGCTACTCACGCGACATTTAACTTACGGAGACATCGAATTTTAAGTTGCATTCTTTCGCGTCAGCGCGAATAGTCTAGATTAAAGCGCGAATACTGCGTTTTCACGTGTACTTAGGATATAAGGACCGCTGCGGTGCACAAGCTCGGTTATACGGACTCACTGAGGATGCCCTTTCCCTACTCTCTCTCTCCGGAGACCGAAGGCAGACACCTCCTTTTATCCTGGTTTCGAACCGTTTCCTTTCATTTTCTCGTGTAGCCTCTTAAAGGGGCCGACTGCGGACAAGATCTTAGGTCTAAAAAAAACGAAGTAACTAGCACGATAAAACTCTAAAATTGGCTTGCGCCTCGATTAAAATGGATCGAAGGATCAGGGTTCCCGCGGTCCCGTCGGTTGGGAGTGGAACGCTCATCCGAAATCCACGTTTAAAAGGTTATAAAAGGATCGATCTGCGCGCTAAGCGTAGGCGACAATAATTTAAGAAGTATCAGCAGTCCTGGCCAGAGGCTGACTGAAACCAGAAGAAAGGAGAGACTGCTTGAGTCTCGTTGTCAGATTGATTGGAGGTGGCTATGATTAGGATAAGGGCTGCCA
Organism: Ectemnius cavifrons; assembly: GCA_964023945.1. NCBI lineage: Eukaryota > Metazoa > Arthropoda > Insecta > Hymenoptera > Crabronidae > Ectemnius > Ectemnius cavifrons. The sequence goes on from OZ030375.1 coordinate 1,024,909, forward strand.
GTGGTCCTTGGTACGTCTCCACACACCGCAAGCGTGGAGTGCGAGTTTGCACAGTCGCGAACTACGGCGGCGAAAGCCAATAGGGCTGTTGGTCGAACGACTCTCTTCATTCTCTCTCTCTCTTTCTCGCTCTCTTTCTCTCTCTTTCACGTCCACTCGATTTCTTTCTCTCGTAATCCTGTGATCCCATCGAAGTTCCATCGGAGACTAACGACACTGCAGTTGTACCGGAGCCCTCGAAGCCCGGTATCCCAGCCAGTTTAAGTGTGCGACATGGATGGTCCGTTGATAGTTAGGTCAACGGTCCAACTGAGCGTCGTGTGGCAGGTTGAGGTCGCATCCTGTTGGAACTGGGATCGCTGCATCCTGGAGGAGGCCTAGCAGAGCTTCTCCAAGTGCACCAGCATTCACACAGATTCTCTCTCTCTCTCTTTCTCTTTCTTTCTCTTTCTCACTATCTCGTTCTATCCCGTTTCCAGTATCCGACTGAATCACCTACTTTCCTGGCTGAGCTCAGGAGAGTAAGCTTTTCAGGCGGGGTTGCTCCGGTTTCCTGAGATGGGCGAGTCGTCGCCTGGTAGCCCGTCTTCGGCTTCCGCCTTGCCACCCTCAGGACTCCAAGCCGCGTCGAAGGTGCTCGAATACCTGCACCAAGTATTCCAGGCCGTTCATGTAGTCCCGAAAGATCATCCAGTCCCGTAAGTTCCGGAACGTCTCCGACGACGACACCGCGCGGTATTCCGACGACATCACCGCCCGGGTCACATCTGGCCGCGGCGTCACGCCGCGCTCCACTAGCGCTACCTGCAGCTCGCACAGGACCTGCAATTCAAACCATTCGATACGTCAGATCCGGTCAACTATTGCTAACTATCATTACGATCCCCCATAACACTAAACCGAAAGATTGCTCTTTGACGAATCAAGCGTTGAAAGCAATAATCCAGGCAAACCACCTGCAAAAAGCACTCATTTTTTCCTCTCCAAGCTACACTTTTTGTTCATCAAGCCACAATGTAAGCGTCATAAAACTAGTGACAGGAAATAACTTGAGTTAATTATCATCTATTACTGGCTATTATTGTGAAAGTCGAACCACAGGATCTTTTTTACTGGCAAATCTAAGAAGTGGCGGAAGGACAAAATGACAGAAGTGCGCTTACCGTTCGAAGATTGTATTCCGTTTCCTGAAACTGCTTGCGAAACTCGAGGCTTTGGTCGTCTTGGTCCCAAACTATTTGCTCCAGACCCACTGCGTACTTCTGCATGTACTCATAGGCGTCAAGTAGGGCTGTATCGAGCTGCAAGCAAAAGAAAACCACAATTTCAGAAATCTTGCCATAGTCACCAACAATTCGCATTTATTTAGCGAGATTTATCGAGAAACTAGGATATTTTAATGAGATAACTAACCTCCAACCTGTCGAGGTACTGCTGGTCGAGCTGTTCCCCTAATTGTTTCGGTATCTCGTTGGGTCCAGGAAGCCACTCGTAATGATTGTGCTTCCACATCGAGTGCAAGTCAGCAAAATCAAGGTTGTGGGTCCTTCTAGCCTGCAAAACAAAGAGAGAGACGTGGGCGCGATTAGAGGGCTTGCTTGCCAAAAAAGGGGCCGGCTTCTACAAGGGGAAGATCATCGTCATTCCTATGCCGCTCTCCCAACCCGATTTACAAAACCCAGTGAAATTTGAGAACAATTGCTTCGCGTGGGTGTCGCCTCCTGCTTATGTTTCTTCGCTAGATTCGTAAACCTTTCCCTGGGAACCGCACCGGATCCTCAACTTCTGCCTCCAAATGCTCAACCACTCTAGTTCATTTAATCATCTAGTCATTTTAGTCATTTTAGTGATAGATTAAGCGGCTAACGGCTCCAGTTTCGCGATTCTACTGGCTGGAACCCTCGTTCCTGGTACGAGCAAAGTGATTGCCGGGAAATATTCGGATGAGTAAGTTCCCCCAGTCCCACTCATTAGCGTATACTGTTTGAATATCCTTCCGGAAACTAAGTTGACTTTTCGGGAATACCAAACTCGGCTGAGCAACGGGCCATGTTCGCGATCATTTAATCAGAAAGTACTGAGAAATGGTGGCGCCAGCGCATCAACGTTAATTGTGAATTGTGGCATTGGGCTATCAATGATCGGGATGAGCCAAGTCATTATGAATCACTCCACGTGCAGTTTGCTCTATATATACCTACGCATATAGTGGAGCACTGTGACGGTAGCACGTCCACTTTATGTAACTGCTTTCGCACAGTTGTCAGCACGGATTCAAGCAAAATCTAAGCACCGAGCAGCTTGCTTTCCAAGCAAAATCTTTAATCGCACGGTCGATTCATAAGTGTGGAAGGAAATCCACTTGACCCCGAATGTCTTCGACCCGAGATCCCGGACCAGCTGGACCGTGCACCGATAACGCACTGTTCGCGCGTTATCTCCTCGAGGAATGGAAATAATCATCATACGATACTACTCTCACGATCCCCCGAGCCCTGATAATACATTGAACAACCAAACAACATTCCTGAGAAGCATGCTGCCAAGAATTATGTCCTCGATCCATTGAGTCATGCTGACTCCTGCCACCCTATAGTTCTAGTCTGTGAATCTAGGCGACTGCCGGATTGTGCAAGTTTTATTTTTGCGAAATAGGGTCTCGTATTACTCGAAGGACAACTTCTATCCAAAAATAGCAGGCGAACGGGAGGTTGAATCCTCGGAGCGTCGCTTTCTTAACCTCGCGTACCTGAGATTACCCGTTCTCTGATCAGTAATCGATCCTTCTCCACGCCCCGATCGTTACGAAACCCTCGAGAAGGACTTGGATACCCTTCAAAACAGTCACTTTGTATCGGAAATGTTAAACAGGGTGAATGGTTCGGTCCTGGCAGTCTCCCTGATCTTAGACTATAATTACCAATAGCGCTAATAGCATCGGCTACTCCGACTTTCCAGGGTTTTAAAACTCCTTGCCGATGAGTTCGATGAGCAATTAAACGTTTTTACGACTACTTTGTCGAGAGCTAGCTAATAAAGTCATTAGTGGTCTGCTCCGTTGAATGTGAAGCAGGCTGTTTAACAGGTTTCCACCATCGCCTGGTACATCCTAAATCCCATCCAGCAGGTATATCATCATTACGGTTTGTTCGAGATTTGCGGTAATCATTGAAGAAAGAAATCTTCTCCAAGTGATAGTAATAATTGTAACTAATGCCAATCAGCGTACTTTGTGAGAATATTCCGGGGGTGATTCGAGGGTAATGACAGGTGGATTGTTCAGGACAAACAGAACGGAGCGAAATGAGAATTGGCAGGGTAAAAAGAGAGTGAAGATAGTAGAGAGATCGCGAGGAATTGTCGGTAACAACCAGTGGGCAGCGGACAGATCTGTTGCTCGGCTCTTTTGTGCCTCGTAAAAGTGCCGTGGGTCGAAGGGGCCCGGGATAATCGTAAAAGCGAGCTGAAACTGACAGGAAGTAGGGTGTAGTGACGGTTCCACTGCGGTATCGGCGAGAAGCCATCGAAATCAGTTAACCTTTCTTTCTATCTTTCTCCGAGCACCTTCCTTCTGCCGCCCTCTTTCCTTCACTACCACTGCTCGAGCCGCTCATTAGTAGTTATAAAATTTCGAATATCGAACCGAGAACCAAACGACGTCTCTCTAATTTCACCAAGACTGGCTGTTTTACGCGTATGGAAATGAAATGTTGTCGATCTATATCCTTTTTATTGAGAACCTATCTCTTTATTGCAGGACGGTTCTGGTTTATATGTCGTTTTAGGAGTTCGCTGGTACTTTCTTCGTTAAAGGGGAAAGTTTATAGTGAAAAAGAAAGGTCTGAGGAATGAAGCGGCGGGAGATGGGTGTCTTAGTGGGCAGAGTATGTATCGAGGCGAGTATGTACATGCACTGGCGGCTTGTATATCCGGTCTGGGCCTTAGTATGCAGGCGGAGTGTCCCTCACGCCGTGGAGAGGGGCAGCTTCCGATTCTGATTTATTGGAATCCTCCGCTTCCGATATTTTATCCGATTCCTTCACGTACCGCCGACGACGTACACTTTCCTCCCTCCTAAGCATTGGTTAACCCGAGAACTTTGTCTTTAACATCATCAGTTGACCCGTTTCACTAATTTCACGCAAGAGTGGGAAGCTGGACTGAACGGGAAGGAGGTTTGTGTCTCCAAGTACGAGTACCAGTCGCTCGCTATGGGAGACCATATCCTCGTGGAAGCCCGTCGGTTCCTGGTATTCCGCACGGCTAATCTACTCGCTTCTCTCGGAGCAACCGCGTGGCTGCTCTCAAACGATAACGAGAGCTCGAGATGATGACGTCAGGGGACCACCAGACAGTGCGTCGCCTCAGCCCGGTATCAGTCGAAGCCTCCAACAACCTCTATCAAGAAGGCGAACTCATTACAGCATTGCTCTCCGCATTTAGACAGCAGTGCAACCTTATCGAAATTATCTACCATCCGTCAGACAATGCAAAATGGAAGAAGCTAAGATTGGAAGGAGTGTCGCTCGGTGGGTTGCGCGCAAGGACGCTGGATCATCGGATTCGCCTATGTAGTTTCTCGAGGGGGATCCGAAAACGGAGCTGGATATGGAAACCGCAGGATCGGAGCTAGGATTACACCCACGAAACTCAACTCTCGCTTTTTTCGGACAGATTAGCACTGCGGGCGAGACCATGGTGTCATGGATCGTGCACGCGTGTCGTCCTGATTCCGGGTTTAGCAACAAGTGCACACGCGTCCTTTCGCGCCCCCCGAATTCCTGGAGACACGTGACTCATTTGCCCTGACCGCAATATGCGCTTCCTCCTCTCGAGAGGAACCCTCCTCGAGGTCACCCTTCGAAATCCGATACTTCTTCCTTATGGTCCCCCTCAGACTATTGTGCCAGTCACTTTTCATACCACATCCAATCCAACCGGACGTTCAAATCTTTAGCTAATTATTTTCTGATATTTATAAAGTCTTAAGAATTGAGTCTCGTAACTGGCACACAAGTCTTCTGAGGTCACCATTGCCCCTTATTATTCTTGAGACACTCGATACCCACTGTTTTCTAAGTCAGCGTGTACTCCAATATCGTTCTCTATACTCGTCCATGCTCAGTGCGAAATTAAGCTTTGTCCGCATGATCATTTTTATTTTAATTTATATTATCGTATGATTGGATGGTACACCAACTTTCCGCGCGAGAAGCGGAAAGGCGCAGTTAATGCTCACTGATGGAAATGTATTTACATGTCGATCTGTCATTAAAAGAATTTGTGTCCTCAATGGGTTTCGAGAGTAATTACGCTCGAAATGTGCCAGCAGGCGAGCCACAATTACTGGTAATAAAAATTATGCGTAATATCCGAAATAAGAGAAACTTTAAAATAGTCCTCGAGACACGGCTTTCCAATCGTTCGGGCACAAAGGAAGCGTGGGAAATATCGAATGCGGATATGCAGAACTCCGGAGAAAGGAATTGCACAAGAATCGAAAATATTGATTGTTTTATAATCAGACATAGCGAACTTGAACTTTGTAAAATTCTGGCAAATGACTTGAGGGAAGTAAGACACGCGGGAATGTGGTCAATAAAGCCGAGATATCTCTTTCGAAGGTCTCTGTGACTGGAACTACGATGAACGTCCGTGCGGCCGGAAGTACTGCCATAACTGCCTTCCGTTCCGAGTGCCCCTTCCCTTTCTAATGCTCGCCAGCAGTCACGTCAGTAATTACCGAGTCATTGATGACTTTAATCTCGAACTTTCAGCACCAGGATCCTTCTAATTCGGGAGTAATTATCGCGGAATTTTGGGAGAACGGCTGACGAGACTTTTCGTGTGGTTTGGGTGGGGCAGGGAAAACAACAACATATCAAGTTTGCTACTCACGTAGTCGTCACGAAAAAGCTCCGCGTGCACAAGCGCCGTTTTTGCCTGAACGACGACCTGGTGCAGGAGTTGATCGTCGCGCAATTGCGCCACGTCCTCGCTATCGAAGTCCTCGGCGGCAAGGCCGCAGGGATTCACCCACTTGGGCGGTAAGCTCAGTCGTCTGTCCTCGAGGGTCATCGTCGGTGCCCCGTGCACTGAGACAACGAGCAATGTAACCAGGAGACTGCCTAGCCCTGCAAACAGAGCAAATGCCCATCTGTCAAAACATCCATTAACCCTAAATTCGATCAGCAGCCGGATTCTTATTCATTATGTCTTCAAATATTATCAACATCCTATCTTTCTACTAGCCATTTCTGAAAGGGAGTTTGACACGCGACAGCAATCTTAGCGATTCTCTGGAAAGAAAAAAAGAAGAAGAGCAGTGTGCTCGGGAGAAAGGATGGGCAGCCTTTCGATAGCGATAACCCGCCTAAATGGTACATTTCGATCGGTGCCCGACTTATGATCATCGGGTAGTTTCAGGATGACCGCACATCGAATTATATCGATGCGAATTCGTCTTCGTCGCATTATTTCACGAGTTACGACCGCTGATGAGGGGCCTCGGTAGCGCGCGTGCACCGCTAAACACGACAAACGCATGCACGCAAGATTTCTCTCGATCCACCTCCCCCGGATCCACTTCAATTTTTACCCACCGGGAGAAGAATTCAAACTGCTAAGGATTTCGCTCTGGCACCACTCGAATCGAAGAAAAATTTGCCTTCCGTTGGTATGCTAGTTCCGAAAGTCAGAGTTTGCGAGTAGTCGGAACTTATCGAATAAGAAAGTGTTAATGTGACGCGGCCAGCCGAAGAGAAGAGGAGAGGAGAGTACGCCAGACGCATCGAGAGAAAGAAAGAAGGTCGTGTTGAAAAGTGGCGGTGAGAGAGGGCAGGAGGGAGCTCCTTCAGGGAGACACCTCGGACACTTAATGAATATTAATTAGCCGCTCTTAAGTGCGCTTACGTTATGGTGCGAGAGCAATTCCGATGTAATCCGCGAAAGTCCCGTCATCAGGGGCCATTATTGCTTTCATCGATTCGCATTACCATGCATTCGAATTTTTAAATTTAACGCCACCATGACACGCCCTTCCATGGAATTTAGCCAGAGCTTGGAACCATGAACCTCGAGCATCGAGAGTTACCTTGAGATTCACATTGTTTGTCTCGATAATTGTTTAATTATGAGGACGGTATTTTTTGCTCGAGCGATAGGGAAAATCTCTCGACGTGCATAAGAAAGATTTTCCAGAGAATGCGTGTGTTAGGAAGTGATAAGTCACATCGGAATCTTGGCCAATGGATCCTGCAACACGTGAGTTCGTTTTCACGCAGCCCATTCGATGGGTGACACATGAACCGATATGGGCGTGATTATCTGGGATGTCGAAAACAACATTGTACATTCGAAATTGGAAAACAAAGCCTCCGAGAAGTGGAAAAGTATCGCGTTGCTGATCTACCAGGTTCTTCGGCAGATTTTCCGGTCATTGGGGAAAACTGTACGAGTTCTCTGTGGTAGGAGAAGCGTGCTGTGTTTCCACGGGGTGGAATTCAATGCGAAATTCACGTAAATGACCCGAGAGCGCATTTCCTTTCTCGTCGAATAGCACACGCGTACTTTCTCCGGCTCGGGTGCTTTAATTGCGCCTGGTTTTTCGCCGCTCGCCGTCAAGCGCACTGGAATTTAATTGCCATACGATTTGTCCCTTGTGCGAGCTCCATCTAATAGCCAAATTTGTCCCGGGGAAACGTGCTTTCCCGCAGATTCCCCTTTCCAGACACGCGGCACTGCGTCGCACCGTTTATTCCCTCGGAATTCACACGTAAGTTGAGTTACATACAACTCGAACAGACTGTCAGGTGTAGGAAATCAATTATTTATTCTTCCCGCGCGTATGATTTTCGAGTGAGACTAATATTATTTCATCGCGGATACATTAACCCCTTTAATAAATGTGGGCACGACAAGTGCGGGCATTCCCACTTGGCCGAGGTGCAACAGGTATGACGCATACACATACTCAGCACATTTTCTCACTCGCCTCTGCGCGAGCGGACTGCAAGAACTGTAAGCACTCGGATGCTGTACTATTCCGAGAGGTGGTTTTATTAATCCCTTACTGTAAATACACGTGCCTATCCTCAGTTTTGTCTGAGCCGAGGACTGCGATAGGGTAAGTACTGGAAAGTGAGATTCGAGCGATTAAATTAAAGCGAGCTATTAAAACCAAAGCAGTAAAGATAAGGGTGTTCAATAGGCGGTCATCTAACGGTGGCCGGTAAGTCTGGCAGAGCCAAGTGAGGTCTTTTGTACTTTCGCCGGTGCGGCATGTACCTCCGCGATGTATGTGTCGGTGGTATGTGTCGGTGGTACAGCTAGGGCCTACCTCAACGACTCAACGAGCGGAGGCAGTTCGCGGCGTTCCAACGAAATTCCTTGCCGGCCGTATCGGCGGCGGCCGGCCACGAAAAAAGGTGCGCTGCGTGAGCGAGCGGGCGCGCGCGCGCGCGAAGTAAAGCGAGCGGGCGGGCGGGCGCGCACGCTCGCTCGCAAGGTGCATCTCCGCTCTGTCGGCCGGTGAGTCGGGCCCCGACAAGAAGGACGCCGAGAAATGCGGTAATGGCGCACTGTCCTCGCATTGCTCGCGACAATTATACCCCATTACGGCCCACCCGGCACCCCACCTCCTCCTCCTCCTCCTCCTCCTCCTCCCGCTCGCTTTGCCTCCCCCCGATCACCCCGATCACCCCGATCACCCCGAGGCACTCTCTGGCCATGCCGGGAACCAAGCACGCCGCGTTGCGGTAGGTCGGGACTTACGCGCGCGCCAGGCCCAGCTCTCCTCTATGCCCTCGCCAATTTATTATAAAGGCCGCTCGCTTTTTAGCCGGACCCATGCCACCTCTCCGCGCCGCGTTCCCAAGCGACTCCCTCATACCCGCTGATTCATTCAGCCCTTCAACACTCCCTCCACTAGTACACCCCTCGAAGGGCAGCCACTGTCGATGTTGCGAAATTAGAGATTAACTCTCGATGCTCTTGTACAATTAAACTCTAATTAGATTTAGTAGGTACTCAGTTCTTTTAAGTGGTAAGGCAATCTAAGAATTGAGTGTGTAGTTTGCAGTTAGAGAGTAGGTTCCAGGTGTTATGAGCGGAGTATCGATTCACTTGGAAGGGTAGCGTGGTACCCTAGCAGTTGGTGGTTGGGATATGCCGAACAAACCACCTGTGGCTTCGCAATTTCTCAACAGGTAGGCGGATCTGGTGGCGCGCTGTCTAACGTTTAACTAGTACTTGTAGTAGCCTTGCTTTCGTTGAATAAGGGGGCTCCCGTATGCATGTTCACTCGCGATCCGACAGTCAAAAGTGATGTTAATCATTGGGAAGCCGCGAGCGGAGAATCGATAAGAGGCCCATCCACCGGCGGAATGACTAATCCGTTCATCGGCTCGCTCAAAAGTGACGTCAAGCATTGGGAGACCGAATGCCGCCGGCGGCGGACAATGGGTCAGCAAAAAAACCACTCTGATTCGATGGCTTTCCGTGGCCTATCATTCGGCCAACCGTCATTCTGAACTCCTGCGCGCTCTTTCTCCCGAATAGTATCAGTCGAATGACGTCCGCGAAGATGATTCCGGTGGTTTATAAACGCATATAGACTCGTCGATGCGCGTGGCTCGTCTCAGTACAGTCTGCTGCGCTTTCGAAGACGCGACTACCTTTGAGATTGAGATTGACGAACCCGAGAGCTCCGGGCCCACGTATCAGTGACTTGCCGATGGCTCATTCTTTCACTGCGTGATCTGTGCTTCGGTGATAGTGCAAAAACGCTACCATTGTAACAAGCTGCCGAGGCATTTGTGAGAGGCCTGCACCTGTCACGTCTTCGGTGTCGCTTAATCGGAGCAAAAGGTGTCGCGCACGCGACGGCACCGTTCCAGAGCCAGCGAATTCAAAAACCATGTCGGATCATTACGTAAGAAAGCAAAGAGTATTTTTAATTTTGCGTGAGTCACGCGTGGGACACGATATCTCCTCCTACTGAATGAATTAGACCTTTCGAACTATATGATCGAATGCATCTATTCTAATAAGATTGCCTAGATTTCGATTCATATTAAATGCCATTTAGGTGACAAAACGTGGCAGCAAGCCTGGCGTGTTTGATTACAATCATATTTTAATACGATTCCGAAATCATTTCCCTGAATTGGCAGCGGCCGGATACAGGATGCAACTCTTATTTTGACAACGACTGGACAGCCAAGATAAAAGCGCGAGCTCCTTCGTTGGCTTGCAATCGGCCCGTTGCATAATCTCGCTTTGCTGATGCAGGGATTTTTTACATATGCAAATATATAAATCAACCTAAACACACGTGCGCCACGCGGCGCATCACTTTGTGGCGCTTGTTTGTTGAAACACCGACAAGAATGAACAGGTAGTACTTGTACCCAATGTCCTCCTCCAAGATTCTCGAACAATCTAATACGCATTATTCGATGACAGAATCTAAAATATCCTAATCCGAAATTGAATTGACTGGATCGAGTTTCAAAAGAGAATACATACAAGAAGAGTACGAATTGGCAAAGTGAGAAAGTGCAGAGCATCCTAAAGAAAAAGACTACCCCTGAGGGAGTTGGTTCGATGGAAGATATTGGCGATCGCTGGTCGATGGGAAGATCGAACTTACTGAGCCACGTGGTTGCGGTGAGTGGTGCGTTGTGCCTCGATCGTATCCCCCGGTCGTCGTGGTAAAAAGCAGGCACGAGGCATGAGGAATCACAGCAGCAGCAGCAGCAGCAGCAGCTCGAGTGTCTCTGTGCACGATCGTTCCTTTCTATTCTCGCGGCGGTCACTCCCGCCTGCTGGTGTTGCTTGCTGCTGCTACTGCTGGGCAGAATCGTCCTGCCACAGCACCGTTTCGTCGATGACGACTCGAGCGGGAACGTCGTCGACGTCGCCGTCGACTTGGTGTGCGAGGCGGTGCAGCAGCTCTGAAGGATAATGCGGTCGAGGACTCGGTGCGAAGTGGTCCTTTGGTCCCGCGCGAGGATGTCCTCCATGCTGATCCGGGGATCGCCGCTGTTCACTGTATCATCTGTCACCGGCTTCATCATGACATAGCGCACTTATCACTCGAAGACTCAAGCTCTTCGTTCTCGCTCCTTCCTTTCTCTTCTTCTTTCTCTCTCTCTCTCTTTCTCTTTCTCGCTCGCTCGCTCTCTCTAACACTTCCGGCTTGCGTGGTTCAACCACCGCTTGATAAGACAGCACACTGGAGAACGCCGGTATTTGTGTACTTACTATTCGCCACCGGAGCAGGGTGGTGTTAAGGAAATAAATTGTGGAGGTGGTGAGAGTGTTCACCGGCGACTGCAGGCACAGGGGAAAATTCGGTCACACTGGTGGGAATGGGACTGTCCGCACAGAATCACAATCCGTTCCGGCACTGCCGATGGTACACGCGACGCACTGATTCTTATACGTGAGACGGTGGGGCGAAGGGGGTTGCGAGACGTGTCGCGGGAAATAGAGGGGGTGGTGGTTGGTCCAGACGGTGGCGGGGGTACGCGAAGAAAGATCAGATGGGAGTCGAGTCCTCTACTCGGTTAAGGGATGATGTCCACGTAACCCTTTCTCCCTTCTGGATTATTTTACTTTTTCTTGGCCTCTCTCGCTGATTTCCTCTTGTTTGGAAGTGCGGCACTCCTGATGGTGGTATCGGTTTCACTGATGGTAGTCGCTGCTGGACCAGGTGTGTACCACGGGCTCTTCACTTGAGAATAGTGTCTCACTCACGTGCACCGGTATAGGGTGAGAGCTCGTACCATACCGAGTGTCAGGAGGTGACTGAGGTCTTCGTCGCCCTCGTCCAGCGGAGTGTGTTGAGTGTATCACCTCTCGCCTCTGCCCGAGTTAAGCGTGGTGCTGAGAGAAGGTATAGGTAGGTAGGTAGGTATAGAGAGAGAGAAGGAGAAGCCGGCTATAGGCAGCCAAGCGAGCAGAGGCAGGCTGTTCTCTTCTCCTGGTCGTTATAGTAGGAGTGAACCTGCGTAAGGGAATGGAAGTGGAAGGTGGACTTCTGTGTCTGTCTGCCTCCGCTTGTCGTTGGGACTCTTCCTTCTTTAAGGCCCTGTCGCTCTCCTCGCTCTATCCTCTCTATATTCCTCTTCGCTTCCTTTCCCCTTTCTTCCTTTCTTTCTCTCCTTCCCTCTTCCGTCCTGGGCTCTCTGTCCTCTCTTCTCTCTTTTTTCCCGGGTGGTAGTGAACTCCTGTCTCGTCTCTCTTTGGTGGCACCTCGTGCGCCCTGCTTCTATGACTGTCAGTGTATGGTAGTGGTCAGTCGGGCGAGCGGTGCCTATATAGGATGTAAAGCCAGCGAAGCACGTGGCCCGCACCCCGCTTTCGGCCAATCCTAACTGCCCCCACCACCCTCGCCCTCCCGCGATCACCGGGCCCGATCATCGCACTCGCCGTCTCGCTCCCTCGTCCGGCCCGCTCAATCGATTCACTTAGCCCCTTCTTCGTTCCTCCGCTCCTCTTCCTTCTTCTTCGTCTTCGTCCTCTTCCTCCATCTCCACCGCGCGCGGCGCATCCTCCTCCACCACCTTCTTCCCGGCAGCTGAGCAGCCACCGCTCTCCACCACCTCTTTCATCCGCGGCACATTCCCTCCTCCTTCTCTCTGCCGGCCGCCGCTCCGCTCCGGCCCCCCCACCACCTCCGGCTCGTGGCTCCGTCGCTCCGATACTCCACGGCTCTCATTCATAACTCCCCGCGAGTCCAGCGCCCGCCCGCCCCCCGCCCTACGCCCCCCCCCTCTCGCCGCCCCTCTCCCCCCGACCACTCCCCGCGCGACGATGGGCCTCACCGAACGGAGATTTACCCCCACCATCCGTCCCGGCCCCGGCCCCGGCCACGGCTCCGGCTCCGGCCCGGTATACTCGACACCGGCCGTTGCTGTTCCTCCCGGGCTCCGGGATCCTGGGCCCTAACGTCGACGCCGACGTTGACACCGTCCTCCACACGTCCTACGACATACTCGATCGGGCAGAGCGCCACGCTCATCCTTCCATCCGCAGGTGCATCCTCGTATCATCATCTCCTCTTCCTCCTCTTTTCCTACTTGACACTTTTCCCGCGAAGCCAGACTGTTTCCTTGCATTTTAAACAATGCCTCAGTTCATTCAAGTCCTCACTTCCGCTTAGTCCTGTTTCGAGAATGCGACTCTCAAAGTCAAGTGTCACTTTCGGTGATTGGCGGTGTCGCGTGCGAAGGAGCGCGTGTGCGTCATTGACACGGAGGCACGGCGGATCTCGTTGATGATTAGCATCGGGAGTGGATGCTGCAGCATCCACTGGTCAGCCTGCTCTCGCTTGCGACTGACAGAGAAGTTGGTCTGGCGCACGACGTAAGTGTGTACGATGATGCTCGGTGCGAGAGCAGCATCCAATTAATGATCACGATTGCCTCTCGCTTCTTTCGACTGCGTCAGAGTCAGCAACTTACGTACGTCGCAGACGGGTGTACGTTTTTCGTAGACATAACGAGGAGCCAACCAAGCTAATAATAGTCAAGATGACGGTCGTAGTAATAATTACGATTTGCGAGGGTGTAGTCACTTCATTAGCGGCACAACAAATGACTTTGCGCTATTATTGCACCAGTTTCACGCCGATTAAAAAACATCTTCGTACCGCCCGGCTGCCAGACAATGATCACCGAGTAGGAAATATTAGCACTGGCAACCGCGCGATTCGCTCGAGAATAAGTATGACTAAGCAATAATGAAAAATAATGAAGAAGCAATTAGTCTCCTCCGATCACATTGACACGGCGTAGATAGAGTCGCCGTAAACTGTGGCAATAAGATCGCCTGGCATTCCATCCTGAGAGAATCGGGAGTCGAGATTATGACTTGCACCAATTATCGCTTAATTAACATGGAAGGATATATAGTAATCCTTCCACTGGTGACTGCATCTTGTGAGATTCCTGATTGGAAATTCACTCCAGCTGCTAATAACTTTTTTTAGTGCTCCTTATTGGTAGCGATTTGTGTTGTGGTACTTAAGAAACTCGGGTTTCTTAGACAGTATGATTTGGTACTTAGTCATGCAATGACGATATCAGACGTCCAAGTTGCTAAGTGAAACGGAGGCGTCAGTTCCGAAAGGAAGTGGGACAGATCCTTTCGCATACGCACGAGTCACCGGCCGAACGTGGGCCAAGGGTGGTCGGAATTCGAACGACTAATTCCTTCCGGGAATCGCGTCTAGTCTTCTGGACAAGTGGCAGTGTTGCCCGTGGGATGAAATCCCACTGATTTCTATCGATTGTCACGTTAGTAATCGGAATTACGTCATCTCCCACAGGAAAGTAAAGAAGAACTATTCTAGGCTTTGCACTTTCAGATGTAGGAACTGACCTGCACATTCCCAGGCTTGCTAACCACTTCCCTTTAATCAACGAACTTTATTAGGAATTTAATCGATTGAAAAACCATGGGGAAAATCATTTGAGCGTAGCATCTCTTTGGATAGACTACTGGAGAAGCACGTGGCGAGTGAAACATCAGCGTAGCTTTCTAGGTTTCGGTGCCACAGGTTGCACCAGCTAACGCAACCGTGTGCCGATCAGGAATCATCGTGGCCGACACATCCCGGAGCGAAAAAGTGGAGGGCGAAAGTTTTGGTGGGAGGGGCGAGCTGCGAGAATCTCAAACTTCAGGGGTCAAACTCCTTTCTCTTGAATCAGCGACACGCAGTGACGTCGCATTTTTCATCGGCCGATTACACTAAACTTCACGATAGTTGCGAAAGAATTTAGCGCCTACGAGAGTGTCGATCGAGTCCGCATACGTTGACTAAGTCACGTTTTATTTTCGGGGTCAAGTGCACGCCTGAGAAACCGAGACGGAGAGAGAAGCTGAAGCTCCGAGAGGGAGAGAGACATCCAGAGGCATTCCTTCCCGCCGCCCATGAATGTACTTTGACGTAAGAGATACGGTACTGTTACATCATGGCGGATTTAGGGAAGCCCAGACGGGCTCTCTTTTTTCTCGAATTCAGGTTAACCAGATCTTGCGACAATATCTCTGATTAAAGGATAAAATATCTCTCGCCTGAAATTGGTTTAATTATATCAATTTTTTTAAGAGACAACAATTTGGGATCTCGAATACAGTATATCCAGAAGGATGCTGTATTGGCACGTTTGTCAATTTCTTAAGTTAATTCAGTAAGAATTCGAAGAGATTCTTTTTTAGGAAAATATTTATCTCTTCGCATTTGCGTTCTAAATGCATTTCAAACTATGGAACCTTAACTCGGGGAAACGAAATGAAAACAGAGATTGAAGTCACGTGCATCACGTGCAGCAGCAGGATGCGCGCATTTTCTCCTGTTCCTGAAATCAGAGATACATTGCTCGCGAGAGATGTTACTGATGACTCGAGCGATCATGATTTAGTGAGAAAGGCACGGCAAGACGTGACTTTCCAGAGTTATTAATATTGAGGAATTAAATATGCGTGATGATCGGGAGATGAGAAATATCACGGGATCAGTACCAGCATTCCGGGCAGATTGGTGGACTGACCTAGGGCAAGGTTCCAATGCGTAGAGGTTAGTTAAACAGGACACCATGTGCGACTCGCACTTTCTCCCAATTAAATCTCGAAGGACAAATATATCCTTCGATAACATATCCACGAACTAATAAAGGACACTCCTTTCATCAAGCGAGTATTAATTCCAGCTATCACTAAACACCAATTTATTACTTCTAATATTGATATTTGTATTAATTCCATTCTTGGTAAGTCTAGAAAATGTTAGAAATAAAAATGTCGTATCAGCCTTATACACGATCTCATTACACGTCTAAGTGGCTCACTGTCGAGACTCCGCTGGATGATCAGCATTCTAATTCGTAGTGGACACCCTACGTGACCGTACACACGCGCCTTTTTTCTCCCAGTTCCTCATGATTTCGCCTGAAGACCGTGTCACCGGGCGTTATTCCCCGCAAGCACATAACGTAAAACGCTCGCGGAGTCATTAAAATCCTCGCGCGCACCGTGCGAATACAAAACACCCTAGACAAATCATCGGGACGTACCTATCACTTGATATTTTTCGTACGACGTTCCGCGACAACTTTCCTTTTTTATTTTCTTCCTGCTATTGTGGTTTCTTAGCTTAAAAAAACCACGGTGACCTTAAGTGATGACTCGTTCGTCCTCGCGGAAACCGCACGCACTCTGACTGCCACTAGTGTGCTCGAGTGGACGCAAAAAAGACGAAGAAATTGGAACAGCGAGGTTCGCTGATTAGTGAGTCAATGCAATGATCGCGCCTTCGCAGGAAACCGATGCTATTTTCCGCGGAAACTTCTAAGCAACTACCGCGCGTATCCGTTAAATGCATGACCAGTCCGGATCAGCATGTGCGCTCTCTGCGATACGTATGTAAATCAGGCTAATTCCGCATCACCTCGTTACGCGACTAATGCCTGCCATTACGGCCGATGATCGTTTCGACGGAAACGCCAGACGGGAATCACTGAAATTGATCCAATGAACTCCCAACTATGCTATATCATAAACTTTTTCCTTTAGCGACTACAACTTTTGCATTAACTAAACACTATCTTAATCTTTCGTCAACTTATTACAAGTTGTGCAGAGTGGCGTGCTATAATACTTTAAGACTGCTGAGAGGCTAGCAATTAAGAGTAGAGTTCATTGCACCCTTGGAGAGGGAGGTAAACTGTTGGTACCAGCTGAGAGAATTGCGAGGGGTGTTCAGGTATACGAGGAGCGTAACGCAGAAAAACGGCGTTTAAGGCTACTGCAAGGTCCTCCGGTGGAAAAGAGGTGGCGGGTGGGCCTCGCTCGGAGGAGGATGAAACAGAGCGGAAGAGAGCGAGAGAGGGTGGAAGTGGGGCGGAAGGGGGGGGGGGTGAAATTTTTCGAAAGGGGTAATTATCGATTGGTGTGGTCCACCGCGAGATCGGGATGTGAGGGAACAAGAAGCGGATAGAGACATCGGCAACATTCCGGGGGCACGAAAGGCACGCCGGGAAGCCGAGCCGGGTGACCGCTCGGGGTCCAACTCGCTCCATCTTTATCTGCGGTGCCTTTGCTTTTCGGGGCCTTTTGCCTCACTATGCCCATGCCGCTCCTCGCTCCTCGCTCGTTCTGCTTAACATTTCGCCAGCACAAGGACCACCCAGGACAAGCTCGGCTTGCCGCTCGCTTCGCGCAATATTCAATACGACACGAGGGAGCGAAAGAAATGGCCGAGCTCGAGATGGGTCAACCAGCTTAAGATGAAACTGGCCCGGCGCGTCGAGCATTCCCCAACTTATTCGGGACCACACTCACCCGCTCCCTCTCTCTTCTTATTCTCCTCCCTTTCGAGTGGGACCTTTCGCGATCGTGCAAGAGATTGCGTTGCCAGCGCGTTTTTACCCTTAATTATGTCCACTCGCAAGTACTTCTCGAATTGAACAATTGTATCTTATTAAAATCAATCTTTCTAAAGGCATTTCTAATCGATCTTTGGTGTCGTACAAGTGTCATTTATTTTTTGTGAGTATGTTCATGGGGTTGACTTTGGTAAATATGAGTTGACACGTCAACCTCAAAAGCAATGCTGACAGTGATAGCGAAGAGAATGGTAGGAGAGCTCTCACCAGGGTGAAGAGAAGCCAGCATCGATGCAGCATCAACTTGAGAATTTGGGCATTTATCAGGGCGTGCTCGTCAAAGAGCGTTTTTCCACCGGGATTGGGTTTACTCGTTGTATGGCTCGTCTCCTCAAACGATATGGTCGCCTGTCAGGAGATCATCTAATCCGCTCGCATGCCAAAGGATTGCGAATTTTCGATAAGGAACCCCACCGATTCCGGACTCGAGAGGTTAGTGACGCTACTTGTCGGGGGCTTTTGCTCGGCGAATCAGCGAAATTAGTAGCACAGCGTGCCAAGGTGGGAAACAAAAGAACGATTTTGACGTTTCATTGCCCTATTTACTATTCTATAGGACTCCGACCAAATAGAAATTTGAAGTTTGAAGTACGCACAGATAAACACGATCTCCTCAAAATATTAGACAGGCTGGCCAATTCCGAAAAGGGGATTCTCAATGACGAGGAAAGTTAGAATGCAAACAGTCGACCAATTGCCAAGGTGTATTATGAATCGTAGTATGTCATTGACTTGTCTCACTAGTAACACCCACGAGAAAATGCGAGGGTGCGTACGATACCTGAGTGAGTGGAAAGCGATAAAAGCATAGATCTGCTATGATAAAAGCGATTGTAGGAAGTCCAGTTAGAACGAGGAGTGATTGGTCGATCGTTTAGAGTTGCAGGAAGACTCACAGGTGGCATTCCTCGATGCTTGCCAGGGCAGAGCCTTGGATGACAATGAGTCCCACGCCATGGAACGTTCACACTGCGACGACGCTCCAGCATCTCAAGCCTACGTCTACCGTGGACCGAGCGACCGTGAATTCCTGTGCTCTCTCTTCACTCGCGTGAATCCCCGACGGCTCTCCTCGTGCGAACAATACACCTTTTCGACTGCTCTCACAGGCACATTATTCGACACTAGGCGATCGGAAGCTTCCTCAGCATGCTTCCCGCTTGAGCTTGCCGCCCGGACATCCCTTCGTTGATCGGGATCAATCGCTATCGGTAAACTCCCGCGACTCCACGCGACATTTGAGCCGGCGACTTCTGCCAGATGATCAAATGAACGGTACTGATGATATCCTCTGATTGCTAGTGCAGGCCCTGTGCTCTGCGACTGAGCGCTCGCCAGAGTATTAGTAAACAGGAGCCTCGATATCAACCGATCGGGATTTATAGGATGTTTACTATTTCGAGCCGGTTCATCACTCGAACTCGAGCAGACTGTCATTAGTCGAGCAACAATTCTCTCCCCGATCATGATATGTCGGAATGTTAATGCTAGGAAATTCTCAACTATTCGAGGACATATCCTTTTTATGTGAAATGCATTTTCTCGACTTTTCAGTTGTAAATAACAAGTGGAAGTGTATCCATTTCTTATGCTAGTACGTTATGTGACGAGGAAACTTTTAGAGCGCTGGTTTTGCTCTTACCTTCTCAACTACGTAATGAGGAAAGTCGGTGTCGCTTGTTTATCGGTGATTAGTTAGTGACGATGAATGTTGAAGATTGATATACTGTCACGATCGAACGGAAACGTTATGGAACATTGGAAACCAACTAGTAATTCGTAGAAGCGACGAGCTCTAAAGACTCGGCGACTCATTGGAGAAAGATCGGTCTCTGTATGTAAATATTGCCAAGACTACAGGCTCGTTCAAACTTTTGCAACACTCGTCGGGTTAAATATAAGCTCGTGAGAGGCTTGGCGTGGCGCGAGATCGGAACCGGAAGTCCGTCCTTGGATGTTCGATCGAGTATTATCGGTCAGTGAATCCGGTAGGTGCATCCGGCTCTTAAAATTCATGCTTTGGCACTTGGAGAGGCGTGAAGTGATGGTAAACGGGACAAAGTATTCAACTAACACAGAATATCAACATTTATTTTACACTATGCTGGAGAAAAGCTTTCACAAGCCATAAAAATCATACGAATGAGCGTTGAAATTAACATTACAAGAAGAAGATATCGATATTGAAATGAGAGGGAGCTCGAAAGGCTTTTCATCTCTTATACGTTTTTCCTTTATTCGCAAAAGCTCGTTATTGGTAGAGAGAATCTATTTTCGCGCCTCTCGAGTGTACGAAGCCAGAAGGGCACTGGCGGCGATCGACTTTATTGCCAGGCGAAGTCCTCAAGTCTCGGGCGAGTAAAGGAGCAAAGCCAGAGCAGATTCACGGGTTTGTTCTGCCATTATTTTTAGCGCATGATCGCCGAGGCAATGGTAGAAAGCGGCGTTTTCAAACGACACTTTAACTGCGACCGCGTGCACATTAGCTCATCGCGGGGCTTGGCACGCATAATTAGCGGCGGTGCACTGTCAGCGGAGGCTGAAATGCGATTTATTTACCGCACCCTCGCGCCATACTCATCCGCCTGGTATGTTATAGGGTTGGCATTGTACTTTGTCAGTCGTTGTTACAGATCCTTCAACCTTTCCCCTTCGATTGCTCCGAGTCTTCACTCACGTCCCAAACACGCAACGATTCGCATTGACAGGCCAGAGAATACATTCTCAGAGAACTATTAATAAGATTGTTGGTATTCGTTCTTTGCAGGACTTGCACGTGCCAATTACACCCGTTGTCAGGGCGGCTAGAATGAATTCAAGGTAAACTCTGATTAGCCAATGCCAATTATGTCTTTATTAGTAAAAGAGTCGTAAAGCGGGAGTTCTCACTAGACATTTGTACCACGCAATGTACTACGCAACTTCTTCTTGTGGCAATGGATAAGGTCAAAAAAGACGCGGATATAATTATTCATCGCACTGCGGTCTGCATGAGACGCTCAATTTATGATAGGGTTCGCGAAGGTCGTGGGGCAAATGAAACAAGCGACTCTGTCTGGACGATATCCTTATTTCCAAAATTCATGCCTGGAACCGCTGGACAAATTGAAGAACGCGAGTCTACGCTGTTATGGGTTCCAACCGCGAAACCACCGAGATGAAATTAAATTTAACGTGAAAATAATACAGATATTTGCAAAATAAGCCATTCATATTCATCTGCTCTGTTGAAAGATTCTGTAAACAGTACTTTGAAGGTTAATGTAACGTTCCTCAATAAAATCGAAAATGTCTTCGAAGTACTAGAAAAACGAGGCATCTCATTACATCGTTATAGCGAGTGCGGATGGAAATTTGCATATACGCGCGCGAGAGAGAAAAGAACTAATGAAAACTAATGATTGAGTGCTATCGTAACCTGCGGAGACATAATGTGCACTTCTTGCGCGAAGGCCCGCACTGGCGGCTTCAAAGTAAGCGTGTTAGCTGGATTTCTGTCAGTCGCGCTGAGACACAACACGGCCACACTGACGCAAGTCCTGATTGATAGAGGACTGTTACGACTATCATCTTTCTCCTCAAGCGACAGAGTCCACTCGTCTGCCTCTATATAAATGCGAGCGATGAAGAAACCGCTTTGCATCAAGGCAAACGACTTCGCGATCAAAACACCATCAATCGACAGGATACGTCACCCATGCACTCTCTAATCAACGTACCTGCTCCTCACCTGTCTAATCACACTGTCACATTCTGTCACGCGCTCCTACCTGCGATATACTCTTCTTCTTTGAATTAATAAAATACACTTTTATTTATACTGCATCGTTGCCCATTTTGATTATATGTTTAAGGGAAACTTCCTCGGCTCTTAAAGGCGATTACCTTGCACTTAATAAAAGCAAGTACGCGTGCTCGCATGGATAAGCGAACTAATGACGTTCATTAGTCAAAGAAGCGCACGTGCGAGTATTATTTCCTTAGGTCTCCGTCTAATCGATCACCTATATTGTATGAAAAACAGGAACTCCTAGTATGCAACGTCAATTCACCCGTATCGTTTTTCCCACGTGCGAGACATTGGACTATATATTCAACGGGGATTAACAAACAAAGTTTCCGCCAGTGTTAATTAACATCGCACTCTTCCAAAAGACTTTGGATCCAATGAAGTCTGCTTCTCTCTCTCTCTCTCTCTCTCTCTCTCGCAATTTGTGATTCGACGTCATTCGATTAACTTGTTTACAAAAATTCCCCTAAAAATAGAAGTGTTTTTCTCTTTGATGACATTTTTCATGAAGATAAGTTATAAGTCGAGCACCCTGTGCGCAACAAGTGCACCGTGTCACCGACGTCTTTCTCAAACGACGACGGCGTCCTCCCACACGCGAATAACTGCAACGTCACGTCACGAATGATACGTCACACGCGCGTTTCTCGGAGTTACATCTCTGCAGGTCAGAGTCGACCCACACTACACTCGCCGCTGCCAGTGGAGATGACGCTATTTGGTAATGGATATAACGAGCTGATAACTGCGGACATGCGCCGATAGGGAAGCACTGAACCGAGAGATCGAAGTTGCGTGAGCGTCTAACGAACTCGAAAGATCAACTTGGGGGCGAGTTTCTGATATCATCCTTTCCTAACCTTTTCTCCCTTGACTTTATTATCTAATTATATAATCGTCATAAACCCTTTGTTACTATAAATGAATTTCAACTTCCGCAAAGTAAATAATTTAATTTAATTTTTTAAATTATATAGAAAGCAACATACGCTTACCTTAACTACTTAGCTGCACACTCTTCAAGAATTTGAAGCCTGTAACAAAAATATATTTATTAGTCTCCAAGTATAATATTGAAGTTTCATTATCAATTGTTTATTCGGGTAATTTAATTGAGAGCTTTATTGTTAATGCATTGTATCGCGAAATGTATCTGGAAGCAAGCAGCGGGTAACAGGCTGCAATGAGAAGACGCTGGTAAACTGTTTCAGTTACAGATTATCGGTGGAGACAGCGTGGCACCTGTTGCGTCTGTTTCCCGGTAATCATTCTGGCTTTCGTTGGAGAGGATCTATCCTCTGGGATAATCGCACGAGGAACGACATTCTTAAATCGTGTATCGCTTGCCTTCTCCTGACAACGCGTACCGAGAACTTCTCGGATCGTTTGGATTGCTATTTGGTCTCACGCGTCTTTGCTGTGTTCAACACAACATCACACTCAATGTTTCACACATATTTTATTTACAGGAACATTTCTCAACGATTGAAAAATGCAATTATTCTTATTAATTATTTTTGAGACTTGCGATATTTTATATGTAGGACTAATAAATTAATGAAAATGTTAATGGTAGAGTATTAAATCCTGTCGATACGAGTTCTGCAAATAGAGAGGCGGTGTTACTGGAATTAATGATTGAAAGTAAATGCTAATAAGAGGCAGAGGACTGACGGTTATTGTACGCGTGGATCACTTCCTCCGCATGAATCATACAGCAGCAATGCCCTTCGGGATCATACCGGTGGATCTCGAGTTGGGGGTCGGAAGATCACACGATATATCGGGTTACCCTGCTGGCAAAGGGTGCACCTGTGCACTGTCTCGGTTGACATCGCGCCGCACATTCCCCTGTTGGGATCAGGCCATGTTTGCCGATCTTTTCCCCCTTATCTTCATCTGCTTGTTGTTGCATTGTTCGGTTTGAAGGCTTGTGATCCTGCCGCGTGGGAGCCGGCCACTGGGATGCTTCTGGACTTCTTGGGATTTCGCACTCACTCCCACCAAGTCCGAAGGACCTTATTAACTATACCACTAACAACTAACAGCGTCCTTGCGAATTCTAATATAATTTCTACGAATATATTTGGATGATTAACAATTCTTGCATCACATTGACATTTTCTTAAAAAGAACATTATTTTTCAAACTTCTATTATTATATAATAATTCCTCGAAAAGTTGGCTTAATTTTTGGTGGAAGTAATGAGAAAGAGAGAGGGTCATTCACGAACTGTTCACTCCGTTCACGTATAGGCGTAGCGTGAATCGGGCCTATGTGCCAGGGGTACACCTCCAGCGAGTCTCCGGAACGCGTGCCACGTTCATTCATGCTTCGTCCATTCAGCTCTGGCAAACACGTGTGTGTCCCCGGCTGCGTGTGTATCGATGCTATCGATGCCATACTATACTCTGTACTGTAATGTGCAGCGGAAGTGCTGTGGCTTTCTGCGTACGGCTCCGCAGAACGTACACTCAAGCATGCTTGCCCGTCGATTGCTCTTGCTAGGCTTGGTCCCCGATCTAATTCGGGGAAGCCAATAATACTAATCATAATA
This sequence comes from Ectemnius cavifrons, assembly GCA_964023945.1. Lineage (NCBI taxonomy): Eukaryota > Metazoa > Arthropoda > Insecta > Hymenoptera > Crabronidae > Ectemnius > Ectemnius cavifrons. Next base: position 1,048,710 of record OZ030375.1, read on the forward strand.
GATGAATCCACTCATTATCCCTGTACGATGTGGGACCTTGCATTTTTTATAATGTTCAAGTTTGCAAGTTTTGATTTGAAATTTGTTGACAGTCGAAATGCAATTTTATTTTATCTATAGTTGACAGGGCTTCATTACTTGACTGGTTTATATGACGGAGAAAGACTATTTCCTATCCTACATTGACGCTTCATAGAACTGTTATCGAATTAATACGAATTCTGTAAATTGATACAAGTCGTAGATGGACAGGACTGTTCAGTGGAGGAGAAAACGTGCGCGGGCAGTTTCATCATCCCAGTATAGAATAAGTGAGGAACGTGCAGACAGCACGTGGCAGATTGGAATCCGCAGCCGTTTCCGGCATAAGTGTATTCTTAGCACAAGTGTTATTTGGGTTGCTAGGACTCTCCCGGAGTCATCTCGGCCACCGACATCTCTTACATGTGGGTATCCACACCCACATGGATTTCGGGACAGTCTGAACATGTGATCGCACCGGTGGCGAGAGCAATCGCTGAATCATCGCGGATCTCTTCCAGGAATGCTCCATTCATGTTAGAGCAATGTCTCGGACGCGGAAACCGAAGGTCTTGCGGAATCGACGAACCCAATATGTAGACGAAGGGAGGGAGACTCCCCCGACGACGCACCGTTCGGTCTTTTTCTGACATAATCCAGCTATAAATAGCTCGGCTTACAGTTTCCTCAAATTAAGTCAATGTTGACGAATTTTTTAATGTATCTCTTTTGAATGGCAGTTGGTAATAGAGTATAGAATTTTATATTTAATTTTTGTTTTTCTCCGTTTTCAATCAAGTAGTATTGGGCTTCTAGAGTCAGACTTTACGCAACCAGGGTGTAAGAAAGTGCAATTCTTGTTGAAAGCCAAGTGCCGCCGATGACTTACATAATTGCTTATTTCAACGAGTGACAGCATGTGCGCTTTCGAATGAGCAAAGTGCAAGCTCAATAGAGAACTAAAGTTAGATGCCGCTTCACAGAACTGACACCTACGTCAAGATGAGTTCTAGTGTTGGATTCATTGATGGATCGGTAGGCGCCGCACACCTGATTATGGGATTTTCGAACATCCAAGCGACTCGCACGCGAGCCGGCAAGTGAACGCCTCTGAATCATCGGGAGTAAATTCCGCAGACGTCAGGAATGTCCTAACGCGGCTCCGCGGTGCGTTTAGTCACGTTCACTTCTCTTTTCGGCTCCTTGCGCAACTTGGATCCCGTTACGCCCGTGCTACTTTAATTTCATCTCAGTGAAACCTTAAAGATCCGAAATTTCAAATATCCTAACTGGCTAAATTCAAAAAGATGAAATTTTACACACAGCTATCAATTTTATGAGCTGATAGGACTCGTAAAATAAAATCTCGTTAGAGAAACGATTAGATGCCGGTCAGTTAATGATCCGGTAAAGTCAGGATGGATTTATGAAGTGTAGAAACTATATGGTGCTACCAATTATCGCGTGCGCCGTCGAGTTAACACGGATAATAGTCCCAGCGGGCCTCAAGTGGGGACTTACCCCAGGTAAGTCCCGGCGCGATCGCTGAGTCACTTGAGCTCATAATGGAACTACGGCCCGCCTGCAACTAGCATGTTTTCCTCTTAATTCGATGGTGTGCGTTACTAATTATAGCTTAGCAGTCCCAGCAAAAAAGTTCCGAACTTATGAATCCCAAATTATACATCTATCAAGTATAAACAAGAAACAACAAGATTTAAATCAGAGCAGTTTGTGGGAATAATATTATTGTACTAATGTCTACGTAAGCGTTTCATTCATGAATACACAAGTGCATAGTAAAATAGGTGAGAAACGGCAATAATTTCCTTGTTCCTTGGAGAAACAAGCGTGTGCTAAGTGGGCAATGAGACAGCAGAAAAGAAACGACGGCAAACGATGTTCATCGGGCCATTTCGCACTATTGCATGATCGACCTCGCGAGGACACTCTCACTATGAGCGATCGGCCTACTTTCGGCTACCGGGTTCGGTTCCTCCTCAGACTCTTTTACGCACGTCTCTGCAGGTTGCGACCTGTTTCCCCGTGCAGCCGCTATCCTATGAATGGAAGCCTGTATTCATCACGAAAACATTCCAACTCTCTACTCCAGACACCTTTATCCTGCTCCTTTGCTTCAGGACCTAACCTATGTCTAGATTTGAACGCTTGGCCTGGCACCTCGACCCAAGGCGATCCTCATCTAGATTTTCATTCATAAGTCGCGATGCAGATCTTATAGATCGTAGAAATTGAATCATTGGGAGTCTCGGTGATCATATAAGTGGGATTGTTCCGATTAGTCGTTACGTGGACGGTGAGTTCGTGACGTTGAACACGTTATCCTTGGTACTGACCCCTTTTCCCGTTGAGACCACAGCTATTACTATCTGGAATATTTCTCGACATCGTTAATTACTCGAGTAAGTATCGATGATTGATACTTTTCATAAATACTAATTTAAACCACGTAAATTCAGGAAAATCATTGTACTTAATGAATGATGGGAATTCAGCCCCCTGACGATATGATTTCCCCTTTATTAATTGTCGTCATCACATTTCCAGTGACCTAATTATTCCGAATTTTCGCAAACACGGATTCTCGATCTCTCTGCCAATGTCGTATCAAAGTCCAACGATTAGTCATACGGCCTGGTAGGCTTTCCTTGGCCTTGATGTGGGCCGAGAGGGCACCGAAATGCGAAATCTGGCGTGTGCCCGGGACACATTGTGGGGGGATCGATCGAGGATCTAAACTCTCCTTCTCTCTCGCGCTCTTTCGCTCTCTCTGTCTGTTTCTGCTTAGAGGGAACGTGGCTGGATCCACGGATATAGAAATCGATTGGAGTGAAGCTAACGGTTGGAATTACCGGCTCGCCTCGTTGTGCAATCCTTCTTGACGTCACTCTCGGTCGTTACACTTACGTGCCGCCGCCGCGTGATTCATGAAGTGGCTCTCTTTCTTCTCGCGCTGGGAGAGTATCTACATGCTTCCTACATCGCCAGGCAATTAGCACGATTTTTGATGACCTGCAGCCTTAGACAGTACAGCTTCCGCATATGTTGCATTTTGTTTGAATGGCACAAGAGGCTTTGTGCTTCGGAAACGGAGGACACATTCCTTGCCTTCCCGCACAAGGCTCTAATGGCATTCTTCGCTATTTAATGGACATCAATAATTATAAGTTACATTTAATTGCATTGCTGTATTGAAATGTATACAACTGCCTCGAGAAATTTCTCTAAATCAAACTAGCGTGAACTTAACAATGCAAATGAATTTAGCAGGACAGTTGTAGAGCAATTAAAATGATAATCCAGGAACTCTAAGAACTGTTTGCATGTAAAAATCGTCGCTGAGGAAAATCGGGGCAGTTAATGGGAATCCCGTGGGTTTCCAGCGGGAAGGTACATCTGGAATAACAATTCTACCATAGGGAAAAGGATTGCCGTGAAATAGATGGATCGGCGCACCGGGCGCAATTGTGAAATGCACCGTGTTCGTCAAAGAAAGACATCGAAAGAATCATAGCCGATTTACTTTGATGTCCACTTCCATTGAGAAAGTCTGGCAAGGAGAAATGGCGATTGAGTGAAAGTGCAGTGCGGGGAAATAAGGCCAATATGAATCACTGGTTTCGAAGTTCTCATTTCGGAATCAAGTTCCACCTGAGATCCAATTGAAACAATTAATAATTGGTAAGTCCGTCCTAAGCTATGTAACTTAAAAGGAATTTCTTCACGGAAGCGCGGTAGTCATGTGCGAGGCCCGAAGGCATCATCTTTGATCTTGGATAGTGCAGGCTCCAGGAATCCTTGATCAAATCTGTCTGCGCCTTTGTTGAGTCCTGGAAGCCCGACTTCCGGCTGCAGGGGGAAACTTTCATGATGTCAAAGCCACTTTTATGACAGTCACTATACTGAGTATTCCGAGTTATTGATAGTACTGTGTACTGTGCAAAACTATTCGAACCAAAGCAAAAAAAAAGCGCATTCCCTCCTACTTTCGATCTTTCAATTTTGCGTGTCATTTATCAGTTGATATTTAAAAAAAGACTTGTTGCTTCACTATTGTAATTAAAAGTGAACTTTCCCGTGTCGCGTTCCGAGTGAATAATTACAAAGTCAAAGTAGGCGCGTCATTAAGATAAGCAAGATCCGACTGAGCCGCACACGTCACAGAGTCACGCCCGACGACCCAGTGCGTATACCAGCATTTCCATAAATGTTCAAGGAAGTTTGGAAAGAATTCGCATCTTTCGCACTCGATGTGACACATCTTTCCCTCGTCAGGCAGATACCCGAGGGCTCTTTGGATATATGCGCTCGCATATACTATATCTGCATTGGCGTATGTGCGACTGCATTATTCATGCGTTTACGTAATTAGAGCCGGGCGGTGTGCGTGCTGTGTACATGGCCTAGGTTACTAAGCTTCGCGAGCATCATCACGATTATCATTCATTTGCGGTTGCATCGGGAACTTCATTGTTCCATTATGTAAGTTTACTCTACCGCAGAAAGGAGGACCGTGGAAAAATTCCTTAATTTCCATTCTTCCACTTTGAGTTTGTGTCCCTTTAAAATTCCTCTCATTCGATATCTTCTTTTCTACAATGAAGGAGCTATTTTCAACTGGATGACTCGTTGTCCGCAGCTGGTCGTAGTGAAGGGTTGAAGTAATCGGTAGAGTGGAAACGGTGGGCAAGTTGGGAAGTGGTCGGCGCACGTGTGGGCGTGGGCAAGTGCGTGCTACGGAGCGCGTGGTCAGTGACACGGAGCGACGGGCCTCGGAAGAGAGTCGGGAGCGTGCGGCTGAGGTTTAAGGCCACAATCGCTGTTCATGTGCGAAACATACACAGGCTAGTGGATCGTGGTTTTACGAGAAAGAAAGACGCGTACTCTCTCGTGGCAAGCCAGTGCTGTCTTTCGCTCTTGCCTCCTCGTAGCACTGCTCGAGAGCAACCGCTGACCTTGGCCTGCTGACCATGATGCTGGCGGCCACTCGATCCCTCCTGTATACGTCTATCGGTACACATACGTGCGCCACTCTGCGTTAGCTTCTCTATTGTCGTTGTCGTCGCTATTCTATTCTGTCCGTTAACTCTTTCGGTAGCAACCTGTACAAGATTGGCCCGCAATGTTTTGCACAACCAGTCTAAACTTCTTTAAATTTCATACTGCTTTAGCTAGATTGATGTCTGTATTACTTCTAAGGAAATCGCTATGAGCAATTTACGTTTGACTCCGAGTTATCTTGTTATCTTTATGAAGTTGACACGTGGACCAATTCGATGATGAGCCGCGTGATTTGTTAGGACCACTATAGGCACCGGCTCACTTACTGCCAGTCACTGGCAAATATTAACTCTCTTTGATAATTCCTGCGACAAACGGCGCGCCGGCAAATACTGCGGTTGCTAATAACTGATATTGCGAATATGGTCAAAGATACAAGCTGGTTTTCGCCAGGAGTTCGACAAACTTTGGTCTCGTGTCTTCTGTTGTCTTCGTGTTATTTCTTCTTTATTTTGTAATACGATTAGCATATAATTGGACTTGTTTATTTTTCATGAGCATAAATTATTCACAAGGATGGGTTGAATTAATATATTAGATTTGCAACGGAAGCGTGAAACGCATGGCAATCTGTACGAGCGCGTTAAATGCTCGAGTACACTGTATTGCACACGTGCTCCCTAAAATACCGATTACGGCAGAGCTCAGGCTTGCTTCCCACGAAAGCGAAATATTTGCTATGAGTGATCGCATTCCAACTGTTAGGCAATTAATATTCATCAGGGTAGCGTTTCGGATCGATAATATACGAGATTGGTGTCGAGCAGGTAAAAATGGCATGCCTGATAGTTTAATGTGTCTGCGTGACTCACTACTACCAAGATGACTCACGATAAAATAGGCGTCTGCATATATGGAATCGTGAAAATTGTGTGCTAACGCAGTGTGTTTGTAACAACAATTCATTTTCATCCGATCGTCTATTGGAAAAATAAATTCATTGGAATAAAGTTTATTCTTGATAAAATGGTGACCTAGATATCCGCGATATACTTGGAATTGCAATAATTCCTTGTTAACCGGAAGCCGGAAAGAGGAAAAACTTGGAGAGTGCTCAAGGAATGCCCGGATGAAGTCACCGGACAATTCGATTAAGTAATGGCGATAATGAGTATGTCATTATTGCATGGAACATTTTCCCGATGTAATGTCTAGGCAGACACTTAAGAATATTTTCCATCAGCGTAAAAGAGGAAAGTGAATACAGAACAAAATAAGTTCCTTATTCTTTCAGTTACTATAATTCCCTAAAATCTGTAAAAATCCAAGGTCTACGTGAGCAAGAAGAATTCCGTAATGGTAAGAACGTTGTCGAGCGAGCGTCGGCAGTTTATCGTCAGCGTCAGAATGACTTTGACAGAGGTTCCAAGCACCGTGTGAACAAAACTAGTCCCACAAGTTCCCGGCACCTGATTTCCGTGATAATTTGCCTAAACTTTACGTGAAAGAACTACAAATTGGTCGGGCTTGTGCGAGAGAAAGAGAGCGGGCAGTGGCATGCGTGCTATCCGTACGAGATCCTGTTATCCTGCTACTCTAGCTTCCCCCAGGACACGTGTCCCGGTATCCAAGCCAGTTCAGCGGAGCTAAAAAAAAAGCCGGCAAGCCAATATCTATAAACATTAACTATTTGCAAGATTAAACCACTCGAATTTTATTAAAGCAATGCTTGACACCGGTCGCCAGGGCATATCGACAATTATTGTTTTATTAGGATATTAAAAGAGCGTAGGGGACTTTTTGCCCTTCGCGGCTGTTAATGGGATGCCAGGTGACATCTGTAGATGGAACGATTAACTCGTTCGCTCCTACACTGGCGGAAATAGTCGGGCGAAGCTTCACTGAAATACGGACATGTAGCCAGCCGGGCGAGAGAGGCGCCCGGCTCGCATTAGCATAACCCGGCTTCTCTGATCGTTATGTTACTCATGCCGGAGATCCCACAGCTTCCTTACCGATTGACTTCGCCCTCGCTTCGCTTTATCCTCTTCACTATCGACCGCGGGGAAATTATTCATTAAATACCCGTTTTTCTTACCATCGCACACCACCCATTTCAATTTCCCCCACACCTGACACAGCAAATTTTTCCCGCTTCCGTCAATGTTGCCTAGACAATCGTAACTATATGTAGTAGTTGGTTCATGGAACTCGGCTGAGAATGCAGTGCACCGAATGACGCAATAGCAAGCACTTTACACTATCGTAGACATTATTACCATCTTTCCGTGAGTCTGCAGCTTTGTAATATAATCTGGATTTCATGTGAAAACCGCTTTTGTCCGGCCTTGAGAAATGTGATCACTAACAACTGTACTTCTAACAGCTGTATTTAATTTGCGAGTGGAATTCAGGCCATATTTGTTAGCACAACAAGCAAGCACATTGCGGCAATGAGATATACTCGTCGTATGAAAGACAAATGGTCTTCCATAACCTGTGTTTAGGCTCTCGTGAGAGTCTAGGTTTTTATCAAAAATGAGGGCGTTAAAGTAAAATGCAATTCTTAGCGCAATTAAGGCTTGCTTATCAGAAATTACCATTTCAAGTCGTTGCCATTAAGAGCTCATTATCATCTGTCATGTAGCACGATCGATCCAGAAAAGTACAGGACTTTGTTAATTAGCGAGATGTCAATCTTGTGGTGGACATAGAAGTACTAGGACGCAGAAAGGCGAGGTTTGCGTGGCAGGATTGATAATTATCACGAAGGACGAAGCGTGGAAATGTGTGATCGATAGTCCAGGTCGCTTCCGTGGTAAGTGGAGCAGTTTTGCGAGGAGCTGGCTGCTCGATGCCAATGTCTATACAACAGCAAAAGTTCAATCGAACGAGGAAGTCTCGGTGCGACGTAGGTTATCGCTATTCACGTTCTTAACTCTCTCAAGGACCTTCTTACATAATAATGGCGCGCAGCCTGGCAAACTCGATGATAACGATTGAGCAGCTGCATCTTGTCCGACAGAAATCACACCTTGGGAGGTGCGATCGATTTAGCCGGCGATACGGAGAAGCCGTTTCACGGAGGAATGAAAATAGGCGTCGGCAATCGTGGCGGAAGAGCAAGTTGCACTTTGGAGCTGGGCCAAGCAACGAAGCCGCGATGAAATAAGCCAGTTTAGGAAGTCTTAGCGTGACTGGCTAGTTATATCATACGATCGCGAGAATGTGCTTCGAGCAATTCAAAGTGGCTTGAGTTACCCGGAATCTGTGTCAATGGGTGTACTACAAGCATTGCGATCACGGAATGAGTGCTATTTAAGTTTACTCCTGATAGAATCGTAATTCATTCAATGAGCAAACTTGCAGTCCAACGTAAAGTCAAGTGGTGAAACAGGCTTCCACTTGGAGGTCTTCGAGAAACGCCGAGACGTCGTCATTTACGAGAATAATTGCGAAACTAATTGGGCATTGATGTAACATCCATGCCGGAAGTTTTACACTCGTGATTTTGTGCCACGAATCACCGCAAATATATAAAATAATTCGCCAGATTAATCGATAATTAGTTGAAGAAGAATTTCCCAGTGGTAAAAGCAATATTACGAGAGGAATCTCGAGCGAATGAACCTGATATGGTGTTATCCCTACCTCCTCGAGTTAGAAGTCCCGGTTGCCCGGCGCACCGTCTCACAGATCTCCAACAACACCAGACAAGTCCAGAATGGTTCCCGGCGGAATTCCAGAATATTCCCGGGTGGTAAACGACGAGGAGCAGTGGCGGAATCGAGCGTATGCCGATCGAACTCGGCAGATTCTCGCGCACACTGCGGCGTCCCGGCGCCCGTTCGCCAAGAGAGCCTGGTGTCTCTGTCTCTCCTCAAGGACGAAGTAACGGTGCGCCAGCGGCAGCCGGTTGGTTGTACACCTATCGACTTTCCGGTCACCGGTGTCCCCGCTGCACTTCGTCCAGCACTCGCTTCGCCAAAACGATCCGCCAATATCTTCAACCTTCAAACGCGACGCTGCGCTGGTTAAAGCTGGCAAGACGGATTTTAGGAGCGTCTCTCGCAGTTGCACAGCTGGCTAGAGGAGAACTGGCCGGCTAGGCGAGCAGCTAGTACGCAGAGGAACTTTAGTCTGGTATATATCGAGCTCCTCGAGTCGCGTGTATTGGTAGTCGCCGGCATCTATAAGAACGCCACACGCCTCCGCGCCCCCGCGTCGAGCCGCGTCGTATGTAGATAGGCGCCCGATCTCCACACATACGCAAACCTTCGCTGCCACCGAGCCTCGAGTAGGGGAACACGCGCTCGTGGGCGACCTTTATTTACATTTTACATGGGAAACCGGCATGCCTGCACCCACGCACCGCATGCACGTGCATCGCGGCCTCTCTTCGAAAGCATTTCACTTGTATCCTCACCAAGATTCAAGGCAGAATGATTCCAGATGCGACTTTGAAGTATACAAGAATTGATTTTTGGAAATTTAAGTATGGAGAAGTTTAGTCTCTAAACGAAGGTAGAATGTGCACGAAGTTTCGAGAGAATCCAATGTCACTGACCACTTATTGGGTCACGCCTACGCGCCGCTGTCGGCCGATCAATAAATCGACTGTTTCATTAAGCTTCGACTTGAAGAAATAACTAGATTAGATTCTTGATGAATCATCGTATATGTGTTGTGGGAAAGTGATGAATGTGAATGTAGAATAAACTATGGAGGTTCGTTTGGATTGGTTAGCGTCGGTAGAGGCGAAGGTAGTCTGGTCGCTTTCGGTGCGATCACAGTCTCTCGCGTTCGTGGAAAAGCTACGAGGCTGCCACGTAACTTGCTCCCGGGAACTGATCCCTATGAATTTTCATGATCCGCTGGAATTCTCTCTGGTTTACGTGGAACTGAACTAGGATTTCTGCGATTTCTTTCTACCATTGTATACCAAGTTACAGCAGCTGATGAAAGGTGCTGAACAAAAGCGATTCAATATTCCATTTACACAAATCCTAACAACATATGTTTCTTTTCAATCTTACATATTTTACCTCGAAAATATGCAAGGTTCGAAATAATTCCTACACGCATTTCTATAAAAATTTCACTTTCGCTGAGATGAATTCGCAACATTTTCATATTGATTGCGATTAGTTTTGGAAAGCGGATGATTTCTAGGGATACAAAATGAAATCCGCAGAGCCTGGAGGGCACTTACCCTATCGAAGATGTCGGGAACCGGTCGCAGGGATCAATAAGCCCCCGCTGCGGTAGTTGGCGAGAGAAAAAGCCGGGAGAGTCGCGGGAGAGAAGCTGGGGCCGAGGGCATTGGTATCCGTGGGTGCTTTAAAAGATGCGGACCAATGGGAGAATCCGCATCTCTCGGTGCCACGCCTCGCCAGCCTCCGGCAGATCAGTACCTGGTCCAGGAGGATGCTGGTCTGGCAGGCTTATAGTTGTCCCAACAACACGTACCACTGCGAAACCCACAGTAGTCAATACTTTATCATTTCAGACCTTTCTAAGATTGAATAATATTCTCAAATGGTCCAGCTCTTCACTAATAATTAATTTTTTCGTCAGTTGCACAATAGATCTCTTGCAGATGCTAGTAAACAAATAGTTTTATTCTAAAGTTTAAAGCAGGAGATAAGAATCCGTAAAAGTTCTGAACAGATCGCACATTTCTCGAGTGGCCTGTCTCGCAGGAAGTTGTCGATGGCTGGCCATTATCAGCCTCCTGCAAGATGGTGGACCATCCGCTTGGAGAAAGATGGTACATCATCCGTAAATCTTGTGCCAGAATTATTACACCCACACTAACATTTTCCGTCTAGTGGAAACTCCTACGAGACAATTATCGGCACGAAGTAGCCCAGTTTTCATTTAGACGGGTGTCAAGGTTTCCCAACGCTCGTTTAAAGCGACCTTCTTTGAAATAAAGCATGATTCTGCCGGGGAATAAGGTTACTAGAGCATTTGGAGCTTGCACTAACGCCAGACTGACGCAGGACATCTTCCGATTTAATGAGATGATGAAATAGAGCAAGGGTGACTTATTCTATAAGGATAAATTGGTATAATTGGAAGTAACATTGAACAAGTGTTAATGAAGAAGGAGTGATTTTCCTAAGACTCTAAATAAAATTGTTTACTCGCTACAATGATGGATATCTCAAGTGGAACTTGATTTTCTTCAGTGACTGATTGTTACAAGGTCTTTCTCGTGTCCGCCTGACTTTCTCTAGATGACAAGATAGAAATAGAATTGTCCACAAAAAACGTAGTATATTTTTAGTATTGTTTCTTATGGTAGCGTATTAATTTCAAGTGGTTTGAATATATGCATTGGAAAGATCGAATTGACGGTGCAGATACACCGATAGTTGAAGAGCGGCGAGGTTGTTACAGCTTCTTGGAAAAGATTAGGCGTCGTTAGCGGCCTTCCGCGGACATCGACCCCCTCACTTGTCAGTAATCCGTTTCTCAGGGATCCTGGCATCTCCTCCTATCAGGATGTCACTGGACCACTTCAGCCATCCTCTAGGATCCAGTCCTAACCATCTCTTCTCTTAATTACTTATTGATTCTCTTAAAAATAGCCACTTTTCTTTAAAAATCCTAAGATGAATTTAACATAATTTCACAATTATATAAAAATATCTAAATAAGAGGGTGACAGTGGAGTGACGCAAAAGGCGGGCACAAAGAAAGTGACTTTCCAGAAGATGTTTCCTTTTGCGGCGGGTTTTCACTCGGCAGATCACAAATTCCAGTTTCAAGCGACTCTTATTAGCGAATCCACTTCCCGCCATGATTCTTGGTGAACTTCCCATCGAAGAAGTGTGCCCCCACTTGGAGTCGAGCAAGAATCCAGAGGAGAGCAAGGTGGGGATGTGGTTGTCCTGTTGCGCTTATTAGAAGTTTTTAGCTCGATCGGTATCAGGCAGAGGCTCGCATGTAGCACATACTGCATGCGCGTACTACACCAGATGAGCAATTTGTCTTTAAATCGTCCCCTTCTTCGAAGCCCCCACTTCTCCTCTAACCAAGGGTCAATGTATTCGACACGTTCACTATAATCCGAGATTGTCTAGGCTTTAATGTGTTTAGCGTGAATGGGAGGCGCTAACAGGCGCGCTTCTGCGTCGCCTGGCTAATTAGGCGCATGAATTAGCATAAGCAAGTAGGCGAATTAATATGCGAGCCTGGCACCCCTTCCTCCGGATGTCGACGCGGTGTCAAAGATCTCGCGATTTTCGGCGTCCCGGCGCACCTTTCACAGACCACCTACCGAGATGCTGCTCACACTGACACTTCGCACATCATTTGACAATATGAAATTATCAACTTTTAACTTCAACAGGAAGAGACACTTGTTCTAATGTTAAATTCAGGAGATCGCAAGGGTAGTGGGACGTTATCCGGGACTCTCAATGGCAGTCTTAAAGCTTCATTCATTCGCTCAGTCATTCAGGCGATTCGCGCACACACATTCGCTTCTTCATTTAATAAATACTACTTTAGTTTGTACTTAGTCCTCGTATTTATCAAATACTCATTAATTCCTTGCATATCATAAGCGAAATATTTTTCCATTCAGTCTGAACAAAACACTTTTTGTCAGAGTTCTTGTGAAAGCTCGCAGATATTACACGTTGAATGTTTTTAATGGAGAATTGTATCAATGCGCAGGTACGTTGCGAAACGAGCGAATAAATCAAGGATGAGCACCTGTTCGCGATCGTTTCCGACAGGAAGTCTCGCCAAAGAGGAAGGCCCGGCCGACTGCGTCAGCAGACGGTCTCTGTCGCTGCCTGCAGCCTGCCTCTCTTTCCTGCTGAGGTTCGTGTGCCGTTTTCAACAACGCCCTGCTCTTCTGCATCGATGTGCCGTCGCTGCTCGCTCGCTGCTTGATGACGACGGCGACGATGACACACGCCGACAAAGGGCCGACGCTGGCCCGGCACTCGTGCTGCATTCCAGATTATCCTGGCTGTATCGTCGCCCACGTATATTACCGATGCACTGGGTCATACCTTAACTGACATCGTTCCTACACCCATTCTTGCTCTGCTGCATCCATCTTCTGAATTCCGAGCCTCCATTAACAGATGTCAATGGTGTAAAGAACTTGCCAGAGGAAATGTTTAGTCAAAGCAAGTAGGAAATAGTATGGTGAGGAAAACAAATATTTAATAATTGAATATAATGGATTATTTATGTCTTGATTTATTGTAGGTATTGGTAAGATATCGATGCATGAGTGAAGGGGGCTGGCTCGTTCGAGCGAAGGACGCAATTACGGATCGGGGCCGGACCGGAGAAAAACGGCGAGCAAGATCGCTTGCCAATTACTGGAAAGAAGGGAAAGGGAGGCTCCAATTTGCTGCGGACCTTTTTGAACGAAGGGCGGAAGCGGCACGCCAGGGTGTGCCGACATCTTGCCGATCGTCATCCCATGCCATTCCTAGTTCTGCACGGCATCCTTTCCACACATAACCTAAGGAACGGCCCCGCACTATCAAAATGGACGAACTGGGATCTCTCGTTGCTAACACAAGACTAGCAATTGTGCTAAACAATACACGAAGTAACCTCGCACAAGCAGATGAAGCGTAACAGAAGAGAGTGCCAGCCGGAAGTTGGCGGTCTTCGCTTGCGCCCTGTCATCTTACCGCTCGTAAAACCTGCTCCCTCTTCACCTCATTCTCGTCCGCTTCATTCGGTCCACTTCTTCTGCCATTGCGAAGGATGACAGTTCAGTCGATGATCGGGAGTGGTCCGCACTCAACAGATATAATTGCTATGCTACTGATTGACTTTTACCAGGCTCCTTTTGTCTTCTTCGCCGCCAGGATGTTTTGAAAATAGTTTGTATTATTTCTGACGTTTAAAATCCCGCAAAATTCTAACTTTGGGAAGTTGAGTTGTACTTATTTATAATGTTAAGGTTGGACGTTCATAAATCTAATAAATAAAATCATTTATTCATTGTTAAGAGGACTCTTTTCGTTTCCATTATTCCACGAACTTCCATTAGTAAGGTCTACGTTACTGTTACTAGCAATTGATCGGTTTCGACTTGCGCGTCGATGATCCGGATCTCAATGACAAAAAGTGGCGGGTACCTAAGTCAGATAAAAAAGGATCACGCGCGTGATCATGCGTGCGGTTGTATATTATTAGCAGGTAGCTTGTTAGATGGTCGGTTTGCCGGTAATGGCTAGTATTACAACACGCGACCGTTATTAACCCCTCGTTCCCTCCGACTCTGTCTCATGTTGGCCCTTTGATGCCGTAGCGAACACCCTGCACGGTTGAGCAGGTATAAATCATTATTCATAATAGGCGACATCAGGACAAAAAACCCGTAGCCAAGCGATCTCGACTCCATGCTAAATGATCACGGATCACGCTGAGTGACATGCCTACAATTCGCTGGAATAACTCAGTACTCTCACAATTAAAGAACACTACTCGCCAGGTTCCAGATAGTTCTATTTTAAGAAGAGTTTAAATACTCCTCAACTGTCGTGATAAAAATGTTTAATCGAGCGGGGAGACAAGAATAGGGAGCGTCTGCACAGAATACAAGAGGTCAAAGCCCAGACCCGTAGAAAAGAGTCCAGGTGTCCTTCGCAGCTCGTTGGAGAGCACGTCTTCATTTTGCCAGCTGGTCCGGCGTACCGGCATTCCGTGATTGCAAGGACTGGCGAAAGACAAGGCGAGTACAGGGTGGTGGCAAGGAGTTAGGGTAGTCAGGTTGCGCTGAGGAGGAGATCGACGTCCTAGTGGAAGCGAGTCGCGGTGGGTTCGTGGTGTCCTGAGCAGGACGTGTCCCTCGTCGTGTGGGTCCGAGCGTGCCGCACATAGCACCGCGTCCTCGCGAATCGGTCGAGGGGTTTTGCCGTTGCGCGACCCAAGTGTTTTTCGCTGTGGCCGCTTCTCTGGCGGCGAGTCCAGGCCTGCCAAGCCCGAAGTGCATTACACGCAATTAGACGCCAGGGTGGCCCCGAGGTATGCCCGACAAACGGCCTCGTCCTTTCCTTCCCCGCGATCCTCCATCGCGTTTTCCTCCGACGCTGCTCTCCTTCCCTCCGCCCGACCTCAGACATCTCTTTCTTTTTAATGCACCGGGAACCTTCTTCTGCTCTTCTTCTCCCGGCATCGGACTCTTCTTCTTCCTCCATCTCAGGACCCGAGGATGCTGTTCATCCTCTCGCTCGCCTATCATCCTCCTGCCAGATTGCAGAGCATGCTCTCCTTACAGACGCTTTCGGACTCTGCGCTTCGTGCTTCGAGTTCCGACGACAAGATTTTGGAAAGAGTCCTCGCAGAATGTACGCCTGATTGCTTCTGGGGATGTCGTGTGTGATTCACTGAGTGCGTAGACTTCTTGGGAGTTCATGATGATACAGATGTAACTGCTAGAAGAATAGTCGAGGGTTTGAATGGTAGAAAATTGTGGTATCGCCACGAGACCAAGCTGTCGAAGCTTTCAATAGGGCGCGTGTCTCTTTTAGCCTTTCTCCGGGTTCAGCTGCCCCTGTTAGTGCCACCTGGTCCAAAAAGAACACGTAGAGTCTAGTGAAAATCAGTGCTACCTCTTCTACAGCATCATTCTTCTATCTTGGCAATCAGAAATCTATACGTTCCCGAGATCTTTCTACCCTTCCATTGAAAATCAGTGCAGAGTTCTTGATGAGGTTCGTGATTTGTTATAGGTCGAAGTTAAGGTCTAAAGTTGGCCAAATCATAGGTGTCAAGCTGGCATTTGGCAATGCTCCGTAAAGTCATGCGTGTCAAAGCGGAACCGAAACTGTTTCCCGGTGGTTACCTCGAACGTCGGTCGTCTTGGCACACCTTTTCAAGCAAGGGACTCTCTTCGCATTGTCTGTCTGTGGAGTGTCGTGGAGATCACGAACCCATTGTACCCGGCTTTCGCCCTCACAACTGGGCTGGATGACTCTTAAATATTTTACAACTGCTCTCCACCCGCCCTGCACAAACGAGCAGTCTATTTTTCCACCCTGACATCTGTATAATAATTCACAGGGTTGAAACGTGCTCGTGCCCACCGCGTGGCAGCTCCACAGTCCTTCAATGGGACAGTTGTCCCTTTCTTGTATGTTGAAATCGAAACTTCTGGTTTACCTCGATTTCGAAATACACTCTACTTTTAATCAGAGGATCCAACGATGAATTCTCCAAACTTTATTCGACCTTAATGAAGGTCTGATATTATTAGCATTGGAGAAGTGTAGTGAGAAGTACTAGTGGCAGGGAGTAGTTGAGGTATCCATGAAGGATGGTAGGAGTCCATTGGCCGGTGGTCCAATTAGCGCAGCATCCGATGAAGCGTACGGGCTGCGGATGGGGTGGATGCTGGAGACTGCTGGACTGCTGGACGCTCCTGGCAATTGTCGGCAGGCCGCCCATATAAATTTCTCAGTAGCTGGCCGGTGTGTAACTGTGCACTGCATGCTTTCTTGCGTGATCCTCCGCTCGCTTAAAGGGTATTAAACGCCTTCCTCGTACATAGACTCCGAGAGATGATTGCACCCGGTGCGACAGTTACTAGCTGGAAACTCTGCCGTGTCCCGTGAAACACTCGCCGATTATACAGTTAGGCGATGTTGATTCGATCTGTCCGCCTTCCTCTTCCTAATTTTCCCTAATAAAATATTTTACTTTCGCAACATTAATAACTGAAAGATGGACGCAAGCCTCGAGAACACTTGGTGGGTGTTGGCTTCAAATTTCAGTAGCATTTACCTTCCAAGCAAAGATCGCAATGTTACCGGCATACTTTCGTTTCAAGATCGCTGGCCTCCACATTAATTTTCGTCGGCACTCGAAAACTTGGCAGCCTCCCACTCACTCTTCTCGTAGTTAGATCGCTCTGACCTTGCGCCAAAGCAACAGGTAACAAGCTCCACATTGCTGGCTATGATTTATTTTCGGTGTTTAGTTCCTGGAACTCGGGGAATCTCACGGAGCGGCTGATCGCTGGCTTCCAGGTGGAACAATATTTATTGTCAAAATCGATGACGCGTTGAACCAAATGCCCATGGGCTCTTCCGAGTGAACGTAGAAAAATGCAAATACATGCGTGGGTGATTCTGGAGCTCTGCCAAAGTTCGCCTCGTCTCTCTTGGTCATTCGGCCTTTGGTCATCATACCACCGCGCGGGCACAGGTGTATTCACACTTCTCGAGCTCCCCTAATCACAGTCTTCGTAATCATTTCGTACAACTTCACTACGTGATCCCTTTGTGCTTGCCTTTCCCTTGTGAGATTATCTTCTTTCTTCATTCTTTAGTTCTCAAAATTATTCGGTTGTTGTAAACGTCAGTCAGGGATAGTTATTGTGTTAATTGTGCTTGAACGATTTGCTAGTGGATTTTCAATTGAAGTGAAGTTCTTGGATACTAAGTGTATAAAGTTTAAACTAATCGTCATTTGAGTGGCATTCCTGTATAAAGCTGTGTAATGTAAGTCTTCTTTACCAAGTGGTCAGGCATTGTTGTAATGCGAAATCCAATTTTCTATTGTAAAAATCAGTATTCATTTATTTTAAAAATGTATCAGTAGGATAATACTGCTAATGTAAAAAATTAACATCTGAAAAACAGAATGTTCCTCGGATAAGTCATTAAATTCACTCTACTGTACTGTAATCGTAAAATCTCCAAGATTATAATAGCAATAAAAGATCGCACACTGATGTGTAACTGTAGAAGATTGCGCAAGAATCTTTCCTTTACATAACAAGTTTAGATGAGTAAAGTACAAGTGTTTATCCAACAGTACATCAAATATTGAGGTCATAATATTACTAATGAGATAGGAATGATTCCCCAAATGATTGTACTATTCGCTATGCCTCCTTGGCCATTGGCCAAGTAGTGCCAGCTACAATTTATTGAGTTACCTGGTAATACTTGTTGCATCCACAAAATGAATAGACCATTTATCAAATCTGTGTATGTTCTTGTTCACTTTTAGTTTTATTATTACTTTGGCCGCAACAGTATTCGACTTTTGCAACCACTAGCAAGTTGTAGTTAATAATATTCTCCATTTTTTACTCTACTTTAAACAGATTTGTGGAAATTTCTTTGTATCATAGAATTCACTTAATTTTATTTAACATTTCTTTTAATACAAGTGTTTCTTTTTATGTACCAGACATTTCTCCAATCCAAAATGGAAGAAGATGTCAGTTCCATTGCAGAGAAAGGAAGCAAAGGTTCCAATCAATGTGAGAAACCAAAGAAAAGAAGTTTTAGGAAAATGTTGAAAAGTTGTGAGTATGAAATGCACACTATGAAAGTTAATGTAATTGTTTAACTGATCGTCTTGCTATTTCTTATTATAGTTTGGGAAAGATTCAATGAGCAAGTTACTAAAGAAATCTATGGGGATGAGGAGCAAGATGACAAGTCTACAGGTATATTGATTTACATGACAATTAATAAAAAAGTGCTCAGTTGGATATTAAGACAGTACTACAATAACGCATGTAGACATTGCTTCAAAAGTATTTTTTATGAATAACTACATTTTTCATTTGTTAGTCTTTAAACCTAGGATCCCATACCATCTGTTGCTCACATGAATTGGTATTATCATTCTTAGGTAACTCAAACTGTGTGGCTTGCTTCGAATAAGTTACCATTTTTGTAAAATAATAGACTATAAGACTAAGTTGATTTAGATTGTTCATAGATTTAAATTGGAGCGAAAAATTCTTATACTCTTTTATGATAACACGTGCAAAACGCCAGATGGCGTATGTAGCTTCTTCAGAAACCTATGTGTTCACTCCTCTTCCTACTGCCGGAAAGCTAGATTCGTATGGTATCAATTCTAACTTCTAGAAAGGTTCGGATCTGTGTTATTTCTATTACTATCTTCTATTTATTGAAGAAAAATTCATATATTATCAGATAATTGTGCGTAAATACTTTCAATATTCATCCATTAAAAGACTAATGTTCAAATTTCAATTATGCACACCGAACTACAAGAAAATATTGATCCCAATTCATACTCTGTAAATTCTGTTCAGCCACAAAGCAAAATTGCGTTGCAATATGTCGTAAGTTTTTTTGGGAGAAGCCAAAGGCAAACTCCGGCTGTTTTGTAATAATGAAATATTAGTGGTTGCTCGATCTCTGCCAAAGTAAAGGGCAATATTTCAGCCGGGGCTTTTCCTTAGTCTAATAATTTGCTTGAATGATCGCTCGTGCAACCGCAAGCTCTGCCGCTCCGCATAATTGGCCATCCAGGTTTCCGGACGTAAACCCTTCAGATTACGATCTTAATTTTGCGGCGAGGTGAGCATGCCACGGGTATGCGGTTACACACCACCGCGGTAACACCACTGTAATGCTTTACTCCCTTCTATTTTGGAGCTTTGCTTGGGAATCAATTAAGGCCCAGTAATTAAATGGATCAGTGCAATATCGGTGAATCACTACTATTTCGGATTTCGTGTTTCTGGTTTAACCAAATGCCGCTGGTGCAACAGTACATTGGAATGCATATTAGTCCCAATGGAACTCTCACGGGTTACACAGAGATTGCTTAACGGTAATTAAACTATAATTTTCTAGTGCATGTTCTATTGCTAATAGTAATAAGACGATGAGGATACTCGTACATATTTGATTTTTATATAAAAGAATATTGGGTACTTTAATTAGTTATTCCCGTACACCAAATGCATTATAAAACAAGGGAGTGGCATGTACAAACTCACCACATTCTCCAAGCTCTCATTCTGAACAGCAACCAGCATTCCCTCTGTTTATTCCCACTAGACAATGGTTCTCTCAGACTTCAGAACTCCCGCACTACGTTTCACAACTTTATCAAATGTTCACCCGTTAATTAAGCACTGGATAACTTCGAGATTAGTATACTCCGAGCATGTACACGTTACACGGGTTTGCACACTGCCTCCATGTTGAATAAACAATATTTATCGATATCGACCAACAATCGATATATCGATAGATCGATATATCGATTACAAGTGAAGTGCAAGCTTCTGCGCATCGGTTCTGCGCAAGTGGCACACAGTTGCGCCAAGGGGGGACGCTGGCAGAAGTGCACGTAACATTTTCTTCCTATTAATTTTACGAATTACGTTAGAAAAACTGCAAGGTCTCTCCCAAGCGTTTTTGAAAAGTTAGTGCAGTGAGTTGTGAACAGAGTGTGATGGAAATTTTGGCTGGCCAAAGCTTTGTGCGCGTGTGAGATGGTGACGAAGTGTGAGTGCGTAATGCACGCTGAAACAGCATTTGGCGCGTCCTTTTGCCGGTACTTGGATTCACCTATTATCCCCCGAATTCCTGCTGGAACGTGTTCCTGACCATTGACTTTGCACTTGGTGTTTGGGTTCTGCATGTGTGAGGTAGGATTTATGCATAGCTCCACTTACTATACGGTTATCTATGCGTTCCGCTCGATCTGTAACGCACAGTTTGTGCAAGTATCTGTAGTCTACTTGTTTCCAGGCAATATTCAATATTGCTTTTCGGTATTGATGTTCTATCATATGGCGGTGCTCTGAGTGAGCGAGAATTGATGTATCGCGATGTGCATTCAATTCCTATCTCCTCCTGTGACATTGTTTCGATCTTCGTGGCTTTGTCACGTCTCATAATGTATGCGAGAATCTCATATTTCATTCTTGGAGTTCGAATATCAATAGATTTTACAATTCCGCACGTTTGACTTATTTGAATAAACTTCTATATATAAGAATCGTAAAATGTATTTATGAATTAGTTACACAAAGAATAAAGAGAGTGTTTGATGGTATTCCACTCTCCTGTACTATATTTGAAACTTAATAATAGAAGTGCACATAGAGAATGCACAATAACAGAATAAGAAGCTTGTAAGACAATGCTCTAACATATCATTGGCAAAAGAACTTTGTAACGAGACATGAAGTTGCCAGAGAAATCTAGCTGGCAAGGTTCTACAGGAACTTTGATCAGTGTCCACTCAATTTTAGTTGAGTCCAGCTTCTCTAGACACCTCTGGGACACTTGGAACTATACTTCTCCAGACCAATAATGCATGTCCTCTCTTTCTCTCTCTTTCTCTGGGAAGCTGTGCACTCCTGCTAGCACAGTGAAACCATCTCTCTAGTTTCATCTCCTCAGAACTGCGCTCTGGGAGAACCGGGATAATTGAAGAAAGTAATAGGGCTTCTGAAGCCAGTCACAAGATTGTTTGGAGTGTCACTTATAATTGCACGTGTACCTTTGTTGCTTTAATTGGGTGAAGAGTTAATGAAGAGCACTGTTTGGTATAGGTCCAAGTTTGAGAGGTGTTTAACGGGTAATTGGATACTTGTGGAATCACTTGATTTGAAAGTATAAAATACTTGTACCATATTTGATATTGCATGTTCTACGTATTCAAGATACGCACTGCTTATGTAAAAGTGTAAAGATAAATGATTTACATATGATATGTATTGTATGATTGGACACTCTAAACTTTTAACAATCTAGATACAAATATTGAGACAAATGTACAACATGAACATTTGTTTACTGCCACGTACTGTATGTATTTTACAGTTTAAAGTATTGTGTCATTTAATCCATATGGAATTTTATCCGGTTTCATCCTGTCTACGCAAGGCAGAGTATCTTTATTCATTTTAAACGCCCGATATCTGGCAGGCCGTCCTGCCCGGGGCAAAAATTGATTCCTCCACGTGAATAAAATAGGCGGGCGCGTGTGGAACAGACCTTAGGCCGGAAATTGGCGTATGGAACCCGGAAAATGGATCGACGGTGCTCGACGGTACTCTTCCGGCAGGCAGGCATTGTCCGGGCCTCGATGGGTGCGCGAAAATCGCCCAAGTTACTCTCGAGCATTCACTGCTCGCTCCCTCTTAGCTGTCTGACATTTCCCACTCGTTTGCCTCTATCTTCATACTCGTCCGTCGAGTGCCCGCGTATCAACCATGTCCTCCACTTTATCATGCGTCCGGAATGTTTTTTCGAAGTGCGAAATCATTTTTGCCACATGATCAAATACCTGGCAATGTTTTCTTTTTCCTACAGGAAATATAAAATCAGTAGAAATTCTATTGAACGTAATATTAAAGTCTGGAGCGAGTGGTTCTTTGGTGGCCCAATGAGAGAATAAGGAGACTCGAGTTCTTCGAACGGTGTCTTATTAGAGAAGGAGGTTGCCACTCCAGTACTAATGAGACAGCAACACAATGCTGCATCGGCTTACAGATATTGGTAGGAGAAATACACTTTTCACGAACTGCCTCCTAATGAGGTTGAGATTAAACTCGAGACTACCTTGTTTCATTGACTTAATCAATTCCATGAGAGGTGGCAAGAAAAAGTCAAAAAGTATCTAGGATTCTGCTTATTACTAACTAAATATTAAATGCAAAAAGGACTGCGAATTACATGGTCGAGTCAGGTGTTCTCGTAATTAGATTCCACGTCACAATATCACTCAGGAACACTCTTAACTTTGTGGAACTCCCATTTTCTCTTTCGTCAGGTTTGCGCGTCGGGAATCAGGGCGAGTTATTCGGGCAAGTTGGCGCGGATATGAATGGGATTTCCTTCGGGCTACAAACTGCATGGAAACGAATGTTTTGCGTGAAAGCTGCCCTGGCAAAGCTGCAGAGTCTAAGAGGAGAAGGGGCTTTAATTGGTTCGCGAGAAGAGTTTTCCCGGAAGCGAGCACGCGGTCGCGAATAGTTGGCATAAGTTTCGTGGGAATTCCGCCGAATTTCCCGAAAGATGGCCGCCCTCTCTCTCTCACCCTTTCTGCGCCAAGGGATGCGGGGGGGCGGCGGCGCATACTTTCGATATATTCGCAACAGCCCAGATTTCTAGCGGAATACCGGATCCTCATCCGTATTCCGTTCTCTCTGCGTCCTCAAGCGCACTATCCATGTGCGTGCGAGCCTGGAATTTCATATTTCTATTCCGCATTAATAACGTTTCATTGATAAATTCCTGGAATTCTGCTAATAACACTCAACGTGTCCTTCACGTCGGATTTCCAACGCTTTAATGCGAAAATTTCTGTCCCTTCATTTAACACAGTTAAACTTCTGTTTAAAATAAAGTGTTCTCTGTCATATAAAGTGGCAGAGAGGAATGGTCGAGATTAATTTACATAATATTTTTGGGGATTTAGAAGCGAAGGGGTGGGAACTGTACGCGCGGCTCAGAAATCTTTTTCCCGGGAATTAATCTGGTCCAGAGAATCGCCAATTTTAGGAAGCTGTTTTTAGTGGCTTGCTGACGGGATCGCATCCATTTACGTTTTCTCGTTAAAGGAAACGAATGAGGGATTTGATACAGATTAAAATTGCAAGTCTGAATAATGTTTAATCAGAACATGGAGTACAATTTGAAATTGAATGTTTTATAAGGTAAGTGGTGCTGGAAATTTTTATTCCAAGCACATGTCCTATGAAACTGGTAATCCAATCAAGTTCCGACAATAATTGCTCTAAATACCACTACGAGCCTCACCAACATGAAGTTTTGCGACTGTGTTTGCCTGGCTTGTATTATTCCTTTTGTGCTAATGGGCAGTAACGTTATTCCGTTCCCGGAAACTCTACGAATACTACCATTAGCACTTATGCTAATACTGGTAATTCTAACACGCGTTTTCAGCAAGATAAACCCGCGGGGAAATAGGAAGCTCTGACTTCCAAAAGTTAGATATCAGTTATTCATCAAAGTTATTCTGAGTTCGACCTTCCATTTCGGTAATATCTTTTTGTAATCGATTTATGACTAAATTATAAGAAGTTTTATAGGAATAAGTAAAGAAGATACTTTTAGAGAAAACTTATTAGATTTTTATTATGATGGGGAAAAATATCGGGACTTTCCTCGGTCGAATGCATCAAAGCTTGCTTGCCAGCAACAAGCTTCTAAGGAGAGCTAGGAAAAGTGGTGTTTACCGGAGCGCCCATTACCTCCCGTTCGCCATGCAAGCTTGATGGAAAGCAAATAGTGTGTATGTACATATGTAGATCGTCGACGAGAATATTTCCTCGTGATACCTTAAAGACGCCCTAGCAACTAGGTTATTGCTGGTTATTTCATATGTTCAATAAATTTCTATCACTCAAAGAAAATAATTGTCAATCCCACATAATAGTATTAGAAATGTCAATTATTCAACTAAGTCATCCGTAAAAGGGTGATTCCTTTGTCCGCGCAAAGTCCAGGGTTTATTTTAAAGCCATTCCGGTAAAGTACACGGTTTATCCTGGCCAAACAGACCCGGGATCGGTCTTTTTGCAATAACACGACGTCGAAAAGACGCGGTGACAAGCCATAGAAGGCATTGTGTGCGCGTGTAAGGGTATAAAGGAGCCCTTCCACCTCTGAGGTTGAAGGGCTCCAGTCAAAAGTGATCCGTGACTCCTCTCCCGGGACAAAAGGGGATCTCTCGCTAACAGGAGGAGAATGGGAAAGCGAAAGATCTCGTGACAGGAATAAGAAGGCGAATGTATTGGATCGGGTGCGTTTTCAGGAAGTGCTGTCACATAATGGCTCTTTTATGCCCGGCATGATACTGCAAAGGAAAATAGAATCCGTGCAATAGGTTGTTATCTCGCGCCCGTTTTCTTCCCCCAATGCGATGCTCGCCCAAGTTTTTCTTTCCCCGCACGCTCCCTTCGATTATTATTGATCATATTGGATCGAACAACTGTTCATTCTCTTTGTGACAGTCTCAGTTTTGATTCTAAGTAAATTACGATATCGAGGAATAAATATTCATTATATCTCCGGTCACAGATGCCACGAGCAAATATCTTGAATAGAATGGGAAATCCAAGCCAGAAGTTTTAGCTTGGAATTGAGCCCTGTCCTGAACCGAAAGTCCTATCCCGAAGGGAACTAGGTTGTAGTAAAGGAAAAAGTTGACTGGCCCGAATTAGGGGCTAATCAATATCTCGTCAATTACTTTCCTTATTCGTGGACAAAGAGTTTCGGTTCTTCCCCCAAATTTAACGCCAGACTCTTCCTTATAAATAATGTAACGATACGGTGTTTTTTGCGGATGTGTCGTCTTCAAGTTATTTACAGAAATGAGAAAGAAATGGCCAATGCATGCGAAGCTTGTCTCGCACGCACACGAACCCACTTTATATTTCATTCGGTACCTTCGTTGAAACAAGTTACGAAAATTGAGCAGTTTCTTCGTGAATTTCAATGATAATTGTTTCCACTCAACTGGAGTGCCCTGAATGATAATTCGCACGATGGTGGTCCAGGGGAAATCAGATTCAATGATCCCCTTTGAGGAATTCATTTCGAGATCGGGCAATTAAAATGAAATTGGCCAGAAGGACCGCCGGGAGTGTTCGCAGCTCTACTTCATTCGCTTTGTCAGTTTTGCGCGAGGTAGCGAAACTCATTTAACTTTTAAACGAGTTCTTACGCTGTTATTAAGTCATTTCCGGAAACTAACAGAAAATTGAAATTCCACAGCGGCTCTCGATACATATACTATGAAACTGTATGCATTTGATTTGCCCGTCCGCCAAACTAAGAGCTTCTGTTTACGTTCGAGTGGAACTTAACGACACGTTTAATGCTATCTCGAGCAGGAATATCATGCAATAAAATCTCAGCGCTAATTTCACAATTAATAAACTTTACAATTTTGGGAAACTTCATTTATGATTGTAAAAGTGGCATGCACGTGATAAACAAATTCCATTCGAATAGAGAAAAGTTCGGGAATAAAACCCTGTAAATAAAGTAGTATAAAAGTGGAGAGTAGTTGGTGCAATCCCGGTGGAACCGAGGAATAAGTAAAACTCGAGCTAGAACGAATTCGCCCGGCGACAAATAGCTTCAGCGTAGCGAGCGTCCGTATCGCAGCAGGCCTCGCCACATTAAGAGGAAACCCATAGCATTTCCGTAGAAGCACGCGTTCCATTTAGCTCGCCAGGCACTGGACCGCAAAAGCGAGGACCAATTCCAGCATTAGTTTATACGAATTCAAGCCAAGGTAATAGTATGTGCCACTCGCACACGATCGGTCCAACGCAATTTCTTTCAGTAGCATCGATCGAACTACTAATCTTTTTCGGGATTAATGCTTTTCCAATCGTAGAAACTGTACACCTACATACGATCAACTTGGCAGAGAGTAATATACCTAATTTCATGAGTGTCACGATGAAATAAGTTATTCCCAAAAAATGTCCCACTTCGATTTCTCGGAGTGCCTAAATCCATGAATCCGTGGATATGAGGAAGTTGGGGAGGAAGGAATAGTGCATATTCATACGTATTTGTTGAAGCAAGGCCGCACATAACTGGCTATTTCGCTGAGTGGCTCTCTCAGCCGTGTATAACATAATATTCGAGATCAGTCGGTTCACTGATGCGACGGCACGTCATAGGGTACCCACTCTCCTCTGTGCTTCCCTGGCACCCCTTCGCCGGGAATGGACAGGTTGAATAGAAGCACGAGATGCGACGTGAAAGGGAATTGAAATTGGAACGAGTTAGCAGGGTTGCGGGAAAAAAGATGGGCCGTTCTGGATGCCCGTCCAGGAAGAATGCTCCTCCACACGGTCTACGGTTACATATCGTTACACACCTTTATCTCGTGCCACCTGCCAATAATGCAATGGCATATCGGCATCCGGCAAAGTGAAGTCATTGTCCATTCGAGCAATTGCACCAGACCTTCCACGACCTTCCACATATCTATCGAACGTCCAATTTGAGAAGTCATTCGGTCCAAGGGAATATTGAAAGCCGTCCGATGTCACGCCTACTTGACATTCCAAGAATGCAATCAAGCATGATTTATTTAACTCCAATATCGGGAAAACGTAATGAATAAATGGTAGCGTCGTAAGAGGAGTAAAATTGCACCGGCAATATCTACATTGCTAGGAATGGGCGAAACGAGCGCATTATTTCACCGGTTCGATTTTAACTCAAACGAGAAATCTTTATTGGAGGCTGTCGTGAATTGTTCGAGCAGCGCTGTCGCGTTTCACCTATCCAGTAAACGGGAGTTTAATTAATATTACATCAACATTCGCAACAACTGCACCACCGCTCAACGGCTAAACTCGGCGATAAAGTTAGACTCTGTGCTGGTGGGCGCGTTGTTTCACAGCCAAGAATGGCATGTCAATAACACGCGCTACCTACGAATGAAATACTTTAAGCGCGCAAATTAATATCGCCGAGCATATATACGGGCGCTGCGAGTCTTGTTTCCTGGAAGGGAGGAGCTTGCGTCACTGGTATCTAGGACGTTCTCGATTTCAACGAGCACATCCTCGCAGGATCGCATTCCGCCGTATACAGTGTGTCCCCTCATTTTTCCCCCAGATTGGAGAATTGAATTAGAGGATGGCGCGATAGGGTCGAGAGCCAGGAAATAAAGGTAGGAGATAAAGGAGAGAAAGGAAAGGGCGGAGGTCCTATATCGTTTCGCCAATGATGCCACTTCCTACTCGTATTTTTATCTCCGCCACAGAATTGCATTATTAGTAAAGCAGCAACTGTTCGCTTTCCAAGGATCGCTCGCTGTTGCTCTAACAAACCCTCCTATTCCCGTGGCTTGTTCTCTCGGTGAAAGTCAACCTGGTACATCAAATTAACCAGTCGGAGCTAGCAAATATCTGGGAGACCTTTACATTTTAAAGTCCTGCTGGTGCATTGTTGTTACGACTGTATTGAAGCTCGAATTAGTCTGGAGGCTTTTGAGGTTAGGTTTCTTCGGGCGGTTTTAGGATAGCCTTGGCCCGGGCGTTCTGGTCATTTAGTGCGCGAGGTCATAGAGTGTTCCTGTCGTTCTCTCTCATGGTGGAAGCTGCTGCCTGCTGGCAACAGGTTGCCTAGCAACTGTAGAACACCGCTCCTCAGCTTCTCTCTCCCTTTCTCTCTCCCTCGTCGGCCATGGTACAGTTGTTGACGCTCTGACGTACGCGTTATACCAGTCTCTTCTCCAGCGCGCGCTTCCTTTTATCGGGGATTCTTCCCTTTGGCTATCGTGCTCTTTACTAACGAGCACTCGCACCCTCGTCCGATGCTTTTTGCCCGACCACTCTCTCCTCTTCCTTCTCTTCCACATCCTTCTCGTGCGTATGTTACGTGCCAACTTCACTCACTGCACCCTGCACCCAAGGGCTCTCGCTAATTAGTAACAAAATTATCCTAATGAAAGCGCTGGACAAGCAACTGCTTCCCGAGGGGGTACCTTGCAAATAGTGACACCCCCTAAAGTCTCCCATTGGTGCAACGCGTCACAAATATTAATACCCCACTATTCCTCCCGTCGTGATACGTTGCAAACAATTTTTTGCTTACTTTTTGTAATGCCTACAACTGTGGCGCACGTTGCCTTTTCAGAAGACCGAATTTTTCGTGCTTGTTTGCACTAAAATATTATGGGTTTCGTTTTATCCCGAATAAAAGTAAAATTTGACAAAGGGCAGCAATATTTTCCTTCGAACTTTGCCTGTGGCGAACGGCCACGATTACGAAGGGTCCAGTCAAGTGGAGTGATTTAGTCTAGTTGGTATTTAAGGCCGCAGTCGTTTGCAGGGTTCCCCACCCGATATTTCGACTTATTCGCTTAGTTCGGCCCTGCAAAGTACCCGGTAACCACATTCCACTTGCGAGTTTGTTACCTGTGCTATCGCTGATAAGAGTTGGACCCTCCTTACCAAGAAAACGAGAACCCTCCGGGAAAGAAGCGCAAAATCTTCGCACGATCTTTTCCTCGTTGATCATGTGCTTCCGACTTTGCGAGAATGACTTTCATTCCATCCTCGATCAATGGTTAATAGTACCGGAACTTTGCAACTTTGTTTCATACCAAATAAAACTTCAACACCCAATTGACACATCAGAAGTATAATAAGGTGGCTTCAGCAAGCATGAAAACTAGGTGAACTTGATTGACGAGTAAATGGGGACTTTATAGCTATCTGAAAAAGATAAATACTTCATTGGCGTATCAGAGCAGAAGACCCCGAACGCCATCAATTTCACGGGCACGCTTCCGGCCGAGATTGACCCGGCGAATACACACGGACAGGCCGTGGCCCGCTGACGCCACGTGACAAATTCTCAAGCCTACAACCCGTTTCCCACGATGAAGACAAATGTCCCCACGTAGGCGAGATGCCCCAGCTTCCTGCCGGTACATTGGATTACCGGAGGAGAGCAAAGCACGAAGAATCCTGTGTGAAATGCTACCAAGAAGATAGAGCTTTCAGCTTGGAACACTAATGAACTGGGATAGAGACTCCCTTTATCTGGCATCATGAGAAACCAGCAAAGAGATAAAGGTCTCCTTCATCTGCCTCGGTCCATTGGACCCATCTATACACCATTAACACCCCGTAATTCCCGTCAAATTTCGTTACTGTAACAGAGTAAGACAGCTTTTTCAATCATACTCTAATGGCACTTTCTGCTAGATCAAACATACCAACGCTTATCGAAATGCAAGTAATGCACTGAGTGCGATGGTGCGGTATGATTCGGTCGCGTAGAGTAGTGTCTGGCGGGTATCTATTGATGATTAAATCGAAACAAGCCGGCCCGTGAATAGCAGATTGGATGGAGGGGTGGAAAGCATTAAAACGAACATTTCCTGGCACTGCCACTCGAACGAAATCTCACTCGGATGAGATAGCGGAACGTGCACACGTATCTTCCTGAAGCTTCCACTCTTTGCTGATCGATTTTCCCACTGGTATCCACAGTATATTCTGTATTTTCCTTATGTGCTTTACTCTTTCACTTTATCATCGTACTAGCAACACTCTCTAATTTCTCTGACTGTAAATTCCACATTTAGAACGTAATGTAAGAACCTATGATGAAAGTGGCTTAAAGTACAGATACGATGCGACATGAAAACAAATTTCTTCTCATAAGAGATGGGAATTAAATTGCGTTAGGAAAATGTATCAGTTTTTAAGATCCTGCTCCCTTGGGATGATGTTTCTTTCGCGATAAGAAGCGGAGATTTTCGTTAAAAGGGAATAAACACTGCGGTGAGTGGGTGCTCGGGTGTATATTAACAGACCTAGTGAGTAGACCAT
Organism: Ectemnius cavifrons; assembly: GCA_964023945.1. Lineage (NCBI taxonomy): Eukaryota > Metazoa > Arthropoda > Insecta > Hymenoptera > Crabronidae > Ectemnius > Ectemnius cavifrons. The sequence goes on from OZ030375.1 coordinate 1,078,879, forward strand.
CCAGTGCTTAGTGGACTATTCAACGGTGGGTGATGAATGAAGCCTCCAAATGCTTCATTTACATGGAAATTTCCGACTCTCCAGTTGGACCAGCTTGTTTATCTCGATCGTAAAACATCCTCGTGATGCTGCTACTCACCTTTCCTCCGCCCACCTCGTTTTTTTCGTCAACACTCATAACTCCTGCGGAACGGAAGAACGAACGAATAGCAAGGGAGTTTTTATAACCGACGATTCCATAAATATCGAATTCACGGGGATGCTGTTTATGCTAATAAAATATATGTCGACGATATTTCATGGCCCGACTTTTACGCGCACTCGACATCACACAGTGGAGAAAAAAAAGAAGCGAGGTCCAGCTGGCACATGTCTACACGTACCGCGAACATCCCGTTTTAATTATACAATATATTCGTCAGAGTTTCCCCGACAGAATAATTGGCAAGGTATGCAATTCCTTTCGTGCTGGTGCATATTTGTAGTATATTTCGACATGTTTAGTTTTGTTGAAAATCTTTGAAGAGTAATTTAAAAGTATCATTAATGCGAAACGATTAGAGCAGGGTGATTTAAGTCGGGCGAATGGTACATGGGATTCGATAGACTGATATTAAGCCAGTTTCCTTATGAAAGCATCCTGATTGCACGATTCACTCATCCCTTATGCATCCCAGACTTATGCAAATATTCGTGGAGCATCCCCACCCTTGCCCCGGCACCATTCCCTACCAGCATCCTCGTTATCCAGCTTTTAATCCCGCATTACTGACACGGTTGTTGCTCGCCGCTCCTGGTGAACCATCGGACCAATTCGTGGATCAATGAAGTCAAAATTCTCCCGAACCTCTCGTTAGAAGCAGCTGGGAGCCGGCTGTAATGGGATAAAACCTGCCGTTCGAAATTAGACTGACCGCATATGGGGCGAGCATAATTTTTACTATGTAAAGCTCCCAATTAAGAGGAGTTCTGTAATTAACAGATCGGCTGCTACGGATAACAAGAAAGAATGCTCTCATTAAGTAGGAAACACGAATTCCCATTGATTTTATCGCTTAATTCGTTGGTGTGCGGGGTGATAAACGGGAGGCGAAGGAAAAAAAGTTTGCAATTTGATAATAAACTTGCAAGAATTACAAATCTTATAGGAGATAATTTAAAAGGTGGAATTACAACATTTTTCTTTCCAAATCTTGCTGTTATCTCGTCGCTTTCTTTACCCGAGCATCCGGGGGACCGAGGGGAGAAGTAACGCCGCTGACTGACGAATCGTTGAGAATGTATTAGCCGGTGTGCCAAGCTGGGAAGGACGTGTAGGACGATAAATCTTCCTGACAGTCGAAATCTTCACGGAAAAACATCGGGCATCGAGTTTATTCCGCGAGGCGATCGTTTATTCTGGCTTCCATATCGAAATCGGATCGACCGCCAACGAAAATCGGGCCAGTGATCACTCCAAATGACTATAGATCCATCCAGGCACTTTTTCAAGCAGGTGTCGATCAGTATCAGAGACGGGTTTTGAGATACGATTTTTTGATTTATTAAAATTCGAAACTGATCACCAATCCAAGTGAAGGTAGTTTCGAGTCTAGCGCACCATCTTTAGCTGGGAAAACTTGGGAAATTAGGAATCTGTTGATTCTTTTGCTAACCCGTCCTTTCCGGCCAATCTAATTAGCGCCTATTTACCTCTCGTTAAAGTTGTCCGCCGCTAGTGCGAAGTAATACCAACTTCGAACTTCCGAAGTTAGGAGGTCAGCTGTGCTCTAAACTCACCAATGTTCCCTGTGCTTTTCTCCGCCTCTTCTTCGTTCTTTGAAATTTCATTTTTTTTATAACAATACAACTGTCCGATAGTTGAGGCACGAATTGGACGTGAAATCCAGCTTTTCCAACCGTGAGAGCGAGAAATGCATTGCTTTCCAGTTGGAAATTAAAGGCTGTCACTTGGAACACTGCCTCCACTTTTTCAGCCGTAGCGAAGCCCGTAACTGGGATCTCCGGGTCGAGTGTGCCGGAGAATTTAGTTCACCGTATTGTCTTCGTTCAGACAGAAGTGCTGTAGCCGTTAAAGAAGTTAGTATTCAGCAGTTTGTTAACGCGTTCTACGTGGTTTACTTTCGTGAATCGATACTAGCCCTCTCTTTTACAATGCAGATCAAGGGATTGCTCTTGTGCAAGGTGGACTCTTTTACTCTGTACAGATTTTAATAATAGAAACCTCAAAAGTGAACGGTTGATCGAACTGATTTTTCCATTTCAATAGTCATTTATGTTCCTTCTTAATAGATTGAAAAAGATAGTGTGATAATAAGAAATGTTCGGTTCATTAGTCACCACTAATGGCCTAGTTGTCGTTCAACGCTGAGAGAGACATGCAATTTTCCAGCAAGTTAGGAAACTCCCGGTCGTTATGCTTTCATAATATCGAGCACAAGACGTAAGGAAGTAGCAGTGAGGCTGAATAATTGATCTACCTCCCTGATAGTATGCTTCTTCGCTTCCTCGATGAAACCCCTTCACCACTTCTTCCCCTTCTTTCCCCGCAACAGTTCTTCTTAGAGCCAATTCGTAGTCGACCATGGATTTTCATCTGTCGCACTCTAGTTGGCCGAAACTTTCCTGTCTCTCATATGAAATGGAAAAAGGGAGGAAAGAAATGAAAAGGCTCGAGGGCGAAGAAATGACAGGGAAGCTACTTGATAAATTATGAAGTTCACTGGAATTTGTGAACCTTCGCCTCTTCCCCTTCGGCCGCCGCTACCGCCGGCTCGTGATACCAATATTAATACCGGGCGACATTAATCTCGCACGATCTCGACAAAAAGCAGTCATGAATTCTCACTCGCCCTGGAATCCAGAGACTACTGCGGCTTATTTGGAACAATTCGATGTAAATTGCAGGGGCTCTAACTCATTTCTCCGTATAAGAAGTTGACGTATGACAATTGAGCAAGAGGAAACGTATTAAGGAACTCGCAGATATATGATTTTATTATTCTATAACTAACAGTTGACAAAAAGGAATTTTTAATCCGAATTTAACGAGATTATAAACGGTACCTCCACTTTCCTGATGAGTTAAAGTGGTGTGCAAAAGAAGGAAGTAGTAGAGATGAGTGAGCTGTCAAAAGCAGAGAGCCAACTACTTTTCTGCGAAGCAGCTCGCAGCAGCTCGGCGCAATTGTACCTGGTGGCACATTCTCATTGATCGTCCAACGGCAGCGGTACGGCGACCCTGCTTCGAATTTCTATGAGAACACGCCGATTATCCATGCGCGTCTGCTGACGTAAAGCAAGCTTCTTCCCGGGTAAGACGCAGCTTCGCCTTCCCGGTAATGCGTATTCCGATATCGCGGTTAAGAGACGAAGAATTTCCTGGGGGTAATGGGCTTCACGCTTCCGTCCTCTTGACTCCCGCTCCCTCTTTTCCTCGCTCGGCGAAGTAAGATAATAAGGTCCTCCTTTAAGAATCTCGGCCAGACTACCACCTTCGCCCTTCTCCCAAAGATAATTCCCTTAGCTCGTGTTAACTGACTTATTAGAATTCAAGAAAAATTCTCCATCCCTCGACTTCTCTTACCCGAAAGTCCAGAACCCCCTTTCCAAGCTAGGCTATTCTTTTGTAATCGAATTTCGAGAAATTCTGAAAGGGGGAAGCTCGATTCCACGAAATATTCTTCTTTCGCGCCCCAGAGCACTTTCACCGAGATAAATCAGAAATTGGGTAAAGTATGATTTACGATTGGGTCCCCATAAGCGTCATACTGTACCTCCACCCCCTATTTCGAAAATTATTGTAAAACTTCCCTCTGTAATGTGATTTATGTGGACGACGCGCTTTAGTGTCTGAAATCGAGCCTGGAAAATTGCGATTTTATATTCAATTGTTAACTTATGCATAATATTTGTAAACACACATCAGAAACGCAACTATGGTAATGTTTACATAGGAATCTCTTCCCTGTACAGCTTTGGAATTGTAAACATTGTGGCAGGTTACAAAGTTCTGTGTTTCGAGGACTATGTTTACATTCTCCTACCTAAGACGACTTGCACCTCATGCTCATTGTTTGCTGTAAGCTAAGACGAGAAATATGATGCACCTCGAAGTAAAGCTTGTTCACCAGACAAAAACAGAGAATTTATGGCAGGCGATCTTGATAATCCAGTCTAGTCCAATAGACAGTGATTCCATCCAGTCGGTTTCTCATTTCGTGCCTTCCCAGGTGAACTATGGTTACCCATTACTTTTATTATCGCTCGGTATTACTTTTATTACGAGCATTACATATGTGCCAGCACACGGGAGCCCCCTCGCAAGTGATGGATGCAAGCACTCCCGTTGTTGCGAGCTTGCACATTTCCCGCTCGAGTTTTCTCCTTGTATGGGGAAAAGGAGGGTGAATATGTGTGATGTACATGTCTGTCCGTTATCCTCTATGCTTATCGGAGAGTTGGATATCCTTGAATGTCGCCGGAAGCTCCTGGAAATATTTGGATTACGCTGTTGCTAGCAGAATTTGGAGTTACTGGGTCACCGAGCAACCGCATATTCAGAAATGATTGGATGTCATAGATGAACAATAGGCTACGCTTGTTACGATTTTGAAGTAAAAATGATTGTGGTATCAATATACAATCATTATAACTCTTTCCAATCTTTTCGTGTTTATTTTTAATACTTTTTTATGACCCTGCCTGTCGAGATCCAGCATAGCGCGTCAGTATACCATAATGCACGCTATACGCAGGTTAGAAAAACACTTCTCGAGCCAAGAGAGCCCCGAGTGATGTTTTCTTTCCATTTCCCGTGTACAACTTTAATGCCGGCATAAAGCGAGTGAAATGCGCCGTAATCGTGTTTATCCTAGCGAGCTATCCTTTTCCACAGAAATTCCATTATTATGATATTCATGAGTGACCTTTCATATTTAACATATTACAATTTCCTGCTTCATTTTGTCATTTATACGACTTTTACTTTATTGTAGTTGTTCAATGTACACTTAACACCCGAGTAGAATCCAACGGACCATCAAGCACTGATGGGTTAGTTCTGTTTCCCATCGGGAAACGATCGACGCGAATTTTTGTGATTATTCTTCGCTGATATACTTTCCTTGTTTCTACTCTCGCCTTCAATGGTGTGCCGGCAGCTGTGACGAATCGCGGGGTCAAAGATAATGGTATTTTTCTTGAATATCTACGTTCTTCAGTAGTATTTCTACATAACAATACAACATCGTCGAATAAATTATCTAGCCTTTCACAGGCAAATGTGAGATTTCACCGCAACGATATAATTGGGGTATAATTTATTAGTCTGATTGTTTAATGGTTCCTGGCGCATTATTAGATTAAACCGAGGCAATAACATTAATCTTGCAGGTTAAGCTCATCCAGGCACTTGCTTCCCAGTAATTCTGTTTGATTTCGAAGGCAAGTTCCAGGAGGTGTGGGGAGTACTGATCTTGATAAGCCATTTTCGAGTTACTCCACTTTGTTATCGCGATAACTCTCCAGTTTGGTGGTATTCCGGGCCTACCACATTCACGTTTGCCTTCGCCCTCCGTTCTACAATCCTACTTTTATCCAGCCGTCTTTCGTAGTTGATCTTCGACTGCTCAGTAAGTTCGGGAAAGCTCGAAAGCAGTTTAAGCGTAAAAGGATCCACGTAGATTGGTTCCGACGCAGGTACAACCTTTTTCAAGAACGACATTCGAGATATCGAAAGTCAATTTAATGGTTTGGAACGCGAAATCAGATTGGAGAATGTCAAACTTCAAACCTATCAGGATTATTAAGTTTTTAATATGTACATATTATTTCATGATTTTACTTATTCGCTAACACGTTTCCAATCAAATATTGTTCCCTCAAGTGACACATATGGGCGTGAAAAATTAGAACGAATCCCTGGATTACGTGTGGCGGTGTAATTGAGTGGCATTCGTCAGGGACGTCCTTTTCCGTGCGTGAATGTGGCGTGCGATGATTAAACTCGATGTTCTTATCTTGGCCGGCGGGCAAACACGAGGGAAGAAAAATAATTGCGACAGTGTTCGAGTGTTTGCCGATGGAGAAATAGCTCGGGGCTGGATCTGTGTATCGGCATTTCGAGCACCGAGTTACACACACATATTTTCCCAGCAGCCTTCGGCCTCGAATAAAATTCTGACGCAGAGCCTTCCAAGAGAAAAATCTCTCGCTGACTCATAAAGAATGAAAGTAAAGATAATGAATTTCTATCAGTGTTAACTGTACCGGTGGTCTACCTCTTTCAACTTATAATTATCGCGAAACTTTAAAACTGCAGGCTGGCATATTAAAGTTTTAAAGAAACGACATCATCACTGGACCACCGAGCGATTAATCTTCTCACCGCGAGATAAAATATTAATCGAATGACTTCTTCCCCGCGTATAATAAAGTCACGAGAAAAAATTGTCCATTTAACTTCCTAGCGTCAAATTAATAGAACTAACCCACCAAGTTTTTAACATTTTTCTAATAACCAACCATTAACCTCTAACGAACATTACTTCCTCCCAATCTTAAACTCAACCACAAAGATCCCTCGACGAGGACCACTATAAACTTCACCTCTAATTTCATCAGAAGCACCTAAAGAATACCTTCAGCATCCATTGACGAAGAGAACAATCCCAGCAGCATTTCCTGGAATTTAGCAATGGCAAGGTGGGCATCAAAGGAGAACAATTCCCTGGTCTTCGAGGCGAACTCAGCCTCTAATATCAGGCCCACTCGAGGTCCGCGCGGTAGATGGTTGAGGAGAGACAATTACCAGTGGCGTAGTCCTGGAGGGGTGGTGGCGAGCGGGAGGGAAGGAAGAAGGTGCGAGTCGTGTTAAGTAGTCGGAATTCGTGAGAACGAGAGTGAGTAGTGAGTGTCGAGTGTGAGGTAGAGGGGGAAAGAGAGAGAGAGAGAGAGGGGGGGAGGGGTGTGTGGGAGGTGAGGACATAGGGAGTGAGAGTAAGTAAGTAAGTGAGTAAGTCGTGGCACTGTTGGCGCGCGAGGGTGCTTGGGTCCAGTGCGCAAGGGCGTCGCTGCTGCCGCTGGCGTAGCTGGCGAGGGGTGGCTGGAACGGTAAGGGTCCACGGGAGAGTCGAGAGAGAGAGAAAGAGAGAGAAAGGGAATAGCAGCCGGTGGAAGGGAGATGCGAGGGTGGGAGTGGGGTGCCTCCGAGGCACCTATGGGGTGACTCTCCACTTGCCCGCTCAGTCCGCACCCCGACACACCACCGTCAACACGCGACGCTCCTCTCCACCACCGAGAGACATCTCACACGTACACCCCCGCGATTAGGCCCCCGGTATCTTTCGTTACCGTTACCAGTTGCACCTCTTTCTCTCTCTCTCTCTCTCACCCAAGGTGATCTTCAATTCTTCAAGATCCTCGCCAGGATTTCATTGCTGCTGCTCGCAGAGAAACCGGTGAGTCAACGTAGATCATCTTTAACACTCTACTGGCTATTGAAAAGCTTCGATATCCGGTGCATTTGTGTTTTGAGGTATTTTATTTCAGGTACTGTGGATATAATACCTGATTGTGTTTCTGTTTTTGATCATTTTGACTGATTTTACTGTGACAGTCCGAGATGAGAAGATTAGTTATGCGAGTAAATTGACGCTTTCAATATTCGCATTGGGTGAAAAGTGGAGTTTTAGTGGGGTGTATTCGTTTATTCACTCAGGAGATAACAACTTGAACAAGAAAAACATCTGACGGTCTTTTCACTTTCTCGAAGTGAGATTAAACTGGGCTCTGGACCATGGGAATAGCATGGTCCATTCCCTGAGTAGCGTTGTCGCTCGTGTTGGTGTGTTTGCTCGCGGGAGTTGGCGCGGTTTGGTGAGTTTAGTCGTTTGAAATTGCAACAGGATGCGTTAGTCTGAATATGCTAGCAGTGCTACACGGCCACCTCGCTCTCCTGTACTTCTCTCTGTTTCCCTACGTGCTCGGCCAATTATTATCCTGCTGGCACCTACGCGTACTTTTCCGAGTTTCATCTGCTTAATGGACACCCATTCCCGCCCGAGAGCTTTTGTCTATACCCGGAAGAGTTTCGCACCCTGTCGAGATTGGCTCCCTCCTGTGCGAAAAGTCCTTGCTAGAGTAGCGGCGAGATCTGTCGATAACTTCGGTGGGGGTTAATGCCTGGGTACGCTCCCAGTCATTGTTCTATATTCCGCCGATACATCCTGGCATATTGGCCAGTCTAGGATTTTGTTTAATTTAAGCCTTGTAGTGCAGAACTAATGGCCGAGATTTCGTTAGAGCTGTCGGGCTCGTTGTTATTCTGGAAAAGGCGACAGGATTAGCGCTGCCCACAATTCCCGCCGCCCGAAAATGGACGAACAAAGGACCACCGCCGCCCTCCCCGCTTTCTACCCTCTTTTTCTATTCTCCCCTAATCGGATCTCGACCAGTTTTACATAGTTTCGCGTGGCGCGCCTCTCCAATCGGGCTTTCAGCCTGCATGCCGTTTGCCTTCGTACTTCGATTACAAGTAGACTCGAATTTAATTATCCTCCTACTTGACCAGTACTGGCTCGAACCGCCTTTCTTCTACCTTTCAATTTTGCAACTCAACCATTGTCATTTTATTTTCAAACTTTCCAAACTTCTCCAATGCAAACCTTTAGAGTTTCGCAATTGCGATACTTCACGAAAGTTTAATTAAAAAAATACGAAATTGGGAATTGGAGTTCTAGCATTTGGAAATGAAGCAATTAGGGATTGATCAAAGTAACTCTAGTGTATTCTGCCGAGATATAAGATAAAGATTTGGTTGGTGGTTCGCTTGAAGAATCGCGGAACCGGCTGATCCCGTTACCAGGATAATTCAAAGTTTCAGGAAACAGATAGAGGAGAAAACGGGTTGCAATACTGTTAGGGAAACGATTGCCCAATACCATTGTGGCGAAACGATGGAACTGTTAGCTGTTTTCCTAGCATCCGAGAAAAAGCGCAAGCCCATTTAGACCTGGATATACGAGGCGCTCCAATTAGTTTTCCAGATTCCGTCGTGTGAACACGTCGACACACACATTACGGGCAACTGTGAAATATACAACGCTCGCTGAATTAATTGGAGAGAAAAAAAACAACGTTGGAAATCACGAACAGATTATAATAAAAACAAATTTATTTTTAACAGCTTTTCCGCTCTATTTCTTGTTTATAAATTTGTTTAGTGTTAGGCCGATAGTGCTCCGCTTAATATTATCACATCAGCCTAACTTGGGCTTCACACTAGTTTACCGTGTGGCCCTAGTTGGGTGGCCCCAGGCAAACTACTTGGAATTGTGGGGACTTAAGATCACCAGTGGGCTGACTCAAGGCGGTATTAATTACTGCCGGGGCGTCCTGTATGCCTGGGACAAGTTAATCCGGAGTTACCTGGATTACGGTGTTGCGGTATTACACTATTTCCAATAACAGGCCTTCGGTAATCGAAAATTTTAACTAATACGAGGAATAGTTGAAATTACTTGTGCAGAATAAAACTTAAAAATTGGTAATGCCAAGGTTTGATATTTACAAGAATTCTATGAAGCGGTATGTTTTAGCGGACATCAAGTTGAGGATACAAGACAATGCAATACACGAGTAACACTTTTTAAGCCATGAGAACATTTCCCAGAGGCGCAAGTGGGCGGGGGTATTAGATCGCAAGGAAACTTGGGTACTTTCCAGTGGAAGTGTCTCCTCTAGCGTCAACCAGCTTTCCGAACTAACTGGCAGAACTTGATTCATCTAACTTGACCTTCCTGCACGTCTTGCAAAAACTCGTAGCAATGAATCATCATGGCGGAAGATGATCTTCTCGGCACATTTTCGATTTCCGGGCTATCATTTCTTTTAAAGAATGAAAAGTGATCCTCTCGTGAAAGATTGTACAAGGAAGTCTCTCGAGGCTTTTAAAGTGATGAGGTTTTTTCTGCGAGATGCAGAAGAGGAAAGCCCATTGACGGGACATCGGTGAGTTCATGAACTCTCTAGGATTACCATTATTGAAAAAGTTCTAATCGCTTGGTCTGCCAGCTAATTCGTCCGGGGTTATGGCTAATGCCTCCAAGGGAAACTTGGGATTCGGGATTAAGGCCACTCTCGTTGGCCCTTTGTTCAATCTCGCGTGATTTGTTCGAGGTTAGATCCAACCAATTCCTTCCCTGCCATTTTCCTCGACCTCGTCTGAGCCACGAACGATTTCAACAAATAACTCAGACTATCATTTACCAGAATCTTTCGATTAATAAGTTCTTATTTGCTCAGTCAGTCGATTCATTGATTGGATTGGAATATTTTGGGCCGAGGTGTTGGATTCGAAGATGAAGTTAACTATAAAGTGGGGGGTGGCAGTTGACGAAGAATAAATTGGCGAGAGTGCCATCCTGGTCTGCTCTTCTTCCGGCGAGATCGATATTGCGAGGATAGGTACTGCAATGGGGTCACGATCTGTAAATGTACCGCAAATTTCATTTTTAATGCTACCTCTCACCCGAGCTTCCAATCGTCCGCTCCGTTCAACTGTCCAATTTCAGAGAATTCCAGTTCTCCGATCACAAGACTATTATTGTGTTCCACTAACACTCTCTTACACGTTACTCCAGTTAGTCTCGCTGTTTTATTCATTAGCAACTGCTTTTGGTCCACGTGTACTCCGACAGTGAATTAATGATACCACCTTACATCCCCCAGTTTACAATTGCACTATTCCCGATCCAAGGAACTTTTAGATTCATTCTGTAAGTAGAATTAATAATGGAAGAATCGAAGGGATTCCTAGTTCGATCCTGAAATCAACGGATAATAGGAAACCAATCCGATTACATAGAAGAGGCATCATTAAAAGTAGCAGCTTAGCGACAATTCCTACACATAATTGGAGATCGAAGCGAAGAAAAGATTAGCCAGAGAATGAGATTACCCAGATGAGAAGAAGAGAGCGATCCGGATCGAATAACTCGGAAGAAGCTCTGCTGATTTGGGAAGCCAGTTCTGAAAGAGGCTTAAAGCGTTTTATCTGATTGCCGAAGTGGCGCGAGGAGAGAAGAGAGCGAGAGAGTATCTGGGGATCATCATATTTAGGTTCAGCCTTCGAGATTCCACAGGTCGCGTGTGGGTGGTGGAGGCTGAAAGCGATATCTTCTCGATCGGTAGCGATCAGTATTCCGGCGAACCTCCATTCACCAACTTCTTACATACTCAGATTGCCATTCTCCGTCCACTTGTATCGAGGGATAAACTTTATATCAAAGAGTTCGATACACTCGCTTCCACCAGGAATAAAGTCAACCAAACATTCTTTCAAACATTTCTATTCGAAAAGTTCAACATTAACAAAGCTCCCTTTGGAAAATCAAGGATTACTTTTAAATAATAATTAGTGTACTAGTTAAACTTTACTATCTGTGCAGAGTGGTGGCGCGTTTATCCGATTAGGTATATAAATCGTACTACATTGGGACTATCGCACTATCATACGGCTGTTTTGCCCGCTCTCTCGCGTCATTGCTTATTCGAGTGGGCACGTGTTTGGACATAAATATTCTCGATTCGAATGAGGGGATTAACCGCCTTGATTTTATCGGCGGACATAGAACACACGCGGTTCATTCACCGGCGATTTCCCTCGTGTACCAATGTGCTCTCTTCCTCGCTTGCATACAACGCCAATAATTCCTACCAGATTCGAGGAGCTTCTGAATTATCCTCGTACCAACCACATAACATTACCATAGAGACTACTTTTTTTCTACCCCTAGCATTTCTAGCATTACCAATATTTTTTATACGCATTTTTAAAGAATTTCATAAACTTTTATATTAGCGAAGATTTGTGAGTGAAGTTGGACAGATTTGAGTGGGCATTTATCGAAATAAAGATAAGCCGAGCGACAAGAAGCGAGGGCATCTGGCATCGGGATAAATCCTATTACAAAAGCAAATCTGCCAGAGCGGAAGGAGGCGCGTCATTATTGCGGTCGTTACTCTCCCACAAGAATATACGGCGACGATGGAGGCTCACGGTCAATTGACATTGTCGTATACAAGCAGCCAGCGACCAAGAAACGCGGCCACGTATTTACGAGCTTGTTTTTCTGAGACAAAAGGAAAAGTGGCGCACGGGGAGCCGTGTTAGGTAAAAGTCTCTTGGTAGCCTCGCTCTTTCTCTCTTGGTCATGGAGTGGTCGCCTTGGTGACACCCGGCGGAATGCCCGATATAGTCCGGGAGCGTTCTCGTCCTCGTCCTCGAGGAATCCTCTCTCGAGCAGACGATGGGATTAAGTTCAATATGTACCGAGCTAGAGATGTGAATCGATTTGATACCTCGAAGCATTGTGCACCTTGACCCATGCATCAGTCTCATTCGGATAGAGATGTATTAGATCGGAATTACTTGGAGTGCTCTGCTCCTTCAAAGGGTTTAGCCGGATCAGTAATTCAGGTCTAAGCTTCGCTGATAGTTGGAACAATATCGACTATCGGGAGGGTAGTGCATTAATTAAACCTGTGCCAACATACTACACTTGTATGTAGAAATCTGTAGCTATCCGATTAACTTAAACAAACAGAAAGTAAATAGTATGAATGGTAATCCAATCAGTTTGAAAGGTAGTTGGAAATCTCCGATAGTGATTGAAAGTGGACTGATTGCTCGAGTAAGAATCGATGAATTAGAGCGGTACTCTTTCGAGATATCGACTCATGTACTGCATTAAATGCTAGTTTAAAAGATCACGCCTTTGATGAAAGCGACTTTGTCCCGAGTGAAAGCCTCCTGAATATTCTTGCCGGTCTTTATCACGCGTTGCATAATGCAGCTCGTCGCAGACGTGGCTCCGCTTCTATTTCAATTAATGCCCATAGATTGAGGCCGGGCTCGCAACCCGGAGCATTTACCACGGCGTACAGTAATTTGCATGAAAATTCCCACACCACGAATACCCTCGGCGCTGCTTGCAAGCCAGGATGCGCTGTCCTGTTCCAGGATACTGCTGATCAACGGAATTACCGAGAGTATCGGTCAGTCCGTCGGAGTTATTAGATGCTCCGTCTGCTTGAAAAGCAACTCTGAGACCCTTTTAATCCTGCATTCTCATAGAGTTCTAATAATAACAATAATAATCGTCGATTGGATTTTCTAAGAACTCATTATGGTAATAACAATGTTATTCTATTTTACTAATTACCAAGTGCAGAAATGGAGGTTTCACCAGCGACGTTGTTACGCAGCTGCGCAATGTCCTTTTGAATTCGCTTGTTGCCATTGGAAAGGTCGTCGAGGTGCCGACTGGCTTTTGAAAGGGACTTTCAATTATCCAGAGAGTGCCGGAGTACTAATGCACTCGAGCCACTTTTGCCAATGCTAATACTAGAACGTAATTAGATATCGTAAGGGAAAAATATAAAATCAGGCGGAAAATCCTAGCCCATTAAAGGAAGTCACTCTATTCGTGGTAGCTGGGACTCTTTATTTTTTATCGATCCGCTTGCGTGTAAAGATTAATTATGCGGTGCAGAGAGCAGTGAATATAAACGAGCCACAATGTAACAGGTGGTTTACTTCGGCCTAACTAGCCGCTCAATTAGTATTGTCCCTCATACCGCACGTGGAACGGGGTGTAAAAGAGCAATACCCATTTGCAAGTGGCTCGCCAAATGTTTCAGTCCCACTGCGACAATACGTTGGATCCGCTCTTCTAATTTATCATATACAACACTATTCTAGTGAAAGAAATAACCAGCGAAAGATTAGAAACATTTGAAAAGTGACTTATCTGGAAAGTTAGCCAAATACATATTAGATGTAGGATTGGGGAAATTTACACGAGGGAGACACGGAGGAATGGTTGCTCGTCGAAGGAATGCTCGAGCAAGGATGGTTGCGGGAATATATGTATAAGCGAGAAAGTTCTCATAAGCCGGTGAAATATTCGGCTCTTTAAGATCAGCCGTGGAGCATGAGAGAGCTATGGAAATAAGCAGCTGAGCACGTATCCTAAATCCATGCTCTGCGATATGTAACAGTCCTGAAGTAGTTGTACGACTAGCACGTGATACAGTAGCCATCTTCCCTTCGGGTACGCTCCCCCAACCAGCGGGAACACCGCTAGTCCCATAACTCATTAATTAAAGTCACGTTTCGCACATTCATCGCCCTTTTCCACGGAACTCCCTAATTAATCGCAATGAGATAAGTCGCGAGTAGCAGACGCATAATTCCACTGTTCACCGGCGAATGTTTAATGAATTGGAGAGGGTTGCGATCGGAAGTTTGCGCGAACCATTGAAATATCAGGCTACCAACGTAATTAATTAGGCCTCGTGCTCTCGATGACTCATCAAATTTGCTTGGAGGCTCCCGGGAAGGCTTACTTGCTACCTTCCTCTCTCTCTCTCTCTCCGTTTATTTTGTCGGATTAAATGGAATTGTGGCATGTCAGAGATCGCTCTGGGAAAATAGAGGTTGGGTCAAAACGCCCATCTCATGATACATCCAAAAAATGTACCGCCCAAGCTAGCCTACTCGCAAACAGGCTGATAAAAAATTAGCAAAATGGGCGTGGTAATAATTTATTTGTAGTACTCAAGAATGAAAGCAGTAACAGTACTGGCAATAAAGTAAGAAGATCCCAGCCATTTTTCCCGGCTACTTTTTCCGCCCAGGTTGTAACAAATTCCATGGTCGATTTCCATAGTTTCCATTGTAAGCACGTCGCTTTAAAGCCCCCGGGAACTTCGCTCGTTTGATATTTCTTGCTCCGAGAAAGAAGAGATATTTCATTGTGGCGCGAGCGAGGATTTACATAAACAACGGGCAGTTTTGCCCGGCAGAATTGGTGGAGTGGCCAATTAAATATACGCTGCTCGAAACTGGCTGGTTGGCAGAAACAAAAATGACAAGGTATAATTGTATCGAAACGAGCCATGCGGTATGCGTGGCACGCAGAACGGATAACAAGCCTTGTCAATCGAACGGCATATCGGACTGGAAACTTAATCAGGAAACAGCTTCTAGCACGAACGAACCGATACTGTCCTAATTTCTTGGCATTATGTTTTACCAGTTCGAATATCGACAATTAGTATCGACGGCCTCTGTGAATTGGATGAAATATTGACGAGGTTTATTCACAGCTCTCCGCGAAATACCGGAAAGGAATTATGCCGTTTTATTTGCTGATGTAAAAAGCTGGAAAAAAAAGCGCAAGGACGAGCTTGAGTAAGGTCCGTCCGCCCTAATTCCCAAGAAACAATTCGTGCCCGACTTGGCTGAACTCGACCAGGCGTACTCTTAGTTGTCCGGGGACCGCTTTGCTCCCTTGGCCTGATGGGTGATCGGAATTATTTATCAGCAGTCTTGCTTCCTGGGCTTCGGCTTCCGGGGAAGCCTTCACGATTTATCGGGCTTATGGGGTGATCCGGCTCCTTTTCTCCGGTTGCTCTTTCCAAGAAGTGTGTGTCGCGCGCCCCACCATTCACCATAAATTTTGCTTAACTGACGTTCTCGCATGACACGCGCCATGGATTACACTTTGACCTGGTTGACTCCAACCTCCGGCATCCCCTTCTCTTATTCCCTCTATGTGTACATGGAGCGTGTGTGCCTGGCCCTATCCATTCCTTGGCGCTCGGTGCTTCGTGCCAATTTAACTTTGACGCGATTGCGCTACATCAATTTCCATTGGCGAAGACGTTGTCGTCTCGAAGACCTCGTCACACGTCCTTACCAGCTTGAAAAGGCCTGACATGACCGATTGATTTATTATGTTGTGTATGTTGAAGATAGAGAACGTCTTACAAACGATTGGACAAACAAATGGGAATGCGACACTACAGCCAAGATGTCAAAGCGAGCTTTGGCCCGATTTCACTAAGCATTGCAGAATTAGTCTCAGTTTCACGACAGGTTCTTCTATTAGACGGCGAGTACCCGCCGCGCTTTTCATTTTCCAGGGTGAATACGACTCTCGTTGTTGCAATCCCATTAAAAAAGTTTCCACCGCCGACTTCGGTAAAGGAGAAAAATGCGAGCGAAAGGGCTTACAAGCGGCGAGCTCAAAGTTCCCAAAGGCGTCGGGTATGCTTTCGCAAAGAGGCACTGTTTCCAGAACAAATCTCCCGCTACAAGCGGCCTGTATTTATCATAATCCTTAAAGAAAAGTCAGTTTGTAACTAACTAGAAAGGGCCAAGAAATATAATTAATGTTTTCGAATGATAATTCTACTTGAAAATGCTAATTAATTAGAGCGAGAAATGGGTGATACACGGCAGAAGTCCTGCACAGGCCGTTGTAACCCAATTGTGCAATTTTTATTCAGACCTTCACAAGCCGGAAACGCGTTGGGACACGCTGAGAGACAGGGAGAGATAAAACGAGGAATTTTTGGGGCCAATTAGTATCTCGTTGGTTTATTCAGAGCAATGAGCTGTATTTTTACATTCTCTCTAGCACGTTGGCGCGAACCACTTTTTTCGTGCGAAAATAATTACCTTCCGAATGTTGTCAACAAATGATTCACGTCCCACATATTCTTTCATGGTAACGAATCCAATTCCTCTTATAATACCTAACCTGGCATATTTCGGAAATCCATTACCGCTCGGAAGTAAAGCTGCTATTAAGATAAAAGAAGAGGGTATGAAAGAGCCAATGAGGCGACAGTTCCGGTCACGATTGCGCATCGTTCAGTTAATAGCAAAGTTGGAAAACAGAGAAAAAGTGTGACGCAATACTGCTATATGCGCCTGGCGTGCTAGAATTGTTAAATGGAGACAGGAGGCACGGCATAAGCAAGAGGAATGTCAGTTTTTGTAGACGCCTTGTTAAAAATAGCCGAGTGAACAATTCTGACAAATCCCGACACCTGTCACGGTACTTTGTACCAAGCAATTCTTCTCCCACTGTGCTACCTGAATCTCGCCTAAAAAGCACTCCATTCTCTATTTTACAATTAAAATGAGATAGATCTTCCGCCGAAAAACCACTATCATCCTTTAACTTCGTCCCAGAGTAAACTTAATAATGCCAGTAAAAATAAACAGAATGCAAACAGCATTCAGGTTCGTTCAAAGAGACGCGTACAGCTGCTGGCTGAGATATGGCTGACCTATACTACTTACACAGATGCCGACATAAAAGAAACTCGTTATTCGAAGCATTTTTATGAAGTATTTCGTAGAGTGTCGTAAAAACAAAGACGTAGTGATGACTAATATACCTCATTTTATACGAGAATATATTTTTGCAATAGTTATATTCATTAATTATTAATGATAATGGCCTTGCAGTGTTCCCAAATACCTTGGAAACGAGCGATACTTCTAGTAATGAAGACAAATGGTCTAGGACTTCGCTGATTTGCCAGGATTTGCATAACAATGTGTTCGCCAGAGTAATTGAGGATTCTAGAACTGGGAGAGAAACGTATTGGTTGGCTTGGTGCGGAGACACTCGCGTATTTCTTCAGTTTTATCTGGTCGGGCGAGGACGAGGTACTTACGATGCTGGGTACGAAACAAAGTGCGGACTTGTAAGGCGGTTTACGAAGGAATGTGCCCTATTTATCATAGAACACATGTACTGCATAGGAAAAGGTTATCACAGGTTACGCTTGGTGCAAGTAGGAAGAGAAAATTAAGCGCTTGTCTGTTTTAGACAGGACAAACTGGCACGATGAAAATTCACAAGGAGGAGTTCAGCTTCTCATAACAGGAGCATTTGTATCCTGTTTAGCGAAGAGTTGCCATTGCGGCAAAGAGTAAGCTGCGGTGGTTGGGTGAGGTTTGTCCTCGAGTTGCTAACCTTCCATGAGCGTGACTAATCGCGACTTCTATGTTTGTCCGCGTGATTAATGCTGCGAAATGGACGTTTTCCTTTCACGCAGATTAAATGGGCCGTTAACATGTGCAAAAATAGAGAAAAAGTCGAATGAGAGGATTATGTAATTACCGTTGACATTCTGCACGAAATAACTTCATTATTAGACTTTTTTACGGTTCCCGTCATTGTATTTTATATGTGTTGTGCCTAATTTTTCAGTAATGTATACAAATTGCTTGAGCGAAGTGAACACACCACACTCAGGCACCCTTTGATACGCAGCTTTGCGTGCATCGAGCTTTAATTAAGTTGCAATAATGCTTGCTGATTATGTAAAATGATGCAATTTTCACGATTCCCTACTTCGATCGAGACGATATATTATTTATGGGATTATCCTTCCGGAATATTCGAGGAATGCGCAAATGGATATTGGAAGCGAAATACAATTATGGCGTTAGCATGACGCACAATTTTCATTTGCAAGATTAACGGAACGTTTTAGCAAATTGATGGCTAAAAATGACTGCGCCACTTTTTCATAAGAGCAGATTAAAAGTTCGAACTTTAATTTACCACTTAGCATTTTGCTGCTTTGATAGCCGAAGGGAAATGGTGGCCGGGTCGATCTCGCAAAATTGAAGGAGGAAATTGAGATGAAGTTGCGATACTCCTTGTAAAACAGACCAGATCGAGATTCTAGAAATGTGACGACGAAGTGTAGCATCTGAATTCGCAAAAATGTCAACGCGCAAGGAAAAACCGTAGCGTTACCTTTCCTCGTGAATGTTCCGCGTGCTGTTGGCTTTTTCCCGAAAAGAAGAACGGATGCGTGGGAGAAAACGAAAATGGAAAATGGAAGGCGAGAGAAATGGGGGGCTGGCAAGAAATCTTGGGCTAAAACGGAAAGCTGCGCTCTCTTCGTTATACGAGCGCTCTCCGTTCGGAAGCTACGAAACTTATTCCTCCCATTTCGCAGTATAATACTGCGCAGCCACGAGATTATTATCCTGCAGCTGAGATTCTTTGTCCAGACAATCTACATACGTACAGAAATACATAGAGATTCCAAACATATTTTTGAGGAAATGTTCCACTTTTCCTCGAGTCGCCTGATTATTCTTATTTTTCCGGCACGTTGCCCTTTAGAATTCTGGCCAGCAATTAACACAGATACAAAAGAAGCTTCCCGCTTAAACTGCAGCGCCTGCGGATTCTAGTAGTAATAATAATGCTTGTTCACGCCCATTTAAACAGATTTAATCATCCGTGTATCTGTTGAATGACTCAGGCCACGCATTACTTGACTCTAGAATTCACATGGATAATTGAAATCCAGTGAAAAGTATAATCGCGTTCGGGAATTAAAGTAATAGAGCCTGGGTCGAATTACCCGGCCAAATTTCGAGTTTTCGCTCGGTGGGTTCCTGCTAGCCGGAAATAGGGACTATTTCATTAATTACGCGGCATTTTGTTAATGCCTACGTATCACTTAATTAAATCGTTAGAGTTAATTAAATGATATTCCCCGGGTAATTCGGCATATGTGACGCGTAAACTTGGAATATCCTGTGAGATAATACGAGGTCCAAAATAGCATATTATTCCAACATACGTTGACTTCTTCTAATTAATGATACGTATTTAACGGGGCACTGGTGAACGTCTTGAAATCCAATTAAATTGAAGAAATTAGATTTTACTGGTGGTGAAATCCTGTGTTGTAATGTCGAGAGTGAAATGTATGGTCGGGGATTTTGTACGTCGTCATTTGGGAAAGATGCGGCTGTAATGAAGAGCTGTTGCTGCTGGGAGGATAGGGGTGCGAG
The DNA here is from genome assembly GCA_964023945.1 of Ectemnius cavifrons. Lineage (NCBI taxonomy): Eukaryota > Metazoa > Arthropoda > Insecta > Hymenoptera > Crabronidae > Ectemnius > Ectemnius cavifrons. The sequence goes on from OZ030375.1 coordinate 1,098,569, forward strand.
GTCAACGGATACGGAAGTTCATTTTCTCGCGTTTCCCTGAAAGGGGATGAGCGCGGAGGTGTCAACCTCGAAGCCCAGTGAACTCGGCAGCCTCGTGAGAACGAGTTCTCCTCTCCTCCTCCTCCTCCTCCTCCTCCTGGGAACAATTGCGCCAGTGTTGCGCGAAATGCCCGGGAAATGTTTTCGAGAGTTCCTCTTTTGCGGTGTGCTGCTTCCCTCCCATTCGTATCCCCTCGCACTCATTCTCCCTGTCTTTTCTTTATTGACTCGAGCTTCCGTTTTAGCAAGAGGCCTCGCCTTTTACCAACCGACCGCTACAAAGAATCCCGTTCACGTCAAAGGGAAACTCTCCATTCTCACTTCTGATTCACTTTCCCACCTTTTCCTCCCTTGCTAGCCTGGTTAACGTCGTTTTGACGCCAGTCCCTCGTTACTCTATCGCTAAATGCTTTGTGTTTCTCAATGGGAGAGCAAGTTTTACTCGCTGAAACGGCAACTTATTACACCAAACGTGCTAAGCGAGAACCCTCTAACCAAGCTAACGTCAAAATTTTCAAAGCGAACCTCAGCTGCAAAATTTACGAAACATTTATCTTGATTTCACCCATACTGGGTACAGATGCATTCGGAGAATTTTTTCACATATTTTACTATTTAAATCTGTCAAATATTTGCTGATAACATTTAATCTTGATCACGTCTACAATGCATTGGCTTTCGTTATTTATTCCGGTAGCAAGGATTACGCGGTATGCATCATGTTCCATACTGATCTAGCCGTACATTCTATGGTTAGCAGTGTACGTGTGTGTGTAAGCGTGCAGGAAAATAAAAATTGATGTGTCGAGCGATCGCTGGACCGATGACAGGCATAAATGGACAAGATCCATATATGCATCTCATCAATCTTCCTAATACAATGGATACAGCACATGAGAGCTTCATCCTTCCGTGCATCCTTTGAGCCTCCCAAATTATATACTGATCCTTTTATAATAATAGACAGAAGATAAAACTTCAAACGTCATCTGGCTCGCAAACACCAATATTCGAAATATTGCATCGACTTGCTAAAAATGCGTTTTGATTTGTAACATTGAACTGAAATCGGATTGCGATCGAGTACTCGATAATATGAATCCTGATTGCATCTGCAGTTAGTTGAGCGTGAGTCGAAATCATGGAACTCCGAGGGGACTTTGTTTATCGAGGGGTCATGCATTTCGTGATCAATACACTGATTTCCATGCGTCATTGTGCCACGATTTGCAATTGAATCTCTCGTTCGCATAATTATATCGCATTCGCGCCGCCCGACACAATTTCCATGACACGTCACTTGAACGCCGCCTGCGAATATCTTGAAAGTGATGTTTGCTAATATTTTCTATCATTCTTTTGATTTCAGGTAAGTCGAAGTAAATTGGAGCTTGTCTTTCGTAGAAAATTCTGCTAACAAACTGCCGAGGCAACTAACATCGTTTCAAGGTACAAAGATTTTCATGCAATCGTTTAGCTTGTGCATCGAAGATTTGAGTTCAAGGAGTCTTTCGGAATCGAGGTTATAGCGGAGAACTGATTGAAGCCACGTACGAGAAATCCAGCATGCTTATCCCCGCTGAAGAGAACAGGCAATCGGATGCGTTCCAATCCGTTGAGAAGCGTTCGGCGCCGTGCCAAATTCATGATGCGTTTAATGTAGTCGAATCGATCGGGCTACCAAAGCATATTAGGATGCTGACATACGTTTCCCTAGTTTTCTTTTGAAAGTAAGCAATAGTCTTGAATGACGACTCTTTGTTTTCAATGGCGCCTATCGCACAATTCCATTTTCCCTTTTACAAGTACACAGCTAATTTTCTATTCTTCTCGGTCTCAAAAGAGTAGAGATCCTGTTTTAAATAATTCCCGACCTTTTGAAATTGTGGGTGAAATGTTCTGCTGGAGAAAAAGCTTGACAAGGTCGCAAAGAACTGGATGATTCGTTGTAGAGATCTGTTTGACAGTTTTTGTAAGTGCGCTCGAGGACATCAATGGAAATCGGTGGTGAAACGATAGGGAACATAAGGGAGGCAGGTCAGAGTGGCTCACACGTAGATGCGGGTCCTCCGCGAAGGTTGTAGATATTTTATTCATGCGGCTCTCGGCAGATATGAGCACGGGAAAAGAGCGAAAAGCCGCCCTTTATCTTTACACTCTATTCCGCTGCTTCCTCTTGACCGGATGCCCAGAAACCGAGACATCCTGGACCCGCATTTCATCCTCAAAACTGGTCCAACGCATAATAACTTGTCCCGATAATAACTTACTCCCTGAATGTAGATGACATTATCATTTTCTTATCAGAGAATTAGATCCGTGGTAAAACAACCTTACCAAAGTAGAGAATCTACAATTTCTTTGTGAATTTCCGACTTCATACATTTTGCATAATTTGGTTTTCCTTTTAAGTCAGTGTTATCAATTCAGAAAATCGAAAGAATATTCCGGAGGATGGTTCGAGTTATTCCAAGAAGTTTGCGCCTCAAAGTTAAAGTGGAAACCACCTTTAAAATTGCATCCCAGCTCGTATACCCCGATCATCCCTTAATACATTTTGCCAGGCTGCAAACAAAGTAGAGCCAGCTTCCAGCACGGCTGATCTCATCTCGCAGGAAAATGTTGATGTTGCTGACGCGTAGAAAAGCCGGAGCTGACGAAGGACGGGCAGAGGAGCGAACTCTTGGCTAGGTCATTGTCTTGCAAAAGAGTGTCCGGGTGACCCGGGATCCGCGCACTATCATCAATCAAGCGGGAGCTTTCGGCTTCAACGCGATCGCCGGACAATGCGAAGGCGAGTGTCCCGGCGGATCGGTGAAAGCATCGATCCGGAATGATCGATCCTTCCCATCCCTCTTCGCCCTGACCCATTGCCACGCTCATATCAGCAACCGGCACGTACCTAAAGCGCACGAAATTATTTATCGCCGCACTCGCGAGCACATTCTTTATCTCGGGCGCAACCTTCCACACCCCTTCTCCCTTTACCGCCCCAACGCCCCTCCACCGCCCCACAACCGCCCCTCAACCTTTCCCCCCACAATTCCGCCGGCGACTACTTCCGACCGAGAAATCCACCGACATTTCATGCCCCTGTTACTGCCTATTTGTTCTCTCACTCACACCCTTTCTCCACCCACCCCCACCTCACCTCACCTCGCTTCGCCTCACCGCCGCTCTGTTTGTACGCTCTTGTTTGCGTGTGGGTGGCGAGGGGCGATCGCTCGTTTAAATGGAAATTCGTCTTCTTCGTAATTAAATGTTCGACGGGCTGCGGTTTGCTCCGGGTGAGAGTGGGGGCGCGCCACGCCGGTTAAAGGGACGTCGAGTGATTAAAATTACTCTTAAATTGCTTGCTCGGCTTTTCACCAGCTGGTAATTAAAGTTTGGACCCTTTTTTTTAAATACCACTTCGACGAGTGCCATGTAGTGTTGGGATGAGAGTTCGAAAGCTTGGTTTTTTTTTTTTTAAGGGAAGTGGAAAGCTTTGGCAGAGTTTTGGAATGAACATTCGGAAGTTTTTGAGTTGCAACTAATGTTCCTTGAGTTCAGGGATTGATTTAGACGAGACCAATTCGACGATGCCTTTTTCTTCTGCTCAGTATCTGCCTATCGATTTTTACATAGCGCGGCTCTCCTCTGCCGGGTAAAATAAACGACGAAAAGCACCGGCCGGAATCAAAGTAAGGCGCGGGAGATTCGTTGGGGAAGGGGAATCATGCAAATGGAGGGCCTAATATAAACATAGATAAATTTCAATCATCAAACTTCGCAGGGTGAAACTTCGGAGACCTTAGATATCCAGTCTCAAGCAATTTCCTAAACAAAACCAGTGAATTCTGGCTTCCACTCGACTTCATCGGGGCGACGAATGAAATTTATTTAAACGAAGGCATTCAATAATGACATCAGGCGTCCTTCGCCGCCCCAACCCCTGCTCCTTGGTGTGCCCGCTAGTAGTACGGAGAAGTACTCGACCTATTAATTTTTCATCCAGTCAGCAAACCGTCGATCCCTTTCCCCCCTTCATTCCTCGGTGGGGCTCGGCACTCACTTTGAGCTTCCGCCTCCTTCTTTTCGTCTTTCCTTAGTCATCCACTCCTGGCTTGGGGGCTCGACGAGCGCCACTTGACCGAACGCCGTCGAATTGCCGATGAATAAAATTGTCTCCGGTCGCTGCACCCATCAACTTCTCCCTTCCTGCCTCCTCCATTACCTTACCAGGCCCTTCTGTTGCCTCTCCGAGAACCTACGAGGGAGACACTCTACACTTCGATCGCAATACACCAGGCTTGCATCCCTAATTAGAAGAGATAACTCACTCAACTTCACCGTCTCCCGCTTGCTTCTCCCGGATACTCGAGATACTCGAGATAGGCCTTCGACCGCGGTAATTGAACGGTAATTCAACACTCTCGTCATTCACGTATTTTATAAGTCTGCTACGTTTACTCTTGAACTCAGTACGGCATTAATAAGATTTGATATTTACATATTTTCATCTTTTTATTCCATATAAATGTTGATTAGGTTCTAATAAAGATATATTTTGACAGTTAGAGTTATTGTATGGGACTTGAAATTGCTCAGGGGATTAGAATAATTCTGTATTAATGTCTGCTGGCCTTTCGCGAGTTTGTATCGTCGATATATCGAGGGTCGCGTGAATAATTCAAGGGAGAAGCGCAAAGGGTGTATAAAAATGATAGCCTTGTCCAATCTTGGGTTGGGTGTACGCATGTACCTCGTTATCTGCTTCTACTCTGTGGCTCAGCATCCACCTCTGTAACAAGACGGACTCCCTCCATCCCGCTTACCTTCATCCGCTCCTTTGAAGTAGGTCCTTCACAAAGAAGTAAGCAATGTAACGCTGTCAGTTTTTTCTACATCCTTAAACCCTCGCACATTTTAAGCCCCTTGAACCTTATTGCTTTCGTCTGTATTTTCCACACTAAAGTAGAACCTTAAAAAGTGTAATAGTTCTACTTTCTTTGTGGTCCTTAATTATTGACTGGGACAAATTGAATTTCAGTAATAGCTAATTGCATTGGAGGGGAAGAAACCACGAGGAAAGTAGAAAGCACAATGAACGACTGTGACGTTCGATAGTTTACTTTGAAAGTGAGGGTACAAGCTTTCCTGAGGAGAAACAGGTTGATTTTGAGGCACTCCTGGCACTGCTAGCTCGACCTCTTTCCGGCAGGTTGCTCGTAAAGGCGAATATCCTTGTCAATCTGGGCCAATACACTCTCCCCATTGTTCCCACCACGCCAGCAGCGGCTGCTTTTCTAGCTCACCTATCTCAGCACGCCTGCTCCTCTATCTTAAATAGTTCCCCGGTTTTAAACTTAAAGCTTCTCCGTGAAACGTGAAACACGGGAGTTCTCTTAAGAAGATACGTCAGTGCAACTCAGTTTCCACAATAGTAACATAATCTAATTATTAAATTCTGAACAAGTTTAGTTACTGTAGACTACTGTTACAGAAATATAAGTTCTAGATAAGAAATTCTGAATTACACACAATCTTTTCAGTGATTTTACTTGTAATAGTTAGCAGAGTGCTGGTCAGCAAAAATGTCTAGTTTGTAGGTTCTTAAGTATTATGGAAACTGCTTGAAGCAAGGATTTCGTAAGTTGATCCTGCACATAAAATGGGATAGAGGAGCCGGGCGGGCATTAAAGGCAGGTCTTCTTGGGGGTCTTATCTTTATTCGCTAGCTTTCGGCGAGGACTGATCCCGCAGTGCGAGCGTTATCCTTAAATCAGAAAAACTTGAAATCGAAGGCGGGTGGAATTGGGACGAGGAGTCGCAGGGTGACACGAATCGGGAAGATATACGTACATGCAGGTATACGTCGTTCGTTTCGGAAGCATTAAAGCGCCGAGCCGATCCACTTTGACAATTTCCAATCTCGATAGGGAGTCCTGTCTTTCCAGAGAGATGTATGAATATTGGCTTCCGATCGATCAGATCCACCCACCTTTCATCCACCCAGCACCGAAATCCTTGGTCTTTGCCCACTAACGGTGCAACAAATAGCGCGAAATAAATATGGAAATTCGACAGGGAGATTCTAGGAAATAATGTCATAATTATTCAGAATTAATTTCGCGCCAGTTACACCCGTGTACCATTTCCATAACGGCAGGAGCAGAGCGTTGGGGATGGCGGCTTAATGACAGAAATGAAGCAAGAACCGTCCACGAATATAGAACACCTTGCAATTTAGTCTTGCCGCTGTTGCAGCGACATGCTTTGCAATTTCTAGGATATGTAAGAAAGTCTCATTGTATCAGGAGATTCCACCACGTTTCTCACACCGAACTCCTGTCAAATCCTGGGTGGGGCAGCTCTCTTTTCTTTATAAGAAAACGCCTGCAAATCCGTAGCGGCGAAGTTTGGATTTCATTTCGCGAGATTTACCGCCACACCTTTTATGACGCACACGGACATGGAGAGGTGTGAGAAGTTGTGATGGTAGGTTGCGAGCAAATCGGGAGTAATCGAGCTGGATAAAGATGGGTGGAAAGCTCTCTAGCGGTAGAGGCAGAGATAAAAAGCCCGGCTCTCTTTCTCCTCGACATGGCTGAGGCTCAGTTTGGTTTTCATTTCGCCGCGCCATCGTAACAGTCACCGATTTTCCACCCTCCCTCTTTTTCTTCCTCTCGCTCGGCTCTACGTGCGCCTGCACGTATCAGTGTGTGCTTGTATGCTCACTTATGAGAAAAGCGAATATCGAAAGGTAACCCCTCACGTATATCCGTAACCAACTTCCTTTCTATCCTTGTAGTTGTGAAGCTTTGTTACCCTCGCTTTGAACTTGCTCTGAGAGACGGTTCGTGGTTGGAATAGAAAGTCAAAATCGATTTGGGGAACTTGTAAATGCTACGTATCAGTTCTACATTTTAGAATCAACCACAAGTGTTAAGTATTAAAGAAGAGAAAATACAAAGCAACTAGAGTGTGGAAAAGTAGAAATTTATCCAGTGAAATCCAAGTTGAATTAGTAATGTAAAATGTATGATAATACACGAGGGGAAATATGTAAATTCGATGATTAGTGTAAGAGATTCCTCGATGGTTATCGGGAAAGGATAGTTCCGGATGTAAAGTGGATCTAGGCAGCCCTTAAATAAGGCGGAACGACTGTATAATAAGGTGTTGTTCAGCATGCTCGCGAGGAGTACCCTTAAGTACCCAAGTTTCTCATTTACCAGCGGCAAAGCATAATGGGGCGAAGTCTCTCGCAGACTCTATTGCTCGTGTACACTAAATTTTAGATTCAAGCAGCACAACCAAGAAGAAGGGCGCTTATTAAAAAGTTCTGACGCATTTCGTGTCGATAAAATACATCGTCGATACTCAGGCAGACCAGAGAACTTCCGGCGAATAGATTTACTAGCAGCGGTCTGAGTTTCAGTATAAACTTCGTAGATTACAAAGGGATAAGATGGCTCACAGAGAAAACATCGTATCAACATTTTTCTTGAATAATGCTGCCAGGGAATTCTGATAAGGAATTCTGCGGTTGGCCAGAAGCTCAGCTTATGGCATATAAAAGTTTGCTTTCACGGCAGGGTATCGCGCGGTGTCCCGCGACGGAAATTCCGCTGACCTCCGCTAGCCTTAAAGTTTTACAAGCTGCCAGCATTATCACCTTACGGTCTTGCGCACCGTGGCTAAAGAAAGGTCGAATCTTTCAACTGCCCATACATTATACACTTTCGGATGCTTCAATAATGCAAGCGCTCGTTCGAAATTAACATACTTCTAACTTTAACATTGAGCTAAAGGGAACAGCTTAAACATCTCCTGCCTTGCGTTGATTGTACATTTTAAATAATCTAAAACTAAGATTCGCTAACGTAACCTTCGCACATGGTTGGCTTCAATTATTATTTCATTTATAATTCATACGGAATGCGGTAGATTTGAAATTGTTCCCTGGTGTGTTAAAAAAGTATTGCAAGTTATATCGAAAACAATGAACTATTGGAATTCAGGAGCGATTTAAAGGTGGCAAATAGGAGGCTTTCGTCAATATGGCCGCGTAGCACTATGGCGCATATACAGTCAATATGGTAGCGATCAAGCGGCCGAATGAAAGCCGGGGCTTTGGAGGGCTTAATATTTTTTGGGTTTCACTGGCGCGTGGCAGACAGCAATCAGGCATTGATGTCGGACGAAGAGTAGTGGGGCAAGGAGATACGGTGAGCGGGAGCGCATGGTATCATAGCGGATCTGCCATCGGCAATCGGCACTCGGTGCTTGCCCGTGTATCATTACGCAGATGGATCGCTATTGATCACTGTGTACACAAATCGCTCTCCCGTCGCTCCCATGTGCCCGCTCTGTACGTGCCTGTCACGTTTGCAGGACTAGCCGTGCACATATCGCACTAATTGCTCCGACTACTTCGTATGTGAGCCCTCCTCGCACAAGAGAAAGAGCGCGGCAGCGAGCTGCAGAGTGAGAGCGTCCGGAATGCTGAATCCAGCACGATCCAATTCGGAACATGAGCGAATTATGAGTGCATCAGTCGAACCGTGTATTTTCCGCGTCCAACTCTCTCCCTCCCACTCTTGTTTTATTATTGATTCCTCTGGAAATTGATTGCATATTTCCCTTGTTATGATCGGTCACTGAAGACTCGAGAGCTGTGTAATAGATCGGTTGAACCGATTTGCCACACTCCTATCCTGATATCGGTTAGGATACAATAATACTTCAATCGAGATTGCTTTTTGTACGGTTTCCAGTTTCCGATATTTTCCGGGGCACATTCAATTTCATCACTATCAAGTTTCTCGTTTCAATATAATCCATAGCTTAATTATAAACTATGGAATTACAGATCATAGCACTAATGTATAGAAACTAGGTTCTATCAAACTTTAGTGACAAAGGGATCGAACGATATATGATTTCGAGTTCATGGAAGGCAGAGTTTATTGTTTAATATTATTGACCGGTCTAATCGCCGGAAAATAGAGGGCAACAGAGTAGAGGTGGAGTTAAGCCATAATTCTAGTACTATCAACTAGCAGCTGTCCATTTTTAAAAAGTTGGGACAATCAGCCTGGCACGCTCGCAACCATATTCATCGTTGGAACGATCGCAGCTCAACGGCAGACGGCCGAACGCTTTCGGAGGATTCGAAATTGCGAGTGCGACACACATGGACGAGCGCTTCCAGCTTATCCAACCGTGTAATGTATTCGCGTGTATGGAGACTGAAAGACCGAGGGTGTACGCGAGTGGAAATTGCGAACCCACCCGACAACACGCGCGCGCTACACTCCACTGATATTACACGCGGAACTGCCTGTTTTTTGTTGAATAAAAAAGGCAAACAACGCCAAGGCGCGACGTTCCGAACGCCGAACGCTCCATTTTTCACAGCTCCCGTCGAATTCCCTGTTCGAACAAGTATTCCACTAATAGAACATCATTGTACATTACTGTGCCTTTAGCTGTGAGAGGCATAAGTTCTTTAAGTTTAATTTAGTTAATCCGAATATTTTAATCCCGGTAAAATTTTGAAATAGTCAATTTAACGTCCGATAGATTAAAAGGATACTTCGCGCTTCGGCAAATCTCGGGCGCATTTATTCCAAATTCCGGATACGCTTGGATGATGGAAAAAAAGGTACAAAATGCATGAAAATTTATGAGTTACTCGTCGAGCGAAATTCAGGCTCGAGCGGGCGGCATTTATATGCGTCGAATTCACGAGTGGCACTTTTGGAACAGTGAAAAACTGGGCCACCGCTTTAAGTGGCTCTCGATACTACACGTGATAGAGCGTCAACTGGCGGCGAAATAATAATAATTTTTAAGAGCAACCTAACCTTTTGCTAGACGGTAGTGTTTCAGTGTAATGCAGAGCTAGAATTCCTGGCGAGCGTGCTCGCAATTTAACTCGGACAGAAATAAATTCTCTTCCTAGAAATACGGATTTAAAGTTGATTTTTAAACACCCCATTCTACTTGGCTGATCAAAAATACTTGATATTGTTCTGCTTTTTCTGTAGGAATGTTACAGAATTTTCAGTGCGAAAGGGGGTCGCTTAAAGCGGAAATCCTGATTAAACATGACTGAAATCCGCATCAACATAAATTAATGAGTTATCGAGGTCGTTAATAATTCTGATTGATGATTCTTCCGGCAAAAGGGGTGCCATTAATTATGCCTCTTCTCCGCTTTTTTCTCTACGCCCTCGTGAATTTAGATGACTTATGGCAATCGAGTACACTCGAAATCCGAGGTTAATTAATTCCCCATTCGAACCACTAGAGTTCTGAATATTCAATCTTCAAACCAGCTGTTCAATTAACTCTCAAATTACTCGCAATTGTTTGTGTTAATGAATTTTTCGGATTCACTGGTTAATTAATGGTTGGACGCTCTTCGTCAATTATGGTATACAATGGAAAATAGAGTCGAAGTAAGTGGAACATTTAATGGACCGCTGAGAGTCATTAACCGTTGGGAAATCGCCAAAAATCGCACTCTGCTCTGACCAGCCCTTCCGGTGGACCAGCGTTCCCAGGATCCTTGCGTTTTTCTGTATTTTTAAAGCGATGGCCATACTAAAACCACAGGCCGCGGCCGGCCACAAAGTATTCTGCGGCTGGTAGAGAACGGTCTCAATTTTTCCCATAAATTTCAGACTCCCGTGTCCCTCGATTCAAAACCGATTCTCTTGTTAAAGTGGAATTCCAACGGCAAAAACCTATCGGCGCACTTCATTATCGAGTGAAAAACATACAATTTGCCTTACTTAGAAATCTGTGTTAAGAGATCCGAGTCCGAGAAGAGAATGAAGGATTCTATCAGCGTTAACCCAATTCCAGCCACAAAGTAAGAAGGAGAAAAAAGGTTGATGGAAAATCAGGATACAATCGAGCTCCGAGCGAAACTTGTTAAGGAGATCGAAGGGTCCACATCATTCACTAGACGGTGGAGCAGTTTAAACCAAAGGAAACCGAATGAATGCGAAAGCAAGGGTGCAGAATCGATTCCAAGAGTGACGTGTGCGCTCCCTATGAATGTGTATGTGTGTGCTTGCGGTAGCTTTGAGAGCCTTTCCCAGTGAAATTTGTCTATTCAATGCTCGCCGGGCATTAACGATCTCAGCTTACTCCGGACTCTGAGTTGCTCTCTTCAAGTTCTCGCTATCGGCTATCGTCGCCGATGGAATTGAGTCACGTGCACCCGCAAACAATTTCACCAGAAAGAACCCGGATCGTTTTCACGTGTCCGATAGACACATACAAATACAGCTTGGGATCTAACGATAGCTGTGATAAAGTTCCAATGACATATCAATGACGCGGTGGTATCTTATGATTCCCAAGGGGAATCTCAGTGTCAAGAAAAAGAAACTACTGTTAGCTTAATAAATCTGATCCCTGCAATATAAATATCAGCAGGAATCATGAGTACAATTATAATAAAACTTTTTATGAGGTGTTTTGTTTGTTCTTCCGTGAGTAATAACTGGTCGAAGAATAAGCTTTGCACAGAGAATTCTTGGTAATCAGAGGGAAAAGGTGGATTCCGGTGTATCTCAAACGCGTACCGGGACAGAAAACAGTGTCTTAATTAGTCCTGAATAATTAAATTCCGGCATCAGAGTGGTAGGTGAGGGTCAAGCTTTCTCTCCCAAAGGCATATCTCCCTTCTCACTGCTAGCTCACTCGCCATAAATGGAGCAGTCGTCCTACGTAAAAGCAACAGGACAATCTCGGAATGAGTTATTAGCGAATCACATCCCTTGCAAGTGGGGCATTTAACATTTAACGTTTATTACGAAATTCTCCACCAACTTATTTATCACACCAAGTCGTTTCAACGTCAGGCAACACTTAGACATAATTAAAATTTGATTTCACTCCTTTCACTTTTGCAACCCTTCTACTTAATTCCTAATTAAGCGAGAGGGTTGCCCTAATTTCCTGGCGTTGTTTCACTCGAAATAAACGGAGAGCGAGTAAAATTTAATATTCTTTAAATTACTTTAGTTGCCCTAAAGGAAATCTATTCTTTTGTACAACTAAACGAAGAACAGCTTCGAATACAGAAGACAATCAAGAAGGGCGTTAAAGTACAGGAAAAGAGGTTAACCAAAGAGATATTGGCGACCACAAAAGATCGGAAGAGCAATTCCGATGCACTCCAGGGCCCCGATTGTGGTATCCATTGTCAGTGGTTGTATCAGTGCACGATATTACTTGGGTCGATGGTACAAGTAGTGCTAGTAATTGACCGACCACTATCAACCTGAAGTGACGAGAGAGAGGGAGAGATGTGTGTTCGATGTGTGCTTGTGTCATCTATCAGTCGATCCTCTCGTTCCATCTCTCTCGAGGCCAGCAGGATATACATATGGGCGTGACTCGAGCAAATTGACCTGTGCAATTGCCACCTACATTCCAGCGATGCGTCTCTCCTCTCAAACCAGTGACAGGGATCATCAGCTCCCCTATTCACGTAACATATTTCGATCAGCTCCGATGTAAAGTATCATATCGACTTTGGAATTGGCCGGGCAGGGACTATTTGCGCTCCGGAACCATTGTCCTCCTTGAATGACATGTCGTAGTCTGCATGATAATAAAGCACAGGGCTAACTGTGCCTCTGATAAATGTGTAACTTCCGTGATATTCGAGGTGTAAAATTAAAGTGATCGTTGAATTTGAATGTTCGGAATCGTAGTATTGGTCGAAGCACGTGTTGGCAGAGTTCGATAAGATCTTAACCCGAGAGATATGTCATGAGAGGGCAGCAGTCAGGGCGGGTAAGGGTTAAAGGATGATTTTAAGACTCGACTGGAGGGTGTGGGTGTGCACGAGTCGAGGGTGCCCACCACCTGTTGCCATGGCTACCACCTAGAATGTGACTGGCTTCCTCTTCAAGCTTGCGAGAGAGCCTGCTATGCGATAATTTCGATCGATCTGCCTGGCTGGCTATCTCTCGCCAGCTCTCGCCAGCTCTCGCCAGCTCTCTCCCACCAGGCCAGCTAGGTGTCGACTAATTGCACGCAATGATTAACTGTCAGTACAGCTGGAGATGTTGTTTCAATCGTGGCGAGCACCGCTTCTTCTCCCTGTCATCTCTAATACGATCACAGTCCCTTTCAGCCTGCCGTCTCATCGAATCGACTCGCCGATGATGGATTGCTACCGGTTTACCATGATCGATGTTAGTATAAAGCCGTATCGAGATGTCTCGCCGCTATATTCGTCGATCATTATTATCCTGTACTGCACGCTGACTGACGGACCGACAGAAAAGTGGCTTGCGAGAAAGATTTACTGTGCGACGGAATTAATTCATTACTTCGCTTCGATTTAAGATGATTGTATCCAACCCAGGCTATTCGAATCTTAATGCGAAAGATTCAGAATCGATTTTTGGGAGTAGGAAAATTCCGTGGTTGCTTAATCGGAAGGTCATAAAACATTCACGCGCCATTCCCTCGAACCTCCAAAAACGAAGATAGACACGCTCTGGCTTCTATGACACCATGAACTTTTATTACTCCGATTACTTCTTTCATAGTAGATCGGCCCAGCAGTATATAATCCTGGGCGATGACAAAATGGGGCAATTCTCGGAATACTCAGTAATTTCGCGTCTTCTTTTTCTGATCATTTATCTTGGCAGTTCTCGAAGGCGTGCACAGGTGACTTCACATGCTGAATGCTCATAATTTGCGAGACTTAACTGAACGTCCTCCATTCGGATGACGTTTGAAACGAGCAGCTCTTACGCCTTTTTACGTGACACTCCTCTCCATCGAAAATGCCGCATTGGACGTTAGAAATGTTAGAATCCTCGAGCTATATATCTCGCACGCATTACGGTGACATTTCCAGGTTCTATTATGGGAGAATTTCGATTCGCCATAAAATTCTCGCCGCAATTTCGCTGATGCGCAGTGTGCAGTAAGTCTGGCAGCAGTAAAATGTGAGAGGTGGTCTGACAGCTTCGGTGAGATCAAAGTTAAAGGTTGAACGATCCATGAAGCCTTTTATTCGCCCAGAGTGGTATTGCTCGAGTTGGGAAGCGCGTTAGGAAACTGTGACTTTCTGTCGCAACTGCGCAATTCTCTTGTACAAAAGAGGGTGTAGTTAAAGAACAGAAATGTTTAAGAAACTCGAGAGACCTTCGAAAGCTAGTTGGAGGTTGGTTGATGTTAAGAATCATGGAGAAAGCGTTCGTTTCTCCTCGAACGAAGCCATAAATATCCGAAAGGTGGTGAGATGCATTCTCGGTGTGGGAACAATCGGAAATCCAAGCTATACGCGGGCGTATCAGGCAGTTTGCTCGGAGAACCAAAAGAAATCCAAGCGAGTGCATAACAGAAAAGGCAACGCAGACGATAGAGCGGCGTATCCAGGGGCGATCTACTCAGTGGCTCAGCATAAATTCGCCACCGGTAGTTCGCTATCAAAGAGTGTGGCGTTTCATAAGCGAGTTACGCGGCTTCGCCACGTTTGTCCCGGCACATTCCACCTCTCCTCTTTTTATCCCTCTTTGTCCAGCTTCTCTTCTTCACATGAAGCCTTCGCCTTTCCACCGAATCATGGATACAAGCTTCCTTAGAGCCTTCTGCTCTTCATCTCTCAGTTATTCTATTGTCCCCGACCATTCCTTCTGCTCTCCTCTTTCCTTCGTCGTCCTACGAAACTCACACCCAGCTGTAATCTTCTGGCCCGTCTGAAATCTGAACTACTATCTTCCAACTGCTCTCCTTTTGCCAACCACTCCGCCACGCTTGGTACTTCCTCGTCTCTTTATGATCTCGTGCCTTGCTTAGCATATTGCACCATATTCTGTAATCCACACAGGAAAGAAGAATGAATGGACTGTCGCTTATTCCAGCAATGTGTCTGCACTCTTACAAGAGACTGATTTTAAGGGTCGTGTACTGTAGTATTGCATCGTAAATACCTGTGAATGGAGCTTAAGGTTGGAGAGGGAGAGGTGCTACTTCCGCGATACGATCGACGTAACACTCGAAATATGGGATGGCAGGATTGGAGGATAAAGGGCGGCAATGAAAACCCGGGGTTTAGAATAGCTTCCAGTGACAATGGCACAGGCTTCATGGCTTTTATTTCCTCCGCGGGATCTATCGCTATAGTAAATAGAAACAATGGCGATCCTACAGGAAAATAGAGATGAAAGGGACGTTTTATTGAAATTTCTTCAACGAGAAACGTTTTTCGGATAAAACGGGAAGTGCGTTGCGCAAGGAATTTAGTGAATCGTGAAATTGTAGCCTTCGAGGGTAGAAAGTATGGATTCGCGCTTATAGGATTTCAAGTATATCCTGGATTTTCATTTACACGAACCAATAATCTTCTAAGTGCTATCCGCATGATCCACTTAAAGTGCTAGCATCCGTTTTCAAGGTACAAATAGCAGCAAAGTAGTACATAGTGGTGCAGGACTCACATTGGAATACATCTGGCATAGCAGAAGGATCTTCAAATACTGCTGGATGCCTGGCCAACAGCCAGAACTCGTCAACTCCCAGGTTAGCTATAGCGAACAAGTTTAGGGAATACTTAGAGGTCCATTGGATCCTGTTTACACTATCTTTAGAATACTTTGTCTCAAGTGTTTATATTTTTAAATATTTCAAAGAACAATGCTGGCAAAAATTGGTTAAAAATTGCTATGACTAGCTTTCTATAATCCGGTGATTTTCAAGCCGATAATAAGCTCTCCTATCTAAAGTTCAGAAGGGTGAGCCCTTCAAGATTTGCTCGCTCCTTTTACGAAGACGTAAATTTCTCAGTCGGTATTTCGTGTGCGTCCCCTGCCGGCGCTCTTTCCTCTTGCACTGACTTTTTATATTCTTCCGAGGGCTTCCTTCGCGTGTGCTTGAGAGCTTACGGGCACACCGGGCACATCCATATGTATGTGAGTTCCATACATATTTCATATTTCTTCGTCCGGCAAAACGCGCCCGGCGCTTTAAGATCCCGCACAACCTTTGAAAGGAGCTTGCTCTGCGGATAATCGAACGGTTCGCACTGTACTTTGCATATTTTTTTTTCCATCTATCACTGATCGATTCTTCCTTTTCGACATAATTCCCTTGTTTAATAAATGCTGACCCGAAAGCCATTTCAAATCTGTTTTTGAAGTTATGAAATATATATATTAATACTACCAGAAGTAGGTGGTAAAATTTCCTTTTGAAATTTGTGTCCTCTTGCAGCCTGCTATCCATATACAAAATTGTCCTTTCATCGTAATGCTCATATTCCCGGTTTGTCGTGGCATGAAATTCCTTTAAAAACGAATTCCGCTCGAGCGAAATAGCGGGCGCGTGGCTGCTGTATTTTACTTTGAAAAAAAGGCGGACCAAATATTTACAGTATCGGGGAAACGGGCGCAGGCCACTGGCAATATTTAGATCCTCTCAAAACAGAGGGAAAAAAGAGAGAAAGGAAGAGAAGTTGATAGAAAGGTGGAGAACGGGGTTGGGGGGAGGTTTCAACCCTTGTCTAAAAGAGAGTCGGTGGATCGATTCATTTAAATTTCCACTCCTCCTGTGTGCTACGCATTTATTTTCACTCTCGCGCGCACCAACGAAACTGATGGACCACTCTCCACACTCACACTATGATGGACCATCAGCCAGACATAGCTACGGTTCGTGCCAATCCGAATAAAGAAAATGGAATGTTTCCTGCACACCAGGTGCATAGGAGAAAATCGATAGGGAGGACAGGAAGAGATCCTCCCAGGATTGTTATTTATGCTAAAAGCAGGACAAAATGCTAGCCAAAAAGGAAATCCGAAAGAACAAAGCACAGAATGAAACACAACTCTAACTTTTCACTACAATTATTTGAATCAAACATTAAATTCGTATTTAATCTACAAAGTAACTGAACGTTGGCAAATGGTGTCAGAAGCCTAAAATGGAAGTGGAAGAGTGTACGTGATATCCTCAAGGATAGCATCAGCGATACTTCGCATAACAGAACGAAGGAAGTTACGAGTCTCGAAATTCCGAGGGAAATTCACGGGGAAAAGTATACCCTAGCATAAAGTAAGCATCTCGGGCATAAAGTTGGCATCTTTATACTGTTGGCGAGGCCGCCTGCAGTTCATTGGGTACATTTGCAGAGGATCGCTACAAATTCTATTGGGGAATAAGGGCGCGAGGGTGAGATTGGCATGCGAGGGCTCATAATGGAAGGTGCACTTCCCCACCCTCCCTCTCGCCACCCTCTCGCCACCCTCTCGCCTCCCTCTCTTTCTCTTCTTCAGCCCCGACTAGAAAAGGGGTGAAGTGGGGGTTGAAGTATTTCACTCACGTCCTTTTGGAGAAAGGGAAATCAGGATCGTCAGCGCGTTCAAGGTGGATTCGCGAGGTCCAGCTTGCGGATTGGCGGGCTGCCAGTCCGTCTGACCTACATACATGAATGTCCACGTACACACCACGTGTCCTCGACTCCCTCTGTCCAGAGTGACGATGGACACCGCCTCTCGTTTTCGGGAAATCTGATTTCCGCGACTTCTCAGACCTCTTTACCACCCCAATAAGCTCACGGATCTACGTGTATCCACGTATCCACACATACACATCAAGAAAATATATCTGTTTACAACTCGAGGATTGTTACAAGCAATACTTTTCTAAAGGAGTCAATAAGAGAAGTGAATTTACTTCGGGAGTACTTGCTCCTGGAGTTGGAATCTGGTAGAATTTTTATTGAACTCGAGAGATCCCTTTGGCGGAGTTTGCATTGTAAATGAAATTAGGTTGTGGTGCTACGGCCATAATCAGGCGGGGTTGCCGTTCGTTCTGCCACTGGTAAACACGGAGAATAGAACGGAATGTATGCTCGCCCATTTTCCCGCAGTGATATGCATCCGTTTTGTCCGTGTTGCCAGATCTATTCTCTTTTTATGACTGAAGTTTTCCATGAGACTGTGTGTCTCTCGTTCGCCTATTCCCCTCCCCTCTCATATTCTCATCTCCTTTGGAATACGACAGTGCACGGAACGTGACTGAATCAAGTAAACGTCTAGCTTTATTGACAGCAGTAACACACGCACTTCACTCGATTTAACACCATCATCCGACAAGAGAACTTAATCTGAAATTCATAAACATCGTGCATTCCTATTTCCCTTCAAAATTCTCCATTCTAGTTGGAAATTATTGAGTTAACAACAGTTCCATGGAGTAGTTGCTTTCACATCCAACTACTATTATATTAGAAGACTCTCTTGTGCATTTGCCACTTCGCATTAATCATTCACGAATAGAACGCATGGAATCATCGTAAACCTGTGTAATCCCGAAAAATCACGAATTCAGTCAGGCTGGTTTAGTCGCGCCTGTTAATGCATAATGGCCTCGTTCGAGCTTTCCCAGGGGAGAGCTTTCAACGTGGTCAAACGGCCCCTCTCAGAGTGTGTCTGTGTGTCGAAAGGGTTGAGAGGGCTTAAATAATGGATTTCCGGTGGTGGTGCAAGCCCATGGACACTTTGACAGGTTCGAAAGGCTTTTGGTCGGCTGGTCGAACGAGGCAACAGGTAGAATAATGCATTACTTACATAGTAATGACACACCTGACCGCTGGGGACCACTTCGTGAATGGTGGTTACCAAAATACTCCTATTCAGCTCCTCTTTAATCCTCGAATTACCAGAATTATCGTTATTACTACTATTGTTAACAGATATGCTGATCTTCGGGAATTTGGAATACCGAATACTCATATTATTCCTAATACTAAGTGCTTATACCCATTAAATTTAATGTTCTATCATTAACAGAGGATTAACAGTAGAAATGGCGGAGTAAACTAGTGGGGAGCGGCAGTTTATAGCCAAGAGGAGGTAGAATGCGCCACGGAGCAAGTAGAATAAGCGATCCGCGCACACAGCAGAAATAGAAACAGCCTGTTCTACACGGAGGATGAGCGGATTTCCTAACTTTAATTAGCAATGCAGAGCGGAGAAGTAGCTAATTAACAAACGTTGTTTAATCAGTAACTGGATGGATGCTAAGGTGAGACTGGAATGAGCGGGAGTCAATGTGTCCGGATGACCCAAAGAAGTTGGAAACTGGGCTGCCACATAGCAATTAGGGGAAACGTTGAAATACAAATAGCTCGGGCGCGATATGACGGCTCGAATGCTTCCACACATTCAAGTGTGTGTTTGGTACTCGATCTACCATTGTTCGTCGAGAAGTTCAACGTGATGGTTACTAATTAAGTTAGTGCTTATTAAGCCCTCATCGGAATATGCCAAACATCTCGAACACTCCGTGATTTCATCCCAGCAAGGACCAAGTCGGTCAAATCATATAAATGTTAATATTCTCCGTGGCAGTGCTTTCGAAATTTCCAGTAGGTCAATTTACTTAAGCTAAATCAAGATGTATATTGCTATTCGAGGGAGAGAAATATATTTCTGAAACGCGAACTCGTACCCCGTTCTCAACACTCATCAAGCACATCCGACTGTCCAATTTGTCGCCGAGTAAATGGGATTCCTGAACCGTGCTCCAATTACACCTTTTTCCAGCTCGCTTTTCGCGCCGTACTCGTGCCAATGCAGGCCACATAAAATGAACTAATTATGAATCTGCTAGCTAGGAGTCGTAAGAAATTCTGACGATCGATCGTAATTTCGTAAAGGAAAATTAGCAGAAAGCAATACCGAAGTTATTATTAACCATTTGCGTGTATAATTTCTCTCGGAACAAAACTCTTTGACATACGAGAACGATGAAATAAACGGAGGAAAAATTGCCTCCATTTATTTGAAATCACTTTATCAGATTTCTTCGGTCAGGACTCGCTGGAAGAAAAGTCATTTGATCTGACCCAGCCAATTCTGAAGTGGCAAGCCAGATACTGGGACGACTGTCAACACTGATGAAAGGAAGACCGATGGGAAAGGAAGAGAATCGAAATTGGCGAGGTCCCGAGAATAATCGAGGTGCTGAGATCGTGATAGCCTGGTCGCTTAATGGCGGTGAACCAGTTAATACGAAGTGATGCTGTATGGGAAACGGGGATCCAATAGTTAGGTTAGGCGAATGATGGTGTCACGCCTTGAGCTATTGCTAATGAACGGCTAAGGTCTACCGGCTACCGGCACGCCTAATTAAATTTGCCGTCGCCGCTGACTTGACACCATCTTGATTACTATCGGGAATGATACCTGTTCTTGCCTGTCCAGGCAAACCACCAGGGAACTTTAGTCATACAAGGAATCGAAAGCACCTGTAGCTTAATGTTGACGCAACGCCACTGAGATAACAAATATCGCTTCAACAGATATCTTCAGGTTCTAGAAGAATTTTATTTCAAGGAATTTAGTTTACTCGAACATTCTCAGAGTCTGCGCAAGTTTACCTGCAACCAGCAAATAAGCATACACTTTATTTACGGGTCTTCAATTTTATTTGTTTAGAAGTGCGTTGGTTCATATTTATTTTCCCAGACGTCTGGATGATCGAGCGCCATTTCAATTGTGGAGATATAAAATATCCAAGAGGCCCAAGCTGAGTTTGGTTTATTTATTTATACAGCGGCCGCCCTTGAAGAGCTACGTGATTTGTGTGCCGAGTAACATGCAACATGCGACTCGGAATGCAGAATAAAATTTGGAATGGTGACGCGAGTGCAAAGAGATGATTGGTAAAGGGGAATGGGAGTGCATGACGCAGCCACGCAAAGTAGAATTGAGGGGAACGCGTGGCTGGCGCCGGCGCGTCAGGAAGTTAGCGTACATTTTGTATTCATTACGCTGTAATTGTCCCATTAAGCAGGCGGCTCTGAAAAGTTAAAAGGCGCATCAGAGAAAAAATTGAGTTCCTCCTCGTCACGCTAGAGAACACCCCAGTCCCACTCCCATTCCTCTCGAGTCTCCACTCTCTTTCCCTCTTCAACCCTCTTTTTCTCTCCCTCTCGACATTTTCATTTATACTGTGAACGCTCGGGGAAAAAACAGCAGACGCACAAGCGGCATGCAACCACCGCCAGAGGAAGATGGGTGTCTGTCTCTGCAGAATTGCTAAACTCGATTCACGCAACGCGGCGAAACTTTACGCACCGACATCATCCTGAATGCTGTTAACCGCGCGTCACTACAATTGTTTTCTCGAACGCGAAATCCTCTATTTTTTTTCCTCTCTCGTGAACGAGTAAAATTGAATTCTTCCTCGGCTCTCTGCCGACAGGGATGGAGCGTTGCATATTTAATTCGAGGAGGAATAAACAAGCGAGTAGGCATAGAAAAAATACTGTCCAATTGCATGGGAGAAAATAGTGAAAAATATCACTATTTCAATACCTCAGAACAAGTAGGAAGTATTCTGTTTTTGCGCAAATTGATTTTTATAAGCTCTAGTTCTTGGTATAAAGCTATTTTCCGACGACTAATTTGCTGGAAAGTGTCGCAGCTTTAATTCAATTAACGTCAAAGCCGAGAAATTCCTCGCCCGGCTTAATTTCACGTCCGACGGAGCTATAACTTTTTCATCAATCAACTAATTCGAATTCCAACGGTGCTGCGAGGGAATACGATGATCCGGTGACTTGACCATTTCCTTTGGAGCTTTAAGCCAGGCCGGCTGTAGGCAGCCTCGTCTAAATAGAGGCTAAACCAGAGCCGCTTAAATTTTCACGCCGTGCCGCCCATTTTCAGTCTACAGCGACTTGCCTTCCTGTGAATTCGTGCGGATTTACGTGCGAGCTGGCAAAAGTCGGCTCTCGAATGAAAGCTTTTTCCAAGCGAGTGCTTTATTTTTCTAAAAATCATTTTGCGCAACAAGAAACAGTCTTATCTGCGAGGGACATTTTTTTCTTTACTTTTGCAGTTAAGCCTTTATGGAGTTTTTAGTTTCCATTTCGAACAGGAAGGGTCATAGTCAAGGTAGGTTAGTCCGAAGGAAATTCTGTGGTTTGCCGTGGCCACAATCAGAATACTGCATTTTCCGTCGGCGACGCCAAGTTCGCGCGGTGAAGTGGCGAGCGTTTGGCTGGCGGTGACATCGCTGCACAATGAGAAAGCAGGAAAGCTTAGCTAAGCTTCGAACAGCTTTCCGGGCTTTGTGCATCCACGATCCCGCTAAGGGAGACTGTTGTTCAATCTCCACTAAAGCCCTCCGATGTTACCAAAGATTAGAGCACTGTCGCTGGGCCTTTGTCTGATTGAATCTACTTCCGGCATGATCTACTTGAACTTTAAGTAAGACTCAGCCATCTTGGTTTCACTTGAGATCCTAGTTTGCGAAATCTATGAAAGCCCAGACTCCTTCGAAGATCCACTTTCAATTCAAATCTTGTTATTTCCAAATGGAAAGGTGCCTTGATAAAAAAAAATCGATCTTTCTTGGTTCACGCGAGCCAATAAGGAGATCTGGTGAAGCCTGGTGAGACTTTAAAGCTCTCTGGATCTACGAAGGGATTCTTAAGTCAGGAGCTCCTTGCAAAACGAGGCAGCACACAGCTTGGGGCTCCAACCAACCATTAATAACATTTCGCGCACCAATTCTCGCGAACAAGGTGCGCATCCGTTCTTAATAAAAGGAGAGAGAGTGAGTGACAGTGGCATAGTCAGAGAGAGCGAGGGAGAGAGAGAGAGAGGAGCTGCATAGGCTCGCTGACTGTCACAATGAATAATACATGGTGGCACAGTGAGATAGGTGTGTACACGATAATGTACGCCTTCTCGACGATGCCTAAGAGACCGCAAACGTCATCGCGAGAATTCCACCTGAGTCAATCCAATTGTGTCCTCGGTGAAGCCGCCAATCCTCCAATTTCCAGGGCAGCAATATGTGGAAATTCCAAGTGCCTCGAATTACGAGGATCGGCCTCGATGTACACCCTTCGGGGCCTCGCAATTCCATCGTCCAAGTTTATTCATGACCTCGCCGGAAATGTTTGATTTGGATAGGAAATGCTATCCCGTATTAAATTGTTTCCTGACTCGGAACTCCGATGTATTACAGTATTAAATTTTCATCTGGTCCTTGATTACCATTTTGCCCGTTTTTAAATTAGAGTCCACATTTCAGGGGGAAAGTACTGTTTCAAACTGTAGCCATTTCCTAGGCTAAAGAGTCGATAGTTCTCGCATTTCCCTTGAAGCTAGACTAATCTATCCACGTTAAATGGGCCCCGCCTTTCTAGCCACGTCGGAGAGACAGAGACAGAGGGAGAGAGAAGGAGAGTTTGCAGGATGGATGTACATAGTATAAGTTACGTATGTGCTGGACTTGGCTCTCCAATGTAAATGGCGCACACTCTCCTGTAAGATGCACGCACCTCTCTGTGTTCTCTATCCTTGGACTGTCCCCGTTCCCGCGGTTCAAGGGAAAATTATAGGCTGCTACTGAGCGAGACCACACCCTGTACACCAAGCCGAGAAAGATTTGTTGAGAGTGACATCGCCCAACTGTTCCCTTCCTCGTAAATCCTGCCGAGACTTCCTTTAAAAGTACAAACTTTCCTTATTCCGATCTAATTTTGAATTAGTATTACTAGTGAAATATTTCAATAAATGGGATAGTGAGGGATTAATTTTCCTAAAAGAAATAGAAAGGGTCAACTGGGATTCCTGTAGAGCAAGATAAAAAGTATTGCTTTCAATTCATAAGGTGAGATTAAAGTGCCATTACAGAACGGTAATCAAAGTGGACGTATAAGGGCGGAAACGGTACCCGCGAAAGTCCCATTACACGAAACGCAAATGAGCAACCAAACCTTATCCTCATCGATGGGATGTCACAATTACATTAATGTGCCATTACAGAGATTGCTAGGTAAGCCTGTGCCATTGAACATTACATATTCACCCGATAACCGCATCCCCGCTCCGCACCCTTGACCTTTGACTAATCACTAGGCTACATGGGACACTCTATCAAAAGCCTCACCTTTGAATTAAAATACATTATAATCCTGCATCGTTCAACGGCCAGTAATTAAATCCTATTACATTAATCAAACGTAACTGGTGCGTGGCTTTAATTAGAGTAATCAATGGTAATTTGCGAGGGCGTTAATCAGTTAACAGATAAGGCTAGCATGATGGCCAGCTCAAATTTGAGGAAGGCGGTGTTTGCCTAGGGGAGGATAGAGTGCCGCTGGCTCAGAGATAATTACAAGCGACTGGATCGAGGGTACTATCTCAGGTGACACGTCCAGGAACAGGATTTCTATTTCTCTGGCGTGTTCTCTTGTTTCGTAATTTCGCGCGCGCGTGTGTGTGTGCGCGCGCTTGTCAGGCTTCCTAAGTTATCCTATCTCCTCTGCTTGGCTCTCCCTCAAGCTGGCCTCTCCATTCTCAGTCTATCCTTGACACACACAGCGCCCCGCAACCACTCTCATCCATTCTTCCTCCTCTTTTGCTCCATTCTCTTTCATCCTTAGTCCTGGCTACTGCGCTCCTGGACTCCGAGCGCGTCCGGAACTATCGTCCCGAGAGCCACAATCGGCTGGCAAGATTGGAAGGGAAGAAAAGTGGTCCATCGACATGCCAGGGTGAAATTCGGCGGCAGGGGGGGAGGAAGAGATGGTTTGGCGGTTGCCTCGGTATAACGTGGAAAGATAGCCCTGTTCGACAGCGGGAAAATAGGTCCTCGCGCGGCAAGGAATTGCTCGTCCACCGCAGCCTCCGTCCGATGCTTCATTCGGCTTCGCCGCGTAATCATGCTCTGCGGGGACTTTCATTATCGGAACCGGAGGACAAATACAGAGGACGGACGACAGCTGATCTCGATGGGAACACGCAATACAACCGAGAGGAAAATCCCGATATCCTCTCACACACGAGAAACTTCTGACACGATCTTTCTTGACTTGAAATATCAAGATCGCAGTTTCGAAAACAAAAATATCCTAAAGTGATCGCTCTTTAAGAATTCAAGTGGTTTGCGCTTGAAAATAGAGAGGACAGTTGAGCGAGCTTCGAGCATTTTCCGATAAAGTTGGAGGAGGTGAAGTCGGTAGGAAAGTTGCAGGGACTCTATCCAGGGAGAGAGAAATATCATTTAAAGTGGGCGATTCCGTATTCCTTTGACGTCCGAACGGTAATGGAATAATGCAAGCCGGAGGCTCGTTCGCGTGATAAGGGCGAGACAGGCGGAATAATGGAGAGATTATAAGCGATACAGCAGAGAAAAATCGGTCGCCACGTCGAGAGGATATTCCACGTGACAGGATTGAAGTCAGCCCCAGCTGACATGAACGTTTCATCAAGGCTGCTCTTTTCTGTCTCGGTGAAAGAGTGGCGAGTCCAGTTCCGCCTTATTAACAGGGAAGAGCTGATAATAGTATGCCGGAACGCGGTGTATTAATGAGCGGCCCCGGAGTACAACAGCGATAGAGCGACCAGCTGGCTCGGGCTAGGAAAAGTCAGGTGACGTAATTGCAGTCACGTAGCCTCTGGCAAAGTTCCACGAAAGAATCGCTCATTTCCCGCTGGCCACCCTCGTCACTCCACCACCGCGCCATACCGCGCCGCGCTACTCCTGCGGACTCACTATTTGCAAATGAGAGGCGAATTGGTACTCCTCCGCATTTTTAATGGCGCCAAGACCTCCGTTCCACCACCGACTCTCCTGTATTATGTAACTTTACCTCTGACTCACTCACTCTTTACCTTCTACTATTTTCTTCCTGCCGCATAGACTCCTAAAAAGGGTCAGGGGATTTTAACAGTGATGAGAGGGCTTCAAGGATTCGTACCCAAGGCAGTAGATTATTTCATCGGAATATTCCTTTACTCCACTTATATTTCCCTATCAAGGGACTTCCTTCCTTGTAGAAGGTCTTTGGGAACTCGTCGAACTCCTTGAACTTTTCTCAAAACTCGACAGTACCTTCAACCAACCCCTCCGTGTTCTCTCGGGGTATGAAACTTCCTGACTGATGCCGCCTTACTCTCCATAAGTTCGAATTGATTTAATTTCTTGTGGTTGTCATTGAATTATCGGACTGACATCTTGAAAGAAATGCCCTTCAATTAATAGTGGCTTGAAGTGCACTTTTTATGAGTGGCACTTCGTCTTTGGATAAATGAATTTCTTGCAAACGTAACTATTCTTTTCCTCTACGATCGGAACTTTAACATTATGTACAATTTTGCATGTTTCAGATACTAACACCTAACTCAGAGCAGACTAACATTCCAAAGATCGAGGATCATTATGTCATTCGTAAGAGCACCGCATCGTCTTAAACAGTAAAGAAGGCCTGGAACCTGCAACAGAGAGAATCCTGCAACAATTAATCCTGGGATAACGAATGTCCGTCTAGTCGACTAACACAGAAGGTGGGTTTCCGGCGCACCGACAGGACTTACGCATCCCTGAGGATCAATTTGAATGCACTATCCTTGACGAGGAGGCGCGACGTGGCCAAACGTGAACCAGGGTGAGTCCGTATAAGGGTGGGTCGCCCTCTCCAATGGCTTTCTATTTCACGAGGAATTCGCCCCGGAGCGAAAATTAAGCCCTGGTCAACGAGGTCTCGTTCAAGCACTCGGGAAATGGGGCAATTTACTGTGGAAAATCGCCGAAAAGTTGACGCAACTCTTTATCCGCGAAGGTCAATCCCAAGTTTATTTTCATCGAAACAAAATATACAGATTGATTAAAACTTCAATTCGAGATAAAAATTGATCGTTAAAAGATTCAAATTAAATTCTAAAGCAATCTAAACTGAAATCGTGTGAGATACTTAGTGGAGAATATTGGAGGAAACGAAATTGGTATTCGACAGATATAAGAGTCCTGGGAAGCAGGTGTTGGACCAAATAGGCGAGTCGAGGACGAGTGAAGGCTGCAATTACGGCGGCGAGCGTTCGCGGGGCCCTCCTCTCGAGGCAGACGGGGCTCCGCGGTAGGGCTAGGGCCCCGTAAGCGTCTCCCTGGGCCCGTCGTGGTGTTGTCCGCCGGGGGTGGCGGTGGCGGTGGCGGAGGAGGCGGCGGAGGCGGAGGCGGAGGCGGAGGAGGCGGAGGTGGGCCCGGTTGCAGGCGCCGTGAGTTGGAACGACGCGGGGGTGGCAGCCGGGGCTCCCCCTGTCTTGCCACCATCAGCTCCTCAGTCGCAGGAAGCGCAGGGGGCTGCGGCCCCGTGGTGGGGCTCCCCTCCTACAAGAAGCGCCAAGGTATCATACCAACTATCCTTATTAAACTACCCTCCCTCCACCCTCCACGAACTAGCTGCGCGAAGGTCCTAGAATTCTCAAGGTCCGTGAGCTCGTAAAAGTCCCCAGTTCACTGGTACGTGACACGAATAGGAACTGCAATAGGAAAAGGGAAACGCTACGTGGTTTCCGTAAAGAAATGACCATTTCTACCCTTCTTTGAATATATTTAGTCATAATAATGTGGATTTTCTTCATTTTTTTTTATCAAATAAGGTAGAGCGCAATTTTATTTCAAATATGAAATCGAAAATAAGTAGAATCTCTTGCTGTATACTAGTTTGGGTATTATTATCGGAAAGGGAATCAAGCGTTGCTCGGGACATTATGCAATAGTAATGCGATGCGCGTCACTGATCTTTTTCGGCAGGAAGCTGCATTTCATCCATCTTTCGTCTTGGCAAACTGAGTTATAACAGAAGAGCTGTCATGTTAAGCGAACTACGTAACAGATAAGGGAGGACAGGGCTTTCACTCCAACGGCTCTAAACCTTATTTAGCCACTTGCAAGTTAACTGAATAGTCCTCCCCCGGAAACCATTATTATATATCGGACACCAAAATTAGATTTGTCACGATCCGTCAATTCCGCTGGGAATGTTGAATTCTATCTATTCGTAGGCCACGGACTATTACGTCACTACTCACTTCGTTCAAGTTTTATCCTTCGAAATATCCATCAATGCTCTGGAAATTTATTTCCGGCTAATTTGAACAAATAGTCGTACGTGGGAAACTGCTATTGGCGTTTGAAAGTTCTGATTGTAGTTATAATTGGAAGTTGAAAGGTTTGACGTAGTAGGGATGGTTCAATTTCGAGGAACACACGGTTACACCTGTTCCAATTAAGAGCAACTCATTAACTAGCTATGCCCGAAGGATCAGCCTACAATTGGAGCGTCTCAAAGTTAGCTCACGTATGTCAACGCACAATAGATCTATCGCTAATTAATACCGGCTCTGTATCACGTATCTCTATGTCCCAGTATATCGAGGACTATCGAGTTTAAGCCCTTTGTCTCTACCCAATACATGAGAGGGAATACAGGTCGCCACAATTAGATCCCTAGGACGTTTTGCACGTACTATTGTTTTAGTCTCCGTGCGACAAAATCATAAAACAAATATAGTCTCTATTGAAGTGCGATTAACCACCAATACTCTTTTAATAAGTTGCTTTGCTATCATTAAATTAGTGGACAATAATTAGTGAAATCTTGATGACAGCTCTACAAATATAATTACGATGAAAAATGATCGTTCTGTAGCGAGATATTCCAACTGAGATTACCTAACATCAGCTTCATCCCCTTTTCATCGAAAATGTCGAGACACCCGAGCAGAACTTTGCAGGGTTTAAACCTGACTTAACCCAAAACTCGAAAACCAGCGTTGATACAGATAACTCGGAACCACGCGGCTTCCTCCCTCCGAAACTCACAATGCCGGAGAAAACTACGAGGATTTGGATGCGCAGCTATCAGTGGGACATCGTCGTGTCCGGGAAACTTGCTTCTCAAGTACTGTAACCGATAGGAAAGTCGTTCTTACAACTGGCAATTTTGAAGTAGGAGAAACGAGGGCAAAGTCGATGTAGAACTACTACAGTTAATAGGGATAAGGGTAAATATATCTAAGTGCTATTCACACGAACGTGAAGGAAATTTAAATCTTTTTTTTTGTATGAGATTGCATTAAGGCTTACATTGTCACAATTAAGTAGCACTTACAAATATTTACCGGGATAAGTTTGGAATTGTCGAAAGAAAGAATAAAAAGATGACTGAATTGGGAATTAAAGGAGCGGGCGCAGCTTGGGGCCGTGGTAGCCGTGGTCGAGGTCGAGGTCGCGGGGGCGGCGCGAACCTCCTCGGTTCAGGCGTCGCCCCCGCGAACTATCAGTCAGGGTTCCAAGGCGTAGCACCTGAGCTCAGGGAAGTCGTGAACATCCTTGGCGAGCGTAATCAAGTCGGCACTCTCACCGGTGTCGGCCCACCCCCCGGCGCCCTGGACAATGAGAGCCAAGGCGACGAGGAAGAGGGCACCTCCACCAAGAGGCCCCCTAGACCTCTCTACAGGCGCCTCATTAACTACGTCCGTCAAGCGTGGACTGGCGTCAAGTTCGCTCTAGGTACCATTAAATGTTAAATCTCACAACTCTAGAGCACTCCCCGCTATTCCTCTAGTAGAATAGTCCGCGCACATTAATTATTAAATTGCTCGGAATACATTGCCACTTTTAAATCCTTATGAAATAGAATGTTTAGTGCATGGTGGGCCGTTCGCATTTCATTTCCTGAACTCTGGTTGATTAGAATGTTAATTATTCCAGATTTTCAGCTGTTTAGGATAGTAATACTCAATTGCCATGTTTATTATTTATAATTGTTAGACTCGCTGTGCATGGCATGTGATTATTTTCATTTCTAAGCGTACTATAAATAAACTAGCAAGAATTCAACGATTAATAATGGTAAAAAGTTCTATCATAGTGGGTGGTGGCAGGTAGGTGACGGAATATGAGATCTTTTATATAGAAATCGTGTGATACCTCGATTTCTCGTGCATTTTCACACCAGTTTTCACTACGTACTCTGGCAGCCAGTGTGAAAACGAGTGGCCAGTATTCCCGAAAGCGTTCTCGCTCGACGCTTTTCGGGAATTCGACGCTTCGTTTAATCGCCGGTCGTCCGGGTTTTCAATGGCAGGAGAAGCGGAGACGGAGTGAAAGAGAGAAAGAGGGGCAGGGAGAGAAAAGTGCTCGTGTCAGCGGAATCAACGACACGAAATTCAAGCGTGTGTGCGGTTTGTGGTGGAGGCGGAATGAATCGCGGTGGGGGCGCACGACAACAGTTACCGTTTCGCGCCCGTTGTCGTTTGCACGTGCTTCGAATCATTATCCTGTCGTTTTAACGAACCAGATAAATGACCGGGTCGAATATTAATTAAGCGACTACCCCCCAAATTGTCCGATTGAAATGCCTTGACACGCGATGCCGAGTGCGTCCGCCGCGGCCGGCCGTGTAATCGATTTACATCCTGGGCTATCGTCAACGAATTAACGTGCTCAAACAAACAAATTAACAAAGTTGTAAATCGTAATCAGCTCTCTGCCTCATCTGGCATATTATTGATGTTTGTTTATAACCCTTATTTCCTTGAAATTTCATCGTATTGTAAAGACTAATCAAGTCTTACGCCCTCAAAAACCAGATATCTGCTTTGAGGACTTCGCTCTGACTGTTATTAAAGTCGACTAACAATGGACTTGTTAATTTCAGCAGCTCTAACTAAACGAGTCGTTCTTGAATCCCGAAAGAAAGAGGGTCAGCTTTAGAGGGGTGGGGAGTTAGAAGGAAAGAAAGAGTAAGAGAGAACTGGGGTTAAAGGCGGGCGAAAAAGTAGGAAGGTGGATCATTGCGGCAACGAGAGAAAGTACTAGCTACATTCCTGGCGAAGAGATGCCTTTCATCCCACGCGAGGATCCAATATCTGAGTGAAGAGGGTTAGCACAAAGGACACGATATCCTCTCCTTTCCTCTTGCTTCACCACTTTTTCCGCGTCTCTCCCTTTATACATTCCGAGCTAGTCCCACTCTCTTTCCCTCGTTTCCCTACGACCGTTCCCTGCCAACGACCAGCAAGTATTCTTCTGGCATTCGCATTCTTCGCAGACACGCGTGGCTACCCCATGCCACCGAGGACGTAAAGCTGTCCTCGTTATTTACAGCAATACTCCTCCCTGCCGCTAAACTTCGGCACAATTGAGTTCCCGCCTGGAACTTTCCCTCGCTCGGAGTGGATCCTTTCTACCAAATTATTGGATTTTAAATTCGTACATGTGAGAGACTGGGTGCAGCCATGCCCGGACTTTTATTTCAATAAGAAACATTTCCATTTGTGGGAACGTTGGTGAACAGTATCATAAGGTGTTGGGCATAAAGCGGGCGGTGGTACGCGGATGAAGATTAAGAAGACACCTGTAATGGACTGTCTTGTGTATAATTCATGGGATGACGTGGATAACGGTACTTTGGACCCTCCTAACGAGGAGCAGGAAGGAAGCCTGCTATCTTGTAGTTTGCAAAGTCATAAAACTCCCTGCTCATGAGCTCTCTGACCAAGTGTACCATCCAGAGTGAAGGGAGTGTGAGGGTTGCCACTGCTGTTGCTTTACTACTTCAAGGAAGCACGTACGCTGTCCGTCAGAGATCCGCCGAAATCTCGGTTTAATACCTTCATTTTGCGCTGAGAACCGCCTTATAAGCGTTATTTATGAATCCAGCGTGTTAAAAGCTCGCATCTCCGAGGAAAAAAGCTCGAGCGCAGCGTTCCAGGAATATTGGATGAGCAAATTCTCTTGTATTCCTCATTTCTCCTAACTTTCCTCGGTCTTCCTTTTTGCTCCCCTCGTTTACCGAACGAACCACAGAATTTTTGGTTCTGGACCGCAAAAAGTGGCGGCTGCATCACAGAGGTTCTTTGCCGGGATGCATTGTAGGTGTTGTATGGTCGTAGCCGTCGCTTCCTACTTTCTTCTTCAGATAAAGGCAGCCAACTTCCCAGGGGAAATAAGGGCCACTAATGCAACCAGAGCTTCTTCCTTGTCTTTCTCACTTGTTCCCCTTTCTTCTTATCTTGTCCCTCGCCAAGTCACTTTCCCTAGCTCTTCCATACGTGTGCTTTCGACCGAGGAAATTTAGCAACAGAAGAGCATCCACTTTTACTAAGAGCTTTGCACACATTTTCAGTTCTATTGTGTTTGCATTAGGCCACTTTTCATGTTTCGATATTAAATAAGAATACATGCAAGCTTTTGTAAAGCATGCAAACGTACAATCTGCAAGTAGTTGTGTCAGAAAAGAGTTAATGACGTGTTGTATACATTGTTGTTTTAATGTGTTATATAAAATTGTCAGATTTATCGAGGAATGTTTATGGATATTTCAGACTCGGAATACGAGGAAGAACAGACGCCAAGGTACAGGCCGGACTCGTTGGCGAGTCTGTGTAGAGCGACCAGATTCACGGAAGCCGAGTTGAAGAGAATCTATCGTGGCTTCAAGGCAGAATGTCCCACGGGTGTTGTCAGGGAGGAAACTTTCAAGTGCATCTACTCGCAGTTCTTCCCGCAGGGAGGTGAGTCCGTTTTCTTTAACTTTTCCGGTAGAACGATAAAGCCATGCTAACTTAACTTATTAGCCAGATTCTACCATCAAGAAAGTTGGTTCCAACATTAATATCCAATGAAATATGTATTGAACTGTAACATATTTTATAATTTTAATAATTCCAATACGAAGTTTCTAATATTTTGCTGGGAACTTAGTTTAGGGATTATTGTAGAACTTCCATTCTTTAAAAAGTGAGAGCTATCGTTATTAACGAAGTATAAGGAGTTTTCCGAAGCATTCGTTCACTCGTTTCCAACCCCCTTTCGACCCTCATTGAATGAAGGGTGGGGATAAGACCTTAAGTAGGAACAGACGTAACCAGGCCTGGATTCGAGGGCTTCGAAAGTTTGTCTTACTAAAAGCCTGGATTCGATGTTCCGTGCTGCCAATACCAATTCTCTTGATTTACTGCATGCGCAAAATGCCTATTCAAATTTGCTGTTTAACCGATTTAGGAAAGACGGGAAAAAGGCATTTTTCAAAATGATTTCTCAGAAGGTCGGGCAGGTTTAATCGCGTCGAAAATTCGAAGATTCCTTTGCATAGATCATTTCATCCAAATTGAAATAAAATTGCAGTCCATTTAAATCTCGTACTCGCCTCCCTCGGCGCGTTGCAAGTGTGCCCCTATAATTTCGCCGCTAAAATTCCAAGCTAAATTGCGCAATCTTGTACGAAGCCAAAGAGTAAAAGAAAAAGTAAAAGTTTAATAGTAACAATAAAGTAAGAATTGCATGGAGTGCGATAGATCGAATCAGAAAGTAGTAGTGAATATTAGGACGATGAAAGATGGTAATAAATCATAAAAAGTCTCAGTACTGCTTTGGAGGAATGTTGCTCTCACTCCCTTTATCGGTATTCTCGTATTTCCCAACCAAGGTTCAACGATATTCACGAGTCTCGTGGATATTTATGAATACTGGTATCAGAGAACATTCATCGAGTGGTATCAAATAGTACACGGAGAACAAGCCCCAGGCTGGCGAACGTGCTCCTCTCGTGTTCTCTCTTTCGCAGTAGAGTTACCATAGAAACGAGAGTAGAGAGGAGCAGCGGAGTACCGTGTCGACCTGGAGTTCTGTTTCAACTGTCTCTCGCTTTTACCAAGCCAGTCAGCCAGCCAGGCAACCGGGCACCGTGATAGCCTGCTATAGTATTACCAAACGCTAGGATCGCTTTGACGTATTTGTAAATATTCGAAATTCCTCTTGCGCGAGCTGCCTCCACCCAGCCAGATACGCCTGCCTGTCAGCCAGCTGTTCGTTTGCAACGCCAGTTTCCCATTTGCCAAGGTGATGCCACGCCAATCATTTACGTCTGATTTCTAGCTATTGCGTTTTCCACTTGACCAACTTAAGTGACTGTGCCTTTTCTTTCTCTCTTTCAAGATTTGGGAGAATATTAATAATACTGGGAGTATAAGGGAAGGTAACCGAAAGTAAATTTTGCGGAAGTAATAATATTATCGAAAAATATTCGAGTTCAGAAGGGACAGAGATGTCGAAGGGTGCCGAGTTGCCCTTTATTTTCTCAGTGCCAGGCGAGGAAAACATAGGGAAGGAATGGCTCCGATCGTTTACGCATCAGGAGGTCAAGTGGGAGCGGCAGTTGGAGTGGTGGGATACCGGTGGAGCATCCGTTCTTCTTCTTATCGTCCTGAAACACGTTTGTACTTATCTGAAATCCCTCAGGCCAGGCTCTGCTCTCAAGCAATGCCGAGGTCGCCGCCGCCTGGCTTGTAGCGTTAAAATGAAATTTATATCTTTCGAGGGCTTCGATGGGAATAAGGGCGCGATTCTCAATCGGTTCGGTAAAGCGGTGCGAGCCGATTCTCTGACTTACGATAATCTTTAAATTAGGGGCTGTTTATAACGATTTATCGCCGGCAATATGGAAACCCTCGAATTGGGGGCGAAATCCTTAATAATCGATTGCCATTCATTTAGATTAAATTGCCAATAGGCAAAAGTATTCGACAGATGTCTTAATTTATTTATCACCATTTCCCGACTTTCAAAACTTGAGATGCACGGTGCTACAGAATATTATGCGGATCTTTGATGGAACTTCCTGCGCGCAACACAGTTAAGAAGCGCAGCTATTCTCGAAGTAATGCCTGTCGTTGGCCGACCTTTTCCACTGAGCCATCAACCACAAAGAACGCTCTTCTAAAGTCTAATTCTTGTCTCAGCGGGGAGCACTAGGCTGCAAGAAGTAACCTCTTCCCCCTGAAAGTGCAGTTTTCTTCGAGCAATCTTAAAGAGCTGAGGCCATACTCGTAAAGCAACCTTATAATACCTTCGCCCCCAGCGTGAAACTCCCATGCCCATCCGCCAAGAATTTAGTACAAGAGAACAATATTTATAAATCTGGTCGAGTTGTTCTCGTATAAGTTTCTTCCTACCGCAAATTCACTTAAAATCCAGCAAAGTGGAGCAACGTAAACACAATTAGGCTGATTCCTAGCTTAATTGGAAGATTAATATACTCTTCCCTTTTGAATGAACTCCTAGTTAGGCTTCTACTAATTAATCATCTCTTAATTTTGATTAAACGCCTCGAGCACTTAAGTTCCATCTAATTACGGACAGAAAGTAAAAATTGGTGAGCCAGCAGTCTGTAAAGTCTTTTTGAGAAAGAAAAGCTGAGTAAAGTTAGTTAAAGAGAAGAAAAGGGCTGCTTGATGGTACTCAGTTGCGCTGAGATGCCATTAATTTACATCCACCAACATGTCGAGGAAAGAGAAGCTAATTTTCGGCTTACTCGACATTGAGACGACATGCGAGCAGCGAAAACACTCTTGCATGGATTTGCGAGAGAACTTTGACGAGTTAATCCACTTTAGCCCCGCTATTTTACCGGATCTAGTCGCCCGAGTTAGTCCCCTTTAGTTTTCGTGGTGGAGGAAACCTTGGCGCTCGTTTGCGGAATTGACTTGATTGACGCCGTAGCACTTAGAACTCTGGTTTACCCGGAATCAGGTCTCACTTGTAATCAACTTGGTCTTAGCAGTTGTACAATTAAAATTGATAATGATTCTCCAGCCGCAAGAATTTCGAATTGCACAAACGTGTATTTCGAAATAGAAACGCCCGCTAAAGTTTCATAGAGCAATTAGACAAATTCAATAATTCTCTGCGCTCCTAGTAGAAGTTATTAACACGGGCAGTAATAACTCGAGTTTCGCTGTGCCGGCCACAGAGAAGATCCGATCCTCTCCCAAGTGGTTGCCCGATCTCTGGCTATCGAGCTCAATATGTGCTGTTTACTATCCGAGCTCCATTCCAGAGAATTGGGGCGCTCATTAAGGTGCTCCAGCTTCTTGGCAAGGGAAACCGAAAGATCTCGTTAGCCAAAAATAAGAGCCCAAAAAATCAGATGACCCCAAACACTAGACCATATTTGACAGATACTATTCCACAGTTTTATGTTTCAATAATAGTATTTTTATGAAAGCATTAATCGATGATCTTTCTTTTCTTTTTCAGCCAATACGAGTCAATATGCGCACTATGTCTTCAACACCCTGGACCAGGACCACAGTGGGCTGTTGAGTTTCGAGGTGAGTCATGATAAACCAATTCCCAAGGCTCATTTCACAAGAGAGCACTTATCATAAAACATTTGATCACGTTCGAGCATTATTGAACATCGCCTGTAGGCATTTCGCCAATCTAGAACAAGGATCACTGTAATCCCTACCAGTTAAGTTGAGAACACACGTGGGAATCCTAGTAGCGGCGGACTCCCGACGAATCCGACAGATTCACCAAACAACCTGATATTCCGTCAATCGATTCAACAGTCGTACGCCGCGCCGCTTCTGCTGATGCAATTACATCAGCAGCAAGCATCCACGCACACACACACACATACACATATAGCCACACACAATTGCCCAAGCTGCTCACGAGAGAGATTTGGAGAGTATGCCTCGAACAAATAACCGGCGGAGATTAGTGCTAATTGCGAGGTGCGCCGGCAATAATGAGCCGCGCGGACCTAACAAAGTTTACCTGAATCGGAGCCAATTAGCCGCATTAGTCGCGGTTAACTCGAGACTCCCTTTTTTTTCCACGCAAAAGAAACAAGCAATTCTTCCTCGCTGCGGAGTTGACTCGGGAAACTTGCCAGGCAAGTGAAACCCTTCATTAGTACAGATTTTGGTAATGGGATTATGATGCTCTTAATGATTTAATACTTTGAGACTACAACTTTATGATTCTTTGGGGAATTAATCGGGTTTGTGGCTCCGGGTATCAAAATAGCAATGTAGCAAAATAACACAGTGCTTGGCAACATATAAATTTGGAATTTGCAATTTCGCGTACAGACAAACACGCAATTTCATGGAGGTTTGATATCCCAGAAATGCAAAATGCATAATATTAACATGGATTCCAGTTTAATACAACTAGTATTAAATATGCATTCAATGTTCGAAGCACCTGGTATCCGAAATACTTAATATCCCAAGCACTTTGTAAGCCAAACCATCTGTGACATTAATTTCGATTTTATATTACCAAGCCTATCCAAATTCCGGTTGGCGGTAATCGATAAGTGGGAAAGTTCTATTATTACTTTTTGTTCAAGAGTGACAGGGCAAATTTCAATTCCATTTCGGCCAGTCTCGTAGCCAGCAGGGCGAAAATTTATAAGACTAGTCCTCCCTAGTTTCCTCGCAAGGGAAGATTGAGGGGTACATGTCAGATATATGAGATAGATAGGGTGGGAGCATCATCCGCTTTCGTGCGGGCGAATCTAGCGACAACAGGCGCTCTCCTCTCTCAACCCTCCGGGCTTCAATCGCATTACCAGCTGAACCCCTTCGGCTCTGCAAATGCGAGAAGATTACGTACAGACAGTCCGCTTTACTGGCAGCGATACTTTTTGCACGAGCGATTCTCCGAGAAACGTGGCTCCTCCATCTTGCTCCGAGTACCTCCTCACCTTATTTCCCCTGACTTCCTCCTTATTTCTTCGTGCTCGGCTGTCCTTTTCGGCTGTACTGTGCTCAAGGACTTATCATTCTCCCCGGGACTCTCTCTGCCCGGCGAGCGTCAAGCCTAATCGCATTACTCTCGAGGACTGCATGCTCCGCATCTTTCCTTCTCGGCTGCGGCTCTTGGATCCTTCCGCCCGGATACTTGTGTCCCCGATGCTCGCAAAGCGAAAGACCGCTCCTCTTACAGCTTCATGTTTCTTCTCCACTCTTATATTAAAAGATATTAGACCGTGATCTTTCACATTTCACGTCAGCCGATTTTTCCTCACGTGATCAACCATTATGAAGAAATTGTTAATCCTATGATTGGTCGAAAGACAAAGATTTTTCTAGGATTAATTATTCTTAAAGTAATTCGTGCTGTCCTAGATCGTAAATGCACGTACGAGAATAGCATTTTGATAGAAGCTAAGAGGCTCCAAACAGTGTGTGTAATGGCTGTAGGTTCGAAGTTCCGAGTGGACGAACTAATCGAAATCCACGAGTCAAATGTTTCGTAACTCGTGGCATAATCACGAGAGCGAACCTGTCAACAATCGCTCTATTTATTCGGAGTGTAACCACGGCTCGCCGCTGTTTGCCACCGAAGGCACAAGCCGTGAGAGCTAAACGGTCTCGGTATTTGCGAACTACGGCATTCCAGTGCAACGCCGTCACAGCTTGCCATTAGTCCATGCAATCCGATGTGTAAAACGAAAAAATTACAGTCGGATCACCTGAAAATAGGTCGCGAAACTAACAATTACTAACGACAGTGTTAAAATAACATTTACGGTTGTTCGATGCGAGGAGATGATAGAAGGATGCACTGCGATGCGGAAGTGCTAAGCAATTTCTCTCAAATCAGTGAATCCGAGATGCCTCTGGGATATTGCGTGCCTGGAAAAGGAGCAATTAGCCCCAGATATTCGTATCGATCTACACCGACTGCTTCTACAGCCTGTTTAACACATGCTGACGCGACAGTTCGATAGTTCCAAGCAACTTCCGCTTATGAAAGTTTCCCTGCTACCGGAGTGCAAATAGAGTAGAGAGCGGCTGCTATTGGAGACGGAAATTGATGCGACTCGATCGTGCCTATCCTTTGAAAGCTTCGATGCGAGGCTTCGTTCAGGTTTAAACGCGGAAAATAAAAGTCTCTCGATAGTGTACTAGTTCTAGTATAATATTACAATGCCAGTTCGAGTGCTCATAGAAAATAAATGCAGGAAGGAAGCTTTTATAATTTTAATTATTTATTAGTCGATTCGTATCATGAAAATTCGCTTTAAAAGTTCCGTAAATCTTCTATTTCCGCTATTGTCCCAGTGGCTTTTATTTACCCGGCTTGGGTTCTTTGAGGTAAAGATGCTTGCATAAAATTAAATGAATTAAAAGAAGGAGAGTAAGACTTATCTTTGATGGTCGACGTTTCTGGCAAGCGAATGTATTTGCGGATGATTCTTTCTCTTTACCTCCAAGCTTTTTTTCGAGGCAGCGATCCTTGTTCCGGTATTCTTTAAGGAAAGTTTGCCAAGGTGAATCCGCTTACGGTTCGAGCCCCTTCTTACCCCCGTCATCACCACCACCAACCTTCAAGGGGTGGAATCGGAGTGGGACTTTTAAAAAAATGGTTCTTTTAAATTTCCACCCTCTCGAAGCCCTAGCAAATTTCCAGTCCGACCATTTTTTTGCCTGGCTGCTTCGAGGGATCAAGAAAAGGAAAATATTAGGCTGATTCTTTATGGCCAAGTGCCTTGCCAGCAAAAAGACCGATCCTTCGATTGTGAACAGAGGAAACATTCAATTTCCAGACCATCCAATTTAATATTCGACGGCTAACCCATTAACTTGAACTATTGCCTTTGCAATATCCGAAAATCCATATGAAAAAAAAACAGGGCAGGCCAGTAATTGAAAATCTCCGGGAAAATGAATTTGTCGAGTTCTAATGTAATATCACCACGTAGTTGGAGTTACTGTAGCGATCAATATGGAAATCTGTCGAAAAGAAATTGAAATTTAACAGGCTCAACTAAATCCTGGTAGTAACGTCATTAACGTAGTAGTAATAAAATCTA
The DNA here is from genome assembly GCA_964023945.1 of Ectemnius cavifrons. NCBI lineage: Eukaryota > Metazoa > Arthropoda > Insecta > Hymenoptera > Crabronidae > Ectemnius > Ectemnius cavifrons. The sequence continues at coordinate 1,138,071 of OZ030375.1, forward strand.
ATTAAAACAATGATACAGCTAAGCCATTGGAGGTAGAGCGCGCTGTAGGTCTGTCGCTAACAAACATGGATTAAAGGGAGGGAAGAGCGAGAGAGATGAGAGAGGCTGGGGACAATGATCCGATCGGATTTTCCTGTCATCCTTATACGGACATGTTGGCCTTAGCAGCGTTAAATATAACTCGTGTTTCACTATGCGCCATCGTGACGTACATACGCGCACGTACATAACTCTATTCCTATACAGGTAGTTACGCAAAGCGAATGTCAGCTTCACCATTTGTATTAACGCGCAGGCTGCAGCTAGTCGGAGGATTAATGTCAGCCGGGACGAGGTGATCCTTGTGGCTGGAAAAATTCGCAAACATGTTTTATCACTTTTGTTATGAAAGAATTGTAGTTTTTACGGGACGATGCTACTACGGACATATTTGTGAGAGCATTGTAGCTTTAACGTATGTCAAAATGAGGAGTTTTTGTAGAAAAGTATCGAAGAAGGCTTTGAAATATTGTTCCAGGACTTCGTGACGGGTCTCAGCATCCTGTCTCGCGGCTCCATGGACGAGAAGTTGCGCTGGACCTTTTCTCTTTACGACATCAACGGCGACGGCTGTATCACGCGGGAGGAAATGACAGACATCGTCACTGCGGTCTACGAGCTGATGGGCAAATTCTCCGATCCGAATCTGGACCACGAGGGCGTCCGACAAAAAGTCGATCGAATGTTCCAAGTAAGTGAAGCCTTTTTAATAGAACTTTTATAGCGTGCCACGATTGAATGCGGCTCTTCATCTTCCTCCGTTCGAAACTGTTAGTTAAACTTTGGATGTATTGTCAGACATCTAAAATATCGTCTGTTTCAAGTATGCTCGTTTTGAATTTTGACGAATTCTTAGAGTTACCTTCTTTCTAAGTTAATCAATTTTTCATATGGAAAATGATAAAGTTTTGACAGTTGTATATTCACTGTTTATACATGTTAAATCGTGCCAGTTTTCTCGTACGGCTGCGATAAATCGAGGCATAGCACTCAATATTGAAGTATCTGTCGCGTAGATGTCATCGGAACAATCCTTAGCGCGCGTCAGAAAAAGCCAAAGTGGCAGAGAGGGCTGCTCGTCGTTTGTCAAACGGGCGCGAACAATGCTGGAGAGGAAAACCTTGTCCACCGGCATTGACAGGTTCTTCTCAGGGCTGCGCCTTCGCTCCCCAAACGAACACTTACTTTTTCTACTCCTCTTTCTCTGCTTCCTCGAAAGTAGTACCTGTCAGGCAAGAAGACGCTCTATTCTTCGTCTTTCCATCTCTCCGATATTGTTTCGCCTGTCACGTTGCTAGCCATCGTTCGACAACACCTCCATTGCCACACCACTTGATTTATTTTTATTTTCCTACCATCATCGAACCAATCAAATATTAGCCGACCAATATCAATTAGAATGTCAATCTTTTAAAGGTGATTGTACATTTTGTACTTTCATTTGAACAAGAACAATTATCGCATCGCATCGCATTGTTTCTCGTGCGACAATACGGTAAGACAGAGTGCGAGTGGCACCATCTTGAAGCAGTTCTCCGGAGAGAGACAATTTTGTGGCGCATCGATGGAAACGAGCTTGTCGAAATTGCGACTGGAAACCCACTTCCCACTAGTGTATCGAGGATCCCCATCGACCCTTGGACCTTTAAAACCTTTAGAATAACCCGTTGACACTAGCAACGCCCAGCCAATGAGATTTAGTGCTTTGCAACTGGCGCACCTCGAGCGATTTATTGTCCTCGACAAAATGTTTTCATTCTATTCTATTGAAATTGGATGCGCAGACAATGCGAGCAGAATCTGGAAGAACTTTCCTTGGCGATAGTAAAGAGTTGGGATATTGTTTCCCACGAGTTCCCTGTCGAAATCAACTCAGATACGAAAGTCACTGGACTGTTTCCCTATACAAAGCAGAATAGCAAGTTCCTTCGAGTCCGAAAAGCTAGAATTTACATAGTCTTCGCCAGAGGCGATCAATAAGAGCTTGAGAAATTCTCGAAATTAGTAATCTGTTACGTCAAACGGCTGCGGAGTAGCACTCGCTATTTTTTCGGATGTGCTATTTCCTGGAATGAAATCACCCGCCCACCCAGGCACTTAAAAAGGCAGGCAAGTGCATAAACCATTGGGGCCGAATTTCAAATTAAACCTGCGCCTGATAGATCGAATGACGAACGTTTGTCGCATTGGTAGCTTTGATTATTAATAGGCAAGAGCGAATGTGAGACCGAGCACTATCTTTGGAGCGAATGGGAGAGCCAACCGGTGGCGAGAGGGTCGAAAGGAAGAGTTTTATTAACTTCGTGACCTCTTCTAGCAAGACAAATTGGAGTGCAGTTCGTAATTGTACACTCGCCCAATTGTTACTCGAGTGTTGAGTCTCTCTCTTGCCCCCTAGACACGCGCTCTCCTTCCTCGAAAAGCTTAATGAATTCCGGCACACCAAACTTCACTCTTAAACGCGAGTCCAGACTCGCATCTTGCCAAACTCGCTTATTCTCTCAAATGAAAAGATTACATCTTCTTTAGTCTCCAATGTCTGCCACTTGAATCTGCAAAATAAACTCTCCGGTCCAACATAGATTTCCAAATAAACTTACCGAATTGGCTGCTGGAAAATTAGCTATTCCGATTCCCCTCGTAGTAACGATAAACTAATCAGATCACGATATTGACGAATGGGTGCGCGTTCATTAAGCGGGTGGCTGCGCTCCCGAAGAAGCAGCTTCTGATCTAATTAACTGACACGCTTTCCAGACTCACGTCACTCTGAATTTGCGCAGCGCCTAGAATCGTATGGATTTCCAGTTGAGTGACACTCCTATCCCAGCCGGCACGTAGAGCAAACACATTGTCAAAGATCGGTGAAACGTCTTGCTTAAGGGTTCCCCTCTCAGCGTACGTGTGGATAGAGATCGTGTTTACCGTGTACAGCACTCGAACTCTCTCACCTGGTACATGTACCACACAAAATCCCCGAGCACATCTCAAACGGCATAGCCAATTAAGGGGTGATTTATGCCAGGCACGTAATTAAACAAGTAGAAGTTTATTAATTTTTTTGAAGTACTAATACTTCTTTAAAAACTCGCAGCCATCTGTCATCGTGGAATATATTCATTCTGTCTTAATCTTTTTATTTAATTTACCCAAAAATGCAACTTAACAAACGGGATATCGCTTAGAGTTATTTTATGAGCAACTTTTTCTATCCACGCTTGCAGTTTACTTATTATGATTTCGTTGGATCGACTGGCGTGTTTTTGCCTCGGTCCAAGGTAAACAAAGGCGGCTGACTTCCGCAAACATCCTCCGGGCCTCGAGGATAAAGTAAACACTTGGGACTAGGATGATACTTAATATTAATGGTCCTTTCATAGACGAGTCGTTATGCCCAGTAGAGAGTTGAAGGTAGAATAACTAAATTTCCAAATCGAACAATACGTAATAATAGATTTCCTAAAAGACGATATTTTCCTGTCTTTGGAAGATGTTGGCATCAATTTCAAGTAGAGCAGAAGAATTATAGGCTGGTACTTGGGAGCTGACATTTGTCACCGTATTGCGTCCTGTTTTTCGAACATTAGCGTCTTCTCTCGTCGGCAGATTAACCCAAGTAGGTCACAGACGTCGAAGAAACCAAGAGAAGGAGGAACAAAGTGTACTACAAGAAGAAAGGACTCGTTCGAAGACCTAAATGATCTTTCAGCACCCGGCACAGCTTCGTGCCACTCGCCCCCATTATGAAACTACTGGTTTCACACGATTCCCTCGTGTTTCGGAAACTTTCAATGCTTTCTCGTTTAAATCCAACCGCATACAGCAAGAAAATTGATTCCAAACTTTCCGCTGAGCAGTTCTTCTCGATTAATAACACTTTAATTAGCACATATTCGAAAAACTTTGAACCCGTTTACTGAGTTCTCTCATTTAAAATATCACAAAAGTTGCATGACCTTCCAAATGCTCGTTTAACAAATTTAGGAAGGTCTGGTTGGTTAATTGCGACGCACTGAAATGCATTATTTATGTGAGCATTACGGCTTACACAACCGCAGTAACACTTTCCATCCGACGTATTCAAATCGAGCCTGAAATGCGGATCGCTTAACAAGCGCCGACGTAGCATTCCGAAATTTAGCGTATCATCTCTCTGTTAAAACCGGTTTAATATGCACTTTGAAGTATCATCTGAAATATTCATAAGAAATAATAATAAAGTACTGTCTCACCTAGCCGTTATAGTCTGCTACATCACTGCAAATCGAGTTTTTTAATTTCTGTTGTGTTACATTTATTTTATCCGATTTGCATTGTATTTAGAAATTCAGTGGTTCCTCGTGTAATCGATTGGCCCCATTTCCTGTAACTTCCAACTGGTTACAGCGAGGAATATTGGTAATAGAGGTCGGCCACTGTTACAAAGCTCTTACTTTAAGGTATTGCTGGGAACAAGAAAGCCCTCCAGGGGAAATTTTCCTATTAATACAGGCATGCACCTGCTGAAACAATTTTCGTCAGTGCACTGTCAAGAAAAGTTTAATAATGAGAACTCCAGCCAAAAGCTACCTTCGATAGCTGACCCTTTGTACTAAATAGCCGCCATTCTATCCATTTTCAGGACTTCAAAAATCTAATCAAACTGAAATCCCTTATAATTGAAAGGAAATTTCTGCACTGTACAAATTTCAATAAATTAAAATGAATCATGTAATGAAAAGCGGTATTGGTAGCTCAGTGACTTCTGGCGACATTTCAGCCATTAACAAGAAGACTTTCCTTTCAGCGGGGCTTGACTCTTTTTTCAGTAAGGCCAGCAACGTGAATGCCAGTTGGCCACAATATGTCAGGGAATACACGGCGCAGAAAGTATCTATTGTATGCAGTGAGCGAGGAATAGCGATTATTAGGGCATTCAGGTGAAACGCGTTAAGCCGAGGCCAACAATAGTTCGCCTGAATAATACCGAGTGTATAACAAGGCGCGAAGCTCCGGAGCGTGGAGCATTCTCCAAAGCGAGACGTAATTGATACGTGCTCATTAATGCTCGCAGGCCTTAATTAGAAAGTAGCATCGGTAATAAAGGCTCGGCTCTATTCTCTCGAATTGGCAAAGGCCGATGTATCCCCCCCACTCCCTTTCCACCCGTGTCAAACTGGATCACTAGGAACAACTGATCTATGAGATACGAATTTGACACGGTTCGCTTCAACAACGACTGCTGCTCTCGCTTCTCGAGGAGACCAGGCTTCAATTGCCAATTGGCAGGCCGTAATTAAAAAGAAGTATCAGTAATGAAGCTCTGGAACAAGCGATTCAGCTAATGATCATGAATAAAAGAGGCATTTTCAATCCACATACGAGACGAATTGAATACGATCGATAGTAATACTTGTTGAAAAAACAGATGGGCTAAAGGTAGAACTAGAATGGAGAATATGATAAATTGGAAAGCGGTTCACCATTGTGAAGATGCAGAGGGCCGCGATAACCCTTTTCTCCAGCAGTGCGATCTAAATCCATTCGAATTGGCTTCGCGGAGAATTCGCAAAAATAGGTGAAGCGCAATTTTGTCCTCAGGAAGCGACGATTGCGCGAGTTTCTCGGGGACGCAGTGATGCTAATGCGAAACTCAATTTTCCCGAAGGCAGACGGAAAGTTGACGCGACGCAAAATATACTTTTCCAAATCAGACCGAGGAGAAATATCATTTCCGCGGGGAGGAAAATTCGTTTTCTTGCAAAAAAGTGGTACCAGTGAGAAATGAAAGTCGATGAAAAATGTCACAGACCGTATTGTCTAACAGAAAGAATTCTAGACAGATTTTCACCCTTTCCCAACTAATTTCAAAGTTAACAGATGTTAATTTTAAGACATCATTTCATTTACAATTAATTCCGTGTATTGGAAATCCTTCAACACGTCCAGTGACGCTTCCAATTAAAGCTGAAGTGCAGAATATTCCGTTTTGTCGGGCTTTCAATTTCTCAACGTGGGCTACTGCGGCTGTAGACGAGGGAAGGGGTGGCCGTGTAATTTCACGAATCGCGTGTTGTCGCCTGGGATGATTTAATGCAGCCATGATTTAATATGAGTTTTCGGACAATCCAGAATGGAGTGTGGGATGACTTTCGGCGCTTGTCGAGTACACCGGACAGTCGTGTCCGCCACCATCAATGTGCCGGATAATAATTAAAGGCCGATAATGAAAGGGTTCGAGGAGGTGGAAGGAGGATGGGGTGCATCACGCCACGCTTGAATGGATTTTCCTGTTAAGGACCGCAATCGAATTCACGCGTACGCTCGTCATTATCACCGTTGCCAGTAATGGGCTTGACCTCCGAACTTCACTCAGAAATCGGCCACTGTTTTCCGGTTAATCCAGCGCGAGTAATTCATTAGGGATTACAGAATCCTTTCAAGCTCGATTGGATTTTCTGTATTAATTGATTGATGTTTGCGCCAGGAAAGTTCGTCGGCCAGTTTGTGGATTTCATCCGGTGAAGTTCCATTGATCACTAAAGTTTAGGAAATATATTTCGGTTTGGGTCTCGTAACTAATTCGATTGGGTGAATATGTTTGTTGCAGAAAATGGATGGGAACAAGGACGGTGTAGTGACCCTTTCCGAATTCCTAGAGGCCTGCCGAGCGGATCCCGACATCTCGACAAGCATGGCGGCGCTGGACACTGCTTTCTGACACTCGGCGCGTCCAAGATACACACCATGGACCTGAAGGGATCCGTCAAGCAAAGTCCAATGTAAAACCGCTCAAAGATTGTACCTTAAACTCCTGAGACGACGGAGGGTTAGCCTCCGGAGGCATAAGGGAGGATCAAATGCGAAGAACACTTCGAGAACTTGAGGTGCACGGTCACTTTCTATACGATGTCTCGAGGCTTCACTAGTTCCAGAAGAATAAAAAGCAAGACCAACGCTTCGAAACAATGAATATATGGAACTTCTTCGACATAGAGGCTCAGTAAATGATGGCCCAAATTTTCAGAAGGTTTAAGGGCTACAAAATCGCAAGGGAAACGCTGAGTTGGCACGATGTGCTCCACGATTGCGAAAGGAGGTTGAAAGGCCCAGAAATGATTCTTCCATGAATTGTAGCGCTGGTTCAAAGGTACATGGAAGAGGGAAAGATCGAGGGAGATGTAGAATAAACAGAGTTTTATGCGATTGTTGACTTTTCGGGACGTAGTCTATTTACGAATTGTTCCGGGTGCTTTTGTTTCTTAGAGAACGCGCGTGACAAACGATAGAGGCAGGGGGTGAAGGAGCTTTCATGGTATATCGTGGTAGTTTCAGTAGGTGGGGGTCCATATTTAGGAGGGAAGGAGATACACTTAAACAGTAGTAGAGTTATAAATATCCTGCTGTTTTGGAAGATGCAGGGAGGAACTGCTTAATCTTCGAATAAATCGATGTGGTACTGTGCCAAAAGGGGAACGACTAATGCAGTGTAAGCCGAGAAGTATGGAAAGATCTAAAGTTTCACATAATAGTTTCCTATCTTTATATTCAAACAAATATCATTCTTTCATCGAATACGAAAATTAAACGGGCGAAATATAATTCATCTTCTTCATCATTTATTCTTAATTAGCAAGAAGTATTTGCTACAATTAGAATTCCTCTTCTTTGTTTTTTATTCACATTCGCACCGTTCCCCGTGTTACAAAATGCCAAACAGACAATGATGAGAGAATTGATGAAAGGAAAATCTTAGAACGTTTATCAGAGAGAAATAAATCGCTTGTACAGGTAATTTACCGGGCGATTGAAAGACAGGCGGAGATGAGGGTGGGTTGTCTCTAGGGTGTAAGCGAATCTAGCCGGTAAGTGATATAAAAGTATTTATTTTTGTGACTGGTAAACGGTAAACACTAATCGCGCTAAGATGCTAGCGCGTAAAGACTGCGGGCTGCTAAAGAGAGAAAAGTAAACAATTCACAGTGGCAAAAATAGGAAAAATTCATAAACACGAGATACATTTGATGTGGGTTTGACGGGCTAAAAATTGGTAGAGGAAAATGGTGAAAGGGTTTTGCGAATCTTCCTTCCGAGCGATCTTCGACTGACAGGTGGACTTATGACAATGTTAGCATTGCCAATGATTCCTTAGGAAAGCTGTACGATGTTGAAATGTACTACTCAATCGTTTCCCATCACTGCCTACTTCTGGTTAACTATAAGTAAACTCGATGAATCTATAAGCTATCCACTGCTCGGAGTCCCGAATTTGTTCAAATAGATCAACTGAGCTATCTCAATCTGTTGATTGAAGGAGGACAAGGAGAAGAATATGCGACCCTTCAAAAACAAAAGCCACTTCGAAGACCGCTTGTGAATATAATCTTTCCTTAGTCCTATCGGTTTTTAGTACAAAATAAGGTGACCGGCTCCGTCAAAAGGAAATCCTTACCGGCAGACATTGAAAATTATTGGCAAAATGATTAAGAATTGTCAAACGGAGACATTACATAAAAGAACGAAAATGTAGATGGTAGGTGCGAGGCAGCCTGGTAGTAGATACATGACAAGCTAGGACACGAGAGCGAGGATAGGATTTCTCCGATTTTTAGCAGCGCCTAACATGTAGAGCGTAAGATTAGAGGTATTAAAGAAAAACAGCGAGGGAAATTGAGATAACTGTGTTGAATCGTTGTCTCATGTCAACTCGATCACTACCGCATGTCTTTGAAGTTTTACTGACATAAGTAAATGGCGTGGGAGAGCTGAAGAAGCATGGGGTAACTGTGTGTTATCCTCTATGTATTTTCGACTTCAAGTGTTAGATCTAGATGTCAGAGAGAACACACTCCAATTCTCTTGCGCGACTTGTTGATTGAGTATGGGAACAATCATTTCCAAACGACCACTAATCGCTGACTTTAATGGATCTTGATTTCCAATTAAAAGTATGCTCCTCTAGCAAAGCGTGGAAGATAGTGTTCGAAAATTGGTTGAAAACAATTTGTTACATTCTCTATCTATCCCATACTCGATCAAGGATTGCCTGCACCAACACTAAACACTTACACACAAAAAAACATGCACCACACCTGAGATCCAACTAATTATCCTACTTCTAGTGTCTCTACAGTCTTGTGTCTGTAAGGATCTATCTATCGTTAGGAGTCTCTCACTAGCCGATAATTAATTGCACTCTACTCGGCAATTAGATGGAAATATAATTGAAACGGATGGACATCTAAGGAGAAACGACAAAAGAAAGGTCCATTGCTCCTCAAGGAAATCTGAATGTTTCCTAGTAGTGAATCCTACTGTAATCCCAAGTACAATCCCAATTGTCTACCATAAATATCCAGAAATATTTTTCGTTTTTTAGAATACGTACATTTTCTCTAAATCAAAAGTTCTATGCTGGACAATTGGGGCCGTATTATTAATAGAAATGTACAACTAGAGTATTCCAAATTCATTCTCACGAGTACCTTAGCAAATATAGAGTATATAGATCATAGGGTAAACGTACCAAACGCCGTGGTCTATTCCATTTATTTACAAAAATGAAAGATGATTTTAAAGCAGGCATACTTTCCCGATATTTTTCTTTATTAATCAGCAGCATATCATCTTGCCTGAAACTTGGATACCACGTAATGTGGTAGGTTTACCCTAATCCTGGTATTTTTCCCAAGGACCAGAATTTATATCTTCTACAATCACGGATGCTTTTGAGTTGCCCAAGCCCACTTAGGTAAGACAATAAAATCAGATTCGAAGTATCCCCCCCCTCCCCTATTTTAACGGAGAGTTTAAGGAGCACGAATAAACCAGTCATCGCACTACATGCGAGTAAAATGATCCACGATACGATATGTTTGATGATATGAGACTGTAGTGGGGATGACTTGGTTTAGGCGCTCGAGAAAAGAGAGTATATTCAAGTCATTCAAGCTCGCTCGAAGCGACGTTCAATGTTACGACGTTTCTCATCGTGTATATCTTTATCCTCGTGTAATCGTGGCCGAGAAAATATCAATTTTGTGAATAGGGAGACAACTATTTATGAATCCGACTAGTACAAACTTCTCGAAAGAAACTATATTAAGGGAGTCACGTGATTGTTCCGGCATGAGATGCTATACTTTTATTTCGGATCATCGACAAACGAAAATCTCAAATAGCGTAATCAAAAGTGTAAAACTGGCGATGTTCCGTTAATTATTGTCGTGATGTTGACTCCAAGAAGTATTAGAAAAGCAAGAAATAATTAGAAATAAACCATGTCTGGCAAGAAAATGTTAATAACGATGCTAACACGTTGGAATAGAACTCAAGAATCTATCTTCTCTAGATGAAGCCTATCTACTTCTCGGTAGCTAGTGTCGGATCCTCATCGGGAAACTACTTTTTAGTGGTATCTTATAATACGTGTTATTAACTGTTGGACAGGGGGAGAACTAAGGGGACAATTGATAGGAAGCTTATCAAGGCAGTGATAGATATATCAATATAGAGATTGCCCTATAAGAAGAAAGAAAAGTCAGTTGTCGGAAGGATAATTGACCGTTCACTCATAGGCGGTCACCAACCGTAATTCAAAGGAATTATTAACTAGTATTATGGATGATTATGGTCAGGCTGTGCTTGTACTGGCTGACAGATGGTCCAATCATATAGTTTAGCTATTCATAAGGAACCAAACGTGAAGAGAACATTTATCGAATACAAAAATAGTGCACGGCGCATGAAAAACTACCGAAAAGTCTCATACCTTCCTCGACTTGTATTGAAGAAGAATTGGAAATTCCACGGAATGATGTATATGTCATTAAAGTCTGTTGACGATCTCGGTGTCTTCAACTTGTTATGTAAACACTTTGCAATGTGTCCAAGAAATTTCAGTCTGCAACAACGAATAAATCGATATTCGAAAACTTATGGTAGCACAATATATATGTAAAAAATTTAATAACGAGGCGAAACGCCTCGCTATTAATACCGATATGAAAGATTATTGAAATTCGGACGAAGAATTATTTCGAATTATTGTGTGATTACGGAATATTACGCGCGAGTAATTTAATTACCTCTAATTCAATTAATTGGAATTAAAATAATTAAACTAAAGTGTTCTCTACGTCTCAAAGCACCGTTACCATTGTGCATTTGCATTCCGATTGCAAATCAGACGGCGGTTTTAAAGCCGATTGTGGAATGGCTTAAAATTTAAGGGAATCAATCGTGTTTCCACGTTATCCAGCTTCAGTACGGATACTCTACGAAGAGAATGCAGTGACGTATAACGCGTCAAAAGTCAAAAGGAAAGGGAGACAGGAATTTTCAAGCACCGTGCTCACAAGAGGCTGAATTCGGAGCGAAGGAGGAAGAAAGATGGGAGAGAATCACTTAAGCGCTGTTAAATATGAAAGGATTTTACGAAGTCACAGTGAGACACTGGCGGAAAACTACAAGAGATGGTAAAGATATCCACATGCCGATATATTTTCAATGTAAATCACGTGTATCTGTATATAACCGTGGTAAGAAGTATCGTACAATTAAATGCCATTCGAACCAAATCCCCCTCTACCAGTTCACCGTTCAATTTCAAGTTGGATTATCGCATTGAATAAAGTATCAAGCTATCCAAAACTGGAAGGGGACTTGGCTCGAGGCATGATCGAGCATGTAATGGAATACTCGTTTGGATGTTGATTGTTAAATGTTAGGATAGAAGCAAACACAAAAAAGCAAAACCAAAAAGCAGAACTATACAAAGTAATTTTTCGGTGACGCGTGGTCACACTTCGAAGATTGACTCCTTGGTTGCGCAGAGCTTTTAATCTCGTGTTAGCAAGATCCCGATCGCTACAGCTTTCGTTGAAAAATCTTATCTCAACGGGACTGTTGGAAGGATTAAAAGTATTTGTTTCGTTAAATGTATGGAGTTTGGCGAAGAAATTTCAATCGGATACTGCCATCCCTTACCCGCAACGAATCGCACATATATTCTTGTTTGGGACGTGGTTTCGTGCACTGCCTCGAAGGCCAGGGAAATGTTGGATCATGAAGAATTCCATATCAAAAGATATAATTGTATTGAAAATGGTATCAGCACATAACAAAGGCACTGCAACACCACCAGTATCGGTAGATACGATTGAAAGCATGTATGCAAAGCATATGTTGAACAATAGAAGGATATATTTGCAAACGTTCTCAAAGAAAGGATCGTCGTTTGAAACGCTGCGTTCGCCGTTACACCTTAGTTTCGCGAAAGCCTAGCCATTATTATGATGATTCTTATTGCCGATTTACTTATTGTACTATACTTGGGAGTATGTAACTATTTTATAAATAAATAGATAATTAATGTTGAAAGGCTTCTCCAAAAACCCTTATCCACCATATCTATCCTTATTAAAGAATATATCTTGTGAATAAACTTTCTTTATTCGTATTTGTACAGAGCATATCGTATATTTATAAGTACTCTGTCGCAGTATCTTCTTTTAGGTTTTCCGTGACTTATGCTTGCAGGCGTGAACGGAGGATGACAAGACGTTTTTAAGTAAATGCGTATCTTCCAGTGTTGTAAAAAAAGTTCATTTAAGCCAATATTAACTAGTTTAAAGTTTTTTTGACTGTTCGAATTCTTGTTTCTCCGTTAACTGAATACGAATATAACACCAATAACGTTTTCTTATCTTATCATGTTGCTCGGATAATTCTTCACATAGCTGCAATGAAAATAGTCTGTGCAGTCTTTGTGAAAGACTAAAAATACTTAAGAAACATGTTGTTAGTTACCTTAAGTGCATTATTAATGTGGAACATCGAAGCGACCGGTACAAAATCGATCGGCGACTCCTGACAGATATCAATCATAAAGGCTAATAAATGATTCGTGCGAATACCGTCACTGTACAAATCCTCGCAGAAAGGCTTCACTTTTTCATGAAACACCCGATCAGTACTGTCTTTCATTAATATGCTGGAAGAAAGAAATATTTCATGATAATCTTAGAAAAATCAGTTTCTAAACTATCTCTAATCCAGTCTTCTATTGCAATCTTTCATAGTACCCCCTGAGGTAGTTCCAGGCGCTTTCATTTCCTTTAACTAGTTGTATTTTCTCAAGAGTATAGTCAATCTCCCTGTCGATCACACTCGGTTCGAATTTTGTAGTTTGGTTAATGACGAAGTACCGCTGGTTCCATGCAGAATTGTTGCGTACATCGTCGTTCAGGAGGCTCTCCAGGTATTCCAATTCCTTGTCATACAGGCTGGGTAAAAAAAGAATAGTTCATTGCTGATATTTCTATGATAATTAGTCTCAAGTATTGTAGTCAATGATTATACTAACTTAAATGTTTTGATACACCACTGTCGGTGCTGCCAGGCATGATAGTTCTTTGCATCAATTGCTAGTATGCCTTGTGTAAATTCTAATTCTTCGCTCGCATCGTTGAGCCACTCTACTATCACCATTCTATGATGCCAAGACTGATAACTTTTGAGAACAACTCTGAGTATGCCAGCAACATACTTTAATTCTTGCCTCAAGTCTTTGCCCAAAGCTTTCAATGTTTCTCTTCTGTATTGCCATACAGTGTAATTTGCATGGTTTAACTTAATGCAGTCTTCAGTGAGAGTCAATACTCTCTCAGACTTTTCTCCAGACTTTAAGACCGCACGGAAATAATCATAGCAATCTATAACTATATAATAGTGGTTTGCGTAACTATACTTGCATGGAGTTTAATGTAAATATTTACTAGTACCAAAAGGTTGTAAATAGAGAACAGAATAAACATTAATAAGTCAAATTGATATGTCACTGTGCACTGTTTTGGCATTCAAATGTCAAATTATCTCAGTGACAATGTTTTATTGTAAATTATAACAAAGTTATCAATTGTTCCATTTCTTGCTGATTAATTACCAGCTTGCTTAAGAACTTCTATTTAATACTGCTCAGTCATGAGTCACCGGCAAAAAAGGATTGGAGCGAAACAAGGAGGTTATATACAGTTCCAAATAATCATAGAGGCCCGAACAGAAGATAAATGAAGATTGAATTGTCCTATTATTTTGAGAATGTGACAATTAAAACAAGACTCACACATCTCAGTGTATTTAATTGCGACTATAGGGTGAGGACCATCGTCCTGTGCCACTGGTGTCACATCCTTCCACTCCTTACGATCTTTGTAAAGGACCCATGGACCTTTAACTCCGAGCCCGTCGTTAAAATCATCGTCAGAACTATCTGACATTCTGTCCCACGCAAAACCGGCTTACAATTAGATTAACAAGTAACTTTGGATGGACTCTGTCACAATTCTTATGAATAACCTCGACCAACCGAGTACTAACTGGTACAAACTGGCGGTATTATTCTTGAGACGACCACCGTAGCATTCCTATACTACAGTTTGGTACATACAGTCTGATACAGTCTAGTACAGTTGTGCAAATTGGATATGGTGGAATACGAAGGAAAGGGACCAACTTTCAACGTAAACTACAAATACTTGAATAAATGGAAACCGAATAATGCTACTGCAACTCGTAAAAGTATGAATAAGAATTTATTCAATTTATTGCAAGAAGACAAACTTCTCATATTCTCGCAAGCTTCAATCGCTCGATCGGGACTGATTGATGCAACGTAGGGCTTAACTTGAACGATTTATTAAAACACAACGAACAATGGAAATTATTTGGTAATACGTTCAGCACAATTAAATTGAAATAAAAAACGTTTTTCATTTTAATTAACTGGTTACACCATAATACAACAATAGTTACCTATACAATCTACATTGTGGTGCCTGCATACAGAATAGTCGGCTTTTTCCGCCTTCTGCATCAAACACACTTCGCCACGCGCACACTTTTGCTCATTTGCATCATCTCATTCTACATTCATACTGGGGACAAAGTAACCACGGACTCTTCGAACCTTTGGAACAACATCGCTTTCGTTTGCTTTGCTGGATTCCCAATTTTTCAGTGTCAGTGTACTCAACAACGCGAGTTATGTAACATGGAGTCAAAAAGCAATTTCTGGTAAAAGGAACGAGGATGCAACCTTGACACAATTGTGCTCTTCACTTCCTTGTGTCAGTCCCAGCTCGAAAGCTTATGTACAGAATTTATGCGAGGACTTATAAATCTCCACCTCGAAGCCTATGTATGTAAGTGTGTGTGTGCATCGATATTTCGGGATCGGAATTTGGTTTCACGCTTTTCCTGGAGACACAAGCTGTACTGTGAAAAGTACTATGTTTCCCTTTCGCGTCCTTTCGAGTACCTCTGAGATTAATGAACCGCGGCATCCAAAATACTGTCTTTATGCGGTTTCTACACTCGCTGACGTAGATTTACACTGGGTTTTCGGTAACAAAAGAAGAAAGTAATAATGAACGTAAGAGTGTCATATAAGCCGTGGTACTAAATTGTTAGTAGTAAATTATGATTTTATTCTCATTTGCGGTTACTTTCTTCTTGTGCAAGTATTAACACTTTGTCCACGATTTTAAAAACGTCCTGTGTCATTCGTACGCCTTTGCGAGAAAAAAAACATGCTCGATAATAGATGCAACTCGTAATCAATACGATTTCTCTGATAGTTGGTTTTTTCTGTCTTTGTTCGGTGATGACGAGGAACTCGTTGCTCTTGAGCATTACAGACCATTTGGTTGATACTGCCGTAGCTGTGTGCAAGGAATTCCTTCTCCTTACTTAACATGTTTCCCTGGGCGATATTTTAGTTCTTCTCTTCCTTCTTCTGGCCTTCTTCGCCTTCTTGGCTCTGGCTCTGGCTCTGGCCCTGGCTTTGGTTTTGACTTTCTCGCTCAGCTGCCATCTGTAACATTAAACAATTTCATTTTTACTATTCATCACTGTATTTATTTAATTACTGTCCAATTTATTAGACATTACCTTCTTGTACGCCATTTCGAACAATTTGAGACTAGCTTGTTGGAGTTCATTTGTCTGCTTCCTAATTTCCTCGGGGTCTGTCTCGTCCTTCTTGCTCAAAGTGTCACGAACCTTGGCAACGAGTTCCTTCAGCTTTTCGCACTCGTCTTGTGGAACTTGAGCCTTGAATTCTTCGAGTTTCGATTCGGTTTCGTGAATGATTCCTTCAGCCTGGTTAACTGCCTCTACTCTATCCTTCTTCACCTTGTCAGCCATAGCGTACTGTTCAGCATTCTTTACCATGTTTTCAATCTCGTCCTTGCTGAGACCACCACTCGACTGAATGACAACTATAAAATCATTTCTCATTAGATTCCTCCATACTATATTAATTGATAATTTCATGCTTTCAGTTTGCTCAGTGTAATACATGTCCACATGATTGTTGATTTTAACAACAATTCAGCGACGAAAAATAAGTGCATCATTGGAAAAGTGAAACTTAATAATTGAGTGTTAATTCATAGATGAGTTCTACATACTTTGTTGTTCCTTTCCAGTTCCCTTATCCCTGGCAGAGACGTGGACGATACCATTGGCATCAATGTCGAATGTAACTTCAATTTGTGGAACACCTCTGGGTGCAGGTGGAATTCCAACAAGGGTGAACTGGCCAAGAAGTTTATTATCTGTAGCCATTTCACGTTCACCTTGATGTACTTTGATTTCTACTTGTGTTTGACCATCAGCTGCTGTCGAAAATACTTGACTCTTCTTTGTGGGAATTGTCGTGTTACGAGAGATCAATCTTGTGAATACACCACCAAGTGTTTCGATACCTATAAAATGTTAACAGAATTAATTAGGTTTTAATAACGATTTCAAGTAATGGTAAAGGTTAAAGAAATTATAAAAACTCAGGAAACTCGCTTCATCATTCTTGTCAGAGAGAAGATTAGTATTTTATACATCATAGTTGGTACATTCCCTCGAACAAGTATGTAGAAAATTTCTAGTATTTACCTAAGGAGAGAGGGGTGACATCGAGTAGCAAAACGTCCGTAACATCACCAGCCAGGACACCACCTTGAACTGCGGCACCGACCGCTACAGCTTCATCGGGATTCACAGCCTTCGATGGTTGACGACCGAAAATGTCTTGTACGGTTTGTTGCACTTTAGGCACTCTGGTCATACCACCAACTAATAGTACTTCACCAATGTCTGACTTTGCAACTTCCGCATCAGAAAGAGCCTTCTGGCATGGCTGAATGGTACGCTTAATTAAATCTCCTACAAGATTCTCAAATTTACTCCTTGACAGCTTAAGGTTCAAGTGCTTGGGTCCACTGGAATCCATTGTCAAGTAAGGCAAGTTGATGTCAGTTTGCAAGGAACTGGAAAGTTCGATCTTTGCTTTCTCAGCAGCTTCCTTCAAACGTTGCATAGCCATTGCGTCCTTAGTGATGTCCAGTCCTTGCTGTAATAATTAATTTTTACATAGTATACAACCTGCTCCATCCGTTGTCTTTTTCTGTAAGATAGAATATACAAATATTATATACCTCCTTCTTAAATTCGGTAGCAAGATAATTGACTAAGGCATTATCAAAATCTTCTCCACCCAAGAATGTGTCACCATTCGTGGATTTGACCTCAAACACTCCCTTTTGGATTTCGAGGATTGAAATATCAAAAGTACCACCACCCAAATCGTATACAGCAATGCTAAAACCATACTCATTCTTATAAATGCATACTTCATCTAAATATTAACATTAATCAATAATTAAGTAATTCAGTCAAGTATTTCAGCATCTTAATTTGCATTCTAAGAGACGAAAAATAGTAGCATCATTATATTTATTTTATGCTGTAATAATATGATTGCACAAGGGATATCTTACATTCTGTCATCGGTCTTGTCCATGCCATAAGCAAGGGCGGCAGCAGTCGGTTCGTTTATTACTCTAAGCACATTGAGTCCAGAAATCTGTCCAGCGTCTTTGGTTGCCTGTCTCTGTGAGTCGTTGAAGTAGGCCGGTACTGTGACTACTGCATTCTTCACAGGTGTGCCAAGGTACGCTTCCGCAGTTTCCTTCATTTTCATGAGCACGAATGCTCCAATCTGACTGGGCGAGTATACCTTTCCATCACCACCCTGTACCCAGGCATCACCATTTGAAGCACGTACAATTTTGTATGTTACAGTTTTCCTGCAAAGATGAAAGCATTTATTAATAAATTCAACGCACGGACACATCTTTCCTGATTCAATTATCTTGTATTTACATGTCTTTCTTCACTTCGGGGTCCTCGAATCGGCGTCCAATCAAACGTTTCGTGGCATAGAATGTGTTTGAAGAATTGGTAACCGCTTGCCGCTTGGCAGGCATACCAACCAAACGTTCACCATCTAAAAATGTAGAAATTCTTCATTGTTTGTCTGTTAACTATAGCATTAGAGTTAAAACAGTTTATGCGAGGCATACCTTTTGTGAATGCAACATAAGACGGAGTGGTTCTGGAGCCTTCAGCATTCTCAATAACTTTGGGCTGCTTACCCTCCATCACGGCAACACAAGAGAATGTTGTGCCAAGATCAATGCCAATAACAGCACCCTTGACACCCTCGGATCTATGAAATTAGTAATACAACAAACAGTAATGCTACTTTCACATATAATTTTCATTATTCTAATTCAATGGAAAAACGTATCAATACATACTTGAACCTATACTGCTGCAAATTGTTGGACCTCTGAGCCCCAAAGCATGTTGGAGCAGCAGCCTAGAAAGTCGTTTATGCAACATTATCAGTGGCCGAATAAAAGAAAAGTGGCCCGCCGCGATTAACCACATAGCGACACGGAGATAACAATATTCTCTAGAATAAATCATTGCTCGACCCATGGTATTGCACAATTAGGCAAGGAACAAATTGACTAGAATCGTAATGTGCGTCGATCCTCTTTTTTACGATGGACGTTGATAAAAGCATGAGCACGGCTCACGTGCCGGTTTCGGGAACGCATGAATTAGGAGATTTTGAGACGGTCATAGCGTGGCGAGGCGAAAATAAGTTTATCTCGGCGTACAAAAAAAATAATGAAGAATCATTGTAAATGAAATCCATCGCATAACGTGAAATATATTAGCGGTAGATGGAATTATATCGGCTCGGGCCGCTATGCATCGTGCGTGCGTAGTACGCGAGGGAGACGGCCATCGGGACTTACATTTTTCAAAATCGTGCTGAATTGTTGCTTGCGTGCGATGTCGCAGGTGATGCCGGTGCAGCTACGGCTCAGCAATCTTGCGGCGGACAGCATTTTGGTCGTAGACAATCACCAGTCTGCTCTCGTGTGCGGGCGAACGAAAAATCCAACGGGAGGCGAACGCGAGGAAACGATGGATAGCCCCAACTTCACGTGTAGTGATGCAACTAGCCGTGCAAGAAAGAGAGATTCCGCTACGCGCACGCGGGTCGCGGCGACGCGTTTTATCCTGGGTATATTACCGCCTGAATTTCCCCATCTCGGTAGCCCAGCGACCAATAGGAAGCGAGATCCAATAGAACGGACCAATACATCACATACACAGATCTTCTGAAGGCTAGAAGTGTCGGGAATGTTCTACCATGGAACGATATCGCATATGATGATCAAACACGCCGTCGGCATTACGAAATTAACGTAACCTTTCAATTGTACTCGCGATGTACTCGGAATAACGTGAAAAAGTTTTTCTTCTCCGAGAGTGTGCCATATTATTCCGGATAAATCAAGAACAGCCTGGATTTTTAACGACCGGAAGTTTCCCGAGTTTACTGGTGGTGCATCCGGACTTCGAAAAGTATGATGTAATCTTCGAATATTTTGTACCCCTTGTTGTTGAGAGTATTGATCATAAAGAGATTGAGATCAGTGGTCGAACAAGTATAGAGGCAAAGTTTCAATGTAGCAATAACATTTTTTATCAATAGCTTTACAATATTTGATACAATTTTGTACATACGCGCACTTTTGACTCAGTAATTGTATTTCGAATGTTTTAATATGTTTTTCACCAGTTCCAATTATATTTTTCGGCATAACATTGCGCATCTTCAGTTAGAATTATAAATTAAACGATCATCTATACTAAACCCTATGGGCGTTCAATTATGATTTAACAGTACACAAACATGATTCATTAACAAGTAAACGTATCCATATCTACTATACAAATCTAAGATGTTCTACATCATAACAAGGTGCGATTTTTCGAACAATGAGTCCTAATACACGTCATCTGGGATGCAATAGGATAAAGCTACTTACAGTTAAAGAATTCAGTGATACAGTATTATTATCCGTATGACTTTCTATGGTGAGGAACCGTGTCTAGTAACAACAGTCAGGAATTAATCATAATCAACATTTCGTATTTACAATGGAGTCATATTTAAGTAAAGGAATACGTGTTGCCGAATGTAATTGTTACACAGGAATCCTCTCTTTCCAAACCAATAAGTTGGGTGATGTACTTGTGTGTATGGTACAGTTGGTCATATCATTTCTGAAAGATAAGCATTAAAAAAATCAGTTGCACGAGCACATGTTGAGAACTATATTTGAACTCATTTGTAAGACTTACAGAAAACGATCTTTTAATATAAAGGCCCTTGGCTGCATCCACTTTAATCTATCACCATTGTAACATAGAATCTGTGCCATGGTGATTTTCCTAAGTTCTGCTAGTTGCTCTAGACTGAACGATCCAGGGGTATTTGCATTCTCATACCAATACCTGTCAGCTAATTAACAAATTTATGAATAATTTGATACCTCGATGACTTACATTTATTATTTTAACTTCACTTAAATTACCTATTCGTGCGTTTCTAAAAACTCGTCCCAGCAGGCATAGGAATGTTGGTCCAAGAATCGAATCAGCTGCTGGGGCTTCTGAAAGTGCCCCAGTGACCAAATCTATTTCACCTGCGGTTCTAAACATTATAATACAATGGATTAATCAATAATTGATCATTCTTGGAGTTAGATTGAAGGAATACATACTCATAAACAGACTGAAGTCTGTCAATAGTGTCTTTTGTCATCGCACCCCTGAGATCCTCGAAGGTCTCCACTTCAGGGAGATCGCAGAACGTTCTCCATCGAACATAAGGCGGCAAACCATGGTCTCTCCCTTGTTGAATAATTTGTGCAGCATAATCCACTGGAACTTCCTTCGTTTTTCCATCGTGGAAGTACCGCTCAAGAAGGATTTCATTGAGACCGGGTGGCAAAGGCTTCCTAGAATGTCCCGCTGTTGCGGAGATTAGATCTCGCGTCCTAGACTGTCATTAAAAGGACGTTCTCATGGGGTAGTACGTCTAATACGTCTCCGGAGTTATCAGCGTGTGAACGTAGAAAGTAAAGTGTGGTAAACAAGGCATAGAAAGTAATCTTGACTGACCTGTTGCACCCACGATTAGTCGGTCGATTGCACCGGCCTCGTAGAATTCCTGGGGAGCGTAGAAGGCCGATAGCAAAGACCTTTCTCCGGACTTGAGTGAAGATCGTGAGTCCACCAGGTCCAAGGTTTTAGGAGTCAATGCTGCGACGAAGAAGAGACCGGCGGAAGCCGCAGAATTCGCAAGGGTAGCATCCGTACGACTATCGTAGCCACGGAAGTATCCCTTTTGCCTTAGACGCAGGTCATATCTTAACAGAAAAAAAAAGAAAATTAGTATTCGAGTTTTCCGACGGTTCAATGTTTAAAGTTCTAAAGATTGAGTACTTGTTCAGAGTGGCTTCTCCCAGAACAACAGGAAGAAACTCGTTATAAGTGATATGTTGCATCTCAGCTGTCACGATTCTCTTGGCTTCCTGATAAAGTTTCTCGTCGTCCCAGTGAGGGTTAATGCGACTTAGTTCTTCAGCCACTCTATTATGCTCTCTGAGGAAGAGTACGTGCATCAAAGTAAGTCCTGGATTCTCATTTACTCGGGAGTCCCCGCTTAAGAAGCAAGGGAATGCTTTATTAGCAGTGCGACAAGTTTCGTGTTTGGGTGAAGGCATTGGCAGATTTTTCCTCTGGGTGTTCAATAAACCACCCTTGCCGGATCGCAATTCCCTTGCAATCTCTTCCAAACTTCCATACACTTGTGAGAGATCTAGATATGACGATGCCTGGTTTATCTGCTGGCGCGGCCCCAATTTGCAACCCTGTTGATCAAACTGACTATAACATGCAGCGTGGAAAACTGTACAGACACAAAAGTCTGACAAACGGGAACATGATGATATCGTGAGAAAAATCCCCTTTCCATTACCTGCAACGAATTTCCCGGATGCGGGGCTGATCGCGAGTATTCCATGCACCCAACCGCATTGTCTGCACGAATGGGAAAGCATTCGGGGTGAAAATTCTCGTAGTCGACGTCGCAACATTTCATCCTAGTGCCATCGGGTAGTTCCATCCTCGGGGTGTGAGCCAAATCGTGAGCGACAAATTGCCCAAATAAGGCAGTGAGCGCCATGAGATAGGGATGTTTGAGGTCAAGTCCTCCAGAGTGGACCTTCAGGGATACATCCCTGGCACTTGGAAGATTGGTCTTCGGCAAGGACACACCATCTTCGTATTCCGGAGGTAAGTATCGTACATATGCTTCTAGAGCAGCACCCCAAGTGGGGTGGACGGCATTGTTACATCTCCCTGTGTAACTTCTGTAACGTTGGTCCAATTTCATGCAGTCCGAGGAGACCCTAAGGATAGTGGAGGTTCCGGGACATAGTATAGCCGCTACAGTGGGTAAAACCGATGTGGCCTCCTTCGAGGTCATGTTCAGGGCCTCCACCAGCATCACCGCCATCGTTTCGATCCTCAAGGCATTCCTCGAGAGATTCTGGGCACCCTCACTCATCTCGTGGGACGCACCAAGGTACCAGGAGGGTGAACCTCGACTCAAATAGGTGTGAGAGTTCAAGATAGCTCGCTCCGCCTGGTGATACCTCTCCATGGAGGCATTGGTACGTCTTCCCAAATCCAGCAGCATCCTTGGTGGCAAAGTCGTGCTCGACGCGAGAGCAAGCACTGCCAGGAATCTGCGGATCGGAATCTAAAGATAGAAAGTACAGTAGAGGGTCGGCTGACCGGGAAGAATACTGCTGAAAATTCCATTACAGCAAAAAAGTGAACAGCCATGATGCGGGAGTTTCTCGTTCTGATGAACATACTCGTTTGCATCACGAAGAGCGCAGGGAGACGATTAAGACACGCTCCTTGGCCGAAAGAATGCGGAGGGAATGAAAAAATGTCGGGGCGGTAGACAGTACTGCACGGCACAATCTCGTGAGAATGACAGGCTTCATTCTCAGTTATGCATAATGAAGAAGAAGCCGGTAACCTGGGGGGATAAGAAACCTGGCAGTCAGATATCGTGAGAAATGGCGTGATCTCAGGAGTTACGTCTTGTTCCTCGACCCAATTCCCTGGGAATTCATCGGGCACTGCTCTTAAAGAAGCCTATCGTGGTGAAGCATACATGGGGCACGCACCTAAGTTGGTCAATAATTGGCATGCAAATCGAAAGACCGTCACGATATACTTGGCAATGATGCGATTGCCCGGGCGATTGAAGAGACAATCGAGAGGCTGGGCCCTGGAATTATAACTGGCGGTCGAGCGCATCCGCGTTACACCACCGAATCCAAGTACACCGGGAGGCAAAGGTGACAAGAGGACTCATCCGTGAAAGGTGAGGATGTAACGAGAAGATCGTACCTCGAGATGACAATACAGTGGCAAAGTAACGAGGGGCAACACTGGCGAGAATATTCACGGAATGCAATGAGTAATTCTTGTACCTATACAATTTATTGTATTCAACTCGGTTAGGGGGGCTTCACTCCCCTAATTTCAAAGATTTATAATTGTAAATCTTAAATGGGACTGTTTCCAAGTTTAGGCGAAGAAGGTATACCGTAGAAGTGACAGGAGATTTCAAGTTATTCACGTTTTTGTGCGTTTTACTGTTTCGTCATCAATCTTTAATAGGTTTTATGATTGGATTGACAGCATTGGACTTCCAGCTTCGGAAGATCGTAGAAGCAGATGCTAATTTTTGTGCACCTTGACACACTTGAGTCGAACAATAACGGAGGCAAAGGTTTCGCTCGATTTCGCGAGGAATTAGCTGAGTGCTTCGCGGTAGATTAGCTGGCGAATTCACGGGGAACTAGAAGGGGAGCATCGTGGCCGGATTCTGCGTGACTCGTCGTCAGGCATTTATCGCGAGGATCATCGCAATGAACTCGAGGAGACCTTGTCCGTAAGGATGGCATTTCGC
Organism: Ectemnius cavifrons; assembly: GCA_964023945.1. Taxonomy (NCBI): domain Eukaryota; kingdom Metazoa; phylum Arthropoda; class Insecta; order Hymenoptera; family Crabronidae; genus Ectemnius; species Ectemnius cavifrons. Next base: position 1,162,354 of record OZ030375.1, read on the forward strand.
CTCATTCCGCGCGGGCCATTGTTCGTCTCCTGAGTCGTTTACTCCCCGCGTTCACCGCGACTAATTCATTCACCAGGTCTCACCCACACCACGGATCCGCTCGCCTTCTGATCGCCTTACTCACTGCTGCATTTAGCACAGTATTTAGTACAGACGTCAATCCTCACCTTTTTAATTACCCAAAACTAATCATCTTTCTCTAGTGTTCCGAGGAAAGATTTCTAATAAAATTAAATAATGTCTCCTTAGTTATAGATTCACATCCCTGAGAAAAGGGGAAACTAATAATGTTGTTAACAAGTAAGAATTAAACCATAGCAAAGTATAATAAGTACCCGTTAAGGTATAAGGTCTACCCGTTATGGTATAAGGTCGGAGCCAAGAACGGCCTCACAAGGAGGACGGAGGAGTCCTCCTTCTCTGACATTTAAGATCCTTCCTGGTTCTCTTTTGTGGAACCCTTACGTAACTCTACGTGGCACACTGTGATTACTGTTCGCATAAATCGGCACAAACAATTGAGTAATGATTACGGGTCGATTGCTATACTTGTTACACTATCATTCCACTTTCCTGGGAAAGGAATTCCACGTGCAACATTGTGCAAAATTGGTGTGAACATAATTATTAGCCACGTCAAGGCATGCACGTGATAATTATCCCGATACTTCCTCATAGGTAATCAGTATAATTCCCATAATTAGTAGAATGAGCTTATGTCACGCCAGGGGAACCATTTTTGTGATAGAATTGGAATACCATACTTGTACTGTTCTTACGTTTTATACATGATTCAGACATTACACCGAGAAATTTGTGGATGTTTTCCACTATTCGAGAGTAGGGAAATCGAAGTTTAAGATCAGGTCTTTTGTGTTTCTGCAAAGTCCTTTTATGGCTCTTCAGAGGTAAAGTGGGGCCCGGCTCACTTTTACATGCTGCAATCGGTAACCTTTGTCGAGGTAAATGGGATTGGGGGAGGGAATCAGCCGTAACCACAAGTACAAATTATTATCGTAACATTTGCAACAGTCTATAGTACTCTCAGCAACACGCGATTAGTGTTGTATTGTTACCTTTTTTGTTCAGCGCACTGTGAAAGGATGTAATCGGCAAACTGATCTCAATATCTAATATTTATCCTGCATACATATTTTTCATATAAGGAAATTCGACTGGAACAAATCATGATTTTATGTTACTCGCTGAATTAAACAAGTATCTGACACTGAGAAAGACTATAACATCTAACATTTATATGATTGTGGATTGTGCAGGAGCGAGTGGGGTGGCATTAGGAATGTCGAAGGAATATTAACGGTACAATTGGACCAACATCGAGAATAATATTCACGCAATGCGTTACGCATGTACGAAACTGTTGTGGCGATTACACAAGCGAGCGCGAGGAGTAGCGCAGAACCCACGGGAAAACGGGGGTCCGCCGAATGAAAGCGAAAGCACTCACCGCGACACATGGATGAGTCTGATCGCGACCGATCGTCCACCTTCAGCCAGTAGCATTTTCTCCCCTTTTATTACGTCGTCCCGAAGAAGCGTGAGGCCAGTGATCTCTCAGTTAACACGCGTCGACATTCATCTGTAGGGCACAAGTTTGAAGTCCGGTCGAGTGAGAAAGAGAGGTGTGCGACGATGTAGACTCACAAGAGACACGGTGCGAAGCTGAACTGGGGCCTTACCGCTCTCGCGAACGAAAGCAAAAGTCTCTCACTCGTCAGTGTGCACTGTGTGCCGCTTGCTGGGCCCCCCCGGTGCAAAGAGTGGGGCCCACGAGGATCGCGGCAATCCACAGGGTGTCAACAACTCGCACGCATCTCGCTATCGCCGGGGCGCAACGGTAAAAGTGCATCCTTGCCTTGCACCGTTGCTTGCATTGCTCGGGCTGCATTATGAACGGGACCAAGGTTCACCTTTCATGGACTCGGCCAGACAAACACTTCGCGCTCGAGGGATTCGATAAGTGTGCACCTTGCACTTCTGAACTTATGCTTCCAATTTTTGAAAATTTTAGGATTCCGATACCCGGAATATAATAGTTTGGAAACATTTTATTATATCAATTAAGATGAGTTAATCATACCGAGGATGATTAAGTGCTCAGTCATACACTTTGTACACCCACGTCCTCACATGATGGGAATCCACGAAAGGGTATTGCATGGCCGCAGGTATGTGTGGGCGGGTCACTCAGGATTCTCCGCTCGCATATTATGCAAATAATTGCCAATTGATTTCTCGCACCTTTAATTTATTGAAGAAAGTGGAGAGGTGAAAGGACTCAGGTATAAGGTGCACGGAAATAAAACTGGAAGTTCTTTTTTATTAATATAATTAGCTTTGTGGTTTAAATTACAGAAGTTAATTCTACGAGCGAATATCGTCCGTATTGTCGAGAACTGCCCCGCTGTAAGCTAGATCCCAGTAGTGCTCGACTTGATGCTTCTTGAAGTGTTCCCTGGCCATTTTCTCAATTGGACAGACTTTAAATTTAATCTCGCCAAAATGACGTTGCTTGCTCGTGCCCTCCCAGACGAGAACACACTTGTTTGGAACTTCGTTCCCATCGTTATCCTTCACTACATCCTCTTCCCACTTAATGCGATGCATCATTAATCGTTTATATTTACTCAATTGTTTCGCGCCACCCTCCACCACGATCACGTTACAATCCCGATAAAGCATTACGCATCCTGTAAGATAAAGTTGCTTCGCGTTCGTTTCAACTTTGAATTTCTTTGAGGCATTGTTCATCAAGTCCCCTATTCTGGAAAGACAAATAAATTGCATGGTTCGCATTAACCACTTTTATGATTGTCAATTATATATGTATATAAAATGTTAATTGTATTCTGGGAACCTACCTATAAACTGCCACGTGTACACCAAGAGATGTATCTTCTTTCAACTTTCTCGCTTTCTTTTCTCGCCTCTGATCAGCCGTCAGCCTACGCGCTGCATTTGCATCCTCGTGTGCTTTCAATCTCTTGGCCATTTGTTGCCTAACATGGGCCTCGATTTTAGTAGGGTCCTGAACCGCTTCTGTACCAAGCACTCGCATGAGATTGGAGATTCGTAGCTTTGGTTCTGGTGGCGGTTCCAAGCCCAGTCGAATTTTTTCTTGTTCCTCTTTCCAGGTTTCGCGTCTTGTTTGCCTACGAAGCTTCTTGCGTTCTTTCTTTGTTAGGAATACAGGCATGTATATTGGTTTTAATGGATCGGCTGTAACAGAGTTATTTTGTGTTATATGTATATTCGTTTGCACGATGTAAATTAATAAATTTAGGTAGGAATAACATACTTGGAGGTCGCATTTGTGTAGGGTGCTCAACTAAATTAGTAATAGTGAAATTCTTGATAGTCGTCAATTCATCTTCGAGTGGATATCCACCTGTTAATATCACGGAATCCCACCATTCTATATTAGGCACATCTTCGCTATGGGATTCTGTCTTCGGGGCTATCAATGCTAACTTTGTCACTGAACTTATGCCAGTTTTGCGTGCTATTTGACTAATTTCATTCTGTAATTTCTCCAATTGCGCCTTCATGCGAATCCTTTCGGCTAACTGTTGGAACTTTCCTGGCTCATGAAATTTGAGTGTTCTTTTGCCACGTATAGCTGGCTTTACTCCTATTCTTGTATCAAAGAAATGAGTGTCCTGTATTTCTTCTGGCCCCTTGGATTCTTGTAATTGAGCTTTGAACTCTTCCCGTTTCTTCGCACGAATATTGGCCTTCAATGTTGGTACAACTTGCGTGAGTTGTACTTCCTTGCCAGTGATATCTACAGTCCTTCCAGACTCGTCTAGGATCAATGGAGTCGGCTTATCTGGTACACTGACATTGCCAAGTAGTCCTGAACTTAGTTTACTTCGAATTTGAGCTTGCAAAGCAGCAATCTTTCGTGCCTTGTCTGAGTCAGTTTTACTAAGAAGGCCCTGGTTGTACATACTACCAACATTGGGCAAAGTATCCCTTGCTTTAAACAAAGGTTTCACTGGTGGCACTTCTTCTTGCTTGATAGCTTTCAAGGCTCTCTTCCTCTCCTCTATTTCCCTTTGAGCATTAGCCATCATTTGTCTTATCTGTAACAAATAATTCAATGAATATTGCAACAAAAATTGTACAGATATTAATCAAATTATTAAGAGTCTCATCACCTTATCAGCAGATAACTGAGCTTCAGTAGTTTTTTCATTTTTAATATCATCATCTTTAAACCTAGGTTTCTTCGCATCCTTCTCTTTGTCCTTTTCCTCAATATGACTCCTCTTCTTGCACTTCTGTGCAGCTTTGGTGTCATCGTAGATGGTAAAGATTTTCTCTGTTAACTTGGAAGCCTTTTTGTCTTCTAACAAAGCTGATAACTTGTCTGTAATAGTAATGTACAACATAGATGGCAAAATTATGGTGCATAATATTGGTTTTGGAATACTAAGCTTGTGGTATCTATTAGGAATAATAATAAAAATAAATTATTACCAGCAGTTTTACGTTTATCATAACCAGAAGTGATACAATTGACAGCAGTAGTAACAATCGCAGGTTCACTGAAGCCGAGGAACTTGTGAACCGCCTTCTCAATTTGCGGCTTCATCTCGTCGATTTCTTTGCGCGTTAAATAAGACATCTTCGCTGTCTTCTCTTATTCACCGTGATCACACAAGAAGCGCTTGATCCGCTCAAAATACTACTTTTCACGACATAACCTCGTCAAATTTAGAGGTTAAATTTGGCGCATCACTAATCTTGTTTTAATCGACAATTAGTCTAGAGCACGTTGAGATTACTCTTGCGTGCACTTCAAGCATTTCTTTGACGATCTCGCAGAGATTGCCATTATTTCTCTCTACGGCTCCGAACGAGGATCACTCAGCATTTGCGGCGGACCAATGTCAATCAATCACCATACAATTATTTTCGATCTGCTAACTGCTAAATTCACTAGTTTTCAATCATGAACGACCCTAGCACGTGCTTCTCTTAACATAGGAGTGCTTTTTCCTCTCTCGGCAGATAATTTGAACTCTGGCTTTGGGGTTCAGTTCGAGTGAACTTGGAAATACTGTATATAAAGGTACCTTTCCATACAGTATTCCATCGCCACAACGCTAGCGATCAAACGTACGGAAATGCTCGTGGGGACATAAGCTCCATCTATGTTACTAGTTAGCCCTAGTTGCTCAGCCAAGAGGTGCTGCCACTCATTCTTTGGCAACGTTCGCCGGAACTCGTTTGCTTTGGCTACGCAGCAAACTAATTTCGAAGTAGTATGCGTCCCAAAAGATTTTCTTGTGGTGTTGAAGTTGTAATAATTAATATATTAGTTAACCTTAGCAGTAACTTTGCCCATGAACATAACCCTGACATTGCACATAATAATTCAAGAACAGATCTTGAAAAGTGTAAATTGTCACAGTTAGGAAGTGAATATAGAGGCACACTTTCAAGAACTATTGGTGGTGTGCCTTGCCAGGCTTGGTACTCCAAGAAACCCCTTCATCAGGTTAAATAAATGTTAGAAGTCTTACATTAGTTTTATTTTTCTCCCACACAAATCTTCCCTAATATCAGGTGAGCGAAAATATAAAAGAGGAAGACTTCCCCGAAAAGTCGATGAGGAAAGCGAAAAATTATTGTCGCAATCCGACGAGAGACGGGAAAGGACCTTGGTGTTATACCTTGGAACCATCTCTTATTGACGATGAATGTGACGTGCCACTTTGTAATTTCCAAGGTATCCCAATGGCAAATGCAAAATCAGTGGTGATTAGTCTTAATTAATTCTTCATTGGTACGAGTAGAATGTAGATTATCAGGGCCCGGTGCCGAATACGGTGGAAGTAAGACAGTAAGTGCTTCTGGAAAGAAGTGCAAGCATTGGAATAAGAAACAGAAGCTCCTTGATTCTAAAGTAACAAGACTTTCTAGTCCACATATAATATTTTTAAAATCTTTGCCAAAACTTGTAATAATTTTACAATTGGCTAGAGTCCCGAGTTTAAGGACAAGAATTTTCCAAAGAATTCTCGGAAGAAAGCCGGTAACTTCTGTCGAAATCCAGATGGAGATATCGGAGGTCCTTGGTGTTACGTTGAGAATGAGGATTTTGAATACGTGGACAAAGAATACTGCGATGTTCCATTTTGCGATGACAGAGGTTTCCAAATTGTTATTCATGCGAAAATTATAAACTGGGGTTTTATGTTATTCGATTACAATTAATTATGTAGATTGTTTGAGTTACACCAGAAGTGCGACGACATATTCGATTTTGTCAAAATTTTACTCTTCCGGGGCAAACACCACATTCTGGATGAAATTATGGAACCCCGCTAATGAAGCAGACGTAATACCTCCCGCAATTACAAAATTTATTAGCAATCTATGACTTAAATTGAATAATTTGATACGAATAGGCCGAGGTAAGAATTTTTCTCACTGTCCTGCCTATTCCTTGGACTCCTCAGGACTTAATACAAAAGTGGCGAGCGGGCGTTGAGATAATCTTGACGAATTTTGGAGTCCGTGTTAATCACGCGCGAAGTAATGTACGTTTAGGGAATCGATTATCAAAAATATGAATGTTCAATCCTAAAAAATGTGAATGTAGGAAGAAGAATACTTTGAAATGAGTCAAGAATTTCTTTCGGGCTCGAACTGGACGGGTGTGTGGGTAAATTGGGGTGGCGGCTTCATATCGATTGGAATGGTAGGGTCGTTCAGGCCTCTAGTAATTCAGCAGTACCAAAAGAAGAAGTCCCTTCTTAGTTTGTATCCTGAAACATTTCTCTACTATGGTATTCTGGGAACGGACACCCTGTGGAGTACTCAGTTTTGTCAAACACGTGGGTGTTCTTTGTCTATTTAACAAATGATTCAGTCTTCTAATAGAAGATACATAACATCACCACAGATTGCGAAATTCACACGACTTTTGGCACCACTTTCTCCCGTGTTTGGTTCATGCAGAGAAATAATGATACTTATGATGTTCAAGCGTTCGTTCGCGCAAACCGTAATATCTTTATCAGACTCTATCGAAGTCCTGCCTTGGAATTTCCTGCTCTTACGGTAAACGTTCTTGTATCGTTAGTTCTTTATCCAACCTAATCGAAATTGGGTTTCCTTTTAGTTCAGAATTGGAGACAATATAATATCATTAACATACCGGGAGAAGAAGGATACAGCTAGCCGATACTTAAAAGAGATTCCTAGTAAAGGACTATTAGACTTTTGGGCCTGGAAGGAGCTTAGCATTAGGTTGGTTAAATTATTAAGAAATCTTTCATTCTGGCATTTCAAATTATTTAACAACTTATTGGATCTAGTATTTTTGGACCACATCTACGATTATTCTCCAAGCAAGTATTCGGAAAAGCCGAGATCCTTTACGTGAGGGACGATCTTTTTTCGACTTTGCGCTGGTTTAGTGTGGCATCGGAGAATACCATTGCGAAATGGGCATTCTTCTGCTCTCCTTTAGAGGATGAACCTGTAGAAGGGCCTTGGCCACCCAATTGCATTTCGGATAAAAAAGGCTTTGAATACCAGGGTGTTCAATGGACTGCTTCTAATGAGGCTCCTTGCATTCCCTGGATATCGAATGAAGTATGTTCTTCAGTTCATCCTTTCATTCAGAATTGCCTTTCATATTTTTATATATTAGGTACCAAAGGAGGAAAAAATCGATGAAAAATTTATGGAGAATTCGACATTGGATGCTGTAAACATGTGCAGAAATCCTAATCGCGACTCTAGTGGACCTTATTGTTATGCAATTGGTTCCTCTGACAATGTGAAGTCGATTAATATCACGAAGAGTCACTGTCCTATTCGTACTTGTCGATCTTCTGGTATCAACTTTGTTATTACAGACTTAAGAGGCAATTATAAATTATAATAGTAAGAGAAATATCCTTGGATTAGAATGTAAAATGGCAGGCACTGCCAATGATTATGTTGGAACCCTATCAAAAAGCCGTTCTGGTCGAAGTTGTAAACCATGGTTTACCCCAAAAAAACTAACATTGAAAAAAAGTCGAATCGAATCACATGATAATTCATCTCAGAGTGAAGTGGTTAAAAGGGATGATGCACCTGGCAATGAAACATACTCATACACTTTGGCGGATGTAGATGGTGTATTCATCGGAGAAAAGCGTACAAACATTTTCGATGATAGCATGTTTCCAGAGGGTAGTGCTTTCAATGCCAGTAACTACTGCAGAAACCCATCTCGAGAGATCGCTGGTGCCTGGTGTTACACCACTGATCCTCTTTTAGGATTCGATCTGTGTGACGTTCGGGATTGCGAGAAACCTGGTATAAATTTGCTAAAATATTCCTAAACAAATTGAGACCGTCGTTATTAGCAAAGAAAAATAATTGTAATTGGGAATGTTAAAGAGGAATACACGATACTCGTAATTGGGAATGGTCGGGATAGAAAAGTCTACATTCTCCCGGAATATCGTTCCGAGGGACTCAGATTTTCCGTGAAAATTTGGGAACCGGACCAACCTGATTCCATCACTTTTGTTTTCACCGGAAGCGAAGATCAGCGTTCGCGATATATTCTCAAAATCGGAGAACTCGATAACGAAAAAGTACTCTTGTATCACGAATCCGAAAACAAAGGTAAATTAATTAAAAGAAAGTATAATTGAACTCTGTGAATTGATATTCTACTATTTGGAATTGCTGTAAAGCAATAACTTTATTGAAAAAGAAGAGTCTGCCACATTTGCTCTACCTGGGAAAATGGAGCAGTTTCATTCTGAGATTGCCACGCGGAAGGGTTTTACTATTTTATGAAGGGGCACCTGAACCTATCTTTGAGTGGAGTTATCCCAATACCACTAATGCCTTTTTACCAATTTACTACTATTATGGCACTGAACAAGGCCACGCAGTTGCCTTGGCATTCGAGCCTGATTCAGGTAAATACATTAATTCATTAGAAATGAATCTTTTGTCAATGCAAGTTCGTTCAAGTTTCACTTCACAGGTTGCCATATTGAGAACACCAAAACAAATCATTACTCAAAAGTATTATCGGTAACAGCATGGGTAAAGGAAGGGTCAAGTAAAGTTAATAAATTAACTGTACTCTTACGCGGCAAAGGCACGCTTTTAATCCCACTATTCCAGTTACCTGGAAACCCTGGGTCTGTCATAAAAACCCCATTTAATAACAGAACTGTAAAACCATCCAGTCATATTATTATTAATCACCCTTCGCAGTTATTACGTGGTGAGCCTGAATCAGGTGACACGTCGAGTCACATTTATGAAGAATACTTATCCGAAAGTGACAATCTATCATAAAGAGAAGGCGAAGGAGCCTTTGTTTAAAATAGATTCTTGGACTAATATCACTTTGAAGTGAGAGAATATATGCAATAGAAATCGTGATAATAGAATCATAATAAAGAAAAATAAAATAGGTGGTCTGAGTCGAAAATAGACGTCTTTCGAAATGGAACACGAATCCTGTGGTACACTCACCCCTTCCCTTTGATATTCTACTATTTTTCCATCGGTGTTGAGCCATCAAGCTGGGTCACTTGGAGCTTGGACTGCACGCCGACAGGTGCCATACAAATTTTACGCGATTCCCCATTAAATAAATAATATAGCATTCATGTTTAGACATCGATGGTCCAGCTGTGGATGGGGGATGGTCAGAATGGGGACCATGGGCTTGCAGTGCCAGTTGCAATGGGGGAACCGGGACAAGAAAGCGTCATTGTGATTCGCCCAGACCTAGTATCAAGGGTGAACCTTGCATTGGACCTTCCATCATGACTGGAAGATGCAATGACATCATTTGTGGTGATATGACAGAAGGTAATCACAAATTGTGATTAAGCAGTATAATTGAAATTCATAGATCTACAAATTATTAGATACAATGACTCTGATTAAAAGGAGAATAAGAAGCAATCACACATCAATTGTAGTTAACGAAAATAATCAGGTATTAATTCAATGTGATCGGGATGTGATTGAGTCTCTGAAAACTGAGTCTCCGAACTCTGAAATCGAATGGTTTCATAATGGCTTACGATTAGACGAGCTGGAGAAATCCGGTGCTAGAATGGAAGTTCAGGGTTGTGATATTGGTACACTTGTTTTTAAATAATGTTACATATATCGAGCTATGTTTAGATTATTTTAAACTTGGTATTGTCTCAATAAGATATAAAGGAATGTAGACCCGAAGATTCCGGCGTCTACGCGATGAATCTTCATCGAGTGGACGATTCCCACTTCATCTTGAAAATCGTCACACTGGCAGTCATTCCTTCCAAAGAGAGTGCTCTTCAAGTTCGCCAGACACTTGATTTCGGGCTTAAATGTCATTGGACAATACTCAGTCGAGTTTACGCAGACTTGGAAGTCACTTGGATGAACGGGGAGAGAATCTGGAAACGATATAGCATAGGATTGCTTCATTCTGGGACAATAGAGTTGCGAGGTTCCTACTAAAATCATGTTTCCAATTTACAAGGTACTTTTCGTAGAAAACAATCTTGAAATTGATTCATAGATCAAGTGACAAGTGTTAATCGAACACATCATGGAATCTGGCAATGTATTGTGCGGCAGAACGACTTAAATCTTCAGTGGATCACCAATGTTTTGCGCGTCGAAGGTTCGATTTATTAAATCAATCCTGCATTACGTCCTTGTTGAATATTATTAATGAGGCAATTTGTAGTCTTGGAAGCGCCGGATTGGCGTATATATTTAATGGAAGACAAAGCTACTCGTTTCATTTTCGGCTGGCTACCCTCGGAGTCTTACGTCCCCGTTTTCCTTCTTGTCCTGTGTGTTCTATTCTTTACGATCCTAGTATCCATAGTTATCCTTTATTTCAGGTAATCAATTGACCAATATACCATGCTACAATTCCAAAGTTAACTAATTAATTCTTGACCTAATAGACTCAAAAAGACAACCATCAAGCAGAAATCCATCGAAACCCGCCCGCTAATAGAAGATTCTGACATAGAAATGGACACTGATACTACTGTCAAAGACAATACTACATAAACTTTAGTTCTAATAAAGAACGTCATGCATGAAGGTTTGCACCCTGTGCGTGTAGCATTCCAGAGCTAAGGAGAATTTGTGCAGTCGGTAGTCAGACATTCGTTGGCCGGGAGTGAGTGCGCTCGCGAGGAGAGAGAAGTGGAATGAGGGAGAACGATCGACCGAAGGAAAGGCGGCGAATAAGAGTAACAAGTGGATCTCCCTCTCCTGGCAGCAGCTCTTCCTACCAGACGAGGATGGGCCGCAGCATGATCAGAGGAAAGAAGAGAAAAGGGTTGGGAGCGGCCGGGAGGGGCGGGAGAGATTCAGGATCGATCGAAGAAACAGGAGCAAAGTGAGAGCTGGGCGGAGAGAGAAAGAGAGAGAGGGGCGCCTGGCAAAAGGGAATGAAAGAAATGATAATAGTGGGAATAAGAGCAAGCCGAGGTTGCTTGCTCGATCCCCTCTATCAGGAAGCGATAGGTGTAGATCGTAGATCTGTACTTGTGCTTCAATTACAGTATCGACTTCTCGACGATCTGTTTCTCTCTGATCCACATTAACTTCAATCCTATGGCAACGAAGATCCAATTAAGACATATCTCCTTCTGTCAAGCCATTGTGCACTTCACTAAACGAAGTTTACTAGAAATTGGAAAGCACCGAAATTACGATTAAACAAATTAGCATTGTGTCTTTTGGATCTGTTCGACGTCCCAATTACCTTTCGATCGGAATTCAAAGTACCTAGAGGGTTCGTTAAAAGGGATTCTGCATTAGCATTCGGGACCACTGTAGCAAGTACCCCTGGCCGTTCGAGACGTATTCCATCAAGCAAAGGATCGAGCAGACACTCAGGTATTTTTCGTGGGCACCCGGTCATCCCCAGTGAGCAGCACAGAAGCCGAACAGCCGAGAAAGGTGTAAGAGGGAAGAAGAGCGCCGAGAAGGAGAGGGAGGACTCGGCTCGAAAGGAAGGGGCACCGGTCGAGCGACAGGTGCCCAATCGGCCACGTGGGTTACTTCTCTTTACGAGGCTGCGCCTGCAAGGAGAAGGGTGAAGAAGATGAGGATGACGGGAACCTGGACGAGGACGAGGACGAGGGCGAGGACGCTCTCCTCTTGGCGAAGGGAAGGACGAGAAGGGGGCACGGCAAGCCGGCTTCCTTGTGCCTGCATCGGGAGTAGGGAGGACCATTGGTGTAGCCAAGATTTTTCCCAAGGGATGCTGCACTACCTCTCGTACACCTATATTTATTGCGCTCTCTTCATCGACTTTTATAAGATGCAAGAATGAGATAGTACCCAATGGAATAATTCTTGCATTAGTGTAATCTTCCTACGGTTCGTATCTTAATAGTCTTAAAACTCTCTCGCCCAATGAGTTCAAACTGGAATTCAAATTTAATTGCAATCGATTGTGTATAATTACTAAAGAATATATACATTCCACAAATTTCATGGAGGAATAATTCACAATACTTCGCCGAAACCATCATTCATCACCGATCTATGGCAATAAAAATCATTTGAAAGTTCGAAGGGGGAGGTGACAGGGGGAGGGGTTTATGCAAGTATGGAAGTGAATGGGATTGACGGTGCGCAGGTGGAATGGAGTGGAAAACTCGCTGGAAGTACCAACCTGGACTGTGAAATCTGTAGGAGTGCGGGTATAAAGGTAGGAGGGGAGGAAGTGGAAGTAGGGAGTTAAGAAGGTTGATGATACGAGGATCATTGAGACCGACTACGCCAATGTAGACGGCCTGGAGGTGGGAAAGGGGAGCAGAGGGGGGCAGGAGAAGGGCTACCCATTCGGTAGCAAATGCTGGTAACCCGTCGCAAGGTCAAGATCAGTCGGTTAATCCCATCCAGTCAGCCGAGGCCCTTGCACCTTCGACGATCACTACGGCCAGGACTCGCGTCTCGCACGACCAAAAATCATCGCGAGTCATCCACGTATATACACACACCTTAACAGGCACCCCACACTTTATTCACTGCTCATCGAGACTCTAGTTCTTAGTGGAAGGTTCACGGTGTTCCTCGGGATAGAGGAGGAAAGGTTCCGGACAGGGAAAAGAGACTTTTAATGAGAAAGAGAGAAAGAGAGAGAGGGAGAGAGAAAGTTGAAAATTGAGTTTGGAGGGTGGCTGGCCTGGGTGCATTGAGACTTATTTCTGATTGGGAAGATCGGACTGGGGAGAGGAGCGGTGGTGGGAAGACGGGATTGTAGATCGTCTCGAGGCGGAAGATCGGTAGCGAGTGCGCCGCTCCATTCAGAAGCTGGCTTCGCACCTTGAGGTCGGCGTGCTCGGCATCTTTGAAGGTCGGCCCGCGCGAGGATAACTTCATCCCGGAATTTCTGTCAGGGTTCTTGTCCCCTAGAAATCTCGGAAAAGTGAAATTGTTGTTGGGAATCGGGGGTGACAGTGGGCGCAGCTCCTCAGTTTCGGCGGGGCACTCGCTTTCAGTCCAGCACACGTGCTCTCGTCGTCCTTTTGGGGGAGAAAGCTTTCCCTCTCTCTTCCACTGTTATGGAAACGTGCGTCCTCATACCGAGAGAATTTTCGCTAGTGCTCGCGAGTGATCGCTCCCAGTACAAAGGGCTTTTCAAGAATGACTCGAACGGATTGGTGGTCGACGTGCGGATCTCCGTGTGGTCGAACGTCCTGATACCAGCCGGCACCTTGATCTATCCGTTCCAGGGATCGATTCGCTTCGACAAGATCGACCTGTACTCGTTGCTCGACGACAACGACGTAAGTCCTTCCAACAGTGTCGCTCTTTCTAATTTTACACATCGGCAATTATGACGCGTGTATAGTATTATTTCATTTTGCCAATAGAAATATTGTGTTAAGTTAAAAGAACATTAATGAATTCAGTTTCTCGTACGAACTTGCTATAGAAAATATGACAAACTAGTTTAAAGGAGAATATATAGGGAATAAAAATAAAAGGGGTACGAGTTGGGAGAGCAGGTGTGTTTGATTGCGAGCGGGTTATACCGACACTTGCAGATCAGGCGCGAGTACGGCTGCTACGACGAGGTCTTCTTTTCGAATTATAGCCTGAACAAGCGGCAATGTAACTGGATAAGATTCCTGAGGATCGTGCAAACTTACGACGAGCAAGTCAACCTGATCGGCACCAAAGTGAAGGGTGAGTAGAGCGCACGTTGCAACACTTTGCATCATCGTCCTTTTGCACCTTGTAGGCAACGCCTTCTAGTACCGGATTCGCAATTTTATCTTTCAACAAAATCTACATTCCCACTTTTCTGCATAACCTCTTTATTATATAAAGAATCAAATCCACTGGAGAAACTTTAAAAAATAAACATTGAATATTCTTTTTCAATTTTGACATTTCCGAATTAAACATCGAACCATTAAATGCCTCGGTTCCTGGCATTAAATCTTGGCTACACAAGTGTAACGTGTTTGGCATGGTTTCGTGTTGGCCAGGGGACCCAATATTCGAGGTGATAAAGGACGTTCAACCCGACACTGAATTAGTGGCCTGGTTTCTACCAGCGAGCGAACAGGATTTCGTCTTCATATCGCGAGATGTTTGCTCGAGATCGGCCATTTACAGGTGCACCATCGACTCGATCCTCGACGGTGAGTGCCAGCACATTTCTTCTCCCCTTCTCCGACACCTCATCCACCGTATTCTTTTTTTTTTATTCTGCCAAGCCGCTAATTTTATTGATCTCAATTAACACTGCGCCCATGCGCGCGCTATCCTCGCGCACGGTTATGAAAGTAAAATAAACGAGTACGAGACTGCTGATCCAATTGATGCGTAGGAAGATGATGCTCGATGTACATTAATATCGTTCATCTCCCGGTGTGATATACAAGCGAGAAAGGATGCTCCCCACCAGATTATTTAATAACGGAATGCCCGAGATATCGTCTTACTCTCGCTTCGCTGGCTAATGCGAGTTGATGCCATGTGCTCGAACATGTTTCTTTGTCGGATAGTCAGGAAAAGCAATGAATTTATTCATCGTTCATGTTTTTATGATTTCCATAATCTCTAATCCCATTTGAAATGAACTTGGCCAGATAAATATTATTACTTTCAATCGTCTACTGGTCTTTAAAATTATATATTAGTAAAATTAGGTTTAATATAGTACCAAGTATCGAGTCCACAGGGGAGCTTGATGGATTCGGTTGGGGTTTACGCACTTTGCGAAATATCTCAGTGATGTTTGCCGGCAGGCTGAGAACGGGGGTAGAGAACGAAGGGGGCAGTTCCTTTTGCGCAGACTGCGAAGAGCGAAGTCAAAGCGTGCGACTGGACTCCTCGGTGGCCTCGACGGCGGCCCTCAGCCACAAGGAATTGAAAGTTTCGCCCGAGCATTGTACTGTCGCTTATCCGCGCGGCCCCCTAAGCTTGGCGAGGGGGTCGCCGGCATTTGAATCCCTGCGCATCCCTCTGATCGAGCCGACAAAAATCCGCCGCCGTCCAGTATTTGCATTTCAGATTTGTTGGCCTCGCCATCCGCTCTTTCTTACTCCTTTCCCTCTTCCTCTCCTCCCTCTCCCTCTCTCCCTGCCCGCTGCACCCTTCTTTTCCCGATTGGCGCACGATTGGACGCGATTAAAGGACGATTGCCACCGACACACCAACCCCCTCTCCTTCGGAACGAGCCTGTCTTCCAGGATCGTCTAGTTCTTCTCGATCTTATCTCATTCCTCCTTGGTAATAGAGCTATAAAGCTTCCCTTAATGGTTTTTCTTGTTTTATGATGATTTGATTGACCAACTCTAAGCTTTACCAAGGTAAAACTGCATTGTCGGATGCGAGGAATCTTATAAAATTTTATGTGAATATTGATTTTAAGGTGGTAAGCTTTATTTATTATTGGAGAATTATCATTAAAGAATCGCCTTTGGACCTGTCGATGGCGTTACTCTCTCACCACTCGTCTACGACGATGTCGCATCCGTACTACGAAGTCGACGAATACGAGTCCACTTCGGAGGAGTCGTCATCGTCGACCCTGTCTCTCACGGGTGATCATTTGGACTGTAGTATACTGACAACAATCAAAAGGGGCGAACGATTACTTTTGCCCTGTGAGGTCTGCGGGAAGTCCTTCGATCGGCCATCTCTTCTCAAACGACACATGAGAACACATACAGGTACGAAAGATTGCTATGTTTCGAAATTCAAAAGTGCCCCCTTGATGCCCAATCCGAAAATTGGATTGGGTAAGAGAACGATGTGTAAATTGAAGGAGAGGTGAAGAAGTGGCAATTGGTAAATCTAGCTGTTGGAAATTGAACAGGGGAGAAACCGCATGTCTGCATGGTGTGCAACAAGGGTTTCTCGACGTCGAGTTCGCTCAACACGCACAAGCGGATTCACAGCGGCGAAAAACCACACCAGTGCCTCGTTTGCGGTAAGAAGTTTACGGCCTCGTCGAATCTCTACTATCATCGCATGACTCACATTAAGGTAAGCTTCCACTCGTTAACAGCTTTACGTACACAAGACTTTATTCAATATCCACCGTCCGACATATCATTAGCTATTGTTTCAAAGCATTCTGCCTGATTTTGCGTGGAACAGATCATTCTTTTATTTCGTATAGAGAAGAAACAAATGTTCCTCGTTTTTGCGATGCTTTCTTTTATGATAGTAGGAAGATTCAATCAATTCCGTGCTAATAGGGTTTTGTTAGCAATCGATGCTCCGAACCCGAGGAGACATTTTATTCGGTTGAGCGGCATCTGTAGCAATGTTCTATCGTATAGTACGTAGGCCGAAGAAGCACCTGCGTGTCCTGTTCATACCCGAGCCGTATAAGGCGGAGCGAGAGCAAGACGAGTCCGATGAATTCGAGCCCCTCTCTTCGTTTATCCACTTCATCCCGAGCACCCCGGCCAGACCGAGTACGAAAAACAAGTGTTTTCCGCAATTTTGCCTTTCTGTTTTCCCCGTTGCTTCCATGAAGATCTCCGCTCTTCTCATTTAACAGGACTCTCACCAGGCATGCATTCCAGTTCTATTACTGCCGAAGTTTTTTGAACTCGCTTTGTAAGATTTTATAGCAAACTTACCAGCACACGGGAGTTCGTCGATAGTTTACATATCTGGAAAGTCTTCGGATTCCAGTCACGCGCAGTTAGATACTGGTCGGCGAGTAGCGAAGGAAAAGTGCCACAACTCACCTTGAAGATTAATATAGTGTTTTTACATAAATTTAAATGAAGATCATTTATCCTTTTTGAAGACCCGTTCTACGTGACTTGTAACTCGTTCTGGAGCGCGCGTAAGCCTGGTAGGCAGGATAGTATGAAAGAGTGCGTAGGATAGGCTCGATCCTTCAGATGGTGGATAGGTGGCGCAGGGGGTGTTGGGGGGATGGGGCGTGCCGTCGGTGCTTTTTATTATTGATACTCTCGGGGGCCGGGAGATTTCTCTAATCCAGCGAGGAAGTAACGATATCGCGTAGGAAGCCATATAGGCAGAGGAGACTGCTGCCATCAGCTACTGTAATTGGTCCATTACTCGCTACCGCTTTGGAATGCAATCCAATTAGAGAGACGGAGAGTGCAGCCAGCCCCGCGGCACGCTCTACCCGTGTCTCTCTCCCGTTCAACCCGCTTCTGCTGCAGCTTCTGCTGCTGCTGCTGCTGCTGCTGCTGTTGCTGGACCGCAGCATCCAAGTCGCTTCCACTCGCCGCTCCGCACCGCCAGCAGCCACCATCTGCGAGCGGCTGTTCTCCTACCCTATCTTCTTACTGCCATCTTTCTTCTTCGCCACTTCTCTCCCAGCCAGCACGTCCTTCCTCCGTCATCCTTACTCCCTGGACCACTCGCTCTTCTCGATTCACCGCCGCTCTATCGCGCATGGTGCAAGGTGCAGCCGTAACTAGCAGTGTTGCGTAGAAGTGATTCCGAGCCGAGCAAGTTAAGCCACATGTGCGCACCTTCTTCCGCTAGTAGAACGGTAGCCGGTCTGCGGACACGCTCTAATAGAAATCTCTTCTCCGATATTAAAAATTCATGAGAGCTGTTTTTTTAAAGGGAAGTAAATACTAGTGGAATTTGGTTCAAGATTGGTCTATTTCACCGTAATTGTACAATTGCTCGCTTACACATCCGGTGAGAACGCGCCGAGAATAGACGTGTGTAATGTACTTGTTAGATATCTCTCGCCCGCTGCTCCCTTCTTATAGAAAGGCGAAGGGTGCTCGAAGGAAGGGCAAAGGGACAGGACGAAATTCGAAGTAGTGTTTAGTGTTCGATGAGTCCGCTTAATTCATCGCCGCCACCTTTCGATCCTCGCTCTCCACTCTGCTCATTCCAAACTGCTTATTACTTATAGTATACTCGTCGCAACAACACCGCTTACGGGGACAGCCCTGTACTAAAATATGTTTGTAGTCGCATCGAAAATAGACTGTTAATCGTCGAGAGTTGATAGAGCATGCTTGGCTTCCGCCAGCTTTGTCCCCCTAACTTACTCGCAAAGAGGTCAGCACGCCAAGTTAAACTATGGTGTGTATGTCTAGATTCTGCCTACCAAAGTCTATCTCTTAAGTTTCCATTTTACACCAGTACTTATGAATGGACTGCGGACGTTCGTGCGAATCGAGCCACCCGCATCATCAGGTATACCTTCGCAAAATTCAATGCGAATTAATTGAATTATCCATTTCCACGGTGGTGTGCTTCACTCGGCATAAACATCCGCAGTCTACTTATGAAAGACTGCCGATTAAATCGCGCACAGAAATGGCACCCGGAATTAATGGACCCTACTATAATTGCTCTTCACTGGTAGTGTCGTCGCTAGTACGCGGAGTCATTAATAAATCATTGGGAATGAGAATAAAGAGAATGCGTTCTCGATTGCAATATAGTAATTTGCAGTAATTTTGTTAATGAAGCGCGTTAAGCAAAGGCGACTGCAAGTGATAGAGCGAGAGGGTGATTTAGAGTTAAGGTGAATCGGCAAGTGTTCGAAGGTGCAGTGGGAATGTTTGGCATTTGCAGGAAAAGCCACACAAGTGTTCGCAGTGCTCGAAATCCTTCCCGACGCCGGGCGATCTCAAGAGCCACATGTACGTGCACAACGGACTCTGGCCGTTCAGGTGCCATATCTGCAGCCGAGGCTTCAGTAAGCCGACCAACCTCAAAAATCACATGCTCCTCCACCTCGGCAGGTGTTCCGGGAAAAAGATCGTCAAGTCCATCGCCGACTTTTGACCAGAAGACGCCGAGGCTCTCTCCGCTAGATACATGCTTTAAAACGGAACAGTTTAGTAAGAATAGAATAAAGTCGTCGAAGAGTGCGAATGCGAACGCGGACGCCGGTAAACAGCAGAAGTATATTATGTATACGTGCACAGGAGACGCTGCATTCCTTAATTGCCCCATCGTTATAATCTTCTCCATTCGATTAATCGATAGTCCAACTCTTTCTCTCCCTCCCTGTGTTTCAGCTGACCCATTGCATGGACAGAAGTCTACTTAATCTACTTTGTACATCGTCATCTTAGAGAAATGGGTCCGCGTATTATTATTATTTTTTTTTTGCTTTGAGAATGATCCTCTCGCCTCTCTCGAATTCGCCCAAGTTCTCCGAAAGATTTCAGGGACTCTTGGCGAATCCCGAGCGGTCCGATGACATTTATTGTCACCTTCGTGATCTCGAAAGTTAAATCACCTGTCTTAATTACAGAACCGCTCGCTTTGTCTCGCTGGCTTTCACCATTTCTTACGGTAATAGTATTCTCCCACTCGGCTTTCTCTCTCTCTCTCTCTCTCTCTCTTTCTCATCTTACAATTCGTGCCACTTCACGAAGCTTTCCTCTTGTAATTAGACATTGTAAATCTCAGCGAAATTCAGGCTGTACATTCCTCACTTTTCCTTATTTTTCCAAGCGGTTTCAAATCGACTCTGAGTAATCTTAAAGTAAGGAGAACTATTTTCTTACCAACAGCAAAGCTGTAGGTCCTAGAACGTAAGTGTGATTTCAAAGAAACATTGCTCAAGCTATTTTCCAATAGTAGTGTAACAAATTAAGTGTAATAAGTTCAATTCTCATCGCGACTAATTCAATTATATAACTGATATATTATAGTAAAGAATGTACTATATTAATTATATAATTAATATCGCTCGCCCCTCGACCATGCCATTTGTTAATGTTAACTTTTAACGCGTAAGGTCCTTAATTAAGTCTCTTCGAGTTGAGATCCTGTGAAGTAGACGGAGGTAGGAAGTAAGAAGAGAAATAAAAGGCTCGACGTCCTGTTATCGAATTTCCCATTTGTCTATCGCCTCCTTGTCCATTGATCCTTGTGTTAAGCGTCGATAGCCTGACAGGATCCTTGGAGAATCAACGGTGGGAGCATCTCTCCCGCGGAGGTTCTTCCTGCTGAACGGAACACAATTTGGAAACGCTTCGATCGGAGGATGTCTCCCACGGGATTGTGCCTTTATCTCCCGAGGGAATCTCGTGGAAAATTCAGGGCTCCAGGCTGCTTGGCTACGCAGCACCTCCTCCGCTGCTCAAGCCAGCCTTCGCATCGATCGGCATCTGCTTCTGGAAGCAATCCTCGAGGAACTGCGCCATCGAGAGGTACAGGTGACCCTTCACCCCCGTTAGTGTGTGTGAGACATCCGGATACACCTGAAATTCATTCAAAATTTAATAATTACTAAATTATTCATTATAACAGGTCTCCCTGTAATACCTGTTGCCGGAAGAGAATGCCCTTCTTCGCAAGATGTCTCGCGAGTGCCATCGACTGCTGGAACTGGACATTGTCGTCGGCAGTTCCCTGCACCAGGTAGAACATCTTGTCACGAAGATGCTCCACTTTATCGAACACATCCGACTCAGCGTATCCTTTGTAGTTCGCTGTCACATTCGGGGAGCCCATGTACCTCTCAGCATAAGCCGAGTCTGAGAGAAAAAGGGAGACGAACCTTAATAAATTTAATTTAGTTCCATTGGATTAATTAATTACCATAAAGTTTCCAAGAGACAATCGGTGCAACACTTATGCCGCACTGGAAGACGTTTTGATTAGGATGAGCTAGTGCTAGGGCTGCAACGAAACCACCATAACTCCAACCCCATACAGCCACGCGCCTCTTATCGACAAAGTGCAGTGAGTCCCTCAAATACCTGGTCGATGAAAAATAAGTTGTTTATAGTGCATACATTATAATCTATAAAGATTAATTTCCCTTACTCGGTGACCTCCAGTTGATCAGCCACTTCCACTGATCCCAATCTATAATAAACTTCGTGCAGCAACTTGTAACCCTGACCTCCACTACCCCTGCCATCGATTTGCGCGACGATCATGTTTTTCCGACTAGCCAGATAAGTGTTCCAATCGATCTTGAACATGTCTGTCACCAACTGGGAACCCGGCGCACCGTTCCTATAAAATCCAGTATGTAAAACAAGTTTTTGATGAGGGTGAAAGTTGAAAGAAAGACAGAGAAGATAGGGTGAAGTTAGGAAATGGCTATGATCTCTACGTACACCTGGACGACCAGAGGATAGCGTGTAATCTCGTCCTCCCTAAGGCCAGGTGGTAGGTGTAGCCTGACTTGGGCATTATATCCGCCACTTATCTGCACGGGGAATGTCTTCACCTGCGGTAACGCGATCTTCGCTATCCTCTCCTGAAGCAGAACAATTTCACCGTCAGATAGAGTCATCCTCGACGAGACCTGTTCGACTCGATCTTCAACTAATGATTTGTCGGTACAGCCCGTCTTGTTAGTCTCTTACACGTAGCAGAGTATTATTCTGCAGTATATAAATGAGCCGAGGCATCGGCATTTCCGTCTTGTACAGGGCAACGGTAGGAACACCTGGTCCATGGCACTGTAGGACGAAATAATCGGTTGATCCTGGTGGGAAAACGGCACTGTGGTACTGGCACGGTTGATCCACGAATCCTTTCAAAGAAAATTTATTCTGATTAAATAATCTGTAATTATTTATGAAAAATGTTGAAAGTCTTATCTCTTACTAGGCTGAGGTCCATTTTTCTGTTTTTTCTTGCCACCCTTGCCCCTCTTCGGTGGTTCTGGTTGCTCAGTAGTTGTAGGCTGGACTTCGTACTTCTCGTGGATATAGTTACTTTCGGGCCATGACTCTCGGTGAGTCGATGACGAAGTTTGAGCTTGTCCACCGTTCGTACGTCCCTGTTCCAATTGCTCGCTGGTGCAGGTAAGACAGACCGCAGGGTGCAAGGGCAATCCTCCATGGGGTAAAACAGAACTTACCCGGTAGAGGTGCCTTTGACCCGGTCGTAGCGAAGGGATTCCTATGAAGTAACTGTAATAGAAGCACATTAAATTTATGTGAAATTAAACTTGTGTAATATTAATAAAGATATGATTTTTGTAAATTTACATAGTATTGTTCGGTTGATCCCATGCTAATATGTCGACTACTTCGAAGCGACCGCGTGTTAATGGCAGTTCGACTTCCTTTAGAACATTTACCCATACAATATGCTTGTAATGACCCGCAGGACCTTCTTTTACAGGACTAATTGCAATGTAATTGCTTCCGTTCGCGGAAAATAGTGGTGGCTGCGGTGGCGTGTCTACCCAGCCACGATTCTCCGACATTATCCTTTGGATTTCCTATAAGAAGCAGGAAACCCGTAATGATAAAGTATCATTGAAAGTTGTAATTATTAAATCACATAGAAATACTAACTTGGCAATGCCACATGGGGCTCTTGCAAATAGTTACGATCGAAAGATTCTGTGCTCGGTTCAACCAAGTTATACAGACTTCTGTTAATGATACCCATGATGCCGTTGTAAAATAATGCTCCCTGCAAATTATACTTATAAAATGTAATTCTATGATGTATTTAGCTTTTAATTAGACTTTTACACATAAACTCACACATGCTCGATGGACGGCGGTGGTTTCACTGCTTTCGTGTGAATGTTTTTGGGATCTGCGAGATCAGCCACGTAAAGCTTTGCTACAGGATTTGGTGTTCCAGGCTAATAATAAGTATAAAGATAAAATTCATCAAGAAATGTAAAAATACCAATAGCCAATCAATTTTTAATATAATAAATTCACCTTGGGATACCTAAGGGATCTTATATCCGGATAGAGGGCCTTGTTGCCCTCACCGAACCAAGAAATATGCATTTCTCCAACGAGTGAGTCATTAAACGAGGCATAGAGCATTACGTGACCATCGGGTGACATCCAGATAGCGTCCGAAGTATAAAGTATTTCCTCTGGAAGGAATTAGAATTTACATACATGACATTCCATGAGATACCGCACACTTTATTTTAATTCTGTTTGTAATACCTTCGTACAACCAGTCTGTAACACCATTGGACAGGATGCCTGGTATTGCTGTGTCCGTCACGCGATATCCTGTATTACTCATTGGTCCGGGGAGGTAGTAAATGTCGTAATCTTGTACCATCACGAGACCATGACCACGGGGGGTCCATTGAGCCAGTTGGAGATAAGGATGTACATCCTTTTCCGGATGAGGTGTCAGTGGAATTGTTTCCCTGATTCGAAAAGGTACATTGTTGGTAGAATTGAATAAACAAATTGGATCACTATTTTTACGAAGATATATTTATAATATTATATTTACTAACCGACTATTCACATCGTAAATGGTGTACTGTGCGAGGTATGAGTAACGAAAGAGTTTCTTAACATTGTGGGCGAGCAGAAGGTATTTTCGATCCGGCGACAGGGAAAACTTGGCAGGATTCAGTCTTCTCTGTAATAAAAAAATCGCCCCATAACTATAAGCATCTAATGCAAAGATATCGTTGTTTACAATGTTAATGATCGGAGTGGGGCAAGTGGTACTCTGTCACTTCACTTAACTAGGCGGTTCTTGCTCTTAGATCACGACGATGTCAACGAGTGTTAAGATAGCATCGGCTTTCCGGAAAGTCTTTCACGAGGGTGCTTTTTATGTCCGAAGTTCGTACTTACGAAGTTCTCGTTAGCCATTAGGCTGCGCGTTGTCACGTTCTTTTGATTGACCTCCAATAATGAGATGCCACCAGAGCCATCGACGTAGTAGATGTGTCGATCGCTCGCCCAGGATCCATTAAAGAAGAGAGGTGTTAGCTCCGGGGACAAAACCTGTAACAGAATTTATTTTCCATTGACACCATTATAAACAAGTCCGAGTTTCTTAAAGTATGCAATATTCATCTCAGGCTTCAATGGAAGCACCAATGAGGTGTATACGAAAACGCGGCTGCAGATGATGGCGTGCACACCAGTCCACCCCAGGCCACTGTCCAATTAGCCACCTGACCTTAATTAGTGCCCTCGACATGGTGTCAGTTCATGGAGCGTGCACAAGATGGTCCGCTAATTGCACGTGAGATCAATGATGGAACTTTTCTTTGTAAGGAAGACTTCCTCCCGCAATTGCTTAAAGTTTCCAAAATGTTACCTTTTATACAACGGCAATTAAAATTGATTTTTTATATTTTTAATTCTAATGAGAGCATTTCTATAATTTGCATTTCAAGCTTCCTGGTTAAAATTTCATATCACTCGAAAAATCAGTGACCTGTAACTACGATTCCCTGATTCCAACTGGAAAGCTGCCTATACGTATGCCAAAGGTTTAGAAGTCGAGCCAAATATCCGTACAGCTATGTGAATGAGTGTTCCACCTATGTACATACGTGCACTCTCAATGAAAAGCTCTCGACAAACGAGACAGAGAGGAGAGGGAGAAGGAGAGATGGAAAGGCCACTCCAGACCGCTAAAAGTATTATTCGAGTGGAAGTAAATCCGCACTCTCAGTTCAGTTATTCACTAACGATTCGAGCATAGACTTATTGCGAGACACTGGTCGATTTTCAACTCTTAATGGGGCTTGAAAGATTACGAATAAGAGTACTATTATTTGCCCCTTTTAACATATCTTTTCTTTTATATAAGACCATAAAAAAACAGTATTAACACAAGCTTGCAGCTATTATAGTGCTGTATTTATCCTACAATTAAATGAATTTATAAGTAACTTGCTATTGGGGGGTTTTGTTACCTCGGATAAGCGTAGCCTTGATCCACGAACTCTGGGCCCCTCGTCCGGCGGCGTCAACAGGGCGACCGAGGTGACGATCAATGCGAGGACCGCCACAATCACCAGCAGTGCTATCAGAATCCCGCGCCAGTTCCTTTGGTTTGGATTTGCTGAAACTAGCTCCTACGAGACAGGCTATTACTAACGCAAGCATTTACTAGCTACCCTACTCGCTAGTTCTTGCACCTTTAAGTTCTCAAGTCTATTCAAGGCACTCGCTCGCTCGCCTTACGATCTACCACCCTTTTAACCCTTCCGCTTGAAGGACATAGGAATAATTAGGGTTTGGAATCAGAACTGTGACTAATACTGTGGTGGATTTTGTATGTTAAATTAGATATAATATATTCGATTTATCATAATAAAGTATAAGAGAATATTTCTGTAAGTAGTATGATTCGTGATATGGTCAGACGTGCGGTTCCGCAAGGATATTAAGAGGTTCAACAGAGTTTTATAAAAGTCTGCCGTTTTTTTAGAGTAGTTCGAAGTGCAGTTTATATGCTTCCGGCATATTCCTGCCATATCAATTGGCCATCGAATTCCAAGCACGAGACAGGCTATTTTCACACAGCGAACTCCCTCGAGGCACACAAGGTTATCGGCATAAAATATATCTTTGTGGGACGATCGTACCTGCTGAGAGAAACACACACATACACAGAGACGAGCTGTGACCCTATGTAAAAGCCGCTTATTTTATTTCAAGGCAGAACGTAGGCGATATGATCACCCCTACCCTTTTACGCGACAGGTAAACACATGCATGCCCCGAGGTAATCATTAAAATTCATTGTGACGCTGGTGCACCCCTTTAACACGCCATTCGCCAATCGAAACTGGAACATGCCGTTCGATATCCGCGGAATATCCTTTGCTCTTTGGCAAAGTCTCTTAATAGCTCCGCGAACTCGACAGTAAGAAGTTTGGCTAATGATTAAATCATTAGTTCCCGCTTTATTCTTCTTATGCGAGGAAGTTTGTTTGCTTTAATAGGATTTGAAATTTACTGGGAGTAGAACTTTTAATGAGCAGTTTCAAGTGCTTGACAAAATTAAAGAGATATTAATTAGACAGTCAGGTGGAAAATAGTTGGAATAATAAGGGTGAATTGTTTGAGAAATGAATGTGTCTCACTATCAGATTTGTTGGAAGTAGAATGTACTGCATTTAGTGCGAAATTAGCTCTCATTTGTATGAATCGGACGACAGGTCAGTGGTTCCACTGCTCCACTCTTGATTTTAGCCGAAACTTATGGATTTGGGTCACGGTCCTCTATACAAAACCACCCTTCTCCGATTCCAGATAGCGGAATTCCGGTTAAATTCGAGAGGACCCGTATAAGCATTACTCCACTCACACATTTAGTCTGGCAAGCGAAAATCGAGTATGGAGAGCATGTAAGAAGGTGCTCCCGGAGGATGGGGAGGATCGACGTGTCAAGTGGTCGGTAAACAACAATGTCCTCGTATCAGCCGCTTTCGGCTGATCCCGAGTGCCTTTCTTCATAAATGGATAAAGAATTCGTCCTTTCTTCGATACGTCATTGTCATCGCACAGAAACAGGTCATGATCGATCTTTTGCTGCTTTTCATTAAATAATTAATCAATGTCTTTCCACCCCCCAATAAATTCTATTGTAATAACTACTTCATGAATCTAACAATCCAGAATTACCAATTGAATAACTATATTCTTATCTAATATAAGAAAGAAATATCAAGTTCAAGAAATCCATACATCTTAAGTCAGAGAACTTAGAATGTGTATAGTGCAAGCTCTCTTCGATGGATCCTATTGTTTCCCTGATACGTGGGACCTTATCCCTCTCGACGTAAGACCCTCAATGGCTCCGGGCACTTCATCCGTACTTGTTGCTGCAGCTGTTTGGTCCTCGCAGTCGGGATCGATTGCCCACCGGGGAAGAAGTGTCTCGAGAGAAAAAGAGCGGCGAGGAAGCGAGGGGAGAAAAGTGTGTGTCGGGTTCGCGGCAAAGTGTCGAGCAGCGAGTGCAGCCACTCGCCGCCGTGTATAGGGATGGAGTTGCTGAGAGAGGACGGAGCGAGGTGAAATCTTTGAAAACTCTTCGAGTGGAGTAGGTCGAGAGCGGGTCGTATGCGCTCGGCGCGGGTCGATCGGGTCGATCGGGCCCACGAGAAACGGGTCGAGCGAGCGAGCCTTTGAGCGAGGCCACTATACTACTAAACAGGATCCTGCACTACTAACGTCCACCTTCTACCACCACCAATCATTCGACTTTAAGCGTTCAAGTGCCACGGACTCTTTCTCAACAATACGGGATATTCATTTTCTCATTAATTATTCACTCTTCCCTTTTGATTACTGAAAGCTCGTCTCTTTTAAATCTACCGCAACTATGTACCATTGGCATGGTGCAATGATACTTGCTAGCCAATTTGCTAGATTTGATTTGTAGACGTTATAAAATAATAAGTTAATTGCCACTTTGCGGAAATCCAGTCGAGTTTGTGTAACTGATTCCACAGTGGATTTAATCGCAAAGGAAATCGGAGGTCTCACACTCTGCAATTCCCTTGGACACAACCGATAATCGATTCGCAATTCATTGGGAAAAAAGCCCATTTGGCAAGCGCAACGGTGAGCAACTGGGTGTAAGTGAAAAAGCGACAGGGAGATAATTGGACGTCAATTGAACGGCGATAAGTCGGTGGGGTACTCGTGTTCTCTCGTGGAGATGTGGCTGGCACTCGAAAGATTAAAGTATATAGAAGAGTGGGTGCGATCAACTGGCAGTCATTCAAGGAGTCTCGAGGAGTGCGGAGATCCGGCAGTGGTGATTAGCCGAGCTACTAATTACCTCGTCGTCATAGATGTTATCGTGATCTGCCATCGATGAGGAGATCGGCCAAGGAAGCCGTCTGCTCCTCGCGAGAAAGGAAGTTCCTGCTTGACCAGGACACACTCCTGCCCCGACCACTAAAAGCCCGCCCGACTTCCTATCCCATCCGAGCTCTCGCAGGACTAGAGTAAAGCCAAGCTTCCTTCCGCCCGCAGGACCCTTTCCCAGCCTCCAATCACGAACCACCGATCCTTAAAATCAATCAACGGCACCCACACACTCACTCTCCGACCTGTACGCGAGGAATTCAATGGGGCTCGAAGACTTTCGGAGCTCTCTGCTCCGAGCGACACTGAGATGCTGGGAATCAGCTGCCACCCACCATCCGAGGATTTTCGGTACTGCTACTGCTCGGGAGAGGAGAGATTCAGCCCCGCTCGAGTGCTGCTGATGCTGATGCTGCGAGGCCTGCGCTCTCCTGATGCTGCGCAACTCTATCTGTGTCTGGCTTTTTGCAACCCCCGGTTTGATTATCAGCATGATCGCCAAGATGACGCATTTTTTCCCCGCAAACTCTCCCTCGCTGCTCGTCACGTTTTTATTGAGTTAGTTGTATTTTTTTTTGGATATACCAAGGTTGAACAATATCATTATCAATTTTATATCTTTAATCACCCCTTGAATATTGTTTTATGATCTCAAAATCCTGTTTTAATAGAACAGATTTTCGATTTCTGATCGCAATGTTCTCCACTTTCCAATTGGAAGAATAGAGTCGGAGAATCAGTAGAGCAACAGGATGAAAGAGACGACGGCGGCTGACCAGTGACTGACTTCTACTACGTGCAATCCGCCCAGGGATCCCGCCAGCTCTGCATACCTCCTCGCGTGTTATGTGTTCCTGATTTAAAGTCGCACCACGGAGCATTGAATTTCGAAGCATTGGATGTCATCGATACTTGGAAACCGTGATTTGAGTCTCCTCTGGAGAATTTTCGATAAAAGCCAATCTTATTGATGCGTTTCTCATCAAAGTTTTTTCACCTTTCTGCTCTGACTTTTAACTTTATTTCACTTTTTATTAAAGACGAAGATAAGAGAATACGAATGGATTAAACTGATAGTTAACGATTAAATGTTTCGTTTAATTAATTTATGTTTAATTCAATAACATTAGTTGAAAATATAAATGGAAAAGGAGTCGCGTATTATCTACAAATTTCTAACATTCTGCAAAGTTAATATAGCTGCAGTTTGATGTGTACACAAAGTCTCCTACCTGAAGTTGGCTGACACGCGACAGACCGATAACCTACTCCAACACGTGAAAAGTTAGAATCATTGGAAGTAAATTATAAACAAAAGATCAGATGTTTGAGGTTTAACTCTGAGTTTATCAATGCTCTATTGGTCTCTAGCTTTAGTGAAATAATAGAACTATACGTTTCATTCATTTTCAAAACTTCTAGTTAAATTTATGATGAAAATTTCCAAGAAAAGTGTGGTGTGTATCTCAACTTTGATTGATCTTTTTCTGTGAAGAAGTTATATGTAACTATAATTATAAAATATCGGTTTTGTTGTAGAATCGAGCGATCGAATACCTCAAATTAAATGATGCCCCAAAGACTGAGACTGAAAAGAATGAGAACGACGTTGAGCACAGGATAGACCTACACTGTAAGGATCCCCTTGGTCTGAGGAGTCGTCATCACCGAGTAACAAGCTTCTCAAGGAACTTGGTGTTGTCGGAAATGAAGTCTCACGTGGCCAGAAGAGACTGGCATCAGACACGGCAATTGTTCCTGTCTCTATTGAACCGGTCGACCGATATCGAGCCCTTAATCTGGCGGTATCTTTTAATATTTACTTTATATGGTAGTAAGGACAATCTAAAACACTTAGTTCAACTGTTGGAGAATTGTATTGGAAGCCAGTCTTCTGATACTGCAGCTATACTTAAACATTTTTTAACATTACCACAAAGGAAATAGGTTTCAATGAAATATACAGTAGAAAGAAAACACTTATGAGACTGACGTTACAATATAACAATGTACAAATTATTATAAATATTTATACTCTCCTAGGTATATTTCATAAAGAAGGAAAAACCAGGACTTCAATTCTCAATTTGCTTTATTCCTGCTTCCAAAAGTCGATTGATCATTGCGTGGAATTAGAAACGATAAATATCCGAAGAAATTTTTTCTTTATTGTATAAGCGCGACGCTGATAATGTCGCGATGTTATTAAGTGGTTCGCAGTCTTATTCTTCCAAAGGGTTGATATTAAATAGCGCAGTTCGATTATAGTTAAATATCCAAAACGTTTATAAGTGACGTACAAACAGGGCAAAAAGGCTATTTGTTTGCTCGAAGAGAAATGATGTCTCTCCCTATGAGAAGCAAAAACCCTACAGTAAAGTCTAATCTATGTAAATATCAGTAACCGTTATATTATTGACGAGACATTAATCAAGGGTATGGTAATGATGGTAAGGGGGGAGGGGGTAAAAACCATATATACTTTCCACGACGAATGCTTCGAAAAATCAATCGGAGGTAATACGCACTGCATTCCGAGAGAATATATCACGCTTTCATGGGACGCAACGGCATTGCTTTCGCATTCGAGATGATCACATGTGTGTGCAATGTGTCCACTGCGAACGTGGACCGTCAAGGCACATTGGTACACCACGTACCAATGTAAGGCAGTCATATTTGTACCTTCCTTCAATATCTCGTGATGAAACGCGGGCGCTTAACAATCGCGTCTATTCGAAATTCACGTAAAACAATCGTGTCGAGAACTATAACAATATATGAGAGAAAGAAGCAACAATTGTACGCGGTTGATGAGCGACTTAAGTATATTTACAAATCGGAACATTTTGAACGCAAAGTGATAGAAAGACGCTTCAGCGGTCAATGGATGAGGAAAGATATTCGTATGTACAGGTGATGTCGCGGTGATAAGAATGATGTATATACGATGGCAACGTAATGCTCGGTATGTCTTTAAGATTTCCGCGTTACAGTAATACTGCGAATACCGACAGTATTAAGGACTTATTATTCCTTCCTGGTGAATTGGTGTGTAGACGCGTACTACACATTTGCTCGAAGGATGAGTTCCTTTTATCGCCTTGTTCCCAAGCACTCCCTAATTCCTCCCGAGATCTCCGACCTCTTTTCTGCCCAAATTTCCGGGCACACAGTAACGAAAGATCTCGTAATATGGAGCCAACGCGCGAGGTACCAGCTGTTGGTCCAACAACAACAAATAAATAGACACTTAACACGACGCAGGAACCAATATGTGTTGGTCAATCCAGGGAAAGGTGGACACGAGGATCCGCCGCTGCTAGTTTAACAAGTGTCTTTTTCACTCGAAGTATAGGCAAGCGCGCTGCTGGTTTACTGTGCCAGCATTCTCGCATAAGTTTCCCTAGGCCGGCTAATGTCTGTAAGAAGAACAAATAGAAACTGATTATAAATCAACTCAGATATCTTGCTGTCGCCAAAAATATTCTTTAAAAACATGTTTACCGGATCGGAATGCCATCTGTTTGGCAAAGGTGGCCTGCGCTGATCTAGACAAACGAGCTTTCGCATTTCCTCCACCGAAGGCTCTTGACTACTTGTCGAGAGCCACTCTGAGTATGGTGCTGCATACTCCAATGCTACACCATTGCTAATGCACCTTCGACACACCTCCCACAATACTAAGCCCAAGCTATAAATATCTGCGCATCTGAAGTTCTCCAAACAGTCCACATTTATTCTAAAAATAGACAAAAGTTGTAAGCACATTTGTAGCTACACCAAATTGGACGTGAAAATTCTGTAAGCTTACGTTTGCTCTAAGATCTCTGGACTCGTATAGCGTTTTGTGCCTTGTTTCAAGTCAATTCTATCAGAAGAAAGTCGGTCTTGCGTAATTGCAAGAGCAAAGTCGGCAATGACACAAGCACCATTGGTCTTAACCAGAATATTCTTCGATTTAAGATTTCGATGAGCCATTGCAGGCTTTCCTCTCGTGCCGTGAATTTCAGTATGTAAATATAGCAGGCCATTAGCTATACTCAAGCAAATGTTGAGAGTCTGATGATGTGTCAAAGAGGATTGTTGCGAGCGATTCAAATGATCGAAGAGCGAGCCCAGAGGATGGTAGTGCGTTACAAGCCACAATTGGGTACAACTGGCTCTACTTGTCATATCACTGCCTACATATCCGAGAATATTATCGTGGCGAGAAGGCAATAGTTGAGAGTATACTTCGGTTTCACGAGCCCAAGCAGCTTCGTCTCGTGAAAAATAGATTTTCACGGCAACATTTTCACCGTGCCATACACCTCGCCAAACTTCTCCACCGAAGCCTCCGCTTCCGGTGTTTCCTCCACTATCAAGGCACTCTACTAGGGCCACTTGCTTTGCCAATGTTCTCTGAACCAACAGGGGTAACCCTGAGCCTGAACCACTAGTCAGACTTCGTCCATCCAAATATTCCTGATCAAATCAATAAAATATTTAATAAGATAATAAAAAAGAATCTATTGTAGTCTTGGAGATGTATTGAGAAAATACTATTACCTTTAATGTACTATCTCCAGCTGCGGTAGCCCTTAATTCATGAGGATGGTACGTATTACTGGAAGTGGGAGAAGAAAACGAAAAATGAAGCATAGATGGCTCCATTTCCGAGTCAACAATAAGCTTATTTCGTCGGCCCGCTGGCACTCGTTTTCGTCGTATTCTACGCGCCAAAATGTAGAATACAACCCCACTAATAAGTAAACCCAGCCCTACCATGGGTCCCAATATGGCCAGAGTTAATTTGACAACATAATCTTCATCCCCGTTACCTAGTAGAAAAGTATGATGTAATACTTTATGTAAAAATAACTATACCAATGTTGAACTATACTATTTTTACCAGTGGTAATGTCTTGGAGTATGGGAAATCGACCACTATTACACAGATCAGCTTGACAGCACTCAACGAAGTATTGAGCACCAGTCTGAACACCATTCACATGCCTCTTTTTGTTACTTCCGCTCTTTGCAGTACGCGGTGACTGCTGTTTATTGCATATCAGAGACATTTGGTCCACTGACGTAGTACATCCC
Source organism: Ectemnius cavifrons (assembly GCA_964023945.1). Lineage (NCBI taxonomy): Eukaryota > Metazoa > Arthropoda > Insecta > Hymenoptera > Crabronidae > Ectemnius > Ectemnius cavifrons. Next base: position 1,195,488 of record OZ030375.1, read on the forward strand.
CTACTGACACTCTCAGTTCCATCAGATTGTCTCACCCTGGACTTCCAACACTGTCCAATGATAAATTCAAAACATTAGAGTATAATAATAGAATAGTCATCGTCAAAAGTATAAAATACTGTACAGTGATTGCATTATAACAAATGTCGGTATAGGCACAATTGGGTCCATCACAGGTATAGCACTTGAGCCGATGTTGCCCGTGCAACTCATCCTCATAGTCATTCGGATCTGGAGGCTTGACAGGTTCCTGTGACTCCTCGCTATCCAGTGAGGTATCATGCTTCAGAAAACCAACATTCTGATGTTGCCCTATAAAGGAATAAATGTTCAGTCGATGAAAGTTAAATGAAAAACTAGTGTAGAATGGAGTGAAATGAGAAAAAGAAGGGGTGTGGAACTGCTAGATCAATTGTGGTGGCGAGATAGAGCAAAATCTAGTTCAAGATGTATCTGTGAGGAGAACTAAGGTTCAGTGGTTACGGTAATGGGAGCGTAAAATTGTCAGATATACTACGGGATGGAAATAGCGCGACGCATTTGGGGGTTGAAGGAAAATGCGGGACTTTGAAAATTCGTAGTAATTGTATGGACAGTGGCACCCCACCTGGGCATAATTTGAATGTCAACAAAAGTAGGAAATGCGCGATAAACAGACTATCCGCCATTTCTGTGGGCGTCAAAACGCTGAACGACTGGAATCAGACTGGCATCGGGTTCCAAGTGTTTCCACCCGAATGCACGACAGCCGCCCCGTACCACGCGGTCGCTCTTATTTTCGCTGCATTTCGACACGAGGAACGAAAAATACATGCGTCCGACATTGAACTGGCGGTACTGTATTTTCGCGTCCGAATGATCCGTACATCTGCAGATGACGCTTGCCTCGCCACTACTACACTGCAACATGGATCATAGAAGGACTCTGCATTGCTCTGCATAGAATAGATTATCGATACGAAACTTGTCTGCAATAATTGTCCTATTTCTTAGTAGTTGTCCTCAATATTTCCAGGGTAATTCAATGCAAAAAATTTGAACGATTTTGGAGAAAACATGGGCTATGCAATATTGTCCCACTTGCAATTAAGAAGTTGAAAGAATATATATATAGCAATCATAAAATTGATTTTGTGCAGACTAAAAAGTGCGGTTAAAATTCATGAAAGTTTTTAGAGTTCTATACCAAATAATATTAGAAATAACAGAGAGTTGTACTCTGTTATTCATTCTATTATATCGCAATATTAATTAAATATGATATATATATATATATTTATCTTCCGTAAACGTCCATTTTGGTACACTCCTCACTTGCGCCTATCTTTGTAAACATTTCCAATGTATATGATCATTTGAAAATATGGGATAATTGTACAAGAAGTATACATACAGTCTTTATACATTTCCAAACGTAATGCAATCGTAAACTATTTCGATGCTTATGTAATACTGCGGAAACTAGAAAGGATGTTGATTATGGCATCACAGCGAGATGCATCCCGTGATCTATCTTTCAACGCAGTAACGGAACATTAGACAATTATACTTTCTACTAACGCAAACTTTGTCCACATAGGAACAGAATCAATAGTTTTACAAAATGCTATATTTTTGTATTAAACTATCGATATTTCAATAACTTTAATGCAGGGTCACTGACCCTATGGAGCAGGCACTGGAGTGCAGTGCAGTGCAGTGTTCCAAACGTGATACACAAGAAGCAAAACACACAGGCTCCGAAAACAATTATCAAGTGACAATAGCCGAGACGTGCAAAATTAGCATCCACGCGTAATCTCGTGACGATCACAAGATCCCGTCAACAATTACACACACAGATAAGGAAAACAAGCAGGAGAAGTATCGTGAAAACAGCAAGGAACTCGAAGAGTGTCGAACGATGTGCGATTGATATGTGTGTGTCAATGAGAGTCATTAACAAGCAATCGTGAGAAATGAAAGTAGAGTGAAGAAAGAGGAGCTTGACGAGTAAATGGGAGATAGTATGCAGAAGAAGCTAATTCATGCGGGACGTATGGCACACATGCGAGGGTTATGTGTGGAACCGTTGCATCCAGTGAAACGCAAACGGAATCAAACTTAAGATCTTCCGAATTGAGGATTTAAAAGTCTAGGAAATCTAGTGAGTCTGCTGAAAGAGAATGGCACTAAGATTAGGCGCGATGTTCGACGGCCGGGAGATCGGCAAACGAATACGTCGATCGGTCGAGGGGAACTATTCATATCGAAAGATCCTGGTGATAATAGTCATTTGTGGAGCAGCTCTCCTTTATTTCGGGCCAGCTTTTGGCCAATGGCTTTTCTCCTCGCATGCAGAACCTACAGAAGGTATTAGGATGTGTGTAATGGCATGTACACTGGGAAGCAGTGTATCGTACTGTTACCCCAAAACTACATTACATTTCATTGATTGTAGGGTTCGAGGAGCACTGCATGAGAGAAAAGTTAGCAGCATTCCATCAGGATGCGTCCGAGTATAATGTAAATATTCTCAGTACACCAGCAAGAGAAGAAGAGCACAATTACCTTTCGTATGTTGGTAATGGGATCTTTGGTGTACCCATTACATCGGATGGAGTGATATATATAAAACGTGGGAGAGCACTGTTATTACCTGTGCAATGGCAACCACTTATTACACATCCATTGCCAGAGGATGGGTCTTACAAGGAAGCTATTGTTACTCACTTTACCAATGGAATTGTCTATAAGTACCAGTGCCTTAGGGAGGGTTATCACATAGACTTTCAGTATTATACTCATAGGACACACGATGGGATATTGGTTCAAGAAATTAAGTTGACCAATCCGTATTCCCTTTCTCGTGATATACCACTTTTGCCACAAATATCAACACATTGGAGTAATTCACGAGTCGAATCTATCAAGTATAACAAATTTATATATTACCCGATACAAATACACACGAAGAATTATAATGAATCAAAGAATACTTTCTGTTCCTCAGAATTCCAGAGGATGGACTTTTACAAGACTACAGTATTATATCAGGATTTGTTGCTCTACCAGACTCTAACAAAGTTGTAGTTGTTGCTATAGTCTATAAGATTCCACCAAGGATATTGCAACTGAAAGCCAGGAGCTCTATTAAATTACAATACTTCACAAGTATACAATATAGTGATCCTGTTACTATGGAGGAGTATCGTGCTGAACAAGAATTAATCAGGAAGAAAGCCATAGAAGTAAAAATCTTTGTCTCAAATTCTTGATAGATTTTTGACAAAATTCATAAAATATTAATGTACTCCAGGCGATGAAGAAAGTGATAATGTTCCAACTCCAAGCCCTAAAAGAGGAGCATGTGAAAATTTGGCAAAGTTATTGGCATACAGGCTTGAAGATAAGTGATTCGAAAGCTGGTGGAGCAATAAATGGTCATAAAATAAATTCGACCATGTATTATGTACTGTCTCAGGTATCTAAAGGTATTCCAGGAGTGGAGAAAAATGTTGGGATGAATGAAGGGTGTTACCGTGGTCATCATACATTGTAAATAATTACTAGAATTAACCAAAGTTTGAGAATATGAACAGAAAATTGATATTAATTAATTTTTTCAGAGATGCTCCAAGATTATGGAAGGACACCTCGACTATACAAGGGGTAAACGATATCGTTGAGGCATGGCTCGTAACTCTAGAAAAACAAGGATGCCATCATTTGATAACTGGAGGGCCCACAGCTGTACAGCAAGCAATCGTCCTGAGTCTAGGTGGATTACGATTCAGCAATCAACACCTAGAATTCAATATTGACCCACAATACCTTCATCGAGACTATCTCTTTCGAAAAATTAGTTACGGGAATGTAACACATTTGAATATATCTGTAACGGTTGGAGAGGATAATCGTGCTATACTAGGAGTGGCATTGGACAAAAGCGATAGCGTGTACTTCGGGTGTGACGCAGGTTGCCTTGATGCACCTGTTCCCTTGAGGCAGACGTACACGAATTTCCCAGTTAAATTAACGAAACCACTAACAGCCATATTGTACATAACATCCGACCACCAACACATGCAAGACTTAAGGAGCGCTTTGCATGTTCACGCAGTGGATGATGGTATGTAACAATAACGAAAATATGGAAATTTATGCATATCTTTTTCATCACACAATTAATTGCAAAATGGTTTTTTAGCTCCAGCCCATGATCATCTTGTAATGGCTCTGCACAAACACGGCCACCAACTGGGTGGCCTACCAACTCTCTTTTGGGTCAGCATATGTTTCCTGATAGTTATATTTCATCTGTTTCTCTGCAAACTCATCATAAATGAGTACTATGGGCATCAAGATCGGCAAAAAGTGAGGTACAGTAAGTTGTAACCCGATTGTAAATATATCCGTGCCAATGACTGACTACTGACACTACCTTGTGCATTGTACGGACTTGTATATATAATCCTACCGGCCTGTTGAGGATCTTCCTTATCCAGGTGTAGGGAAAGCTGTCCCAGGTTTCTTTAAAAATCCTACTTTCAATTCGATTTATCATACCCTTTTTCAGTCGAAATAAGCAAACTATATTGAAACATGCCAAGGTATGTTATTAATATTGATTGCTAATGCAGTGCATTCCCCTTTCGCAGTGGTCCATTTGTTTGTTGGACGTCATTAATTTAATAATTAATTATAACTATTGTATAAAATCTGTAACGGTAGCGTAGCAAGATTTTTATTTTATAAATAATATTATTTATACAATAAACATGAATTACGAAAATAATTTTGTGTGAAGTAATATGAGATAGGAAAATAAGTTTTTATTTATCATAGTACGCAAATATTGTATATATCTACAGGATTCCAATTTAATGTATAAATTGGATATGCTTTTTACAAATGGCTTAACATAGTTTCAATTGAACTGTAGACTGTGAACAGTAATGCTGGTGAAGCTAATACTGATTCCATAAAATGATATTACAGTCATCCATAAACCTATACATTAAAAACTTTTTATCATTGACATCTTCAATAAGTAGAATACATATGTACAAATTCCTCCGGAACATTCTCTTAAATACACCTTTGCCTAACCACCACGCCTTTATAAAAATGGGCATGGCAAAACTTATGCTTTTGGAACGAAAAGCACCAAAAATGAAAAATGTTCGAGAGCTGCGTCAAGGAACCTTCCCTCTAACAAAGGGGATATCGAAGAATCGTCAACCATGAAGATCTTTCTGAATCTCCGCAAAGGTTTTCCCTTTCGTCTCCGGCGACAGGGTGTAAATCGTTAACGTCAAGATGAACAAAATAACGCCAAAAGCCAGAAAAGGTGGACAGTGACCATAGTTCATAGTGATTGCAATCCAAATGTAAAGTTTTGAACCTAAAGTTGCGATACAACCACTAACAATACCCACGAGGCATGTACTGATTGCCTTCACCTCAGTCGCGAAGATTTCGGACATCATAATGATTTGAAGACACATTAATCCGCAATTAAAGGCAAACACCATCACCATAGAAGCTGCAAATGGTGCCCATGAGAAATTGGAAACGTCCACACCCAAATAGTCCTTGGCAAGGAAGAAGAATCCTATCACAAGATTACAGAGAGCCGCCACAATGCCAGAATTAAGAATCAACGGTCTTCGGCCAACCCTTTCTACCAGACATGCGGTAATCAGAGAAGATACTAATTGCATAACACCAAGGAGCACATTCACAGTGTAGTCAGAGGTGCTACTGCTAGTTGCTTTGAAGATCAGCTGACCATAAGTGAGGATAGTGAAGAAACCTCCAAAGTGATGGGTAATTGAGAAAAGGGCTATGATAGCGAAGGCACGGAAGTTGCCAGGTACACATAGAACGTCTCTCAAGGTCCCGGACTTCGTGACTGTTTTTCCCTTGCTGACCAATGAATTAACTATCGTTCCCATTTCTTCCGAAACATCATTCTTTCCGCGCAACTTCTCCAGAACTTCCTCGGCTTCCTCCGTCCTGTTCCGCATCGCCAGGAAGTAGGGTGACTCCGGCATGAACCAGAAGAGAACGATGAAGCCGATAGTGACGGCCAGGTAGATCCCCGCCATCAGGGATATGGAAAGATATGGGGCTACGATGAAAGTGGCCAAGATTCCCATGTTATACGCGAAGGATGTAAGGGAACCAGCGATTCCTCGGAACTCTGGGGATGAGACCTCACCAATGTACATCGGACCAATGCACACAAAGAGCCCCAGGGATAAACCTGCCATGAATCTCGCAATATACAGTTCCTGAAAACCAAAGATCATAAAAAATAATCATAAAATAGAATCATAAATCCTAAAACAATTATTGATAATTACCCAGACAGATGTGGCAATGATAATTAAGCCCCAGCTAACTACGAGAGGACTAGATGCGAGAAGCATGGTGTACTTCCTCCCAATTTGATCGGCAAGGAAAGTATTAAGGGGTGGCGCAACCATATGACCGACGGTCATCGTGGCTACCAAGGTGGACACATCGGGCGGTGTCACTTTAATCGGCGAATCATCAGATAATAGTTTAACTATACTCGGCGAGTTCCATCCTACGACGCAGCCAATGCCAGCGGACAAGACCGAACCTGAAGATCAACAGGATGTAATCGCTATCAGAATAGCACAGAGCCATTAGGCAGGTTTAATGGTCTGCCTGACGAAGAGAACACTTTTACGAGCTTAACAATTAGAAGAAGCTTAAGTTCAAGTACAGTGTTGGATTTGCGTGAGGCAAAGTCAACTTAAAAGTCAAATTCTCCACGGTCTTCCAAAGGGGTTGAAACAATTATTGGCGACAATAAATAATGATTTAAAAAAGGAAATAAATCAGTACTTACAAACACCGAATATTATAAACTCCCAGGTCTTCCTTCCCGCCGGGGTCCTATAGCTTCCTTTCTCCGCGTCGGCACCCATCTCGACACCTCTTCCAGGATTCCTCGGGGAGACTGGAGCCGCGCGGCCCGCCGATCCTCTATTTTATTTCAACTAGATTCGGTCGTGATAACACGCCACCATACAGAAGGTGTCACGTGCAAAGGCGACGAAGAGTTATCGCAAGATTTATGGCATTCGCCTGGGAGAACTTCGAGGAGAGGTGGGTGGAATTCGGAATCGTCTGTGTGAGAAGAAGTACAAGACGGTGGAAAGGTGGAAGAAGTTTCCTCAGCAATGGCTTGGACTTTTACTAGACAACGACAAGGGTAAGTACGATCTGTACGGCAACCTTGATGAGATGCGACTGTCGGCTACCGGGATCGGAGGAACAATATTATTGCCGGAACACTGACGCACGTGCCACTCCGAGTTCCGCCTTATTCTTCAATTGTCATTGCTACTCTTCATTACACGAACATACCACTGTGCAATGAGAGATGATGAGAGGTGCAACCACCCCCACCACTAAGCTAAGAATCAAGAAGGCACGGAAGAAAACAGAAGTAACCCTTCAGGTGGCAGTCTCTGTCCGACGGTGCGTGAGACATGTCAATCAGTTTTTAATTAACGGCATTCACCCTATTTCACCTGTTCGATGAATGGAAAAATCCTGCTATATGGTACGATCATAACGCTAACCAAACATCTTTTAAAAGGTTTTTCTTTATCTTGATATGGTTAATTTACTGGAAAGATTGGCGGAAGACTGGCAAAGTTTCGAAATAGTACAATTGTCTTTTGGGATTAAGTGTAGGCGTCTACAACGCAAGAGTTATGATGGAATGTGTTTCAGTCTTCTTCTAAGAGTAATCTGTTGATGCCGTGAGAGCATTAAAAGCCCGGGCTTCTGTAACATTGAGCTGCAATGTCATCCGGCATATGAATTGTCATGATCCACGTTGTGTCACGAAGCCGCGCGTCCTTCTTTTACGGCTTACTCTGACTTTGCCAAAGAATCTGGAAGTTAAGCTCACTGAGTCCCTCATATTTGTTTTTCTCTCAGCAGATTAAATAGACATGACTCTGAACTTTCCTACCAACATGTGTTTCTCAAATTTCGTTCTAGCGCTGCCGAATTTTCGAACTCAATGGGCTGAATTGCTTAATCGTCTCTCATTACATATTATCTAATTAAGGCAGATGCCCGTACGTGCTAGTGCACAAGCTAGATGTAAGGCTCGTTAAAATGTTACCAGTAAATAAGACCCAAATCGATTATCTTGCGCTCTCGGATTAATTGGGTCAAACTAATTGTGTTACGTCAACGAAACACCGGCAGTCAATCGGCAATTTAAGATAACATCCCGCTGCACGAGTGAGATACACGTGAATTTTTTGGCAAGTTCGGCCACCTGTAATAATTAATTATCCATGCTATTGACTCTTTTTATTTTTAAATGGAATGTTCTCCTGCTCTTCTACCAAATATTATTTCTGGCGTCTCGTATTTAAGGATAACACTCTCGAGCAATAGTTTTCCGGTAACCGTCAGACTTCATACCAGGTCGTCGACAGCAAAACATAGCAAATGGATTAGAATTCAACACCACCAAGTGTTCGAATGAAACAATATCGGTGATCAACATTTCGAAAAGAACATCTGTAACATTGAATACCTAAACAGAGTATTTTTTATACTGGGAGAATGATCAGAGTCCAGGTGATTCCTAGAACTTATTTTTTAATTTATTCACAAGTCACAGAAACATTTTTTCCTCGCAAGTAAGAATTCTTGTTCATTGAAGCATTAACATCCCACCGTTAAACGAAGTCAATTAACAACCAACTGATCAAGCAATGTCACGTCAGCGAGAAAATATATTTCGGAAAGTCACTTTTACCGCCTCCGGCTAATGATCGCCCTGTCGTTGTCGTAGGTCTGAAATTCCATGATTACTAACGCGATGCTAATGGTATGATAAGCTATTAATTTGTAGTAGTAGAAATTGTAGAGTCTGCACTTTATGAAAACTATCTTCAGCAGTATCACATAGGTGAACGTTTGATTAGAATGCCGAGACACAAAAGCCAACTAATTCACGAGAGACTTAAGATAACCGAGTTGATTTTGTCAAACATATATTCCATGATAAGAATAGACCTTATCAATTTCAACCTGAAGATAGAAACAATGATATACAACGCTTGGCGAATATAGCTACGGTGACACTATTGTTAGCAAAGTCACACAAAAATCTGTTAGTTTATTATCCCAGCATCCTCCGATGCTTTAGTGTTCTCAATGTGACTAGTGTTGTGAGTGATTCAGTCAGAAATAGACTAAAGGAAACTGATGAATCTTCGAGAATCTTCAATGCAGACCTACTGACTAACTTCTTCGATTGAAGAACTTCGAGTAATTGGCAAAATCCATCAGTACCCACGTGAGCAGTACTCGAGGGGTGCTATCCGGGTCGCACCTATTTAAGGGAAGTAATGCGATGGAAATAACTGAGGTGCATGTATCGACCCAATTGCACCTTATGTTTTTTTTATTGACAATTCATTTATGAGAGTAGAGTTTGAAAACCTAGTTGTAAGAATACATATCACTCTGCTTCGAGACCTGTCTTTAATTGCAATATTATCACCAACATTGTCACCATTGAGCCGAAAATCTAAAAGGAGAATGAACGTGTTAATAAATTGGGGTTTAAATAAATTGTAAGGGGCCTGTGTCAGGTGTACTACCTCGTACATGAATTGATATCCAAAATAGCACGTGCCCATGTTGGAAAATCTTAATGGATGGTGTTTTGTTTGCAGGACTATTAACGATACCTGCGATTTATTGAACGATATTACCCAGTTATACTACTACATTATGTATTACAGTCAATTTCATTGAACTTACATCCTCGCACATTTTCTCGTCGTCCATGACGCGTAACAACCTGACAGTCATGTCACAGACGCTTGTTGCCTGTACCAGATGTGTTTATTCAATAAATCGTATCTTTTAAAACTAAAGAATGTATTTAGTCACCTTAGCACCAATCGTTTCGCAAATGTAATTAGTGATAAAGATTTTCACGAAGAATACGATTGTCCACACCCAAATCACTGCAGCTGTCTCAAATTTATCGCCGTCAAAGGGTAGTAGAACCATGCGAAACGTAAAAATCATACTGCCTAGGATATACACGGAGCAGAAGCTCATTTCAAAGGAAATTTGAACTTCGAACACTTGGTGCATATCACGCAATATTTGACATAATTGAAAATGTAGATGCCTGTGAAATAGGATTATTCTTATTGACTTATTCCAAGAGCAAACTCCCATTTATTTACGTACATCATTGTCCAAATGATACGTTTGTTTTTCTCGTCGGGAACAAAACCCTTACGAAAAGAAGTCATCTGATTATTTCGACACCATCCTACATAATCGTTGTCATCAAGCACAAGTCTTCTTAAGGCACTTTTAACACAGTCCAATCTCGATCCAGCGTATCTGTGCATTGTACTTTACCTTTTCTATTTCTTGCTTTCACAAATTTTTTATATGAAAAGGATATTTTCAAATACTTACCCTACGACACACCAGAAGTATATGTCAATGATCACAGGGATGTGCAGTGGCGTGTCAAGCAGAATTGGAAAAAGCACTGCTAACCCTGCGGTCATAAATTTGCTTAATAATGTGGAGTCGAAGATATTGAGTAAGCAACACCAAGACACCCATGTAATCACACAAGCAACCACCACCCTTCGCAATTTCGAGTAATCAGTCTCGATTCCCAAGTTCCTCAATGTCTCATCGACTTCATGGATTGCTTCCACGCAGCGATAATACCTCTATCGTAATATAAATATTAAAGAAAGAGACAAACAAAACTAAGAAAACACAGTGGATCTGTGTACATACCTTTCCTTGCCAGTGAGTGAGACAGATCGAGAGGATGCTGATGAAACAGCAGCCCAGTGAAAAGATATCGCTGACTGATTGAATAAAAACGGTATTTCCAAATGTCGCAAGCTCAGAAACCCATGTTTTCTTAATGACAAACAGACCAACTTGTATGCTGATTACCACAGCGGCATAAAGAAAACTAAGGAATCTTTGTGGTTTTCCCACGGGATACTCGATTAATGCGAATCCGAAAAGGGCGGCCGTCACGGTGAGAGGCCAAATCGCCCGTTGGAAATGTACTTTCATCCCTCACGTTCAACGCAGTTGTACTGCCTGCTTCATCAGACACGCTCTTTCCTGTCTTCGATCTGTAATAAACTGAAGAGCCCCGGGTAATTGGCAGAAGCCATTAGGACTCACGTGAGCAATATTCGAAAGGCATTAGGGTAGGAGCCTTTCAATGCTAGAATGATTTACATATCTACAAATGGGGTAGCATAAGGGAAAATATGAATCGACGGAATGCTGTTTTAATTGCCACTTTTATTCATTCTTCATAGTTTGAACTACATAGTTTATTACAATAGAGGATTAAGGGATTAATTTGATTGGAAATAAATTTTATTTGAGACCTGTTTTCAATTGCAATATTATCACGATCGTAGTTGCCATCGAGCTAAAGATCTGAAAGACGAATTAATTAAATCATAAGGAAGGAAGATGCTCTAGTTATAATATTGCTATAGAGCGTCACGAACCTCACACATGAATCGATATCCAAAATAGTTAAGACCCAGGCAAGAGAATCCTAATGGATTGTGCTTTGTTTGGAGACCGATTAACAATAGCTGCGTTTTGAATACGATCACTTTCTAGAGTTTCCTTAGACGCTAATGTATCACACTGATATGTTAAATAACTGTACTTTAATCAACTTACGTCTTCTCGCATTTCCTCGTCGTCCATATCGCGCAACAATCTGATAACCGTGTGATGGACTGTCAGTGCCTGAATCAATTACACTCATGAAATATAATGTACATGTGAAAGCTAGAGAAAATGTATCTAGTCACCTTGGCACTAACATTCTCGCAAATGAGATTGGTAATGAGAATCTTCAAGATATATACAAACGACCACACCCAAATTAATATGCAGTACTTATATTTGTTAACTTCAAACGGTAGCAGTAGAACGCGAAATGTAAATATAACGCTGCAAAGTACTTGTTGCAAGGATAAGCCAATCTCCATAAAAATCTGTGCCTCGAACACTCGATTTATGTCGCGTAAGACTTGGCAGAGTTGAAAGTGCAGATGCCTGCCAAGAAACAACATATACTTATTCTCTCATTTACAAAAATGGGTTCTCGTAATAAAATGGATCCATATTGATGTACATCAGTGTCCAAATTTGTCGTTTGTCCTTTTCGTTTAATATCCAAACCCCGCGGACAGATGCCACCCTATTCTTTCGAAACCATCCGATACAATCATTATCATCAGGTGCAAGTACTTTTAGAGCATTACTTATGCAGTCAAATCGCGTGCCAGCGTATCTGTGTATGTATCGTATTCTGTCTTTAACAAATTATCTTTTTAAAATGTATTTGGAAAAAGTTCTTTCGGTAAACATACCCCACAAGACACCAGAAGTGTATGTTGACGATCATAGGCACGTGAAAGGGTATGCCCAAAATAAAAATCGAGAGCATTGAATATATTTGCACGTTATACCCTGATGATGCAAACGCCATTATATCGATTCCATTCAATAGAAAGGTCCAGGACATCCATGCAACTAGAGTTACCACCACTAGTCTTCGCAATCTAGAGTAATTGGTTTCAATTCCTATCCCCCTTAGTGTTTTATCGATTTCATTGATTTCTTCCAGGCATCGATAGTACCTCTACCATAACAAAGCAATCATTTTTGCAATTGAAAACAATTGAAAAGTTTGGTAACGCAAAAAGAGGGGCTCGAGAAAAAGTAAGGGAACTGAGTATACCTTTCTTTGACACTGGCTGAAGAAGACCAATAGACAGATTATGAAGAAGAAAGATCCCAGCATAAAAATGTTGATCGAAGTCAAGAAAATTGTATCTCTTATGGTTAGGTACAGTACTTTGATGGTAGTCATGGTGATTTGCAAGCTAAGTGTCACAATAGCGTAAAGAACGCTGATAAATCTTCGGGGTATTCCCACTGGATACTCGATCAATGCAAGTCCAAAAACGGCTGCCGTGACTGTGAGAGGCCAAATCGCCCTTTGGAAAGATGTTTCCATTCTCACCTTCGATGAAAACTAACTGCCCTCTTGATTAGACACGATCCTTCATGTTTTCGATCTCTAATAAACTGGAGAGCTCTGGGTAATCAGCAGAAGCTACCAGCACCTCCGTGAGGAATACACGAAAGACATAACGAACCTGTCAAAGGTAGAATGATTATATATCTACAAATGGGGTGGCAGGAGCAAAGGATAAATCGATGGAAACACCAGATGTACTACTATCAAATAAATGACGCGTTACGCTTCGTTATTGTCACTTTTATTAATTGTGGTTTGAACTATAAGCTGTACTGAAAAAACTCGCAATTAAGAGATATTTTACTCAATAGAGGATTAAACGATCGATTTTCTGGGAATTAAACTTGATTCGAGTCCTGTTTTCATTTGCAATACTACCACAGTCGTAATGACCATCGTGCTGACAATCTGAAAGATTGAATTATCAGCACCCATGTCAACTAGCTAAGCTGGAACGATCTATCTACAACTGGCGAGGAGGCATCAGGTGTACTGGAAGTGGGCGGAAGTGAATCGATGAAAATAACAGGACAACCAATATCTTTTATTCATTTGTTCCCACTCAAAATGATATTAATTCAACTATTGATTTCAATTCTTGCTTTTATTTAATAATGTTGACTGTACTGAATGATTCGCCCTGTCTCTGATACGTCATTTTAATGATTTGAACGAAAATTTTGTATAAAACATGATCCTACAATAATAATACACAATTTACGGAGTCCTTAGAATATTCTTCCACTGTCCTCTTTGAATATCGCCTTCATTGCGGCGGGGGTAGTACTCATCTGAATTAGTATTACCAGGTACGTTGTGACAGTACCAAAAAACTGCGAAGAATAATAAAGCCAGTTTATTGTGAACTCGATTGGACAAGAACTGCAAAGGGCAGCATCAACAAATTAGAAAAAATCTCACCATACGAGTACAATCATTATTGAGGCGCACAAAGCCGGCAGCATTGAAATAAATCGGATGGAGGATTGTCTGCATGCAGAACTGCTGTATCTGGATGAATAATTAAAACGGCGAGATGAGTAAATGAATGAATGAATAAATGGTGTGAAATTCCTCTTTTTAAGTGACTCGGAAGGTGTTCTTACTTCATCCCTTATGTCGTCGTCCAATTCCAAGCGGTTAAAATCTCGAATAATTTGACCCATCACAACCACCTGGCAAATGCTAATAGTAATTTATTTTGTTTCCAATAATAAAGGCAATTAAGTAATGATCTTAACTTCCTACCTCCTTCTGGACCCGATCACAGTCCCGATTGATCATGATGACCTTTAAGGCGACCACCACCGCCCACATAGCCGTTGCTACTAATCTATTCGATACTTTGAGATTTATTATGTCCATTTCGAGCAGGGCGAAGTAGAAATTGTACAGGCACCCGGTAACGAGTGTGAAATTCACTGCGAGCTCCAGCAAAATAAGTTTGGAAAAAGTTGTATTCACCAGTCGCGCCACACGGATGATCTCAAGATGAGACTGCCTGAAATATCGAACGACATAATAACAAACTAGTGAGGAAATGGGCTGCAATTATTTGCAACGAGTGACAGATCAGTTACTTTATTGTTTCGATGAAATGTTTAATATATTGCTTTTGAGCATCGCAACTCGTCATGACTGTTATCTTGTGTAATCTACTGAACTTCCCGGGTTCGATTTGATAGTATCTTTTTGTTTGGCAATCAATTGCCTTTTTAATTAGGTCGTTCATTAGCACCAGCCTCCAACGTAAGCATCTGTATTAAATGAAACTCAATAATTTAACATTTACTTTCGACAAAGTATTGCTGTCGAATAGAATATGATTTAATCAATTCTGGAGACGTGTTATTACATGTCTATTAAAAAGTACTTTACCTCACACAGACATTGAATGACAGATCAACAACGAAATTCTGTGCATTTGGTATGTGCATGAGAAAAGTCAGGGATACAGAGAACTTGAAATCGAATTGTTCCAATGTCCAGGAGTAAACAGCTACTGTGACTAAAATCAATAGGGACCACCATATCGATAAATTGATGACGATCCGTTGAAACTCCTTCTTATAAGGATTAACCATGCCCAGTTTCATTAGAGTTGTGTCAAGCGCTGATACTCTATCTTTCAGCTCGCGCAGAAACTGGTGGGAATAACTCATTGTTAGTGGAAGCCTTACCTGCGTACGCAAGATCAACAAGTCACTTGCAAAATACCCAGTAAACGGTGTTGGAAAGACGGGATGTGGGAAATCGTAGGTATTAACTGATAAGCAGGACAAACTGGCTCGCGTCGTACCTGCCGTGTAATGACAAGTGCCGGATTCACAAACGAATAAACAATTGGATCGTGCCAATGTTTAATGGTGCATTCAAAGTTAATCTTTAAACATAAACGGTGGAAGTAATACTTGACGACTAATTAAGAGAAAAAACGTGATATGATTTATCCATTCGGGGAAGAACAAATACTGGAGAATGAATTATTAAACAAGCGTTAACGCCATACCTTTGTGTTAAACCAGCCGGTGATGACGGAAGCCAGGGCCACCAAGATATTTACGTGGAGGATGAGGTAGAAGACAATCCTCTC